>CAKXYN010000010.1:32967500-33597500 GCA_935064755.1 Tragelaphus eurycerus
AAAAGATACATGTACCCCAATGTTCACAGCAGCACTATTTACAATAGCGAAGACATGGAAGCAACCTAAGTACCCATAAACATATGTATGAATAAAGAAGATGTGCTGTATATACATATATATGTGTACATATATATGTGTGTACATATATATATATGAAGTGAAAGTGAAAGTCGTTCAGTCGTGTCTGACTCTTTGCCAACCCATGGACTTTCTAGTCTGTGGAATTCTCCAGGCCAGAGTACTAAAGTGGGTAGCCGTTCCCTTCTCCAGGGGATCTTCCAGACCCAGGTTTTGAACTAGGGTCTCTTGCATTGCAGGTGTATTCTTTACCAGCTGAGCTAACCAGGGAAGATATAAACATACAATGGAATATTCAGTTCAGTTCAGTTCAGTCGCTCAGTCGTGTCCGACTTTGCAACACCATGAATCGCAGCACGCCAGGCCTCCCTGTCCATCACCATCTCCTGGACTTCACTCAAACTCACGTCTATCGAGTCGGTGATGTCATCCAGCCATCTCATCCTCTGTCGTCCCCTTTTCCTCCTGCCCCCAATCCCTCCCAGCATCAGAGTCTTTTCTAATGAGTCAGCTCTTTGCATGAGGTGGCCAAAGTACTGGAGTTTCAGTTTTAGCATCATTCCTTCCAAAGAAATCCCAGGGCTGATCTCCTTCAGAATGGACTGGTTGGATCTCCTTGCAGTCCAAGGGACTCTCAAGAGTCTTCTCCAACACCACAGTTCAAAAGCATAAATTCTTCGGTGCTCAGCTTTCTTCACAGTCCAACTCTCACATCCATACATGACCACAGGAAAAACCATAGCCTTGACTAGATGGACCTTTGTTGGCAAAGTAATGTCTCTGCTTTTGAATATGCTATCTAGGTTGGTCATAACTTTTCTTCCAAGGAGTAAGCGTCTTTTAATTTCATGGCTGCAGTCACCATCTGCAGTGATTTTGGAGCCCAGAAAAATAAAGTCTGACACTGTTTCCACTGTTTCCCCATCTATTTCCCATGAAGTGATGGCATATTAACCAGTCATAAAAAGAAAATTAAATTTTGCCATTTGCAGCAATGTGGATGG
Source organism: Tragelaphus eurycerus (assembly GCA_935064755.1). Classification (NCBI taxonomy): domain Eukaryota; kingdom Metazoa; phylum Chordata; class Mammalia; order Artiodactyla; family Bovidae; genus Tragelaphus; species Tragelaphus eurycerus. The sequence continues at coordinate 32,968,586 of CAKXYN010000010.1, forward strand.
ACCTAGAGATTATCATACTAAATGAGGTAAGTCAGACAAAGAAAGACAAATATTGTGCTATATCACTTCTATGTGGAATCTAAAAAAAAAAAAAAATGATACAGACAAAACAGAAACAGACAAGGCTGCAAGGCATCTATCAGGGCCACGGTCTCTCCCAGAAGTTTCTATGCCAGTAGTTTTCAAAGTCTTCAAATGGACCTTCTAAGGCACAGTTTTACAAAGTGAATTTCTATATCCTCAACTTGCACCTGCACTTTTTTTTCTAAAACTGCCTGAGAGATTTCCAGCATAAGCAATACTCTTTCTCCTACTCTACAGGAAAAAAAAAAAGTCATACTGTTCAAATATCTCCAATCTTCTTAAGGTAACAAATCACTGATGTGGATTATTTTTAAAGTAACTGCAATTAAAAAAAAAACCTGAAATCTCTAAATTTCCTCAGATCTTCTGAACAAGGTCTATTTATAAGTTTTGTTTTTAATTGATTTCTTTACAGGTGTAATATGGTATTCAGTGAGGTCATTAAAACCTATTTTACCAAATCATGTCTAACAACAATTAATTTCATACAATATCAATGTTTACCTTCCTTCAACTTATGAAATGCGTAATGTTTTCTACCTCCTATTAAAAAAAAATGATGAAAACATTTAGATGTCAAGTTAAAAATGCAAGGAAGTACATGGTTTTTTTAAAAAAATCCTTTTATGAGGCATCCAGCAAAAAGTCTGAAGACCATGGAGCTACATTTACTTCTCTCAAGACAATGGTTCTGTTTTGTGAAGTTGAGTTGAAAACGAATTTTCCAGAACCAGCAAGACTACATCTAGTAAAAAAAATTTCTTCTGGTTTTGGACACATAGACAGCACCTTTCCCTGACTCCCAGCACTTAAGCAAAATATTTATTTTACATGTCATTTAGGATGGGAGAGAGTGTCAGATGACTATCTTCAGTCATTCACCACTATTTGAAAAATAATCTGGTCTCTATGGTGAAAGTGTTAGCAACCCGAAAGTCTCACCCTGATCTCTTATAAACACTACACGTCAAAACACTAAAATAAAGCAATTACTGTATGCTTCATATTCCCAGCATTTCTCAGCAAGAACAGGTAAGGTGTAAAGGGGTGAGAGAGCAGAAGAGAAGCAGAAGTAGCTCATCAGTGGGTCGAGGACACCTTATTAGTTTCAAAACCACCAGAGGAAATGAATTACAGCTACAACAAGGAAATTACTATAGTTTTAAGAATATTTAGGACATAAAGATAACTGGTACCCTACTCAGAATGACTTATTGAACTCATCATGGTCCTTAAAACAAAAGTAACTTGAATATATATTCTGGGAAACCTTAAAAGCAACAGTCATTACACTTGGCTAACTCATCATCCATGACTACCACTTATTAGTTCTCACTGCCTTTGAGTGACAGGTGCTTAATAAGCATCTTTTAGAGTTCTGGGAAGTTAAGGATCAGGGCAATCAGTGCAAGGTCAAAGACAGGGTCTAGGGACAAACTAAGATGCAATCTGAATCGATTAATCTTTCAGCTTTTGGTTCCAGTTATGTGTTTACTCCCCTCTTCCTCCCCTCTTCATGGCCATGAGGTTTTATTTTCCAACTGTTTCGCTTGGTGTGAATTAGAAGGGTGACACCCGAACAGAGAGATGAAGCAGCTAGCCACATTTCAACAGCAGGTGGTGGTGGTGGGGGGGGTGATTTAGAAGGAAACAGAATCTCAATTGTGTGGCTTGCCCGAGGGCCTGACCACAACATTCAGCAGCTCATCCTGATGAATGCCCCATGACTCCAGCAGACATCCAGGGCCACATTTCATTGTTCTCCAGAGCCATGGGGACTTGCTTAGTTCCAGCCAGATCTCACATGGTCTGGCTATGTCAACACTTGCCAGACATGGGCTGAAAACCGAAAAGTTCCTCTCAGATGTTTCTGGTCTACACCTGGCTCTGCAATTCCAATATGGAGATGTTTGCAATAATACCTGTGAAGACTGTCTGACATCATTTTAACAGCCTGGATATATTTCAGCCACCTAGGAACATGCTCATTAACGTCAATCTTGTGAAAATGCAGTTAAGCAAGCACCCAAGCTTCCAGGGATCGATACCAGGCACTCAAGACCTTTAAAGGTATGTGCTGTACAGAGATAAACAGATAGATAAAAGTTTGTTTCTTGTGAAATGGTATTATTAGTCTTCTATTGCTACCACAGCAAATGACTACAAACCTAGCAATTTAATCTTACAGCTATGTAGGACAGAAGTCTGACGTGGATCTCACCGAGCTAAAATCAAGGCATCAGCAGGGCTGTGTTCCTTTTTGGAAGCACTAGGAAGGATTCTGCTTCCTTGCCTTCTCCAGCTTCTAAAGACATCCTGAAATCTTTGGCTCATGGCCCCTTCCCCTCATCTTCAAAGTGGGCCAAATCCTCATGTCACATCTCTCTGACCCACTCTTCTGCCTTCCTTTTCTTCTTTTCTTCATGTAATCAGAATGGATCCATCTAGATAATCCAGGATAATCCCTTCATCTCAAAATCAGTACCCTTAATCACATCTGAAGATCTCTTTTGCCATATAAGGTAACATATTCCCAGGTCCTGGAGATTAAGACGTGTACAACTTCGGGGGTGGTAGGGTCATCATTTGGCCTACCGGAGATGAGTTTCTATTTTGTTTGGTTTATTTTCCACTTCAGCTGGAAGTAATCTGAGACTTCTGCTTCTCAGAATGCCAGGAGAGACAGATCTCCTGAGTTAAGACTTGCTAACAGCTTATTGGCAAGGCAGGCACTTACAGTTTTTGGATGGTTTTAGATGCTTCATGCCAAAAGGTAGATGTGGAATGACTTTAAGGGAAAGTGTATTTGTTATATATGTGTGTGTGCTCAGTCGTGTCTGACTGTTTGCAAACCCATGGACTGTAGCCCGCCAGGATCCTCTGTCCATGGAATTTTCCAGGCAAGAATACTGGAGTGGGTTGCCATGCCCTCCTCCAGGGGATGTTCCTGACCCAGGGATCAAACTTGTGTCTCCTGCATTGGCAGGTAGATTCTTTACCACTATGCTTGTTGAAGCCCCATACTTGTTAAGTGAAGTCCCTCAGTCGTGTCCAACTCTTTGCAACCCCATGGACTGTAGCCCAACAGGCTCCTCCATCCATGGAATTCTCCAGGCAAGAGTACTGGAGTGGGTTGCCATTTCCTTCTCCAGAGGATCTTCCTGACCCAGGGATTGAACCTGGATCTCCCAAAATTGCAGGCAGACACTTTACCATCTGAGCCACCAGGTAGATGCAAATACAGTAGCTATTTCTTCTCTTGCTCACAAATGGCACTGGGCAGGTGGACGGGTTGGAGAGGTGGGCCTCCTCCCTGCATTACCAACAAGATTGCCTAGCACTATGCTTCCCCACTGCCGAGATATATTTGAGAACACACAGCACCCCCAGTGAAGAGTCCCTGCCTGAACTGTTTAGCCTGAGTTTAATCAAACCTCTAGATCCAACTACTAGTTTATAGAAAATGGAAGACCATATTTACCACCACCACAAGAATAAAATTACCCAAATGTGAAAAAATGTAAAAGATAAATGAGACATCTACCTTAACAATGTATTCCAAAATAAATAATATTAAAAAATCAAGTTTAACAGGGAAAAAAAAACAAAACCCACCATCCACTGGTGACCATATTTTGCGCTCATGACTTGAGGTAAGCTGGTATATTCAGAGACAGGATCCATCCACGCACTACATCTCCTCACAAAGCATCGGGTGCTGGGGCCCCAGCTGTTTTGATGTAACAGTTTACTCATCTCTGCTACAAAACTCTGTTTGTAGAGCAAACAGATTCTGATTTAGTTTTTTGGGGGGTGAGAACAGTTGACTCTTGAAAAAGGTGGGGGATTAAGAGTCCCAATTTCCAAGCAGTCGAAAATCTGCATATAACTAAATAGTTAGCCCTCGCCCCTCTGCATCTGGTTTCCCTTCAGTGGTTCCCCATTTGCAGATTCGATCAACCACAACCAATAAATACGTGATGTACATCACGTATTTATTGAAAAAAATCCACGCATCCATGGACTTACACAGTTCAAGAGTAGACTGTAATTCTGATTCACAGACATAAACAGATTAAACTGCCTGTGTATTTTCCTCAGTGATCAAGAACAAAACAGTCATTACTTCATACCTTAGCTTTGTTCTCATAACCTCAAGTCAATGACTCAGTTTCTTAAGTTACTGAAATCTCTGAAATCAGTTAAAAAACTGAAGATTTATTCTAGTAAACATCTTTCAGTGGAAATTTTCCACTTCAAAAAAAAACAAAAAACACAGCAGCCTGGACACGCTTGCTGTTGAATCCCATGGTCTTTCTAACTGAAGACTGTAGGTCGTGACTAGCTGGGGAAGGGAGAGGAACAATGGGTACTTCCTTTGTAAAAGGGTAAATGATACTTTAGGAAATGTTTTGTTGTGTTTATGTTCACATGGATGTGTGTGCTGGGTTAAGATGTAAAATAAATTTCAAAAAGCCTGAATCTGGCTGCTTTACACACCCGGCACAGTCACCATCACAAACGCAACTTAAGAAACAGAAATCAAGAGGCAGGAGTCCCTTAGGAGATGATCCCAAACACGGTTAAATTTGGCTCCCCAGGTGGCCCTAGTGGTAAAGAATCCGCCTGCCAATGCAGGAGACCCAAGACATGAGGTTTTGATCGCTGGGTCAGGAAGATCCCCCTTGGAGGAGGAAATGGCAACCCACTCCAGTCTTCTTGCCTGGGAAATCCCATGGACAGAGGAGCCTGGTGGGCTACGGTCCATGGGGTCACAAAGAGTCGGACGTGACTGAGCACACAGCACATCTTTTAGTCCATCCTAAAGGAGACCAGTCCTGAGTGTTCACTGGAAGGACTGATGTTGAAGCTGAAACTCCGGTACTTTGGCCACCTGATGCGAAGAGTTGACTCACTGGAAAAGACTCTGATGCTGGGAGGGATTGGGGGCAGGAGGAGAAGGGGACGACAGAGGATGAGATGGCTGGATGGCATCACTGACTCGATGGACGTGAGTCTGGGTGAACTCCGGGAGTTGGTGATGGACAGGGAGGCCTGGTGTGCTGCGATTCATGGGGTCGCAAAGAGTCGGATACGACTGAGCAACTGAACTGAACTGAACTGATGCGAAGAGTTGACACATTGGAAAAGACCCTGAAGCTGGCAAAGATTGAGGGCAGGAGGAGAAGGGGACAACAGAGGATGAGATGGTTGGATGGCATCACCAATTCAATGGACATGGGTTTGGGTGGACTCCAGGAGTTGGTGATGGACAGGGAGGCCTGGTGTGCTGCGGTTCATGGGATCACAAAAAGTCAGATACCACTGAGCGACTGAACTGAACTGAAATAAAAATAACTAGTTCATAAGAGTCGGACATGACTGAGCGACTGATCTGATCTGATAGAACTTCTGGATTCCCTGGGCCCTCAAACCTCAAGTTCAGAAAGAATAATAGAGCTCCAAGTCGTTCATTTTAAGATAAGGAAACCAAAACAGAGACAGCTGGGAGCACATGCCCCTATGCATCCCTGGCCCTGGCCCCACCTACGCTCTCAGAACTCTGTTCTTGGAGTCCCCTTTTCTTCCGCAGGCTGGCAGAGGGCTGGGTGCCTGTGGCTACACACCCAGATTACAAGACCTCGGGTGGGCTGCTGGCTGGCATTCCCAGGACCACAGAGAGCAATTCCTCAGCATTCCTCAGCTTGCTGTCCTAGGCCTCACGTGTCCTCACTATCCCAGTGTTAAGTAGGGGAAGGGTTTGCACAAGGAGTCAGCCACATGGTTCAGTTCAGCTCTTTAGTAATAGTACAGTAATAGCAACAGCTGTGACCTGGTGGCTAGCACATGCTGGGGACCTGAGCTCTCACAGTCTCTTCCAACCTTAGAGAGAAAGAATAATGGTTCAGAGTCCAGGCTGTGGAGTTCAGATCCCAACCACTACCTACTAGCTGTGTGACCGTGAGCAAGTCACTTGATCTCTCTGTGTCTCCGTTTCCACCCCTATACAATGGGGAAGGATGATAACTGCCATCTCATAGGATCGTTATAAGGAATGAATGAATATATATAAAATGCTTAGAACAGTGACTGACATAGCTCTTATTTTACTTCATCAATCTGATTTCTCACTATACCTCTTCACTTACCCTTCACTCCAGGGTGAAGAGGGAATGAAAACACTTCTAGTATACCTTTACTTATGTCTCCCAAGACATTTATTCAGCAGACATTTCCAGGGAATCACAAAACACAGACAAGATACAGTTTCCTATCTTCAAGATACGTATAACTTCCTAGAAAACAGATACACGCAACCAATTACAAATAATGCTCTGAATATAGAAACCAAGAAGTGAACAAAGCGCTATCTGATCAGGGATGAGAAAGAAGCATAGATGAGGAGCTGCAGGGATGCAAGGAAGCTTGATGAGACTAATAAAGGAAGTAATGCTTCAACTGAGGCTCACGTGATGCAGGAAATAACTTTCCGGATTTGCACAAAAGCTTACTGATTTTCATAATAAATTACCCAAAGGCTAAAAGATGCTACTAGAATGGAAGAAAAAAAAAAAAAACAGCTGATTCACAGGGTGCTGGGACACTGTGGACTCCAAGAGCTGCTGAGCAACAGGAACTGCCTCCTTTAGGCTCTCTATTCACACAGCTCCACCCTGACGACCTTTCTGCCAGACATTCAAGATACATTTGGCTGAATGTGTCCCTTTGTCTTTTGATTTAATATTGTCCTTGGTATAGAGTTATGAATTGTTATAATGTTCTTTGTGCAATAAAGAAAATTTTAATAGAATTACAGACATACAAACACACCAAATGCCTAAAATCCAATATTAGTAGGTGAGCCACCTACCTGCAGTGGTAAAATTCTTTGGCCAACGTTGGGCTCAGAGGTTAGAGCGTCTGCCTGCAATGGAGGAGACCTAAGTTCGATCCCTGGGTCAGGAAGATCCCCTGGAGAAGGAAATGGCAACCCACTCTGGTATTCTTGCCTGGAGAATCCCATGGATGGAGGAGCCTGGTGGGCTACAGTCCACGGGGTCGCAAAGAGTCGGACACAACTGAGCGACTTCACTTTCACCTGGATGTACCCCAGGTGTTAGCTAGGGCTCTCACTGACCTTCAGGAAATCAGCTCAAGCTTTCATGAACTCTATAGCTTCTGGGATCCCAAGGTTCTCAACATTTGGTGAGATTATATTTTCTGGGCTCCCTTTACTTTCTGGGCTCCAGATCTTATCAGTGTTGTCTCCACCCTGTACTGCATCAACTGTTCTGTGAACCTCTGCATCCACAAGTTCAGTCCTGAAATCCATGCCAAGCTGAGCAGGCACAGGCAGAGGAGAGACCTCACAGAAACGTCAGAGATCACAAGGGACAGTGGCAGTGCGTTCCCCACCCCCAACCCTGCCCACGATCTCCTGCAGTGAGCTGGTGCTCTGTCCCTCCTCCACCTTCCCCTCACTTTTATTCTTGCCTGTACCCGCCTCACTCTCTCAATAACCAGTAAATGCTTCCCCTGGACTCTCACAGAGAAGCTCTGCCAAAATGCAGGCCTTTGGGGCCTCTTACTCTTCCTCAAGCACTCATCTAGGTGTTTTCTTCAAGGTCACTTCCTTCATAAAGCAATCTGGCCTACCAGATGTTCAGATGATAGCATTTCCATTTTCCCTAGCTTCCGAGCTAAATATTATATTGGAGAGGAGGGGCTGATCCCGGTGGAAGTGGCAGCTGTGCCAAGGGATGCGACAGTGGCTGGTGCGAGAAGCAGAGGTGGGACCAGGGCACGTTACATGCCCTTGGGGCCAACCTCAAGGGTGGAAGAGAGGTTTGCGACGGGCTGGAACTCTAACAGAGGCAGAGGAGGATATGAATTAGCAAAATGAAAATTACTCACGTCAAAGAGACCCATTAACCCTAGGGCCTGAGGAAACAGGGGCTTCAAGTAAAAACTCCTGAGAAAAATTATAACCTTGACAAGGAAAGGTCTAGCCCCATTAAAATGTTTTCACTGATCTAATAGTAAATACTTAACATTTATAAGGAGTAAGTACTATTCAGATAACTTTTATATAGTAATTCATAAGGAACGACTTGACAAAATAACAGTCTTCTATTTATACCCTGCAAAATTGTTAGCTGTAGCAGGAAAAACGGAGAAGGCAATGGCACCCCACTCCAGTACTCTTGCCTGGAAAATCCCATGGATGGAAGAGCTTGGAAGGCTGTAGTCCATGGGGTCGCTGAGGGTCGGACACGACTGAGCGACTTCACTTTCACTTTTCACTTTCATGCATTGGAGAAGGAAATGGCAACCCACTGCAGTGTTCTTGCCTGGAGAATCCCAGGGATGGGGGAGCCTGGTGGGCTTCTGTCTATGGGGTCGCAGAGTCGGACACAACTGAGGCAACTTAGCAGCAGCAGCAGGAAAAAAAAAAAAACAAAAACAAAACTCAATGGCTTAGCTTTATATAAAGTTTTTCCTTAAGTTATAATTCTTTGAAAAAGAGCCTAAAGTTTTTCAGTAAAGAAAAAACTTTAACCTCCCAACCACTTTATCAAGCAGAAATAGAGAGCTATTACTGTACTCATTAGATAAGTAGACAAAATTTGGTGATTCCAACTTATCCCCCATCCAGACAATTCTTAAAATCTTGACCTACTCTAGGGCATGAGAAAGGATTCCACTTTGATCAGGAGTTTCCTTATGGCCTCTTTAGAGAAGGCTAGAATTTGCTCAAATCTCTGAGTCAGACCTGATAGTCAAATTCATAACTTTACCCCTGCTCTAGTTATTTTACAAAAGGTTGCACAATTATATTAAAATTAGAATGTGAGCATAGCTTTTAGTTATATAGACAAGCCTGGGAAATGGCCTTTCAAGCACTTGATCTAAGTAAACTAGAAATTGGGAGAAGGCAATGGCACCCCACTCTAGTACTTTTGCCTAGAAAATCCCACGGACAGAGGAGCCTGGTAGGCTGCAGTCCATGGGGTCGCTAGAGTCAGACACAACTGAGAGATTTCACTTTCACTTTTCACTTTCATGCATTGGAGAAGGAAATGGCAACCCACTCCAGTGTTCTTGCCTGGAGAATCCCAGGGACGGGGGAGCCTGGTGGGCTGCCGTCTATGGGGTTGCACAGAGTCAGACATGATTGACGCGACTTAGCGGCAGCAGCAAACTAGAAATTGACGAGCTGTTTTCTACAGAAAGGGAAACATAGAGAGGAAGGGAAAGGAGGAGCAAATTGACAAGGATGGGCAGAGAAAGATGAAAACAAACAAGTGTGTCTTAGATCAAAGAGTGAATGGAGCCAGCGGAGCTCTGTTGCTCTTGGTTCAGAGGAAGGAAAGGTCCTGGCCCTGCTAATGAAGGGTGTGAAGTTCAAATTCTGCTGGAGAAGAGATGCAAGCAATCGTGAAAGGGTCTTTTTGAGAAATAGGGAAACACGACAAGACCCTTCCATATGGTACCCCAGAGAGAATCTGAAATTACGAAGATCCTAAAGTACAGTATTTCTTTAGTGATTTAAGAATGTTGATAAGGGTTTACCCAGTACATAAGCACAGCACCCAGATGAGCAGATGATGGAGGGTGGGGGAATAGGATAAGGTTGCTTAAATTAGCCCTTGAAAGCCAAGATCTTTGATGGGGAATCAGAAACTAATGTTGTTTGTTTGTTTATTCATGTAATAAGTATGCCTCTGTATGTTCTAGATACTGTTCTAGGTACCAGACATCCAGTACTGAACAAGACAGAACCTGCTCTCTGGGGTTCATAGGTTAGGGGCAAAAGTAAGCATGCAAATACACAAATACATATGCATGTTTTATTAATATATAAATTCAAAGAAAACAGGCTTTGGGCTAGAGTGTGACCTAGGGTCAGATGCTTTAAGTAGTGTGGTCAGGGAAACCCTCCCAGGGGAGGGGACTTGAGCTAAGGCCTAAGTAACGAAAGGAAGTCAGTCTTACATAATAACCTGTATATCAGTGAGCGGAGAAGCCAATGGCACCCCACTCCAATACTCTTGCCTGGAAAATCCCATGGATGGAGGAGCCTGGTGGGCTGCAGTCCATGGGGTTGCTAAGGGTCAGACACGACTGAGCGACTTCACTTTCACTTTTCACTTTCACACATTGGAGAAGGCAATGGCAACCCACTCCAGTGTTCTTGCCTGGAGAATCCCAGGAACGGGGGAGCCTGGTGGGCTGCCGTCTCTGGGGTCGCACAGAGTCGGACACGACTGAAGTGACCTAGCAGCATATCATTGAGAGAACTGCAAGGCTTGAGGCAGGACCCCCATTTGAGATATCTGAAGATCAGAAATACCTGATCTGATGAAAGGGATGAGCCATGGGAGAGCAGTGAAGGACAAGGTGAGACACAGGCAGGAGCCACAGGATACAGGAGTTTGGATTTTCTTCTAAGTATGACAGGAAGGCAATGGAGGATTTTAAGTAGGAGAGTGACATTTCTATTTTAAAAGACCCCTCCAGCTGCTATCTCAGGTAGACTGTGGGTGCAAGCATAGAAGCAGACAGGCAGGTAAGGAGGCCATCTGGAAGTCCAGCGAGAGATGTTGGAGGTTTGCACAGGGTGGGAGCAGAGAGAAGGAGATAACGGATCTGGGTAAATATGAGGGTATTGCAATAGGTGAGTGAAAAGGTTGGCTTAAAGCTCAACATCCAGAAAATGAAGATCATGGCATCTGGTCCCATCACTACATGGGAAATAGATGGGGAAACAGTGGAAACAGTGTCAGACTTTGTTTTTCTGGGCTCCAAAATCACTGCAGATGGTGACTGCAGCCATGAAATTAAAAGACGCTTACTCCTTGGAAGGAAAGTTATCACCAACCTAGATAGCATATTCAAAAGCAGAGACATTACTTTACCAACAAAGGTTCACCTAGTCAAGGCTATGGTCTTTCCTGTGGTCATGTATGGATGTGAGAGCTGGACTGTGAAGAAGGCTGAGCGCCAAAGAATTGATGCTTTTGAACTGTGGTGTTGGAGAAGACTCTTGAGAGTCCCTTGGACTGCAAGAAGATCCAACCAGTCCATTCTGAAGGAGATCAATCCTGGAATTTCTTTGGAAGGAATGATGCTAAAGCTGAAACTCCAGTATTTTGGCCACCTCATGAGAAGAGTTGACTCATTGGAGAAGACTCTGATGCTGGGAGGGATTGAGGGCAGGAGGAGAAGGGGACGACAGAGGATGAGATGGCTGGATGGCATCACTGACTTGACGGGTGTGGGTCTGGGTGACCTCCGGGAGCTGGTGATGGACAGGGAGGCCTGGCGTGCTGCGGTTCATGGGGTCGCAAAGAGTCGGACACGACTGAGCGACTGATCTGATCTGATCTGATCCCAACAGACTGGATGTAGGAGATGAGGGGAACAGAACAATCAAGGATGGTGCTCAGGTGTGGGGCTCAGGCACTTGGGTGTGTAATGGGGTTATTTACTGAGATGCAGATAATGGGGAGGGCCAGGCCTGATGGTGAAAGCAGGAGTGAGATGAAGAGTTCTGATCTTAATATATAAAATGTGAGCTGCCTCTCAGACTTCAAGTCTGGAAGTCAGGGTTACAGAGATGTTAGTAAACAGAAAGTAGGTAAAGCAATAGGACCCACTGAGACTGCCCAGAGAAAGAGTATGGAGAAGTCCCAGGAGGCTTTCCAATAGCCAGAGGTCAGGAGGTGGAGGAACAATCAAGGAGGTACAGAAACAAGAGGTATGAGTTGACATCAGCCAAGACAAGAAAATATTCCAAGAAGGAAAAAGTGACCTGTGATATCAAATATTGCTGAAAGTCAAGTAATGTGAAAAAAAGAATTAACCACCATATATGGCCAGATGGAGATCAGAGGTACCTTAACAGAAGTACCTGTGGACTGGAGGGATGGAAACTGACCCTAGTGGCAAGAGTGGAAGATGCAGAAAGAGAAAGGGGTTATATGGAGAGCTCCTTCTAGAAGCTCTGTTACAAAGGAGACCAGAGAAATGCAGTAGGTAGGGTGGGGGTTGAGGAAGAGTTTTTGTTGTTGTTGTTAACTTTTGTTTTCTAAGACATAGAAAAACAGAACAGTGGATGAATGCCCCATGTTATCCAGCTTTGACAGCTCTCTCCTCCCCATCATACTTCATCTGCTGCCCCTACCCCCAGCTCATTCCCAATTCTCCACCCAGAGAGCTGTTTTGAAGAAAAGCCCAGACATTATTTCAAGGAAAGTTGATTTTTATTTTAAGTGAGAAATACTGTTATGAAGAAGGAAAACAGAAAGCCTGATTAAACAATGCTATCACTGAAAAAATTCAAACTCCACTACACTAACAGAGTAACTTCAATAAAAGGTATAAAAGTTATTTTTCCATTAAAGCAGGTATTCTCAAACTATGGCCCAGAGTCTGCAGGTGGGCCATGAGGGGCTTTCAGGTAAGCCGCAAGCTGGGCACACCCAAGTTCTTTCCTCAGCTCTCATGGATGGGGAAGAAAAGAATCCAAGTTCATGGTCTTTATTTTGTTCTTGTGCATGAATAAGTAGTATAACTTATTAAGCGAGTTATTTAGGTTCACTAAAATTAGTACATTACTAGAGTTTGCAAATGACTCTCATTCAAAATTATGCTAATAAGCAGTCTGACTGTCATACAAAGCCTGGCACTGTGGCAGAACATTTACAGATGGTGGGAATTTCTGTAAATTGGAGGAATAATGCCTAATCACCCATGCATGTCTTGAGTTACTTGTGCTTGCAATTCTTCTATTTTTGCTTTTTGACTCCAAATTACTTCAGCAACAATTTAGTTTACTGTGGGTTGTTTATATGCAGTGATACATATTTGTATCATTAACACTAATTTGTTCATTCATTGGTTAACTGTGGTCCAGGGTACAAAGTTTTGAGGAAGAAAAAGTTAACACCTAGGAAATTGTATATATTGCTAATTTTTTTCTGTGGCTTGAGGGGGATTTTATAATTTTATTTTAGCTGTGGAAAACCTCAATCCTGTAGAGACAGTATAACAATTATAAGCTCAAACTGGATATAGAGAGTCTATATTCAAATCAAGGTTTTGTTACTTAAGAGCTGTGTGACCATGGAAAACTAAGTTACTTAACTTTTCTGTTCCTCAGTTTCATCATCTGTAAAATGGGAATAATAATAGTAGATGCCTCATATCTTTAAATGAGTGAATATCCATAAATGGAACAGTAACTGGCACACATTAAGTTTTATGTTTTTCCATAAAAAGTACTATACCCATTACAAAAACAATTGCTACTATTATTACAGTTTGTGACACCAGGGTTCTAAGAACACTGAAAATTACTAAATTATAGCTTGAAATAGACTTAAGTGGTAGAGATAAGAGCATAAACAGAAGCTAGCTTTATACCCAAACCTATTTAATACATAATAAACCCAACTAGAACCCCAGGTGTTATAGCATACATATTATAATATCGTTACCTCATTATTCTTACATAAGATTAATATGTTATATACAAACATTTTTTTTATTTTTTATAGATGAATTCTGAAGTATTTAAGAGAGAAATGTCATGTTATCTAGGACTTTCTTTAAAACACTTCAGCAAGGACAAAGCAAGTAAGTTATCTCACTATAACTATAGTAACAGTAATATAGGCGAGATAACATATTCACCAAGAGGAGCACTGGCCTGGATTTGGGATCTTGGAACCCTGGTGCAGAAAGCACTGAGACGATATGAATGAATCCTTTCATGAATCCTAGGCCTGCCACAAAGAACACTATAAAATAGGTTGAAGAGCTTCTTCAGCCCCCTCTCATCACCTTTCTGCAAGCCTGTCCTGTTTTTGAACTCCTGCTTTCTAAGACCCCAGTACCCTTATTTTGTCCACAGTCTTACTGTAATGCTTACCACGGCACTTCTCCCACAGAGTATACCTGCGTGCTCACTCGCTTCAGTCATGTCTGACTCTTTGCGATGCCATGGACCCTATGGTTGTAGCCGCCAGGCTCCTCTGTCCATGGGATCCTCCCAGCAAGAATCCTGGCGTGGGTTGCCATGTCCTCCTCCAGGGGATCTTTCCCACCCAGGGACTGAACCCACGTCTCACATCTCCTGAATTGGCAGGCAGGTCCTTTACCACTGAGCCATCTGGGAAGCCCCTAGTACATCTCAGAATATAATCTTCTTCAAAAATGAATTCTTTCTCTGCCCCAGCTAGTTGTGAGGAGCAAAATGCTGTCTTAAGAATTTACAATTACTTGTATATGATTATTAACACCTTGAGTCTCAGAAGTATCTCTATTCTTGAAAGAAAGTTCTCATCAAAATATCTAATTATGGACACTTACAGGAACAAAACTATGTAAAAAAATTCAAACAGTCTGGGCCACGATAGAGCATTTTCTGGAAGCTGGCCTTGAAATGAAAAATTCATTAGCATTATTTTCATGGTTTCTTTTCTCTCTTTTGAAACAATGTACTCAACATTCAAAAAACTAAGAGCATGGCATCTACTCCCATCACTTCATGGCATATAGATGGGGAAACAATGGAAACAGTGACAGACTTTCTTTTCCTGGGCTCCAAAATCCATTTCATGGATGGTGACTGCAGCCATGAAATTAAAAGATGTTTGCTCCTTGAAATAAAAGCTATGACAAGCCTAGATAGTATATTAAAAAGCAGAGATATCACTTTGCTGACAAAGGTCTGTATAGTCAAAGCTATGGGTTTTCCAGTAGTCATGTAGAGGTGTGAGAGTTGGACCATTAGGAAGGCTGAGTGATGAAGAATTGATTCTTTCAAATTGGTGCTGGAAAAGACTCTTGAGAGTCCCTTGAACTGCAAGGAGATCAAACCAGTCAATCCTAAAGGAAATCAACCTGCATACTCACTGGCAGGACTGATGCTGAAGCTGCAATACTTTGGCTACCTGATGAGAAGAGTCAACGTATTGGAAAAGACCCTGATGCTGGGAAAGAATGAGGGCAGGAAGAGAAGGGGGTAACAGGATAAAATGGTTGGATGGCATCATCGACTCAATGGACATCAGTTTGAGCAAGCTCCGGGAGACAGTGAAGGACTGGGAAGCCTGGCATGCTGCAGTCCATGGTGTCTCAAAGAGCTGGACATGTGTGAGCAACTGAACAACAACAAAGTATTTTATTTAATATAACTTCTTTCCCTTCAATAGCTTCTATGGTAGCAGAGACCACAATGTTTTGAGTGAAAGGAGGGAAGGAAAGTGGGAGAGGGGTCTGGGGTTAGCCATTTGTATGAGAGAGAGAGAGAAAGAGAGACAGGATTTATTTTTGCAAGAGATGATGATAATGCTGCTGCTGCTGCTAAGTTGCTTCAGTCGTGTCCAACTCTGTGCGACCTCATAGATGGCAGCCCCCTGGCTCCCCGTCCCTGGGATTCTCCAGGCAAGAACACTTACGTGGCTTCTTTCCTTTCTCTTTTTGGGGGTGTAAATATGATTGTTATTCATAAGAAACTCACATCTAGTTATAACTTGGGACCAAGAGAGTTAATTCCTAAGGTCAGGGAAAATTTGAGGACTGATCATGCTTAAACATAAAGAACTATATTGGTTTTCCAAATTTACGATAATCTTTGGTTTTCTAGTCCAAGTATCCCTTGGCCAAAGAAAAGTCAGCAGATTAAATCACAGTCAGCAGATTTCATTCTCTGACTCACTACAAAAAAGGATTTTAGGAGATTTCTATCAAGAACATATAAATGTATCAATATTCACAAAATACAGAGTCTTAAGAGAGAGAAATATAGATAAAATGGAAATTCAAGACCAGTGAAAATATGAACACAAGTATGCAGACCACGATTGTTAGAACTAAGCTTCAAGTTTACTTCTGAGTTTCTTGGGAGCCAGAAAGAAGAAAGGAGTAGCATTCATTATAGTTATCAGAAAGGAGAACATGTACTGCTTCCACCCGGGGAAACAAAGTTCTTCCTGAGCAGAATTCCACTAGTATTTTTCAAATGGACTGTGACTTTGTGATCTTGAGTAACAGAGTTGACAATATCCCCGACTCTGGGAACTTGGGCCAGGGCCACACTGTTTAGTAGGAGTTCCTGCATAATTCCATTAAGTGACAGGCTCCACTGGGGGCAGGGCAGGGGGGCCGGGTATGGAAGGGGCCTTGTGTCCAATTTACAGAAGCAATGTATGTATACAATTTTCTAAAACCATATCTACTACCTAGATTACAAATTTAAAAGAACTTCTAAAGAGTTCAGATTACTTTTACATATTGGAAAAATCACTAATTAGCCCAAAATAGAGAATTTGTGAAGGAAGAAAAAAATAAAACAGAATAACTGGGACTATGTTTAGTTTTTCTTTCTAGAATGCTATTCTCTACAGCAAAATGTGTTTTACAAAATATCCCTCCTTCCAGAATAACGAAATTGTACAATTTCTACCAACCTTATTTAAGTATGCTTGACAAACAATAAACTGAATATATTTTCGTATGCACTGTGATAAAATCTGATACAGGCACACCTCCATGAAACAATCACCACAACCAAGATAATATCCATTATCCATTGTCAAAGATAATATCTGTTATCCGCCAAAGTCTCTGTCTAACCCTTTGTCATCACAGGGCAACCACTGTTTTGCTCTCAACTTTTAAAGCTATATAATTTTTAAAATTTTTAATCAAAAACAAAAGTCTAAATTTAACATTGTTTTGTATGTTTCCTTTAGTCACTCCTTGTTTCTTCTAAACCACTCACTCACCCTACGTTCTCTCCCTAAAACTATGAACTACCGGAAGTTCCATGCTTTGTCTTCTGGTTCCTTCAAGCTCTCACAGAGCCCGCAATATCAAGGTGGCAGTACAGCCTGCTCAAGAAAGATGCAGTGACCACCTTTCCCTGGAAGCTACTAAATCCACTCAAGTTACTTGATGAATAAGTTTGTATTCTTGCATATTGGGCTTCCTTAAGTAAAGTTTGTATCCTTGTCATCATTATCACAAATGCCTGATAATGACTGGCATACGTGCATGCGTGCTCAGTCACTTCAGTCGGGTCTGATCCTTTGTGACCCCATGGACTATAGCCCGCCAGGCTCCTCTGTCCATTGGATTCTCCCGACAAGAATACTGAAGTGGGGTGCCATTTCTTACTCCTGGGGAACTTCCCTACCCAGGGATCGAATCCACATCTCCTGCAGCTCCTGCTTGGCAGGTGGGTTCTTTACCACTGAGCCACCTGGGAAGCCCGACTGGCATACAGTTGGCCTCAAAAGATGTTTGTGGAATGCATGAATGAGGTATACCACAGAACACTTTCATTCTAATTTCAACCATGGGTGGGCAGTTTATTTGCCCCTAAATCTTGGTAAAATAGTCATAGTCAATAATGAGGCAAAGGTTTCCATCCAGCTAACTTTAAAGACTTAGTATAAACAGGTATTTTTTCCCATTAAAGTCTCCTTAGAGTAGATTTAACTTGTTTCATTTTCTTGGAAGAAATATATCCCTGAGCTTGGTAGAAGGCCATAACATTTAAAAGGGAGGGGGAGGAAACTGGGTTTAACTAAGAGGTAGTATTTACAAGGTTCTTTAAGGGCACCTATTATAACATGTGCACAGATTAAGCACCACTCCCTTCCAAGCAGCCCTTTTGGGAAGGTACAGAGATATTCCAGTGAGACTGGAATTTTCTGGACTGGTTTTGAGCACAAAACTTACAGAAAACCTCTTTTGGAGCTGCCTTCATCTCCATAATCAGTTTACATGACACACAAGGAAACCTGTCATGTAACTTACGATCCTGGCTTATTTTTAACCAAACATTATTCTAGCCAATTTGGTCGCCACCTATGTGGCAGACATAGTGATGAACAGTTCTTGGCCAGTCCCCCAAATCAAATCCACCTTCTAAGAATACCATCAGCGTAAAAAAATCTTCAGCAAAAATGTGCCAGGGCTCTAAAGGCAAATTCCAGTGAGAGCTTTCAGAGACACGTTAAGCAACAGCGGCACTCCAGGACCGCCTCTGCAGCCTCTCAAGGAGAATTCATGTGGGATTCTGCACCAACTGTGGTCTAAAGAGCCAGGGTGCTCTTGTATACAGCAATCCCACTACATCTCAGTCATCTTTATATTTTTTTCCCTGACACAGCCCTACACATAGTAGGTCAGGAAGTAAATGTTTTTCAAAATACATTTCCCTTGAGAATCATAAAACTATGGAACAATGAGGCCTTTATCCACCAGACTTTTTCTTAAGGAGGAAACGTGATCTCGGGTTTCCTCATTGTCAAAGGTGGTTTTCGAGAGTAATCGAAGATCTAGTGGATTTTACTGTCTCTTTTATCCACTGACAAATACAAAACTTATCCCTCTGAGTGGTGTCTCTTTGGGACGAAATCTTTATTTCTAAGTAACTGAAATAAAAATTAAAATTTCAGAATCTATGAAAAAGCACCAGCATCTACCATTCTCTTTTAAATTCTGAGCAACTGGCTAATGAGATTTTATATATATATGCTGCTGCTGCTGCTAAGTCGCTTCAGTGGTGTCCGACTCTGTGCGACCCCAGAGACGGCAGCCCACCAGGCTCCCCTGTCCCTGGGATTCTCCAGGCAAGAACACTGGAGTGGGTTGCCATTTCCTTCTCCAATGCAGGAAAGTGAAGTGAAAGTGAAGTCACTCAGTTGTGTCCAACTCTTAGCGACTCCATGGACTGCAGCCTACCAGGCTCCTCCATCCATGGGATTTTCCAGGCAAGAGTACTGGAGTGGGCTGCCATTTCCTTCTCCAATGCATGAAAGTGAAAAGAGAAAGTGAAGTCGCTCAGTCGTGTTCAACTCTTAGTGACCCCATGGACTGCAGCCTACCAGGCTCCTCCATCCATGGGATTTTCCAAGCAAGAGTACTGGAGTGGGGTGCCATTGCCTTCTCCTCCTTTTCCATATATATATATAAATAAAATCCACCACCACAGCAAAGGTAATACAACTAACATTTAGAATTTAGAATGCACTTACTGGGTATTACCTGCCACGGTGTGTGATCTTTAGGAAATCTAACAAAAGAGGTACTATCATTCTCATTTCTACAGACAAAACAACCGTGAAGCTTTGAGAAATTAATACAGATGTACAAGTTTACATAATTTATTAGAGGCAGAGCTAAGGTTCACACTCAGGTTTGTCAGAATCAAAATGCCTGTCCCTTAGCTCTAAAATGTGGAGAGCAGGCCAGATGTGTACGGGAAAAGGCCCCCCAGCCAGCCCTATGTGGCCTACAATAGTGATCTGATAACAGTGAAATGAATGGTCAGTGTTCAAAACTCTGGTGTTTTGCATACAACACAGGTCTGTACCTCCCCTATACCAAACTCACTTCACTCACGCCTACACAGGCCAAGCAGACACTGACTGCATTTGAGTCTATCACCCCTGTTATGTCCTGCTGCCTCACCAGTACTTTCTTTTAAAGCAAAACCAAATTAATACTCCACTTGTCCTGCTTTACCTGGATATCTCACAGAAACTTAGAGTCATACCATTTTCATGAAGTAGAGCACAGTCACTGAGCTCAAGTATAAACCCTTTACACAGGATCTAAGGTCAGAGAATTAAAAGACTGGCTCGTGGTCATGAGCCACAGGACTAGATCTGGAATGTTCTTATTCTTGTAGGCTTGCTACCCAGCTCCTCACTGGTAACCAAACATGTGTCTTAGTTAATGACCAGGGAAGCGAGGGATCACTATTCTTCCAAAATCCTTTACGAGCTCACATCACTTATAAATATTGCTGGTACTGCCAAGATAGCAAATAATCTTTTTTTTTCTTTTATTCTCCAGAGATCTCATACGTACAAATTACTCTGCTTTTACAGGTCCATTCCTGGGCCTCTCTTTTCTGTTCTCCAGGAGCTGCGCAGCAGTGTGGTTGAATACTAAAGAGTAAAAGAAGCTATGAAGGACACCCCAAAGAAGCATCATTCTTGACTTCTCACCCACAGGTCAGGGATAGGGAAGATGAGGACGATGATAACTACCAAGTGACTCATAGGTCATGCATACCAGTGGACTCGAGCCTACAACCCTCTAGAGGAGATATAATTTTTTACTTTTATTTCTCACATTAGCCAGAGAAAAATTATGTTGAGTCATTCTCAATTATTACATAAATGCTAAAGCATATTCCAATTATATAAGTTGGCAAAACTTCTCCTTACTCCCAAGCTTATCAAATTTAAATTTTAAAACTTGCTCTCCAAGACCAGTAAAAGACACTAAAGAAGCAACTTACCAACTGCAAATTATTTTTAGAGATGTTTGCAGCATATGCATTATCAAATATAGTTCCTATTAAAAAAAAAAAGTAAAATATCATATTGTACATATTCCAGTGTTTCTATACGTGACTGAAGCCAGAAACAGCATCTGTGAAATACTATTCTTTTAAGAAAAGTACACTACATTAATAATGAATAATAGTTGGGCCTGAGGAGGTTTTAGGATTTCAAAACAAGCAGATTCCATGCTTTTCTCATAAATCAATAAAGAATAGACACCTCTTTCATTACTCAGAACAGATTTTAAAATTTATATCAAGATGGTATCTTTGCCATTTGTTTTTATTTCATTTCTGACCTAATTTCTGACAGTCTTGAATGAATATCTATGCTTATGTCCTTTAACCATCTTGCAAGGTAGCCAAGCCAACTGGCTTTCCCACTAGCCAGTAAATCACTCTAGGACTCTGTGTTCTATTATCAACTCTGTGTATCTAATATCAAATACCATGGATTTCGTGTACTTTTATCAGTCTCTTCATTGCTTTCTGCTTGGCTCCAGACATCTGTAAAACTGTAAAATGGAGCTCTATATATAACAAAGGTTTTTAAGGTGCCCTGAAAGTCCACAGAGGGACAAGTCACGGCCATGTGGATTAATGGCTGTTAATCATCTTTCTGCTGGCGCTCTGAGACTTCCTGACAGCTCTGCTCCTTACTGTGTAACCCTGGTGAGTCACTTAACTTCTCTGTGCCTCAGCCACCTCTAATATAAAATACAACTACTGAGAGGGTTAAATGTGATTAGGTATTTAAAGGGCTTAGCAAAGTTCCTGGCATCCAGTAGACTCCATAAATATTAACAATATTTACTATTCATCCATTTTGGATGCTCTCACTGGCATGCCCTGGATATGAGTAAAATGTTTTCATTCAGCCTGACTATAGTTAATGCCTTGATTGTTGAAGGAAACAACAGCTTCAGACCCATTAGTCTAATTTTCTAAGATTCTGGTCAGACATCTCTACGGCATATGTCATCATGTGGGAGCAGCCAGAGAGCAGCACACGGAAGAGGTTTTGCACACTAAATCCTGTAAAGCAGGAGGTACGATTCACACACGCCCAGCAGCAGGAATTCAGGGAAGCGCTCGCTCTTGTCCCCTGAGTGATGACTGCTGTATCTTCCATCTAGAGCATCATACATGACAGATGGCAGGGGCATGGCTGCACATGCCGACGGGCACACCCGGCTTTTACCAATGCCAAAATGATTTTGCAAGACAGTAAAGCAAATAGTGGCCCATGGGAAGTTCAAGATTTTATTTGTTTGCTTTGTTAGTTTGAAAGGACTTCTCCATTTCAATAGTCCTAAAAGTATTGTTCAAACACATAAGAAATGAAATCAGCCATTCTTCCTCTGGCCTTCATTTTCAGAAAAAAGATGATCAAATGCGTGCTGTTGAAGAAGAAGCACAAATAAGCCTTATTTTGTGACTTAAAATTACAATTCACAGAGCTTTACTTTTTCATGAATATGAAGAAAGTTGCAATGGTTTCGCTCTCATCTCCACTTTGCCTTTGACTGTGCATGTGTGTGCTTGGTGGCTCAGTCATGTCTGACTCTTTGAGATCCCGTGGACTATAGCCCACCAAGCTTCTCTGGCTGTGGAATTCTCAATGGAAATTTCCAGTATTCCAGGCAAGAATACTGGAGCCAGTTGCTACTTTGTTCTCCAAGGGATCTTCCCGACCCAGGGATCAAGCCCACCTCTCCCGGGTCTCTTGCACTGGCCAGTGGGTTCTTTACCACCAGCACTAACTGGGAAGCCCTTTCCTTTGATTAGGTCTTCGTAATTATTACAGTAAGAAAGAGATCTTATATCTTCCTCACACACAAGTAATGTATAGACGCTGCTCCACTTGATTTATCCTTATTTACTCATTGTGTACAATGTGTCCATAAATGAAATTTAGAAACTATAAAATGAAAGGACTACTCCAGAGAAGCAGCACAAAACACATAAGAGCTCAGATTTGGGGGACAGGCAGATGTGGGTTTGTGGGCAAGAAACTTAACCTCTCTGAGCGTCAGTTTCCTCATCTGTAAAGTGAGAACAGTTTCTGTGTCTCATAAAGCTGGTCACACCGGAATAGTGCCTGGCAGAACATGTGGTTCAGTAAACAGTTTTTGAAGAAACAGAAGGAACTGAACAAGTATAAAAAGGATGGAAAGGAGGAGGAGTGAGCAGCTGTGACTCTCCCTGAGTTATATGGATAGAGGCTACAGTGCAGGACTCGGGCCAGGAGTCTACCTCTAAAATAGCACAACTTGATCTTTTTTACTGTGTAAATTTTCCATATACAATGAAGTGGAGAGAAAAGTGTAAACAACCCCACAAACATATTACCAAGATTCAACAAAGATTACATTCTACCATTCTGATTTCAGGTCAGGAAGCAACAGTTAGAACTGGTCATGGAACAACAGACTGGTTCCAAATAGGAAAAGGAGTACGTCAAGGCTGTATATTGTCACCATGTTTATTTAACTTATATGCAGAGTACATCATGAGAAATGCTGGACTGGAAGAAACACAAGTTGGAATCAAGATTGCCGGGAGAAATATCAATAACCTCAGATATGCAGATGACACCACCCTTATGGCAGAAAGTGAAGAGGGGCTAAAAAGCCTCTTGATGAAAGTGAAAGTGGAGAGTGAAAAGGTTGGCTTAAAGCTCAACATTCAGAAAACGAAGATCATGGCATCTGGTCCCATCACTGCATGGGAAATAGATGGGGAAACAGTGGAAACAGTGTCAGACTTTGTTTTTCTGGGCTCCAAGATCACTGCAGATGGTGACTGCAGCCATGAAATTAAAAGACGCTTACTCCTTGGAAGGAAAGTTATCACCAACCTAGATAGCATATTCAAAAGCAGAGACATTACTTTACCAACAAAGGTTTGCCTAGTCAAGGCTATGGTCTTTCCTGTGGTCATGTATGGATGTGAGAGCTGGACTGTGAAGAAGGCTGAGCGCCGAAGAATTGATGCTTTTGAACTGTGGTATTGGAGAAGACTCTTGAGAGTCCCTTGGACTGCAAGAAGATCCAACCAGTCCATTCTGAAGGAGATCAATCCTGGAATTTCTTTAGAAGGAATGATGCTAAAGCTGAAACTCCAGTATTTTGGCCACCTCATGCGAAGAGTTGACTCATTGGAGAAGACTCTGATGCTGGGAGGGATTGAGGGCAGGAGGAGAAGGGGACGACAGAGGATAAGATGGCTGGATGGCATCACTGACTCGATGGATGCGAGTCTGAGTGACCTCCGGGAGCTGGTGATGGACAGGGAGGCCTGGCGTGCTGCGGTTCATGGGGTCGCAAAGAGTCGGACACGACTGAGCGACTGATCTGATCTGATCTGATTCTGATTTCTTCTATTTGGCTAAACAAATGTCCTTTTGACAGAGTATTTTAAAAGAAAATCTCAGGCATCATATCAATTCAATAGCAAGTGCCTCTAGTAGGTAAGAACTTTTAAAAACTAATAACATACCACTATCAAAATCAATAAAATTATCAATCATTTCTTAATAAAATGTAATAAGCAGAAAATGTTTTATTTTCTCCTGGTGTTTAAAAAAGAAGGGCATTTTTTAAAGGGCATTTGAACAGATCAAGTTCCCAACAGGGGTCATACATTGCATTTGTTTATAGGTTTCTTAAGTATGTTTCAGAGAAGGCAATGGCACCCCACTCCAGTACTCTTGCCTGGAAAATCCCATGGACGGAGGAGCCTGGTAGGTTGCAGTCCATGGGGTCGCGAAGAGTCAGACATGACTGAGAGACTTCACTTTCACTTTCCACTTTCATGCACTGGAGTAGGAAATGTCAACCCACTCCAGGCCAGTGTTCTTGCCTGGAGAATCTCAGGGATGGTGGAGCCTGGTGGGCTGCCGTCTATGGGGTCACACACAGAGTCAGACACGACTGAAGTGACTTAGCAGCAGCAGCAGCAGCAGCAGCAGCAAGCCTTTTTCACTTAAAACAAACAGTTCTCCTCCCTAATTTTTCCCCATAATATTTATTTACTGAAGACATTGAGTCATTTGTTTTGTAGAACTTCTCACATTTAGGACTTGACTGATGTACTCTCCTGGTGGTGTTTAACATGTTCCTCTGTCTCCTATATTTCTCCGATGAACTAGGACTTAGATACGGCAGCTTGATGAGATTCTGGTTCAAACTTGAAGGGGGGTGGGGGGTGGGCAAGAGTAATTCCATGAGCGGTATAAGGGTTTGGTGTTCCACTTGTAGTGATGTTGAGATTGATTGGTGAGTTCAAGTGTTATCAGGCTGATTCTCAGTTATATAGCTGCAATTTCACCCAGAGATTTTAGCATCCATTAATGATTGCCAGTATTGCCTCACTCCATTATTTCATTGGATGTTGTGAAATAGTGGTTTTCTATTTCAAACATCCCTACATTTATTAGCTGTAATTCTCTATGAGGATTTACCTTGAAGTACACACATACATATATATAAACACATTTATATTTTCTTTCCTATGTCATGCTGCAAGTAGGATACTATAGAAACAATTTTTCTGCTTTATTTTTAATCACTTAACAATAAATCTTAAAGATTACTTCATAGCAAGAAATAGAAATCTTTCTCATTCCTTCTTAGATTCATATTACTCCTCTTTATGGTTATACCATTTGGTTATTCAAACATTCCTCTTTTAATGGATACGTGGAAGGTTACTGTCTTCAGCTATCACAAGTAATGTTATGTAAATAAACTTGTGCATGTATCATTTTTGATTTTTGGCACAATATTTAAATGAATTTATCAGTCTTAAGTTAAACATTCCATCTTAAAAACCATATGTTTAATATCATTTCCATCAGATCATATCAGTAGGAGTATAAGTGTTTGGTTGTTCCACTTATACTTTAATACATCATAATTAACTTAAGGAGCTGAAACCTAGATTCTTATTAATGAGGACAAGAATGGTGGGGGTGGGTTTAAAGTGTGGTCCAGTACATACCTTCATCACAATCAGTTTCCAGGAGTGTGTGACGAAAGTGTCATTTCTAGGCCCAAGCCCAGACCATCTGAACCATCAAGAGTGAGATTTCCACGTCTAGCAGGGAAAGTACTGTACTTGGAACTGGAAGACAGACATCTGGGTTCAGTCACAAGCCAAGCTGATCAGATCTGGCCTCTTCAGGAACGATTCTTTGTATATGTGTTGGAGATAATAAATATCTTCCTTACAACTTCACAGGATTACTGTGAAGTTAAAATTCAATTATGTATAAGACAGCAGTCTGGAAACTAAAGTAAATGTAAAAGTTTAGATGTTGCAATAAAAAGGACTTCTGCTCAAGCAACAGTTTCATCTTCTCCATTAACAAATATCCTACTCCAACATTTCATGTTAAAGATAAAAACATAGACTTGTATCTTTTGCCATGAATGCCTCTATTCCTTCACTGTTTCACTTTCAACGGTTCCCGTAAAAGAACCTAGCCAATCAGCATCCAAAAGGCATTTCTTATAGTATATACGCTACTCCTCAGGAATGCCCATCTCTGTCTGCTGCTGCTGCTGCTAAGTCACCTCAGTCGTGTCCAACTCTGTGTGACCCTATAGACGGCAGCCCACCAGGCTGCCCCGTCCCTGGGATTCTCCAGGCAAGAACACTGGAGTAGGTTGCCATTTCCTTCTCCAGTGCATGAAAGTGAAAAGTGAAAGTGAAGTCGCTCAGTTGTGTCCGACTCTTAGCGGCCCCATGGACTGCAGCCCACCAGGCTCCTCCGTCCATGGGATTTTCCAGGCAAGAGTGCTGGAGTGGGGTGCCATCGCCTTCTCCACCACCTCTGTCTAGGACACCACAAAGCAGTCGTGACAAGGATCTGGTCCAACACAGAGATGAAAAGGAGTTCAAGGCCACTGAGTCTGCCTTTGATTCATTTTATACAAAGGTGGAAAATGTTTGATGCTTCAACATTCATTGCCAGCAATGAGACACAGAAAGAAAGAAAAGCCCAAGCCACTATCAGTGTCCTAAAGAAGAATCTGTCCCGCTATAATCTGGTGCACAGTGTACCCTCAGTCTGGCTCTGCAAAGCCAATAAATCCAGACAGGTTCAGAGTCTGCTTATTTTTTAAATGACAGGCAAAACCACTATAATTTTTGTCATCTCTCCAAAGTGGAAGACTATGCACTATTCAGTGGCAGTTTTTTATTATGGATCAGAACAGTTCCTGCCACTGATTGTGAAAGTCATTCCTTCAATCCAAGCAGAAATACAAGGCAGGGACAAACAACACCCAAGGATAAATAAGAAAGCTTTCAGTAGCGGGGGGGAATGAATGGCTAGGAAGAAGGATGGGTGTTTTCCATGTTTTTTTGTTGTTCAGTAACTCGGTTGTCTCCACCTCTTTGTGACCCCATGGACTGTAGCACGCCAGGCCTCTCTGTCCTTTACCATCTCCCGAAGTTTGCTCAAACTCATGTCCATTGAGTCAGTGATGCCATCCAACCATCTCATCCTCTCTCGTCCCCTTCTCCTCCTGTCCTCAATCTTTCCCAGCATCAGGGTCTTTTCCAGTGAGTTGGCTCTTCACATCAGGTGGCCAAAGCACTGGAGCTTCAGCTTCAGCATAAGCCCTTCCAATGAATATTCAGGGTTGATTTTCTTTAAGGTTGAGTAGTTTGATCTCCTTGCTGTCCAAGGGACTCTCAAGAGCCCCTTTCTATGTCTACTCTGGGGAAAATATCTTCAGTCAACATTTATTGAGAATGCAGAGAAATTTAAAACCCCTGATGCAAGATGAGACGCTTTAAATGGTCTTTCAACTGTTAGATCTGAGTAAAGCATTAAACATCCATTGTCAAAATGTACGTTAGAGATTAGGGGTTTATTTTTTGTGTGTGGATAATTAAATTCAAACTGCCTTTCTGAATCAAGAATCTACTATTTACACATGGTCAGGTGACTCTGGTGGAGAAGGCAACGGCACCCCACTCCAGTACTTTTGCCTGGAAGATCCCGTGGATGGAGAAGCCTGGTGGGCTGCCGTCTATGGGGTCACACAGAGTCGGACACGACTGAAGTGACTTAGCATAGCATAGCATAGCATGGGCTCAGAACAGGCACGGAGAGAAAAAGTGCCCCTTTCTAATGAACGCTGATCTTCCAAACACAAATTCAGGTTCGGAGCAAGCAATGCAATCAAATGGTTTCTTTTCACAAATGTACATCAATACCACTGTGTTTTGGTGAGGCAAAGGTGTATATTCAGAAAAGGTACAAGCAGGGGAATTATTCCCATCTCTCCCTTCAGTAAGAAAGGTTTCATGAAAGACAAAGGATTTTGGAAGTCTCTGAACACTCTGTAAGGGAGGCCAGGTGACAGACACGGACAGGGAGCATCAGACTGGCCCAGAGAATGAGATGCAGGTAGAAGATGAGGTTCAGGCTCCAGCGGTGGGCTGATGATCTGCAGATAGATGGGAGGAACAGGCAGAAGATGGGAGGCCGAGGAAAATTAAGACTGAATGAGAATCAAAAGATTTCGAATACTGAAGCAGTTCAGGGATGAATCTTAAACCATGAGTGAGCCTGTTGGCCTTTATTCGAAATAATACTTAAAATGTATGGAGGGTCTAATTTTGTGCTTTTAGCTTTGCGTGGATTAAATCAACAATCCTATGATGGCTGTACTGCTTTCATCGCCATTTTTCAGGTGAAGGGATGAGGCACAGAGGTAACTTATTCCAGGTAACACAGCTAGCCAGGAGCAAAAGTCAGGGTTCCCACCCTAGCATTCTGACTCCAGAGACCATGACCTCAACCAGCCCTCAAGGCTGCCTCTCTAGAAGAAACGGAGAGGCACTGTAGGATATACTGGGGAGAATGGCACAGTTGGCCCGCAGGAAGATGAATTCTTCCATAGTATTCAGACTTGTCTGAGAAGAAACAGGAGACCCAAAGGCTAAGTTGTGATCGTCGCAGTGGGAAATGGCCTAATTATAACCAAAGGGTTAAACAAGGCCGAACATTTGGTGACATCGTGTAAGATGTGAACAATTTCAGTATCCTCTTAAAAGTGTTATTTCAAAGACTGACCCCCATCTGTGTTTTGGGTGAGGAAACAGCCCGTGAAGCAGGACAGGGACGACAGACAGAGAGAAATAAGAGAGCAACAGAGAGGCACAATCCAGGGAGGCTGCGTGGTGCAAAGGAAGGAACATAGAGTCTGGAGTCAGACACACCTGGGCTGGACCCTGGCACTTCCCATTTATTTCCGTACAACCACGGGCTGGGTTGCTCTGGGTCTTTGTTTCCACACCAGTAAAATAAGATATTTTTCAAAGCGAAAGCAGTATACATGATGAAATACAGAATATAAGGAAAAGCACTAGCACAGTGTTTGGTATGTGCGAGGTATTCCCAAAATACGGAGACTCAGAAAAAAGAGAAAGATGGAAAACTGCACTGTGCTGTGTGTCTTAGAACAGAGAGAGTGTCAGGAAGGGGAGGTGACTGCAACAGTGTCACAAGCACCAGGAAACAGTACCTGGTTGCCACATGCACGGTAGAATACTGATGTCTGTATGAATCAGTCCTATTCTAGAACGGTCTGCCAGCATACAGCAAAAAACAGTGAGCCTGTTCATTCGTTCCTCCCTTTGTTCATTCAACAAACATTTGTTACAGCCACCGAGGCTGGCTAGAAGCCTGCACAGCTGAGGAGAGGAGGGGGCGTAGACCAGCATGATGTCATGGCCCCAGTGAAGTCTAGTGACCATCAGACTAGTAGCCACATGCAGACATCAGGATCAGAGTTCAGTCGAGTATGACTAAGACACATTCCATAATTCCCCTCAAGGAGTTTACAATCTACCAGGAAAGAGACACATGAGTCCATTTTGACAATACATATGGTTACTGCTCTGAAGCATTTTGGAACAGGGAGGGGGAAGTTACAAAAATCCCATAAGATATGTTATAACTGTCCACACCATCATAATCAATATCCCACAATTCTCATGATCAGGCAAGACTAGTGATGGTCACTCCAACATTACTCTTGATGCAAATCTATTCAACAACAGTCATATTTTATAAGTCCCTTTTCATTTTATATTGTTAAGGTCCAAGTGTACACTGAATATTACAAACCTATTCTCTGTTATACTCTTTAAATGCTGATGTTGCCAAGGAATTCACCCAGTCTGGTCTTGAATATCTGTTATAACTCCTGGCAATGTTTTGTTTCGACAACAAAGTACAATCTGGTTAGTCCCATTACTTTAGGTAATTTATTCATCACTGTGGGGGAAATGAGCTATTTTCAAAGAACCATTAGTTGTTTTGAAAAAATGAATACTGACTGTAACTCTCTGTTCTGACAAAATTCTCAATGAGTGTTGCTTCCAACCTACCTACAGGGTGATGCTGTTAATTAATTCCATTTCATTTCAAATGTCTGCAAAGTTTTAATCTCAACACAGTCCTGTTACATGCAAATAGGGTTCTAACCAAAATTTGATTTCTCTTCTCTGGTGATCAATAAAAACAAAACCACTTAGAGGAGTGCTATTGAAGAGCAGGCAGTGGTGGATTTCACTGTAATAAACTGAAGAGTTCCTAAAATGTATCTATTGCCCAGCCACCTATCCCCTTTGAATAACCAAGGCAGCAATTACTCTTCAGAATTTGAGGCTGTACATGCTTTTCTTGGATAATAACAGTACCATAAAAATAGTCTTTGATTTTCTAAGATTTTGACAGCATCCAGGAGCTATCCTCTTTTCACTAAGTATGAAACAAACACATCTGTAATCATGAAATCTTAGTGTGAGGTCATCTTCTCTAACATCTCATCCAATGAATTAATCTCCTCTTTATATGTCACTAACAAATATAATCTCTGCTTCCCCTCCAAATTATTAGAAAGCCCTTCATTATAATGATATGAAGTCTCTCAAATTGGAACTTCAATTGCTGCTCCTACTTTAAGCCATTAGGGATTAGGCATGCCATATCTAATTGCTCTTCAAACCTCAAAAGGTAAAAAGCCTAAGTAGGAATTAAAGCCCCAAAAGTAAGAGTATGCCTAACTCCTTTAAAGGACTTCAAGTCACCAAGCCAAGGTAAATTACACTCTAGGATGCTGAGTGCACCGATAGGTATAAAGATGTGGGATACTCTGAAACCAGAGGATGCAAACAGTCCAGCCCAGATTTTTTAAACCATCAAAGAGTCATTCCCTAAATCATAGATCCATGAACTTGATGTCTATTCCTGGCAAACTTGAAGAATAAATTGTTATACAGATCAGCATTTCCCAAATTGCGCTTTCATAAAATGACACCTGTTTACTTTCCAATATCTATAGAATTCTTCAGAAAACAGCTTGAGGAATGCTGACACAGATAATTCATAAGCATTCAGAAAGGCAACAAATACCAGAAACCACAAGGGTTTTAGCAAGAACAATTCAGGCTAAAAAACTTCATTTCCTTTTTACAGAGTTGCTATATGAATAGACAGGAGAAAAGCCATAAATATGGCATTTTGAGCTCACTAGAGCCTGTTTGGGAAGTCCCAGAAAATTCTGAAAGAGATGGGAATACCAGACCACCTGATCTGCCTCTTGAGAAACCTATATGCAGGTCAGGAAGCAACAGTTAGAACTGGACATGGAACAACAGACTGGTTCCAAATAGGAAAAGGAGTACGTACGTCAAGGCTGTATATTGTCACCCTGCTTATTTAACTTATATGCAGAGTACATTATGAGAAATTCTGGGCTGGAAGAAGCATAAGCTGGAATCAAGATTGCCAGGAGAAATATCAATAACCTCAGATATGCAGAGGACACCACCCTTATGGCAGAAAGTGAAGAGGAACTAAAAAGCCTCTTGATGAAAGTGAAAGAGTTGGCTTAAACCTCAACATTCAGAAAACAAAGATCATGGCATCTGGTCCCATCACTGCATGGGAAATAGATGGGGAAACAGTGGAAACAGTGTCAGACTTTATTTTTCTGGGCTCCAAAATCACTGCAGATGGTGACTGCAGCCATGAAATTAAAAGACGCTTACTCCTTGGAAGAAAAGTTATGACCAACTTAGATAGCATATTCAAAAGCAGAGACATGACTTTGCCAACAAAGGTTTGTCTAGTCAAGGCTATGGATTTTCCTGTGGTCATGTATGGATGTGAGAGTTGGACTGTGAAGAAAGCTGAGCACCAAAGAATTGATGCTTTTGAACTGTGGTGTTGGAGAAGACTCTTGAGAGTCCCTTGGACTGCAAGGAGATCCAATCAGTCTATTCTAAAGGAGATCAGCCCTGGGATTTCTTTGGAAGGAATGATGCTAAAGCTGAAACTCCAGTACTTTGGCCACCTCATGCGAGGAGTTGACTCATTGGAAAAGACTCTGATGCTGGGAGGGACTGGGGGCAGGAGGAAAAGGGGACGACAGAGGATGAGAAAACTGGATGGCATCACTGACTCGATGGACGTGAGTCTGTGTGAACTCCGGGAGTTGGTGATGGACAGGGAGGCCTGGTGTGCTGCGATTCATGGGGTCACAAAGAGTCGGACACGACTGAGGGACTGGACTGAACTGAACTGAACTGAAGCTTAGCAGTAAAGAATATGCCTGCAGTGCAAGACACACGTGCAGGAGACTAGGGTTCTATTCCTGGGTTAGGAAGATACCTTGGAGAAGCAAATGGCAACCCAGAGGACGAGATGGTTTGATAGCACCACCAACCAAATGGACATAAATTTGAGCAAACCCTGGGAGATTGTGGAAAACAGAGGAGCCTGGCGTGCTTCAGTCCATGGGGTGGCAAAGAGTAGAACAGGACTTGGCAACTGAATAGCAACAACAAAGCCTATTTGTCTAAAGTCGATAATTTGTGTAAAGGAGTTCAAAGAAATATGAATCTACTCAATTGAGCCTAGATTAATTCAACTTGTTTATAAGTCATATAGGATTCTCTGTCAAAAGATAGGGTTACTAGTTATATAATTAAGAAGGAAGGGAGTTGGGGGGTGTCTAATTTGTGATGCTTTGTGAACCTTTGCTGCCCTAAGGATCCTTGCTTTCATTTACAACCGTTTAGTTGCAGAACAAAATCTCAAGTGTCCTGAGGATCACTGTCTGACTCTGCTTGAGGTAGTATAAGGTGAACTTTTAAAATGGAAATTAAGACAGTCTTTGTTTTTCATCATTTTGATATTCCATTTTTCTTGTTTCCCCTGCGATTACACACTATGGATTTTCAACAACATCTATTGGATTTTTTGTCCATTTATGTGTCTCAGAACATAACTTAAGCTGAAAGACACAATCTGATTTAAGACAGCTAGGGGCTGGTGAGCTTCTGTCTATGGGGTCGCACAGAGTTGGACACGACTGAAGCGACTTAGCAGCAGCAGCAGCAGCAGCAGGGGCTGAAAGGCATGGGCAGCACGGTGTCCAGGCAAAAGAGTCAGGCCTGGATCTGAATCTTAGCCCATCACTTACTGGATGTATATCTTCAGGCTTGTTACTAAATCTTCCTGAGCCTTGGTGTTCTCACCTGTAAAATGGGTTCAGTGACAATAATCTCTACTATGCAAAAGCTGCCATAAGAATCTGGAAAAAAAACAAAACTAAATTATCTTTCCTAATACTTGGTCCTGAGTAGATCTCAAGAAATTGTAGTTGCAGCTATTATTATCATCACTGATCCTCTGTGCTTCAATGTATTCTTAACCATGTTTGTGTTACACATTCCAGTCTAAAGATCACTCTCTTTGATAGAGGAAAAGAGAAGCCAAGTAGCTGAGTGGGTCTGCTTTTCGTCATGTTAACATTATTTCATCTGCCCCAAGCAATGAGCTTAGCCTTTACTTGTTCTTATTTGGAACACAGCTTTAAAGAGCCCTTTTCTGTTGTCTTTCGCATTCTCCCCAACCTCAGCTCGGTCTGAACTTGAGCTTTGCAGGTATTTTCTTACTGGTTTTATGCTACTCTCCCACATTTGTTCTTGAGCCTGTGCTTGTCCTTCAATCTTCTGTACATGTTCTCTTAATTTCTTAGTTCATCAAAAGTGTCCTTCTTCTTAAAATGATTCCATTTCTTTTTTCTTCCTCCTTCCCACAACTTAAATTTTTTCTTCCTTTCTGCCCTTCTTTTTGTATTGTTTTCACTTTTCAAGTCTCTGGAGACTGAAAAACTATCTTTTCTCTAAGTGTGTATTTTCCTAAAGTCACTGTTACTATATGGCTATATCCCACTTTATTTCCTTTTGAAGTTACAAAATAATAGTGTCATAGTTACTTCCTTCCCAAGATTTTAGTCAATTCTACTTCAATAAACAGTTTCTCTCATTAGTTAGAACCAAGTTCAGAGTAGTATTTCCATCACATTGCTTCCTCAATCTGTGGTTTAAAAAAAAAGAAAATGAAAGAGTTTTGCTTTCTACGAAACATCTATCAGACACTGAGAAAGTTAATGTCCTCATCAATGACTTTATCTTGGCTGGTGACAATTTTGACATTTAGCTGAATCTAAATATGTGCCATGAAATTAAAAGACACTTGGTCCTTAGAAGAAAAGCTATGACCAACCTAGACAGCATATTGAAAAGCAGAGACATTACTTTGCCAACAAAGGTCCGTCTAGTCCAAGCTATGGTTTCCAGTGGTCATGTATAGATGTAAGAGCTGGACTTTAAAGAACACTGAGCATTGAAGAACTGATGCTTTTGAACTGTGGTGTTGGAGAAGACTCTTGGGAGTCCCTTGAACTGCAAGATCAAACCAGTCAATTCTAAAAGAAATCAGTCCTGAATATTCGTTGGAAGGACTGTTACTAAAGCTGAAATTCCAATACTCTGGCCACCTGATGCGAACAACTGACTCATTGGAAAAGACCCTGATGTAAGGGAAGATTGAAGACAGGAGGAGAAGGGGATGACAGAGGATGAGATGGTTGGATGGCATCACTGACTCAATGGACATGAATCTGAACAAGCTCCAGGAGTTAGTGATGGACAGGAAAGCCTGGTGTTCTGCAGTCCATGGGGTGGCAAAGAGTCAGACATGAACAAACTGAACTGAAATATGTGCAATATCATCAACCAGCAAAGTAAGACTCTTACTCACTTGCCTATACCAACCTATAATAGCTCTTCAGGCATAATTAAAATGGTTTGGCTCTGCTACCAAGAGAACAAGCTGGGCTTTGAAGTTAAGTCATGACAACTCACGTCACAATTTTTAAGTGGGCTGGCAATGGATGAAAGTGTATACCCCCAACTCAGTAAGTGGTGGAAACACCCTGCACCTATACTTGTTGTCATTAATTTTTAAAATTAAGATAAAATCAACATATGATCTCTCACATTGTTGAGTCCTCCTGTGAATTCACTGCTACTTCCAGAATTCTAAAACAAGAACACAAAAAGGAATACTAATACAGGCCATAACTTATTTTATATTATCCTTAAAATACATTAAAAGAAATGAACCAAAAAGCAAAACAAGCCAAAACCAAACAAAAATCTTACGCGGTTATGTACAGTGCTTAGGATTTGATTAATAGCCAGAAATAAACAGCAATTTTAATTATCTCACAGTTTAATCTATTAGAAGTTTATTCTTCATTTATTGAATGAGAGGGAATTCCATTGAGAGAAGGTTTGCATTTCTACAATCAGCTAAACATACGGGTTTCCCAAAGGCCTAGATAGTGATGTATTCAAACTAAAGTCTCTAAGTCTAATAAGTGTAACTGAGCTTAGTTACTCCCTAGTTAACTATGCACCTTAGACTAAGAATAGCAATAAACATAAAAATATCCACCAGTTGTTATACATCTGCCAGAACTGCTCCCCTCCTCTCCCTCACACTGAATCATCAGCCAAATTTTCTCTCAATGCCAAAGGTTCTTTAGCAAGTCAAATAAAATGGGAGGGGGAAGTTACTTCTTGGGAAGGTTTAAAAGAGGATGAGATGCCTGTTTACATCCTAATCAAGCACCAAGACTGCTGCTGCCGCTGTCACTTCAGTCGTGTCCGACTCTGTGCAACCCCATAGACGGCAGCCCACCAGGCTCCCCCATCCCTGTGATTTTCCAGGCAAGAACACTGGAGTGGGTTGCCATTTCCTTCTCCAATGCATCAAAGTGAAAAGTGAAAGTGAAGTTGCTCAGTCGTGTTCGACTCTTGCCATCCCATGGAACACAGCCCACCAGACTTCTCCATCCATGGGATTTTGCAGGCAAAGAGTACTGGAGTGGGGAGCACCAAGACTAAGAGTTTAATATTCATCATATATACTTACATGAAATTTTTGGAGAATAAAGCATAGTGAGGGGAGTGAATCAAACACAGTGACAAAGAAAGACTTCAACCTGACACAGTCATTTTGCCATCAGGATGTATACTGATCCAAACATGTGTGGTCTTGGGCTTCTGAAAGCAAATTGTTGGTAAACTAGTCAAAGCCACCTAAAGACCATTAATCTTCAAAACAGAACCATGGAGACCTACTTTATCTCTTTTTGAAGCCAAAAGCCTCAGACCTAAAAGTAATTAAGGAGGTTTTGGATGTTCCAGTTCTGTCTAATCTGTGCTACAGAATCATCATGATAGGGAATGAGAAGTAGAGGGCATGTTCGAGCTGTTACAAAGAAAACCAGGCTTTTGCAGAAAAGCAGGTTGATTGTCTCCTTTAACCCTCACTGTTTATTGCAAAATTAACCCAGAGGGATGGTACGGGGAGGGAGGAGGGAGGAGGGTTCAGGATGGGGAACACATGTATAACTGTGGCGGATTCATTTTGATATGTGGCAAAACCAATACAATATTGTAAAGTTAAAAAATAAAATAAAAAAAAATCAAAAATGAAAAAAAAAAAATAACCCCTTTCCCTTAAGTTAAATTTTACCAATCAGTACAACTCAGAGGCCAGTTAAAATCATAACTTCCTTTTAAATCTTCTTAGCACGACTGAGTGACTTCCCTTTCACTTTTCACTTTCATGCACTGGAGAAGGAAATGGCAACCCACTCCAGTGTTCTTGCCTGGAGAATCCCAGGGACGGGGGAGCCTGGTGGGCTTCCGTCTCTGGGGTTGCACAGAGTCGGAAAAGCGACTTAGCAGCAGCAGCAGCAGCAGCATGATATTTACTAGTAAACACATTCCAGAACAGTCAGTTCCACTAAGTCAGTTCAGTTGCTCAGTCGTTTCCGACTCTTTGCAAGTACGACTCATTTTACTGTGTAGAAAAAGCTTAATTGCTGAATTCAAAACTGACCACTTGCTCCTATTCACAAGCGAGGGCCCCATTGTTCTTTGTGACCTTAGGTCTTCCTCCCCTTCTCCTTGACTCAGCAGCTGAGCTCAGCTTCCTCTCTCTGACCTTCCTTTTCCAAATGCTGGAGCACAGCAGGCATTTCTAGGTCAGCAAAAAAAAACTATTGCTGCCTTCCAGGAGAACAGAATCTTCTGTGTATTCAAAGGATTGAACAAGAACAAGGAATCAGTAATCCAGCATACTAGCCCCCATTTTCTCCCTGCCCAGGCATGCAGTAACTGCCTCTTGTCTCCATGCTGCCAGCGGGGAGAAAATCCACCATACACCTCTGCAGCTGCCTATCAGCAGCCGTTTGAACACTGTCTGTCGCCCAGAGGAATGCCTTCACTGTCTGAATTCCCTGCCACGTGACTTTAACAGGGTCTTCTTGTCTGTCCCACAGGCCCATGCTAATGGCCACGTCTTCATCCTTTCCATTCCATTCTATGCATTCTGCCACCACTCTTTTTTTTCAATAGCTTAATTGACATATACCATATACATATATCATAAAACTCACCCATTTAAAGTGTGCAGTTCAATGGTTTTTAGCATATCCACAGACTTGTGTAACCATTAGAACATTTTCATCACCTGCAAAAGACACTCTGCACCTATTAGCAGTCACTTCTCAAACCCCAATTCCCACCTACCCCACCAACCAGCCCTAAGCAGCCACTAATATACTTTCTATCTCTATGGATTTGCCTACTCTGGACATTGCACATAAATATGTGTGATATCTGTGACTGGGTTCTTTCACTTAGTGTGATGCTTTTAAGGCTCATTCATATTATAGCACGTATTCGTCCTTCATTCCTTTTATTGCTGAATAGTATTCCATTGAATGAATATACCACATTCTGTTAATTCATTCAGCAGTTGATGGACATTTGGGTTGTTTCCACTTTTGAGCTATTATGAACAGTGCTGCTATGTCCAAGTTTTTGTGTGAACTTATGTTTTCATTTCTCTCCACCACCACTTATTTTTAGCAGGCTATCTCCTCTTTGCCTCTTCTTCTCTGGCCCGAAGTCCAGGATCCTCTTTAAAAAGAAAAACACAAAAAAATAATTTGCATACACTGCAGACAGAATGAAAAATAAGTACAACCTTTCTGGAGGACAGTTCAGCAATACCTATCAAACTTTTTAAATACAGATAACTCTTCAACCTAGGAACTCCTTTATAAATACCCTGCAAATAACTCCTGTACAAGTCTGCAGATGGCTACAAGGAGGTTCTCTGCAGCAGAGTGTATAATAAATAGCTAAGGATTAAGGAAACAAGCTTATTCAGTAAGAATCATGTAGAAGCGCTACAGAGATTATTCTGCTGATTACAAAAATAAGGTGGAACTATATAGTCATAGGAAAATCTATTAATTAGCTTTTAATTCATATGTTAATTACAGAAAGCAAGTTATAGAAAATGCATTTAAATGAGTCCACTTAAATAAAAAATGATATACATGTGTGTGCTTGCATGTCCAAATAAAATGTCTAGAAGGATACTTTTTTTTAATGAAGATTAAAGGTTTGGAAACAGAGAGACAACTGTTTTCAGTTGCTCGGTCAGGTCTGACTCTGAGATCACATGGACTCCAGCACGCTAGGCTTCCCTGTCCTTTACCATCTTAATGTATAAGAATGCTTTTATATTTTAAAATGTGTATTTTAAAATAATATGAACCCTCCTGACACTCTGCTGTGAAAAGGTTATAGGAGAATGTGAGCAAATATTTGCTAACGAGAAGAAAGATACACCAGAGAGGAGGGGGAGGTACTGAAGACAAGCACTTCCCACTTCCTGGCTGATCCCGGGCAACCCTGATTCTAACCTCCAGGATGGAAAGCTTCACGGATTCCAACTCCTGCTGCATTCTCAAAGAGGCAGGATGGAGCTGTGCAAGGACAGACTGCAGACAAGCCTGAGTGCTCAGCCAGCCTCTGCCACTTCCCGGGAAACTTTCATTCCAGCTTTCCTCATCAGAATTCTCCTTGCCAGATTATGGAATAGTCCATGCTCTTTCAATTATTATGATTTAACAGCTAAAAGTGAGATGTCTACTCACAAGCATTCCAACCTTTATAAATCTACGTTCCAAATTGTACCTCTCAGAGAAGTACCTCTGAAAATCAAGCCTCCTGATCTAAATCTATGTACATTTTCATGGGTCATATACAGTGTCTGTGTGCCCCTTCCCTTTATACTGATTCATAGTTTTCTGGAATATCATCCTTCTAATCCTTGCCTCTACAAATTCTTTTAAGGGTCTGTACCTAACCAAAAATTACGCAAAGCCCGCTGGACCTAAAAGGATGGTGTCAAGAACTTGCTGGCTCACAATAAAATATTTGTTGATAATGATTCACCTGTATTCAAGGGTTGTTGTATATAATTATTTACTGGTAATACTGCAACAAAATGATGTGGTAAATGTGAGTGCTAACTGCTTATTTAACACAGGAAACTTGATTACAGCTTTGGTTTTTTGTCTGTTTGGTTTTCTTACCCCATTTTTCTCAATGCACAGCCACAACTGGGTAAGTTGTTGTTATTGTTGTTCAGTAGCTAAGTTGTGTCAGACTCTTTGGAACCCCCAAGACTGCAGCACACCAGGCTTTCCTGTCCTTCTCCTGGAGTTTGCTCAGACTCACATTCATTGAGTCAGTGATGCCATCCAACCATCTCGTTCTCTGTCATCCCCTTTCTCTTCCTGCCCTCAGTCTTTCCCAGCTCCAGGGTCCTTTCCAATGAGTCCGCTTTTGGCATCAGGTGGCCCAAGTATTGGAGTTTCAGCATCAGTCCATCCAATGAATATTCAGGACTGATTTCCTTTAGGATTGACTGGTTTGACCTTCTTACTGTCCAAGGGACTCTCAAGAGTCTTCTCCAGCACCACAGTTCGAAAGCATCAATTCTTCGGCACTCAGACTTCTTTATGGTCCAACTCTCACATCCATACATGACTACTGGAAAAAAACATAACTTTGACTATATGGACCTTTGCCAGCAAAGGGATGTCTCTGCTTTTTAGTGCACTGTCTAGGTTTGTCATAGCTTTCCTTCCAAGAAGCAAGATCTTTTAATTTCATGGCTGCAGTCACTGTCCACACCAATTATATAAATACACCAGTGTGTACATTTCAGAGCAGATCAAATTTTCAGTAAACTGGATTCTTTAAGATCCAGTTCCAAGACCTACTTCCTCCATGAAGCCTGCCATACTCCTCCTTCTAACTCCAGCAGCTGGTCACTTTCACCTAATAGTACTGCTTCCACTACACTCTCATGTAATAATTATTGTTTAAATACTTGACATTTTCCTCAAGCTGTGGATGTTTTTGAATTAATAACCACCTTGTATAATCCAGATCACCTTGTATAATTCATTATACATAGAAGAAGGCTAAAGAAAGGTTGCTTAAACATATGAGTGGGTGAATGAAGGTTAATTTTCACTCTTGGTGCAAAATACTAAAAATCTGTGGAGTCTCCAGCCTCTGAGGGTATCTCTCCCACCACTCTAAAATACCAAATTCCTCCTCCCAAACAAAATCGAAGTCTACCTACAATGACCAAACTAACGTGTTAAAACTCCTCATCTTCACATGCCAAAGAGCAAAGGAAACCCTATAGCAGAAAACAAAGAATGATGTTTCAAATAATTAGATGCAGGATAAACAGAAGCTTTTGGGAAAGAAGATTCAGTGTCTCTAGTCCTGCCACTAATATCTGGAAGATCTTAATTAGGTCACTAAGTTCCTCAGGCCCTCAGGTTCCTCATGGGTAAAATAAAGAGAGTAAAACTTAATCACTTCTAAGGCCCTTTATCAGCCCTAACACTGTATAAGTCCATGGAGAGGATAATGAACAGAGAATGCATTCATTTTTTATTTCATTTACTCAGCACATATTACTGGATGCCTGTCCATGGCGTCGTTAAGAGTCAGACACAACTGAGCAACTTCACTTTCACTTTTCATGCATTGGAGAAGGAAATGGCAACCCACTCCAGTGTTCTTGCCTGGAGAATCCCAGGGACGGGGGAGCCTGGTGGGCTGCCGTCTATGGGGTCGCACAGAGTCGGACACGACTGAAGTGACTTAGCAGCAGCAGTGGCATAGTGGAAGATTATGTGTTCACCAAACAAACTCATTTTGCCTTCCCCCTGGACACACATTCCCCAGGCTAACTTGGAAGCAGGTGCATCTACAGAAGTGCATCCTGGCCAGCAGGAGACGAGGGGCAGGGCTGTGCACCATCTCCAGCCTGGCCCATAAAGCCTCCTGCGCAATCCACATGCTCACACTCTTTCTTCACCTGCCAGCAAGAGATAAATAATCCAGTGAAGGGCTACACAGCCTTAGGGAATGGCACAACCATGGGCTAAAAGAAGTCTGGGTGGCTGAATGTGTGCATGGAACAGAGCCCGCCCTCCCTCAGATGGAAATAATCTAAATAAATCACTAGAATTTGGGGGTTCTCTGATAAAGCAGATAGCTTACTCTGACTATGTAGTACTTAATACACACTATCACCTTTAACGCTCCCAACAACCTGAGTGGTACACGTTCCTATTTATGTTTTACTGGGGAGGAAACTGAGTCTCAGAGAAGACAAGTAATTTGCTCAAGGTCACATAGCTTCAAACTGACATGGGCAAGATTTGAACCTGTGAGTCTCTAACTCTAAAGTCCATCTTCTTTATTCCATACCACATGGACGCTACCCAAGCCCCTTTACACCTAATTCCTGGGCAGCTTGGTCTGTTGCTAACACTTTCTGCAGGTGCTGCTCCTGCACTATAGATGCTATAGTCCTCCACTATAGCATCTCACTTGGTGCTGAGAAGTGTAAGGTATGGCAAGTAGGCCTTTCTAGAAGCCATAGGCAAAGAAAGGCTATAACCCAGCTTTTCAGCAATCTAGTAGTTCCCCTTTATCTGCACAGCCTATGTCCCAAGACCCTCAGCATTTGCCTGAAACCATGGATAGTACTGAATGCATTTTCTGTTTTTTTCCTATACATACATACCCATGTGTGTGTTAGGTGCTCAGTCGTGTCTGATTCTTTGCAACCCCACCAGATTGTAGCCCGCCAGGCTCCTCTGTCCATAGAATTCTCCGGGCAAAAATACTGTAGTGGGTAGCCATTTCCTTCTCCAGGGAATCTTCCTGACCCAGGGATCAAACCTGGGTCTCCGGCATTGCAGGCAGATTCTTTACCATCTGAGCTACCAGAGAAGCCCATACATACCTGTGATGGAGTTTAATTTATAAACTAGGTAGGAGAATAACAATAATAACTAAAAATAGAGCAATTATACAATACATTGTAATATAAGGTATGTGAATGTGGTCTCTCTCCTTAATCAACTTCTAAAACCCCACTGGAACCATGACAGTGC
This sequence comes from Tragelaphus eurycerus, assembly GCA_935064755.1. Lineage (NCBI taxonomy): Eukaryota > Metazoa > Chordata > Mammalia > Artiodactyla > Bovidae > Tragelaphus > Tragelaphus eurycerus. The sequence goes on from CAKXYN010000010.1 coordinate 33,010,790, forward strand.
TTTGTGATGACAGACTCAGCCTCTCCAGTAACCTGTTTTTTAGTTCAAACCTACCCCTGAATCTGTGTGACCATCCCTCACCTGCAGTAAGGCTTAGTGTCACTCGCTTGAGGGGATCCCTTGCTGTCATCTTTGTATAGACTTGATGCTTTCTGGCGTGATATGTTGCCATCAACTGGAACACATTTTCCATTCATGTCTTCTGCCCTCAGTTTAATGCCTTTTTCCATCTTCTCACTGAGCACTTATCACACAGAATCGCTATAGTCTGAGGCGCTACAGCAAAAGTAGCACAAAATTCTTCTCCCTTGTTCACAATTTCACAGACAGAAGATTCATTCTTACCATAGATCTTAGCAACCTCAGCATACAATTTTTTTTTCTCTTTCAATTTTTTTTCCTTACCAAGTCAAAACTTTCACCTTTTCATTTTAAAAAGCACTTGACAGTTTATTTTTCACATATCTGAATTGCTAGCATCACTACTCTTGTGCTTTGGGGCCATTAATAAGGGTTAGCTGAATACAAGCACTGTGATACAAGTCAGTGGATCTGATAACTGAGATGCTTATTACGTGACTAACAGGTGGGATGCACTGGACAAAGGCATGATTCACATCCTGGGTGGACAGGGCAAAACGGCCCAAGATGTCATCAGACTACTTAGAACAGTGTACAATTTAAAACTTAAGAATTGTTTATTTCTGGAATTTTCCATTTACTATTTTCAGACCACAATTGATTGTAGGTAACTGAAACCATGGAAAGTGAAACTGCAGATAAGAGGGTACTACTGTATGGTCCCTGGAGAAGGAAATGGCAACCCACTCCAGTATCCCTGCCTGGAAAATCCCATGGACAGAGGAGACTGGTGGGCTGCAGTTCATGGGGTCACAAAGAGTCGGGTACGACTGAGCGACTAATACAACATACGCACTGTGTGGTCTTGGATCTGACTCGATTAGCCTGGGAACAGTAGCAGATAAAACTCACACTAAGACCAAATAATCAGAAATACCAACAACATGCTCTGGGAAATAATCAGATGATGAGTATACTATTTTAATCTACCCTTAAAAGAGTCAATCTGACATCATTAAGAGTGACATTTAAATGCTAATGGAAAAAAAGGAGTGCTCCTGAGTCTCTAGACAAGTATTTGCATGTTAATTAATTCTGAGAATAAGAAGACCGGCTTCCAGTATGAAGCGTCAAGAGAAAACAGAGTTCCTATGCAGAGAAGATAAAAGGCTGTGGCAGAGACATAATTAAATTACCTGATTTCAAGAGTTTTTAAAAGAAATAAGCTATCCTTTGCAATGCAAATTCATACTCCCTCTTCTGTGAAGAGTGCCTTTTAATGAAAAGACCAAAATACAGATTTCCAACATCAGTGCCCTTTTAATGCAATGCCCTCATCGCAGATCAAAATGGCTTTTACCAGAAAGGTGGCTAATGAGCTCACAAAGGTGTCAATATTGGAGATAGAAGCGCAGTGCCCTAGAAGCCAGCACACCACAAACATTTTCTGCATTGTTGCAAAGAACACCAGCTTGAATTTTTGAACAGCAAACTATTTCTTTTTAAAGGCCTCCTGCAAAGTAGTACAAACTCAAAAACCACAGACTCAGAAAGATGTTAGGCTAAATATTTTATAATTAGGTTACCTCAAAGATGATCATTTTAATAAAGTAAACATTCAACCTGCTACACATTTATGCCACACTTACTAGCATTATCACTTGTACTGTGTAACTTTTACTGCAATAATTTTTTTCACACATGATCTCACCTTAGCCCTGTGAGACTAATATAAATTTGACCACTATATAGATGAGGAAATTAAGGTTCAGGGAGAATATGTGGACTAACCAAGATCACAGAGGTAAAGAACGGTGAGGCCAGGTCTGGAACCCAGACTTCCAGTTCTAATTTTCATGTTTTTCCCACTCTATTATATTATCTTACTTCTATTTTATGTAGATGCTGTTAGTCCCTGCTACAAAGTACATTATTACTATAATATTACTAAGTATGCAAAGGACATAAATATTTGAGAAATAATCACAATTTAAACAGACTAAACCAGGCTCCTTTTTTGCTCCTTTGCAGAGGCCAACTCTAATAGCAAAAGTATGCTGGTTAGTTATTTATTATACAGATTTATATTTGAAAATATAAATAACAAAAGGTTTTTAATCTGTGATACGTAAAGAACACTTACATATGAGTAAGAAAGAAATAAAAATACTGATAGAAAATAAGCAGAAGCCATAAACAGGCTACTCACACACACACACACACACTCACACATATACAAAACTACAAATGACCAACTGAAAACTTGCTCAATCTCACTAGTAATAAAAGTGCAAATCGAAAAGAACAATGGTATTTTTTCCTATCAAGCTGAAAAATACTAAAAATCACTAATTCTCTAGGTTTCAAGAGTGGAATCTGTCATAACGGTGGGTGATAAGTTTAATGATACAGTTCACAGGGGAAGAAAAGTTTACCTGCTAGCTGACCCCATACTTTCACTTTCAGGAGTTAATTCCAAGGAGACAGAAAAGGACTAAAAAAGGTACACAAGTAAATGTTCATGACCATAGTGTTTGTAACAATGACTAAAATAAAAAAGAACTTAAATTCATAACGTAAGGGTATTAATTAAATACTAAGGGTTTAGACTACATAACTAGTGCCCCAACTTTTAAGACTCACAATCAAGAGACAAGTTCCCAAACACCTAGCTCTAAAAGCCAATGGGGTTGTATCCACAGGACCACAAGAGTAGAGCAAAAAAGCAGTTCTTAGGCAGGGAGCACTTGCCAAGGCTACTCCTCAGAGGCCCAGTGCAAAGGGAATGGGCAAAAATGCCCATCTCCCAGTCTTTACCTAGAAGACGTTTAAGTGCAACTTAAGCTACTGTTTGAGGGTCCAACTTCCAATTTAGCATGCATCTAGAGGCTGGCTACAATCCACACCTGAGCCTGGGGGAGCTGATGGGCACTTACTCCACTTTCTTCCTCTGACCTGCTCCAATGATAAAAACAAGTTACCAGCATCACTCTGGAAGAAGCTTGCACACATTTCTGGTGTCCCAGCTTTTGCAGCTGCCACCTGAGAGATGGGCTTCTAGATTGCCTTGCTCTGATATCCAGCATGGCTTGCATTCATGAGTCCCACAAAACAGTAGCAAACAAAGAATCAGTTCTTAAAAGGCATGTGTGAGCACTCACTGTTGTTATACCATCAGGGCTCAACACAGAGGGAACAGGCAAAAATGCCCATCTTCTAGTTTTCCCTGGGAAGGGTTTGACTGCACACTCTATAAGCTGCTGCTTAAGGATCTGGCTTCTAATTAGCATGCATATTAGAGGTGACTATAATCCTACTACTGGGAGCCACTAAGGACAAAGATGGCAGTTGGATGATCTTTGAGAGACAAGGAGCTCAGACAGGGTTGACTAATAAGGTTCAACTCCTACATAAAACCACACTGTGAAGAATGGAAGAAGTAGCTGTTTTACCTAATTCATAGATCAACACAGAGAATAAGGCTAATGAAGAAACAAGAGACAATGTTCCAAACAAAAGAACAAGATAAACCTCCAGAAACCAATCTTAATAAAATAGAAATGAGTGATTTATGTTATAGAGAGTTCAAAATATTGATAATTAAGATGTTTACTGAGGTCAGAAGAGCAACGCCTAAATGAAGTGAGAATTTCAACAAAGAGACAGAAAATATAAAAGTAATGAACATAAATAATAGAGCTAAGGAATACAATAACTGAACTGAAAAATTCAGTAGAGGAACTCAACAGCAGACTAGATCAAGTGGAAGAAAGGATCAGCAAAGTTGAATGTAGGAAAGTGGACTTCATCCAGAAAAGTGAAAAAGAAAAGAGAATAAAAAAGAATAATACCTTAAGGAACTTATGGGACAGCACCAAGCAGATCAATATTTGCATTTAAGCATCCCATAATAGACAAGAGAAAGAAAGAGAGAAGGGGGAGAAAGTGTATTCAAAGAAATAATGGCTAAAAAATTCTCTAATCTAAAAATATATACATCCAAATACAGAAAGTCCAAAAAGTACCAAATAAGGTTAATCCATAGAGACCCACAAAGTGACATATTGTAATTAAATCGTCAAAATTAAAGAGAAAATCCTAAAAGCAGCAAGAGAAAAACAACTTGTTGCATACAGGAGGACTCCCATAAGACTCTCAGCAGATCTTTCAGCAGAAACTTTACAGGCCAGAAGGAAGTGGAATAATATATTCAAATGCTAAAAGAAAAAAGCTGCCAACCAAGAATACTCTACCCAGCAACGCTGTCACTCAGAATTAAAGAAGAGATAAAGAGATAAACAAAAGCTGAAGGAGTTCATCATCACTAGACTAGCCTTACAAGAAATGTTAAAGAGAGCTATTCAAGCTGAAATAAAAAGATCCTAATTAGTAACAGGAAAACATCTGAAAGAATAAAATCCCATGATAAAGGTGAACACAGAGCTAAATTCAGAATACTCTCTAACATTATAATGGTGATGGATAAATAACTTATAGTTCTAGTATAAAGGTTAAAAGGTAAAAGTATTATAAGCAGTTATACCTACAATAATCTGAAGACACACAATATAAAAAGATGTAAAGTATGACATGAAAAACATAAAATATGGGTAAAGGGGAATGTAAAAATGTAGAGCTTTTGTACGCATTTGAAGTTAAGTTGCTATCAGCTTAAAATAAACTTTTGTAAATACAAGATGTTTTATGTAAGTCTTGTGGTACCACAAAGCAAAAGCCTATAGTATATACACAAAAAATTAAGATAACGGAGAAGGCAATGGCACCCCACTCCAGTACTCTTGCCTGGAAAATCCCATGGACGGAGGAGCCTGGTAGGCTGCAGTCCATGGGGTCGCTAAGAGTCGGACACGACTGAGTGACTTCACTTTCTCTTTGCACTTTCATGCACTGGAGAAGGAAATGGCAACCCACTCCAGTGTTCTTGCCTGGAGAATCCCAGGGACGGGGAAGCCTGGTGGGCTGCCGTCTATGGGGTCACACAGAGTCGGACACGACTAAAGTGACTTAGCATAGCATAGCATACCACTATAGAAAATTATCAAATCACAAAAGAAGAAAGTGAGAGAGGAAGAAAAGAACTATCAAAAAGACAGAAAATAATTACCAAAACGGCAATAGTAAGTCTATACCTATCAATACTTGAACTGTATTGATAAATGGACTAAATTATCCAATCAAAAGACACAGAGTGACTGAATGGATTAAAAAGTAAGACTCTACCATATGCTATATATAAGAGACTCACTTTAACCTTAAGTATACAAATAGTCCATAAGTGAAGGGAAAAGATATTTTATAAAAACGAAAACCAAAAGAAAACAGGGATAGTTATAATTCTATCAGACAAAATAGACTTTAGCTAAAAATTGTAATGAGACAAAGAAGGTCATCATATAATTATAAAAGGGTTAATTCATCAAATGAATATAACAATTATAAATATTTATGCACTCAACATTGAATAAATTAGATAAAATCAGAAATGAAAGAGGAGACATTGCAACAGTAACATAAAAACACCAAGGAACATAAACTACTATGAAAAGTTATATACCAAAAAGTTAGATTACCTAGAAGAAATGGATAAATTCCTAGAAACATACAACCTACCAAGACTGAATCATGAAGAATCAGAAAATTGAACAGAGCAATTACTAGTAACGAGACTAAATTAGTAATCAAAAACCTCCCAAAAAAGAAAAGTCCAGGATCAAGTGGTTTCACTAGTGAATTTTATCAAACATTTAAAAATTAATGCCAATCCTCCTCAAACTCTCCCAAAAAATAGAAGAGGGAATACTTCTAAACTCATGTTATAAGACTACCAGAAAATATAATTATAGGTCAATATCCATAATGATCATAGATGTAAAAAACTCAACAAAATATTAGGAAATTGAATTCAACAGTACATTAAAAGGATCATACACTATGATCAAGTGGCATTTATTCCTGGAATGTAAAAGTGATTCAATATATGCAAATAAATAAATGTGATACACATTATAAAATGACTAAAAAAACATGATCATCTCAATAGTGTTAAAAAATTAACAAAATATGATATCTTTTTATGATAAAAACTCATGACATATTGGGGTATAAAAGGAATGTACCTAAATAAAGGTCACATATGACAAGTCTACAGCTAACATCACACTCAGTGGTGAAAACATGAAAGCTTTTCCTCTAAGATCAGGAAAAAGCAAGGATGCCCACTCCCACCACATTATTCAACAGAGTACTAAAAGTCCTAGCCAGAACAATTAGGAAAGAAATAAATAAAAGGCATCCAAGTGAGAAAAGCAGAAATAAAATTGTCTGTTTGCAGGTGAGATGATATTATACACAGAAAATCTAAAAGACTCCACTCAAAATCTCTTAAAACTAATAAATGAATTCAGTAAAGTTGCAGGATAAAAAAATCAATATATGAAAATCAGCTGCAGTTCTATAAAATAACAGCAAACTAGCAGAAAAGGAAATTAAGAAAAAATAACCCCATGTACTAGATAGCTAGTGGGAAATCGCTGCAAAGCACAGGGGCACAGGGTGCTAAGCCCGGTGCTCTGTGGATAATCTAGAGAGGTGGGATGAGGGGTGTGGTGGGAGGGAGGGTCACAAGGGAGGGAATATATATATATTTTTGGTTGATTCATGTTGATGTACAGCAGAAATCAACACAACATTGTAAAGCAATTATCCTTCAGTTAAAAAACGAACTTATTTACAATAGCATCAAAAAGAACAAAATATACAGGAGTAAATTTAACCAAGGAGGTGAAAGATCTGTATACTGAACTCTATAACACTTTGATGAAAGAAATAAATAAAAAGATATGTGTTCATGGAATGGAAAATTATTGCTAAAGTGTCCACACTCAAAGCAATCTACAGATTCAGTGAAATCGCTATCAAAATGGCATTTTTCACAAAAATAGAAAATAACAATACTAAAATTTGTACAATCCATGTGGTTCTCGGAGAAGGAAATGGCACCCCACTCCAGTACTCTTGCCTGGAAAATTCCACGGATGGAGGAGCCTGGTAGGCTGCAGTCCATGGGGTCGCTAAGAGTCAGACATGACTGAGTGACTTCACTTTCTCTTTTCACTTTCATGCATTGGAGAAGGAAATGGCAACCCACTCCAGTGTTCTTGCCTGGAGAATCCCAGGGATGGCAGAGCCTTGTGGGCTGCCGTCTATGGGGTCACACAGAGTCAGACACGACTGAAGTGACTTAGCATAGCATAGCATAGCATGTGGTTCTGCTTTATTGATGGTGACAAAGCCTTTGACTGTGTGGATCACAATAAACTGTGGAAAATTCTGAAAGAGATGGGACTACAGACCACCTGACCTGCCTCTTGGGAAACCTGTATGAAGGTCAAGAAGCAACAGTTAGAACTGGACATGGAACAACAGACTGGTTCCAAATAGGGAAAGCAGTATCATCAAGGCTAGTAAGTTGTCACCTGCTTATTTAACTTATATGCAGAGTACATCATGAGAAATGCTGGGCTGGAAGAAGCATAAGCTGGAATCAAGACTGCCAAGAGAAATATCAATAACCTCAGATATGCAGATGATACCAACCTTATGGCAGAAAGTGAAGAAGAACTAAAGAGCCTCTTGATGAAAGTGAAAGAGGAGAGTGAAAGAGTTGGCTTAAAACCCAATATTCAGAAAACGAAGATCATGGCATTTGGTCCCATCACTTCATAAGAAATAGATGGGAAAACAATGGAAACAGTGTCAGACTTTATTTTGGGGCTACAAAATCACTGCAGATGGTGACTGCAGCCATAGAATTAAAAGACACTTGCTCCTTGGAAGAAAAGCTATGACCAACCCAGACAGCATATTAAAAAGCAGAGACATTACTTTACCAACAAAGGTCCATCTAGTCAAAGCTATGGTTTTACCAGTAGTCATGTATGGATGTGAGAGTTCGACTATAAAGAAAGCTAAGCACCAAAGAAGTGATGAGAGTGAAAAAGTTGGCTTAAAGCTCAACATTCAGAAAACGAAGATCATGGCATCCAGTCCCATCACTTCATGGGAAATAGATGCGGAAACAGTGGAAACAGTGTCAGACTTTCTTTTTCTGGGCTCCAAAATCACTACAGATGGTGACTACAGCCATGAAATTAAAAGACGCTTACTCCTTGGAAGGAAAGTTATCACCAACCTAGATAGCATATTCAAAAGCAGAGACATTACTTTGCCAACAAAGGTCCGTATAGTCAAGGCTATGGTTTTTCCTGTGGTCATGTATGGATGTGAGAGTTGGACTGTGAAGAAGGCTGAGCGCCGAAGAATTGACGATTTTGAACTGTGGTGTTGGAGAAGACTCTTGAGAGTCCCTTGGACTGCAAGGAGATCCAATCAGTCCATTCTGAAGGAGATCAGCCCTGGGGTTTCTTTGGAAGGAATGATGCTAAAGCTGAAACCAGTACTTTGGCCACCTCATGCGAAGAGTTGACTCATTGGAGAAGACTCTGATGCTGGGAGGGATTGGGGACAAGAGGAGAAGGGGACGACAGAGGATGAGATGGCTTGGATGGCATCACTGACTCGATGGACGTGAGTCTGAGTGAACTCCAGGAGATGGTGATGGACAGGGAGGCCTGGAGTGCTGCGATTCATGGGGTTGCAAAGAGTCAGACACAACTGAGTGACTGATCTGATCTGGACTGCAAGGAGATTCAACCAGTTCATCCTAAAGGGTACCAGTCCTGAATATTCACTGGAAGGACTGATGCTGAAGCTGAAACTCCAATACTTTGGCCACCTGATGGGAAGAATAGACTCAACTGTAAAGACCTGACACTGGGAAAGACTGAAGGCAGGAGGAGAAGGGGAAGACAGAGGATGAGATGGTTGGATGGCATCACCGACTCAATGGATGGGGAAGTCTGGTGTGGTGCAGTCCATGGAATTGTAGAGTCAGACATGACTGAGCAACTGAACTGAACTGAAGAGTGTAGTTTTCCCAGCACGTTTATTGAAGACACTCTCCTTTCTACATTGTATATTCTTGGCTCCTTTGGTGAAAACTAGTTGACCATTCATGTATGGGGTTTTCGTTTGTTTTTTCTGAGCTGTCTATTTGGTTTCATAGATGCCTCCTGGAGGCATCACACTTTCTGATTTTGAGTTATATTACAAAGTTATCATCATCAAAATAGTATGGTATTGGCATAAAACTACACATACAGGTCAATGGAGCCAAACATAGAACTCAGGAAAAAAAAAATCCATGCACATATGGTCAACTAGTTTTCAACAAAGGAGCCAATTATATACAACATAGAAAGGAGAGTCTTTTCAATAAATGATGCTGGGAAAACTGGACAACCACATGCAAAGCAATGAAAGTGTACCTCTGTCTTATACCATATCAGGGGTACGGAATAAAGCAGGGTAAAGGCTAATCGAGTTTTGCCAAGAGAACGCACTGGTCATAGCAAACACTCTCTTCCAACAACACAAGAGAAGACTCTACACATGGACATCACCAAATGGTCAACACCGAAATCAGACTGATTATATTCTTTGCAGCCAAAGATGAGAAGCTCCATACAGTCAGCAAAAACAAGACCAGGAGCTGACTGTGGCTCAGACCATGAACTCCTTATTGCCAAATTCAGACTTAAATTGAAGAAAGTAGGGAAAGCCACTAGACCATTCAGGTATGACCTAAGTCAAATCCCTTACGATTATACAGTAGAAGTGACAAATAGATTCAAGGGATTAGATCTGAAAGACAGAGTGCCTAAAGAACTATGGACGGAGGTTTGTGACATTGTACAGGAGACAGGAATCAAGACCATCCCCAAGAAAAAGAAATGCAAAAAGGCAAAATGGTTGTCTGAGGAGGCCTTACAAATAGCTGTGAAAAGAAGAGAAGCAAAAAGCAAAGGAGAAAAGGAAAGATATACTCATTTGAATGCAGTGTTCCAAAGAATAGCAAGGAGAGATAAGAAAGCCTTCCTCAGTGATGAATGCAAAGAAACAGAGGAAAATAATAGAATGAAGAAAGACTAGAGATCTCTTCAAGAAAATTAGAGATACCAAGGGAACATTTCATGCAAAGATGAGCTCAATAAAGGACAGAAATGGTATGGACCTAACAGAAGCAGAAGATATTAAGAAGAGGTGGCAAGAATACACAGAAGAACTACACAAAAAAGATCTTTACGACACAGATGATCCCAATGGTGTGGTCACTGACCTAGAGCCAGACATCCTGGAATGTGAAGTCAAGTGGACCTTAGGAAGCATCACTACAAACAAAGCTAGTGGAGGTGATGGAATTCCAGTTGAGCTAGTTCAAATCCTAAAGATGATGCTGTGAAAGTGCTGCACTCAATATGCCAGCAAATTTGGAAAACTCAGCAGTGGCCACAGGACTGGAAAAGGTCAGTTTTCATTCCAATCCCAAACAAAGGCAATGCCAAAGAATGCTCAAACTACTGCACAATTGCACTCATCTCACATGCTAGCCAACAAACTGCCAACATGTGTTGGATCATCAAAAAAAGCAAGAGAGTTCCAGAAAAACATCTACTTCTGCTTTATTAAGACTATGCCAAAGCCTTTGACTGTGTGGATCACAACAAACTGTGGGAAATTCTGAAAGAGATGGGAATACCAGAGCACCTTACCTGCCTCTTGAGAAATCTGTATGCAGGTCAAGAAGCAACAGTTAGAACTGGATATGGAACAACAGACTGGTTCCAAATAGGAAAAGGAGTACGTCAAGCCTGTGTACCGTCACCCTGCTTATTCAACTTATATGCAGAGTATGTCATGAGAAACACTGGGCTGGATGAAGCACAAGCTGGAATCAAGATTTCCAGAAGAAATATCAATAACCTCAGATATGCACATAACACCACCATCATAGCAGAAAGGGAAGAGGAACTAAAGAGCCTCTTGATGAAAGTGAAAGAGAAGAGTGAAAAAGTTGGCTTAAAACTTAATATTCAGAAAACTAAGAAATCATAGCATCTGTTCCCATTACTTTGGGGCAATCAGATGGGGAAACAATGGAAACAGACTTTATTTTCCCGGGCTGCAAAATAACTGCAGATGGTGACTGCAGCCATGGAATTAAAAGACGCTTGATCCTTGGGAAAAAAGTTATGACCAACCTAGACAGCATATTAAAAAGCAGAGACATTACTTTGCCAACAAAGGTCCATCTAGTCAAAGCTATGGTTTTACCAGTAGTCATGTATGGATGTGAGAGTTGGACTATAAGCAAGCTGAGAGCCGAAGAATTGATGCTTTTGAATTGTGGTGTTGGATAAGACTCTTGAGAGTCCCTTGGACTGCAAGGAGATCCAACCAGTTCATCCTAAAGGAAACCAGTCCTGAATATTCACTGGAAGGACTGATGCTGAATCTGAATCTCCAATACTTGGGCCACCTGATGGGAAGAACAGACTCATTTGAAAAGACCCTGATGTGGGAAAGATTGAAGGCAGGAGGAGAAGGGGACGACAGAGGATGAGATGGTTGGATGGCATCACCAACTCAATGGACATGACTTTGAGTAAACTCTGGGATTTGGTAATGGGCAGGAAGGCCTGGCATGGTGCAGTCCATGGGGTAGCAAAGAGTGATGACTGAGCAACTGAACTTAGGAATGAGGAGAGGTTGGTAAAACAGTAGCAACTTTATTATAAGATGAGTGAGGTCTGAGGATTAAATGTAAAACATTGTGACCATAGTTGATAATACTGAATTGTATAACTGAAATTTGACTTGCTAAGAGAGTAGTGGTCTAAGGAAGGAAAGAGGGGGTGGATAGAGGAAGGAAACAGAATTGAAAAATTTTAAATACTAAATTATTCTCAGTAATCACTTTGTTGGTGGTAGTGTTAGTACTGTTACATTGAGACTACTGTGTGTATATTGTGAAATATAGTAAATGAATTATTTTTAAAAGCTGAAAACAGGGCAAAGAGAACAAATGTATACATAGCATATCAAATACGAGACAGCACAACACAACTTAGTAGCAATATGCTAAGGAAACACAAAGTAAGGTACACAGGAATCTAAGGGAAATGAAGTTGATCAGAGAAGCCTTCTTATATAAGAAGGGGCTACAATTACAGCTTAAGTGAAGTGAAAAATAGAAACCAACAGCTTAACATTTCACCCAATCTCTGGAAAGGAAAGGATATGAAGAAATCATAAATATACTTGCTTAGACCTTTTGAATATGGACTGGAACTTGGAACATACAGATCAACCTGAAGAAACCAGATTCTTTGTGAATGTGAGATTTAATATTTTAGAGAGCACAGGCAATGGGCTTTCTGCCTGGGCCTAGACAGAAAAGACAAGAGCTTTGTCTCTAGGTGGGTACAGGTGAGAGGGAGAGAATTGTAGACATGTACTGAGCCCATCCTCTCTCACTTGCAACCACGAGTCCTGATGCACAGACCTCTGCGCTGAGCCAACCACCTCCAGGGAGCCCCAGCAGGAACGTTTCATTTCTTTAGCCACCAATCTTTCTCTACAATGTTCCAGGCCCTGTTCTGGGCACTGGGAAGAAAGGGATGGACAGAGTAAGTTCACTGCTCTCACAGAGCTTACATTTTAGAAGGTTTGACTCTCCCACCCGGCAAAAGATCAGATCAGATCAGTCGCTCAGTCGTGTCCGACTCTTTGCGACCCCATGAACCGCAGCACACCAGGCCTCCCTGTCCATCACCAGCTCTCGGAGGTCACCCAGACTCACACCCATCAAGTCAGTGATGCCATCCAGCCATCTCATCCTCTGTCGTCCCCTTCTCCTCCTGCCCTCAATCCCTCCCAGCATCAGAGTCTTCTCCAATGAGTCAACTCTTCGCATGAGGTGGCCAAAATACTGGAGTTTCAGCTTTAGCATCATTCCTTCTAAAGAAATTCCAGGATTGATCTCCTTCAGAATGGACTGGTTGGATCTTCTTGCAGTCCAAGGGACTCTCAAGAGTCTTCTCCAACACCACAGTTCAAAAGCATCAATTCTTCGGCGCTCAGCCTTCTTCACAGTCCAGCTCTCACATCCATACATGACCACAGGAAAGACCATAGCCTTGACTAGGCGAACTTTGTTGGTAAAGTAATGTCTCTGCTTTTGAATATGCTATCTAGGTTGGTCATAACTTTCCTTCCAAGGAGTAAGCGTCTTTTAATTTCATGGCTGCAGTCACCATCTGCAGTGATTTTGGAGCCCAGAAAAACAAAGTCTGACACTGTTTCCACTGTTTCTCCATCTATTTCCCATGCAGTGATGGGACCAGATGCCATGATCTTCGTTTTCTGAATGTTGAGCTTTAAGCCAACCCTTTCACTCTCCACTTTCACTTTCATCAAGAGGCTTTTTAGTTCCTCTTCACTTTCTGCCGTAAGAGTGGTGTCATCTGCATATCTGAGGTTATTGATATTTCTCCCGGCAATCTTGATTCCAACTTGTGTTTCTTCCAGTCCAGCATTTCTCATGATGTACTCTGCATATAAGTTAAATAAACATGGTGACAATATGCAGCCTTGACGTACTCCTTTTCCTATTTGGAACCAGTCTGTTGTTCCATGACCAGTTCTAACTGTGGCAAAAGATAGTTGATACCATTTATTCCTAAAATAGCCGTCTTCTGTGAAGGGGGTAATATCAAAGAAAGAGCAAGACACACCACTTTTCCCAGGACCAGCTGCACCCTGGAGTTTGTTTTAACCTTGACCAAAGGCAGAATGAGAACTAGAAAGAAGCATGAGAAGCTATGATACAAATGAACTTACAAAACAGACGGCACTAGTGGTAAAGAACCTGCCTACCAGTGCAGGAGATGTGGGTTCAATCCCTGGGTCAGGAAAATCCCCTGGAGGACAGCATGGCAATCCAGAGTCAGATGAGACTGAGAGACTTTCACTTTCACTTTTCATAGGATATCTCTATTCCAAAAATATTTTGCCTGTATAATGCTAGTCTTTCAAATACGAATAATTTTAAAACCTATGCAAATGTTCCTCGGATGGCAACAAACTACATCTTTAAGCATGTCCATTTCAATCACTTTTGAAATGTTTGTTAAAGATTCTAAAACTATGCCTCCCAGGATTACTGGTTGGAGTTCTTCACTCTGAACCAAGACACTCTGCTAAGATCACACACAGCAATCTTATCCAAATTCACAGGAAAGAAGTCGATAAACAAAACATTCTCAATGTAAAGTATTTTTCAAAAAATTTTTAAAGGCTGTGGCACTAATTAATGAATGCTTTTCCTGAAGAATCTTAGAGGAAGAGAAGAGAAAAAGAACTAAAATTTACTGGGGAAAAAAAATGAGCAATAGCTGATCATGTGTAGGCCAACATCTTTGTTTGTTTCCTCTCACACGTGTGACTGGAGCTAGCATAATCCTAGGAGAGCACACCCGGAGACAGCTTGCTTACTCCACCTCAAGAGGCTCCCTTCCCCACCACACAGCTGCACTGTGGAGACTTTTGTAAGGCACAGGGTGGCTGGTGTTTACTGGGGAAAGTACTGCTCCAGGAATCAGATGACCTGAGGAAAACCTCTTGGATCTTAGTTTCCTCATCTCTAAAGCAGAGATAAAATACTTGTCCTGCCTACTTCACATGGGGCTAAATAGATTTTAAAGAGCAGTGTAAACTACTAAGTGTTATACAGAGAATGCATCATTATTTTCACTACTATTATTAATTAAGTGTTCATTAAAAACAAAAGGAAAACCCGTAATTCCCTCTTGACCTCTCTGAATGACTTCAAAGAGCCCCTTACTCCCTGAGCAGCAGGAAATCTGTGCTAAGATGATGTTTATCTTCAAGCATGACAAGCTCACAGTCTAATCACTAATAACTTCAAAAATATTGAGCCTTTTTTGCTTTTTGGATCAGACCTAATCTACATTTCCAATTTATAACCACACTCAAGATTTAAAATATCCATTCAGCTATATCTCAATTTCTGAATTAGAGAAATTTATTGATCCCTTAAGTTCAGGTCTCCACAGAGATTTCCTTCCCAAATAGTTCAAAATTGGATGAATGCCTTTCATTAAAATGAGGTATTACCCTCTTTACCACATTCACAGAAAGTTGAATTCCATAAAGATAATTTCTGGCACATAAAATTGCATCGAAAAGCTGTTAGGAGAGACAACATTTTTTACAGACTATAATGCTCTCCATTCCACTCCCTGTAGACAAATAATAAGAATAATTACTAACACCACAAAGAATTCTGTAGTTAGGAGGAAAACTGTTCTAAGAATACCACAGACACTTTCCTAGCAGGAATGTGAATTTCCGACACAACTGAGACTCTTAAACCCTCCTCTGATGAAAAAGTAAAAAGAAAGAAAAAGGAGTTAAAGAAAAAAAAAGAGCATGAAGAAATATGATATGAAATGAAATATACGAAGCTTTGCAGTGACTTTATTAAACCCCATCAAGAGAAGAAGGACTAAGAACCACTCCTCTGTATGGCCTTTGTCAGCTAAGAACACCACCATCCAAGCAGTTACACGTACCAGAAACTCCCAAGTTGTCCTTGTGTGCTCCTCCCTCCTCTGCACATTAGGCCTGTTCTCTTCTCTCCCTGATGCTGGCAGGGACTGGGGGGGCAGGAGGAGAAGGGGACGACGGAGGATAAGATGGTTGGATAGCATCACCGACTCAATGGACATGGGTTTGGGTGGACTCCAGGAGTTGGTGATGGACAGGGAGGCCTGGCGTGCTGCGGGTCAGGGGTCGTAAAGAGTCGGACACGACTGAGCAACTGAACTGAACTGAACGTCTCTCCCTAAACATTTCCAGAACAATCTCACTTGCCTCCATCCCCACGATTGACACTCACCCAGGTTAATGACTGCATATGGCGCCTTCAGTCAGGTCTCCCTGCCCCAAGTCTTATCGTTTCCAATTCATTGTTCACAGAGCAGCCACAGTGATCTTTCTTAAGCCAAAAACCTGATCATGTCTGTGTGTGTTAGTCGCTCAGTCGTGTCCAACTCTTTAAAACCCCATGGACTGTAGCTCACCAGGCTCCAATGTCCATGGGGTTCTCTAGGCAAGAAGACTAGAGTGGGTGGCCATTCCCTTCTCCGGCAGATTTTCCCGACCCAGGGACAGAACCCAGGTCTCCTGCATGGCAGACAGATTCTTTACCATCTGGACCACTGGTCATGTCTGACTACCTGATTAAGACAGCTCATGGGAGAGCAGGGGGAGTCCTAAATCCAACTAAACTCTTCAAAATCTGAGCCGTACACATGGTTCCAGTGTCATCTCTCAACCCAAGCTGGCTCCAAGCACTCTGCCCCCGATCGTCCTGAGCTCCTTAAAATTCCCTGGCTAAGTCATACTTTCCCTCTGCTCCCGGGCTGTGGGGAAGACAGAGCAACCTAAAGAAAGAGGGTTTATTTCTCTCATTTAACAAGAAGATCATGAGTAAGTGGCAGGAGATACTGTGAACATCTCAATGGTTTCAGAGCCAATGAATTGCTCTTGTTTTGGCCTCTCCTTCAAGGGCCCAGATGGAAGCCACAGACAATGCATTCATGTTCTAGGCACAAAGAAAGTAGGAAGAGAAACTAGAAAATAGTGTGGGACTATGAAAAATAATAATAATAGTCAAGAGTATGTTTACTTTGAGCTAAACAGTGCTCTAAGTGCTTTAAACTCATTTAAATCATTCAAAGCTTTGAGGTAGACATTTTAGTCTATTCCTCACTTTTAAGGGTATAACTTGCCCAAGGTTCTATGGCTAGGAAGTGGACAATTCAGGATGCAAACCCAGAATCCATGTTCTTTAACCAGATCTACTCAGCCTCCCCAAAACAAACAAAAACAGCCTGTCAAATATGTTCTAGACAGGCGCTCCCTCCCCGACCTCTGCTTCTAATTCACGAGGTGTCATCACTGAGATGCTGGAGGAAGGGTGTGGAGCTTCTGTCACAGAGTCTGGGCATTGGGAGCGCAGCCTGGGCCACAATTACACATATGCTCACGAAATAAAAAACGTTCCCTGTGCAGAAAAGCAAGAAGATTGCTGTCTTCCCAATTTTAGTTTTTGCCTTTAACAATCTTTTCTCAAAGGAGAGGCTAGACAAAAAGAAAAAATAAAAAGAATTTCTTTTTTTTAATTTAAATTTATTTATTTTAATTGGAGGCAAATTACTTTACAATATTGTATTGGTTTTGCCATACATCAACATGAACTTGAATCCAAAATGCTCATTAGAAGTATATGTGTTATTCATAACACTCATCATTTCAGACTGAAAAACTCAAAATGAGAAAGGCAGTTTAGCCACACAAAAAGAAAACATGCCTTGACTTACAGCCCCTGTAACTGAGCTGTGAATTTACTCTTTTCTCTTTTAGCAGATTTTTTTTTTTTTTTAATAGGGAGGAAGAAAACTTCTGGTGACTTTTTTCTTAGATCACCACAAGTTCACCTCCACATCTCAGAATATACAGCCACAGGAGAAAAACATGGCAGCAGTGATTCCAGAAATACAGACCATCCCATCTAGGTCAGCCTGATAAATGCAGAGAAAGCCCAGGTTTAGAAGTCAGCGCCACAGCTTGACAGCACCTCCTATTTGCCCTGTGGCCCGAGTCTGAACTTTCTCATCTGAAAGGAAGGAAAAGGCCTACCTTGTGTAGTTGTTATGGAGATCAAGGGAAAGAGTTGTGAGGTTCTGGCAGAGCATCACATTCAGGACAACAGTATTATCGTTCTCCAAGCCGTGGAGGGTTCGTGGTTGCTTTACCTTCCCGCCAGGACTATTCCCATTGATGTGGATACAAACATCCCAGGGAAAGCACTTCTCACTCAGGTGTTGCCCACCACCATGAAAGGAGACCAGCACAGCTGTGCTCTCCCAACAGGAGAGCAGTTTGTTGGGTTTCTGTTTGTTTGATTTGAGTGTTTTTCACTTTTCATGTTCTTTACTACATTTTAGCACTTAGAAAGGGATGCATTTTAAAAATGAAAACATTTCACCAATTCAAATAAGAAACGCTACATATGTGTAAAACTATTACATTCCATCCAGAAGGGACTGTAAGAAATGAGTCATGGCAGGCACTCTGGGTTAGGGAGACTGAGGGACTGGGAATAGGAGTAGAAAGGAGACCTTTGCCATTTGGAACTTGTGCAAGTCAGCAGTTCAAAGTAAGTAAAATGTTCGATCTTAAGACAGGGCATTAAATAAAGGTCTATCATGTAGGTATATCATTTATATTACAAATAAAGGTATATCATTTAGGGTTCAGCTCAACTTTCACCTTGACTCAACCAAACACTTAAGAGCCAAGTCCTATGGCCCATAGGACTTCACTGACCTCATGGCTCTTCCTGACTGACCTCCCCCTGCTCTGAATGTCCACTGCTATCCTCTCCATAATTTAGCTCTCAATCACTTCCTTTGCATTTATGAGCTGGTTCAAGAAAGTCAGGTGTATTTCTCCAATACACTGCAAATCCTTAAAGGGAAGGAACAAGCCTCGTGATTCCTTACTGCTCTCAGCCTCATCCCAGAAATGGTGGCAATTAACACCACTGCCTGACATAACTCAAGAGTAGCTATTGCTACTCTCTATCATATGTTCTTTATTCAGAACATATGATGAAACCCAGAAGAACTAGACTATCACTTTAAAGACAATGAGTCCTTTCTTGAGCTTAAAAGGTTTCAAGTCATTAACCTTTTCAAATTTATTTTCAACTTATTGGGCTTTTACTTTCTGCTGAGCTGGATCTTCGTTTTAGGTGTTCATTGCTATTGAGTAGTATTTCGTTTATTGTTGGGAAGAAACAAAGCTCCAAAGATGGCAGAAAAGCAAAGCTCTGCCTCCAAGAAGACATGGCAATTTTCTGAACTCACAATACTCATCTGCCTTCTTTCACTTTAAACCATGCGCAGAATTTTTCTGAAAATGAGCAAGAAACACATCAGGGCTCAAAGCATGCTGAGAAACAGAATTAAAATTGGGGAAATTACTGAGGATTTTTCTCTCCATTCCTATTTGTCACAAAAAGAAACTAGTGCTCATAAGACCAATGTGGTCCCATGGTGATTTTTGCTGAAAATATGACAGTATTAGTCATAAAATATTAGTCCATCTAATAGTGCTGTAACAGAGGAACTGAAAGAGCTCCAGAGAGTCAAAAGGAGCAGTTTGAGTTTGTCAGGAGACACTGGAAAGGAGACACCAAGCCAGGCCAACTGACCTCCCCCTCCTGTCTCCCTGCACAACCGAAGCTGCCTTTCCTTCAGCTGTCTCTCACCCCTGCTGGCCACTCCACCAAGCCACATTTCTCTCTCACAAACCAGAAGCCATCCTTGATTTCTATCTTAAGCCCCACTCCCCACTTCTCACCACTGACACACCTTCATCTCAGTCACCCTCATCTCTTGCTCAGTCATACCAAGTAAGCTCGCCTTTTGCCAAATCACCTCATGCCTCTCACCCCCCATACCTGGGTCGCTTTGCTTCTTGCTCTAGAAATGCCCCTCGCTCCAAATCTCTGCTTGTCAAAACTCCAACCAGTCTTCAAAGCCCAGATAAAATGTCACCATGTGGATAACATACCTCTTAATCCCATAATTTCCTAATACTCCTTTTTTTGTTCCTATAGTAGATTTTGGGGGGTGATTTTCACGCTTCCACTCTGGCTAGCCCCTAAAATGTCTTCATACCTCATACAGATTGAATGTTTTTAAAAATAAAATCCCAGAAGACACTCCTTTTCAGTGACTTTCCACTCCACCCAGAATTCAACCCCAGCTCGTCAAGGATCTAGGCCCCTCTTCCTTTTAGATCTTGCCTCGGCCACGCCCAGCCTGGTCCTCCAGCCACCCCGACCTCCTGACAGCTCTACAGTGTCCCACTCCTCTCCTCTGCGTCTCTGCACCCACATTCCCTCTGACCGGGCCACACCTCTCTTGCCTCTCCCCAAGACGGGCTTGCTCTCATCCTTCAGCCGTCTCCTGCAATATCCCTCCTAAATCCCTTCGCAGACTGCACAAGGAAGACAGCTTCCCCCTTTACTCGCTGCCACTGCAAAGAGCAACTGTTTCCTTCACAATCCCCTTCATAACCTGTAACTATTTGATATTCGTTTGCCTGCTTCTAGTCTTTTCCAGTAGCATCCAAGCTCCTGGGAGGCAGTGATCGTACCTACCACTGCCCCTGTTGTTACTGTCCGTTCCTGGCAGAAGGCCTGGGCAGATGGAGGGAGGGGTTAGTGAATGAATGAATGAACAAGTGAGTGCAAAAAGTCATGTCTCCCCACAGATGATAAAGATGTCATTTTTACCTCAGAACCCCATGGAATTTTGTTTTCTACCTCGCTATGGATATGAGTTTGAGTAGGCTCTGGGAGTTGGTGAGGGACAGGTAAGCCTGGCATGCTGAAGTCCATGGGGTCACAAAGAGTCAGACACACCTGAGCGACTAAACTGAACTGAGCAGTATTCTCACTGGCTATGTTGTATTACAGTTACTTGTGTATGGATTTGCCATCAGGCAAGCTAGATTTGTTCTTAATCATCTTTGTTTTTGCCACAGCACCAGGTTAAGACAACAAAAGGACAGAGATTCAGGAGAGAGGAAATAAGGAAGAGAGAAAACAAAGGAGAGGGGAAAAGAGGATGAAACAGGGAAACTGTAAGAAAGAGATAAGGAAGGATAGTCTACAGAGAACATGAACATTAGAGAAAATTCCTTTATAGTTGATACATAACACAGAGATTAGTAAGGTAATAGTTTTCTTCTTGGGCTTCTCAGGTCATCAGTGGTAAAAAAAAAAAAAAAAAAATTGCCTGCCAAGCAGAAGACTTGAGTTCGATCCCTGGGTCAGGAAGATTCCCTGGAGAAGGAAATGACAACCCACTCCAGTATTCATAGCCTGGGAACTCCCGTGGACAGAGGAGCCTGGCAGGCCACAGTCCATGGGGTCGCAGAGAGTCAGACACGACTGAGCGACCAAATAGCAACAGCAGCAGTTTTCTCCTAGTTGTAATTTTTCGGGCCACATTTCTGTGTTTTTCCCTATCTTCGTTTCTATCTCCCTTCCATTTCAAATGAATATCCCACACACACACTCTAGTGCTGCTTCTACCTTGGGGCCCAGGCTGACAAGTGACCAGTATTCTCCACTTCTCTTGGAGACAGGTTAGCCCATTATGTCTGCACTTAACAGACTGACCTTGAAAACCCAACAAGGGCACCTACCAGGCCTGAGCATCCGAAGGGAATAACTAACAAGGTGATCAGCTCCAGATCAAAGTTTATTTTGAAAGGAGCAGACTACCAATAATCTCCGTTCCTGGAAACCAAATGAACAGTCTCTGTTGTTCTGGCATTTTCCTTTGGCTAATTCTGTCTATCTGGGTTGAGTTGAGCGGCGTGTTTTCCTGTATTTCCTGTTGCTTGTTTTTCTGGGATCAGAATGAGGTAGGGTGCCTGTGAATGTATGGTATTGAAGGGACTGCTCAGGCAGTTTATAAAAGTGGTGGTTAACAAGTTCCTTCCTTGGCTATAGGCAAAGAGGTGGGAGCAGGGGGAGCAGGGGGGCAGAGGAAAAGGCAGAATGAGGGGGGGAAGGCTCTCAACTGACCAAGTGCAAGCTCAGTTGGAAACAGAAACAATTTCAAAATAGCCAAATGGTATTCTCTGGGGATTAAAATCAAAGACAAAGAGCTAAAGAGAGCAAAATCATGGAATTAGTTTTTCATCCAAAAAACCCAAGAGGATTTTTTTTTTCCTTTATCAAGTACCTAAGCAAAGAAAGACGAAAGAAGACAGCACATTTTCAGGAAAACTGTGTGTAAGTGTGATTATTACTCACTCATCTATGCAATTCTTTTTAATGCTAATAATTTTACTGTAATTGGTAACAGATCTCTTCGTGTGTCATATGCCTCATCCCCCACCCCAGGCAAGGTCATATCAACAATTATTTTTTCTATGTTTTTTCCCATTCTGGTTACATCATGGGCAATAAAAGTAAAACATTTTTATAATACGACATGTTGTGTAACACAAAACACTTCTTCATTTTGCCGGTCCTCAAAACTTCAAAAGGAGTAAACACTCCACACTCCCATAAAATTAAGTGCTTTGGTATTTCAAATTCTTAGTAGAATGTTTCTTGGCCCTTGAATTCCTAGAAACCTGTAAGGATAGCTTGGAATAAACAAGGTTCTGCAAAAGCACAACAAATAAGGGCTGCAGAGATGATTATGAGAATTTGATTTTATAAAAGTAGAACGTGAACAGTCCCAGCCACGAGGCTCCATACTTTTCTTTCTTATAATAAAATAATAAGATAGGACACTTATAGTTAAAATGCATACCCCCAGGCTTTCAGTAAAGTATTTGCATATAAATTCCTATAAAGTGATATAAGGTTAAAATCTACTAAATCTAAAATTAAGAATAAAATTTTCACATAAATCAAACTAACAATAAATCAAACAATTTGAGAATGATACATGTAAAAGCCTTCCATTGCTTTTAACCCTGGAAAAAAAGATGCTTATTTAATTCAATGCTGTCATGAACTATAAAGAATCAAAAAATTTAGCTAAGAGAAATGAGTTAAATTCTAAATTATATTTCTTAGTATCCTCTGAGGAATATTTAGTTATTTATTTGGAGATTTGTGTTTATTTCCTTAAAACTGTGGAGTTTTTATACAAGCCCCTAAACTATGTTTGCTTGACAAATTATATAATAACAACTGCAAGAGGGAAAAATTTTATGTTCATTGCTAAACATGTGTTCTAATACATCTTCAGCACCACATTCTAGAGTCTAACCTCAAACATTTGGATTGTTTGTCCCTAAGATAGGGAATGTTTTTCATTCTATACTGTATTTGGTAATGTAACTTTTGCAGCAAATCCAACCATGGTAATATCAGTACCAATAAGGAATAACTGATACACTTGATTCCTTCAGTTAAAAACAAATGCAGGCTGTAAACATGACTGAACTCTAATATAATAAGAGCCTGTGGAGTCAGAACCAACATATGACTCCACAGGCTCTATCTCGATTACATACTCTGAGTCCAGCTATTCTTTACTACATG
This sequence comes from Tragelaphus eurycerus, assembly GCA_935064755.1. NCBI lineage: Eukaryota > Metazoa > Chordata > Mammalia > Artiodactyla > Bovidae > Tragelaphus > Tragelaphus eurycerus. Next base: position 33,034,026 of record CAKXYN010000010.1, read on the forward strand.
CGCCATTTCTACACTTGTCCAAGTCACCATCATCCTTCACATGGAGAGCTGCTGTGACATCTTGACCATCCTCCCTGCTCCCCCCTTAATCCTCTATAATCCATTTTTCCACTCCAAACCTAGAGGAATCTTTCAAAACTGGCTACTAGAACATGACACAACCCCACACGTTTTCTCTTCCCTTCTTCCTCCTTCTTACCCAGAAATGGAAAGATTGGATAAACAACATCCTATTGTTGTTTTCTTCTTCCTAAGCTCTGATGAGAATCGGGCTAAGAAAAGTGGTTGCCCAAAATAGCCTCCCTCGTAGCTCAGATGGTAAAGAATCTGCCTGCAATGCAAGATACCTGGGTTTAATTCCTGGGTCAGGAAGATCCCCTGGAGAAGGAAATGGCAACCCACTCCAGTATTCTTGTCTGGAGAATCCTATGGACAAAGGAGGCTGGTGGGCTACGGTCCATGGCATCACAAGAGTCGGACATGACTTAGTGACTAAACCACCACCAAAATAGCTTATTTTTAGTACTGATATCCTACTACTTTCAAAATTTGGAACAGAATAACTCTAAGGGTCATTAACATCTCACTTATTCAGAAGCCAATGTCTGATGAGCCTAACTTTCTAGAATATCCCTGAGAAGAACTAGAGATGGGGAAAACTAGAAAGGAGACTCACAGATATCACAAAGTCCCCATATTAAAGTTCCCTTGTATTTTAGAAAACCTAATAAACTCAGTCATCTACTTTCCTACACATAACCAGAGAGAATATACTGCTGGGGACTGGGAGCCCTTGGGGAGATATGTGAGTGGCATCAGGAAGTGAACAAGAATGCCTACCAGAGAAAAACTACAAAAAATGGGCAAGAGAATTCAAAAAGCACAACAGTAGATGGTCTTCAGTGTAATGGAAAAAATCCATCTGCAGTAAACCCTAAGTGTATCACTGTATTTATAGCATGGTATTTCCAAAATGATCCTGAAATAATAGGAAAACAGACGATATCCCCAGTACTTTATTAAGAAGATGGAGAAATATATACACTATTTTAGTAAAGTTTCCAACACAAATGTTGTAATAGTTTTAAGTGACTGTGCTTAAAAGGTTGCAATTCATTCATCCATTAGATGAAAAATGGATTCCTTCAACGTGAAGTCGCTCAGTCATATCTGACTCTTTGTAACCCCGTGGACTGTAGCCCACCAGGCTCCTCTGTCCACGGGATTCTCCAGGCAGGAATACTGGAGTGGGTTGCCACTGGATTCCTCCAAGACACGGGTAAAAAGTGAGCTTTTAAAGACATTTCTGTCAGTGGCATGTTCAGCCTCAAGAGGGCGCTCAAGGCTTCCCACCTGTAGGCATGCCGGGGGAGGAAGAAAGCCTGTTGTTGAGTCACTAAGTCCTGTCCGACTCTTTGCCGCCCCATGGATTGCAGCCCACCAGGCTCCCCTGTCCTTCACTATCTCCTAGAGTTTGCTCAAACTCATGCTCATTGAGTCCGTGATGCTATCTAACCATCTTACCCTCTGCCACCCTCTTCTCCTTTTACCTTCAAGCTTTCCCAGCAGCAGAGTCTTTACCAATGAGTTAGCTTTTTGCATCAAGTAGCCAAAGTACTAGAGCTCAGCATAAGTCCTTCTAATGAATATTAAGGGTTGATTTCCTTTAGGATTAACTGGTTTGATCTCCTTGCAGTCCAAGGGATTCTCAAGAGTCTTCTCCGCCACAATTTGACAACATCAATCCTTCGGCACTCAGCTTTCTTTATAATCCAACTCTTAACATCCATACATGACTACTGGAAAAACCATTGCTTTGACTATATAGACCTTTGTCAGCAAAGTAGTGTCTCTGCTTTTTAATCTGCTGTCGAGGTCTATCATAGCTTTCCTTCTAAGGAGCAAACATCTTTTAATTTCATGACTTTAGTCACCATCCACAGTGATTTTGGAAACCAAAAAAGTAAAATCTGTCACTGTTTTCATTATCTCCCTTTCTATTTGCCAGGAAGTGATGGGATCAGATGCCATGATCTTAGTTTTTTTTCAATATTGCATTTCAAGCCAGTTTTTCCAACTCTCTCTTTTCACCCCATGCCATGCAGGGCCACCCAAGACGGACGGGTAACAGTGAAGAGTTCTGACAAAATGTGGTCCACTGGAGAGGAAAATGGCAACCCACTTCAGTATTCTTGCCATGAGAACCCCATGGACAGTATGAAAGGGAAGAAGGCATACTAACACCTAAAGATGAAGGCAAGGAGGCTATGTGTCCTCACTACTTAGACGTTCCCTACCACCTGACAAGCTAAGAGGCTATGGTTTTATGCCTGTACAGCATGTCTCATTAGCTTTTTCCCAATGGACGCATTTCTTCTTTGGATTACACCTCTCTCTTTTATCCTGTACATAAAGGCTACCCACCGAAAAGACCCTGATGCTGGGAGGGATTGGAGGCAGGAGGAGAAGGGGACAACAGAGGATGAGATGGCTGGATGGCATCACTGACTCGATGGATGTGAGTCTGAGTGACCTCCGGGAGTTGGTGATGGACAGGAGGGCCTGGCGTGCTGCGGTTCATGGGGTCGCAAAGAGTCGGACACGACTGAGCGACTGAACTGAACTGAACCACTTGGGAAGACTGTGCTCTTCTTCATTCAAAAACTATTTCCTGCACATCTCCTGCCTATCAGGTCCTGTTCTAGATGCTGAGGATATGGCAGTGAACAAGAAAAGCTCTGGAATAAGTAGCTGATACCAGTTCTGCTTAAGCCTGCACTGTTCTGTAGGGTACAGGATGAAGCTAGATAAAGGTGAAGGATGTTCCAAATTAGAAGATAAAAGCCTACATCGGTGAGATGCAGGACTCCTCTGACATGTGACTTCATAAGCCTACCACTCCTTTGTGAGGGACAAGGCAACACTTTGATATAGCCTTTGTCTTAACTGATTGGATCATATATTTCACCCAAGATAACTAAAAGCTACAGCCCTTAGTACAAGAATGTGTCCAAGTGCCTCAGGTCTGCTAACCTACTAATTCACAGGCGTCTCAGACTCTTACAGTCTAAGCAAACAGTGCTGATTTGACCAGTCTATTTCTCCTGAAGATTTAACAGGGGATGTGGTCACAGTAGTTGGCAAAATGAGCTATCAAAATTCCTCAGTGATCACTGTCACAACCTAAAATCCCCATCTTGAATATTAACATAGCTGATATCCTTAGCAGGCCTAAACAGAAAAGCCTTATAAGTGAACCCAAAAGGCCTCCACATTATGAGTAAGCCAGATGGTCACCACCCCTAATCCTTAATGCTAACTGTACTTTGGAATGCTTCCTGGAAACCTTCAGCAAAGATCCTGCTTTATTCTCCACTGGAGTTTAGAGGGAATAAGAATCCAGAAAAACAGTCATGGCACCTTTGGTAAGTAAAAAGGCTCCCTCAAGCACACAGAGAGTGTGTAGTTACCTGCCTGCCCCTGCACCTCAAACCTCTCGAGGTCAAAAACTATCTTAGCTTCTGTTTCCTCGCTACTTTCTTCAGACTTAGGTGCCTATGTGCACTGTTTATTGTTATCAGGTATTCAGAAGCTGTTCCTTTGTCAACACACATTTTTGGATAGAACTTCTGAGTTCAGTCTGTACCAGAGGATAAATAATATTTGTAGTTTTTATACAAATACAAAAGTATTCTAGTGTCATTGGAAAACTTAGAAAAGCAACTAGATATGGGTATTTAAAAAAAATTACTGTTAATTTTCAGGTAAAAGAATCTAAGTTTGGATAGGAAGACACAATATTGTGAAAATCACTATACTACCAAATGCAATCTACAGATTCAACGCGATCCCTATCAAATTACCAATGGCATTCTTCACAGAACTAGAACAAAAGATTTCACAACTCACATGGAAACACAAAAGACTCCAAATAGCCAAAGCGGTCTTGAGAAAGAAGAATGGAGCTGGAGAAATCAATCTTCCTGACTTCAGATTATACTACAAAGCTACAGTCATCAAGACAGTATGGTACTGACACAAAAACAGAAATATAGACCAATGGAACAAGATAGAAAGCCCAAAAATAAACCCATGCACCTAGGGGCACCTTATTTTTGAGAAAGGAGGCAAGAATATACAATAGGGCAAAGACAGCCTCTTCAATAAATGTTGCTGGGAAACCTGGATAGCCACATGTAAAAGAATGAAATTAGACCACTTCCTAACACCATACACAAAGATAAACTCAAAATGGATTAAAGACCTAAATGTAAGAAGAGAAACTATAAAACTCTTAGAGGAAATCATAGGCAGAATAGTTGATGACATAAATCAAAGAAGATCCTCTATGATCCACCTGCTAGAGTAATGGAAATAAAAACAAAAGTAAATATTGGGACCTAATTAAACTCAAAAGCTTTTGCACAGCAAAGGAAACTATAAGCAGGGTGAAAAGACAACCTGCAGAATGGGAGAAAATAATAGCAAATGAAACAACTGACAAAGGATTAATTTCCAAAATATACAAGCAGCTCATACAACTGAATACCAGAAAAACAAACCACCCAATCAAAAAGTGGGAAAAAGACCTAAACAGACATTTCTCCAAAGAAGACATACAGATGGCTAACAAACACGTGAAAAGATGCTCAACATCGCTCACTATTAGAGAAATGCAAATCAAAACTACAATGAGATATCACCTCACACCAGTCTGAATGGCATTCATCAAAAAGTCTACAGACAATAAATGCTGGAGAGGGGCTGGAGAAAAGGGAATGCTCTTGCACTGTTGGTGGGAATGTCAACTGATACAGCCATTATGGAAGATGGTATAGAGATTCCTTAAAAAACTAGGAATGAAACCACCATATAAGCCAGCAATCCCACTCCTAGGTATATACCCTGAGGAAACCAAAACTGAAAAAGACACATGTATCCCATTGCTCATTGCAGCACTATTTACAACAGCTAGAAGGTGGAAGCAACCTAGATGTCCATCAACAGATGAATGGATAAAGAAGTTATGGTACATATACATAATGAAATATTACTCAGCCATTAAAAGGAATGCATTTGAGTCAGTTCTGATGAAGTTGATGAACCTAGAACCTATTATACAGAGTGAAGAGAGTCAGAAAGAGAAAGATAAATATCGTATTCTAACACATATATATATGGAATCTAGAAAAATGGAACTGAAGAATTTATTTACAGGGCAGCAATGGAGAAATTTGTCTAACTCAATGAAACTATGAGCCATGCCATGTAGGGCCACCCAAGACAGACGGGTCATGGTGGAGAGTTCTGACAAAATGTGGTCTACTGGAGAAGGGAATGGCAAACCACTTCAGTGTTCTTCCCTTGAGAACCCCATGAACAGTATGAAAAGGCAAAAAGATAGGACACTGAAAGATGAACTCCCCAGGTCAGTAGGTGCCCAATATGCTACTAGAGAACAGTTCAGAAGTAACTCCAGAAAGAATGAAGAGATGGAGCCAAAGCAAAAACAATACCCAGTTGTGGATGTGACTGGTGATGGAAGCAAGGTTCCATGCTGCAAAGATCAATATTGCATAGGAACCTGGAATGTTAGGCCCATGAATCAAGGCAAATTAGAAGTGGTCAAACAGGAGATGGCAAGAGTGAAGGTAGACATTTTAGGAATCAGTGAACTCAAATGGACTAGAATGGGTCAATTTAACTCATATGACCATTATATCTATTACTGTGGACAAGAATCCCTTAGAAGAAATGGAGTAGCCATGATAATCAACAAAAGAGTCTGAAATGCAGTACTTGGATGCAACCTCAAAAAAGACAGAATGATTTCTGATCATTTCCAAGGCAAACCATTCAATATCACGGTAATCCAAGTCTATGCCCTGATCAGTAATGCTGAAGAAGCTGAAGTTGAATGGTTCTATGAAGACCTACAAGACCTTCTAGAACTAACACACAAAAAAGATGTCCTTTTCATTATAGGGGACTGGAATGCAAAAGTAGGAAGTCAAGAAACACCTAGAGTAACAGGCAAATACAGTTCTGCCAAAAGAATACACTGGTCATAGCAAACTCCCTCTTCCAACAACATAAGAGAAGACTCGACACACGGACATCATCAGATGGTCAACACTGAAATCAGACTGATTATATTCTTTGCAGCCAAAGATGGAGAAGCTCTACAGTCAGCAAAAACAAGATCAGGAGTTGACTGTCGCTCAGATCATGAACCCCTTATTGCCAAATTCAGACTTAAATTGAAGAAAGCAGCGAAAACCACTAAACCATTCAGTTATGACCTAAATCAAATACCTTACAATTATACAGTGGAAGTGACAAATAGATTTAAGGTATTGGATCTGATAGACACAGTGCCTGAAGAACTATGGACAGAGGTTCATGACATTGTACAGGAGATGGATCAAGACCATCCCCAAGAAAAAAGAAATGCAAAAAAGCAAAATGGCTCTAAGGAGGCCTTACAAATAGCTGTGAGAAGAAGAGAAGCAAAAGACAAAGGAGAAAAGGGAAGATATACCCATTTGAATGCAGAGTTCCAAAGAACAGCAAAGAGAGATAGGAAAGCATTCCTCAGTGATCAGAGCAAAGAAATAGAGGGAAAAAAAGAATGTGAAAGACTAGAGATCTCTTCAAGAAAATTAGAGATACCAAGGGAACATTTCATGCAAAGATGGGCTCAATAAAGGAAAGAAATGATATGGACCTAACAGAAGTAGAAGATATTAAGAAGTGGCAAGAATACACAGAAGAACTACACAAAAAAATCTTCACTACCCAGATAATCACGATGGTGTGATCACTCCCCTAGAGCCAGACATCCTGAAATGTGAAGTCAAGTGGGCCTTAGAAAGCATCTCTAAGAACAAAGCTAGTGGAGGTGATGGAATTCCAGTTGAGCTAGTTCAAATCCTAAAAGATGATGCCGTGAAAGTGCTACACTCAATATGCCAGCAAATTTGGAAAACTCAGCAGTGGCCACAGAACTGGAAAAGGTCAGTTTTCATTCCAATCCCAAAGAAAGGCAATGCCAAAGAATGCTCAAACTACTGCACAATTGTACTCATCTCACATGCTAGCAAAGTAATGCTCAAAATTCTCCAAGCCAAGCTTCAACAATACGTAAATCATGAACTTCCAGATGTTCAAGTTGGTTTTAGAAAAGGCAGAGGAACCAGAGATCAAATTGCCAACATCCGTTGGGTCACTGAAAAAGCCAAGAGAGTTCCAGAAAAACATCTATTTCTGCTTTATTGACTATGCCAAAGCCTTTGACTGTGTGGATCACAATAAACCGTGGAAAATTCTGAAAGAGATGGGAATACCAGACCACCTGATCTGCCTCTTGAGAAATCTGTATGCAGGTCAGGAAGCAACAGTTAGAACTGGACATGGAACAACAGACTGGTTCCAAATAGGAAAGGGAGTATGTCAAGGCTGTATATTGTCACCCTGCTTATTTAACTTCTATGAAGAGTACATCATGAGAAATGCTGGGCTGGAAGAAGCATAGGCTGGAATCAAGATTGCTGGGAGAAATATCAATAACCTCATATACGCAGATGACACCATCCTTGTGGCAGAAAGTGAAGAAGAACTAAAGAGCTTCTTGATGAAAGTGAAAGAGAAGAGTGAAAAAGTTGGCTTAAAGCTCAACATTCAGAAAACTAAGATTATGGCATCTGCTCCCATCACTTCATGGCAAATAGATGGAGAAACATAGGAAACAGTCTTAGACTTTATTTTCTTGGGCTCCAAAATCACTACAGATGGTGACTGCAGCCATGAAACTGAAAGATGCTTTCTCCTTGGAAGAAAAGTTATGACCAACCTAGACAGCATATTAAAAGGCAGAGACATTAATTTGCCAACAAAGGTCCATCTAGTCAAGGCTATGGTTTTTCCAGTGGTCATGTATGGATGTGAGAGTTGGACTATAAAGAAAGCTGAGTGCTGAAGAATTGATGCTTTTAAACTGTGATGTTGGAGAAGACTCTTGAGAGTCCCTTGGACTGCAAGGAGATCCAACCAGTCCATCCTAAAGGAAATCAGTCCTGAATATTCATTGGAAGGACTGCTGCAGAAGCTGAAACTCCAATACTTTGGCCACCTGACGGGAAGAACTGACTCATTTGAAAAGACCCTAATGCTGGGAAAGATTGAAGGCTGGAGGATAAGGGGATGACAGAGGCTGAGATGGTTGGATGGCAACACCAACTCAATGGACATGAGTTTGAGTAAATTCCAGGAGTTGGTGATGGACAGGGAGGCCTGGAGTGCTGCAGTTCATGGGGTTCCAAAGAGTTGGACACAACTGAGTGACTGAACTGAACAGAACCAGATGGAGAAACAGACATAGAGAATAGACTTATGGACATGGGGAGAGGGGAGGAGAGGGTGAGATGTAAGGAAAGAGTAACATGGAAACTTACATCACCGTATGTAAAATAGACAGCCAATGGGAATTTGCTGTATGGCTCAGGAAACTCAGACAGGGGCTCTGTGTCAACCTAGCGGGGTACGATAGGGAGGGAGGTGGGACGGAGGTTCAGGAGGGAGGGATATATCTATACATATGGCTGATTCATGTTGAGGTTTGACAGAAAACAACAAAATTCTGTAAAGCAATTATCCTTTAATTTAAAAAATTAAAAAGAAAAAAAAAGAATCTGTTCTAGGTTTTAAAATGTTAAACCTTCAAAAAGTGTTTGCTTTAGAAATCAGTTGCATTACTTTATACCACAATGAAATATCATAAAGACAAAGTAAAAAAAATTCCTTTTAAAATTACACCAAAAGAATACAAAATACCTAGGAATAAACCTGACTAGGGAGATGAAAGACATATACGATGAGAACTATAAAATATTAATAATAGAAAAATCAAGATGATTTAAAAAATTAGGAAGATATTCTATGCTCTTAGATTGGAAGAATTAATACTGTTAAAATGGCCATACTACCCAAAGCAATCTATAGATTTCATGCAATCCCGACCAAATTACCCATGACATTTTTCACAGAACTAGAACAAACAATCCTGAAATGTGTGTGTGTGTGTGTGTGTGTGTGTGTGTGTGCGCACCCAGTCGTGTCTGACTCTCTGCAACCCCATGGACTGTAGACCACCAGGCTTCTCTGTCCATGGGATTCTCCAGGCAAGAATACTGGAGTGGGTTGCCATTTCCTTCTCCATTCTGAAATTTACATGTAACCCAAAAGACCCAAATTGCCAAAGCAATCCTGAGGACAAAGAACAAAGCAGGAAGTATAACCCTTTGTAGTATAAAGCTATGGTAATCAAAGCAGCATGGTACTGGCAGGAAAACAGGCATATGGATCAATGGAAAAGCATAGAGCCCAGAAAGAAATCCACACACCTATGTTTAATTAATTTTCAAAAAAGAAAGCAAGAATATGCAATGGGGAAAAAGACAGTCTCTTCAGCAAGTGGTGTTGGGAAAGTTGGACAGCTTGATGTAAATCAACAAAGTCAGAACACAGCCTTTCATCAAACACAAAAATAAACTCAAAATGGCTTAAAGATTTAAACATAAGACACAACATCATAAAACTCCTAGAAAAGAACATAGGAAAAACATTCTTTGACAGAAATCGTACCAATGTTTTCTTAGGTCAAGTCCGCCAAGGCAAAGACAGTGAAAGTGAAAGTCACTCAGTCGTGTCCGACTCTTTGCGATGCCATGGACTAAACAGTCCACAGAATTCTCCAGGCCAGAATACCAGAGTGGGTAGCCTTTTCCTCCTCCAGGGGATCTTTACAACCCAGAGATTGAACCCACGTCTCCCACATTGCAGGCAGATTCTTTACCAACTGAGCTATCAGGGAAGCCAAGGCAAAAGTAAATAAAATAAAATAAACAAAAAACAAATGAGACCTAATCAACCTTGAAAGCTTTTGCACAGCAAAGGAAACCACAGACAAAACAAAAAGACAACCTATGGACTGGGAGAAAATATTAACAAATGATGTGACCAACACGGACTTAATTTTCAAGAGAGAAAAGCTCAGACAACTCAATAACAAAAATAAATAACCCATCAAAAAATAGACAGAAAAACTAAACAAACATTTCTCCAAAGAAGATATCAGATCAGATCAGATATACAGAGATCCAAAAAGTACATGAAAATTTTCTCAACACCACTAATTATTAAAGGAGTTCAAATCAAAACTACAATGAGGTACAAGTTCAAGCCAGTTAGACTGGTCAGCATTAAAAAGCCTACAAGTAACAAATGCTGGAGAGGGTGTGGAGAAAGGGAACCATCATTCTTACACTATTGGTGGGAATGTAAATTGGTGCAGCCACTATGGAAAACAGTAAGGAGATTCCTCAAAAAACTACAAATAGAGTGACCCATATGATCTAGCAATCCCACTCCTGGGCATATATCCAAACAAAACTACCATTTGAGAAGATACATGCAATCCTATGTTCACAGTGACACTATTTACAATCATTAAGACATGAAAGCAATCTAAATATTCATCTACAGATGAATGGATAAAGATACATTTGTCCACATACATAATAGAATATTATTCAGCCATAAAAAAGAATGAAATGCCATTTGCAGTTACATGGATGGAACTAGATAGAGATGATTATACAGAGTGAAGAAGTCAGAAAGAGAAAGAAAAATATCATAGGATAGCACTTACATGTGGAATCTAAAATATGACACAAATGAGCTTATCTACAAAACAGAGACCAACTCACAGACACAGAGAACACGTTTGTGGTTGCCATGGAGAAGAGGGTGCGGAGGATGGCTGGATTGGAAGTCTGGGATTAGCAGAAGAAAACTATTATATATGGGCTTCCCCGGCAGCTCAGCTGGTAAGAATCTGCCTGCAGTGCATGAGACCTGGGTTCGATCCCTGGGTTGGGAAGATCCCCTGGAGAAAGGAAAGGCTACCCACTCCAGTATTCTGGCCTAGAGAATTCCATGGACCATGGGATCACAAAGAGTTGGAATAGATAAATAACAAGGTCCTATTGTATAGCAGAGAGAACTATAATACATTCAATATCTTATAATAAATAATAATGGAAAAGAATAGGAAAAATATTGTTTTTAATCATTTGCTTTAAAATACATTAGCCTTTTTGTAAGATCCAGCCTGCAAAATAACCCAGTGATTCTTTCACACCCTTGTGGAGCCCTCCTACCCTCCTCCCTGACTCAGGGTGACTTATGTAACCAACAGGATATTACAAAAATGACAGGGAAATGTGACTTCCAAGACTAAGCTGCAAAAGACATTTTGACTTCCACCTTGCTCTCCAGGCTTGTTGGCTCTGGGGAAAGCTGGCCTCCATACTGTGAGTACACTCAAGCAGCTCAGGGAGAAGCCCAAATGGGAAGGAAGTGAGACCTGCCAACAGCCAACACTATATGAGTTGTGTCAGCCTCAGCCTACTGATAGCAATGCTATGAGCTAGAAATGCCTAAGGCATCACCCAGACTTATATGGCTTGTGGCGAGTCCCCAAGGACATTTTCCTGATTGAAGCCAGTGCTGTGACTGGACCAGCCCTGTGGTTCTTATTATGATCTCAAGATGCACTTCAGCAAATCATGAGAGAACTACGAAAAACAAGATTTATCACTCACAAGTCTTGGAGGGTACACAGCATGCCTGAGGGCAACACAGTGAGGTCATGGGTAGAGAGACAGAAAGGAAGACCTGGGGCTCTGCTTTTAATAGGGTCTGAGGGTAGGGTTCCTATGGTTTCAAAGGTTCACTCTTCATTGGCAAACATGAAGCTTTAGGGCATGGGAAAGGAGAAGCACGGTCACTCAAGTGGTCAGTTATCTAGGGTACCCAGATAAAAGGGGAACTTCATGGGTAGAGGCAATAGGTTCCTTATCTAATTGTCTTGCTAATAGCAGCAGTGTTATAGAGCTGGCAATATGTTTACTCAAGATGACATCTTTGAAATGGATGCCTCAGCAATCAAGCTGGGCGTTTACATCACCATCAAGAAGCGTAATGCTAGGCGCTTGAACTATATGAGTGCACCATCTTGGAAGCAGCAGTGCCATATGAGAACTGCCTCTGATCCCAGCTGACATCTTGAGATGTCATCAGAGACACCAAGTCAGAGCCACGTAGCTAAGACACTTTCAAATTCCTGAAACTCTGTGAAATAATATACACTTATTATTTTAAGCTGCTAGATTTAGGGGTGTGTTATGCAGCAATAGATTGCTAATATAAACCTTTATATTGTTAAGTTGCTAGCTGACAAATGAACAATTAGATGTTAACTATTAATATCAATTCAAACTAAGACCAATAACTACATACACTTAAATAAACAATTCTTATATACTGGTAGTCAACAGCGTGGACTCTGAAGTCAGACTAACCAAGTTCAAAGGTAGCTCCATACCATGTGACCCAAGACAAGTTATTCATCCACTCAATCTTATAAAATGGAAATAGGAATAGCATGTACCTCATACAATTGTTGTTGAGAACTGAGTTAATCCTAGTAAAAAATCAGTGTCAGGAATGTAATAAGAGCTCAATAAATACAACTTTGTGTGATGTAGGAATAAATAAATGAGGCTGTTCTCTATAAAAGGGGAAAATGACAGTACGAAGAATTGGGAAAACACATCCATCTGGGTTACTCTTTTTTTTTTCTGGCTTCTACCATATGTGGGGAAGGGAATAAAGAAGGTAGAAAGACCAGAGAAAGCAGACAAGATTGGTGCCAGTAAGTATTAACAACAACTAGCCAGGGTTAAGTGAGGTGGCCATATAATGTATGATGAAAAACATGGATTTTTCTGCAAGTAAATGAGAACGTTGTTGAGAAAAGAAGCACAAAACAGGACAGTCCCTAGCAAAGCAGGTATACAAACACGCTTAAGTGACTACAGTATAAACAAACTGCAGAAATTGACAACAAAGCTCTGAAAAGGAGATTCCAGTTCCAGAGCTATCCAGAGAGGAGCAGTCAAAGATAAAGACTGAATTAAGTGTGTAAAGTGAAGTGAAGTGAACTCGCTCAGTCGTGTCCGACTCTTTGTGACCCCGTGGACTGTAGCCAGCCAGGCTCTTCTGTCCACGGGATTCTCCAGGCAAGAATTCTGGAGTGGGTTGCCATTTCCTTCTCCAGGGGATCTTCCCAACCCAGGGACTGAACCCTGGTCTCCCTCATGGCAGGCAGATGCTTTATCCTCTGAGCCACCAGGGAATTCTAAGTGTGTAAAGCACTAATGGTCTTTCCTGTGGTCATGTATGGATGTGAGAGCTGGACTGTGAAGAAGGCTGAGCACTGAAGAATTGATGCTTTTGAACTGTGGTGCTGGAGAAGACTCTTGAGAGTCCCTTGGACTGCAAGGAGATCCAACCGGTCCATTCTGAAGGAGATCAGCCCTGGGATTTCTTTGGAAGGAATGATGCTAAAGCTGAAACTCCAGTATTTTGGCCACCTCATGCGAAGAGTTGACTCATTGGAGAAGACTCTGATGCTGGGAGGGATTGAGGGCAGGAGGAGAAGGGGACGACAGAGGATGAGATGGCTGGATGGCATCACTGACTCAATGGATGTGAGTCTGAGTGACCTCCGAGAGCTGGTGATGGACAGGGAGGCCTGGCGTGCTGCGGTTCATGGGGTCGCAAAGAGTCGGACACGACTGAGCGACTGATCTGATCTGATCTGAAAGCACTATACTAAAACCTTGACTAGGTCACAGCTAGGACTCCTTTAAGTGATGACTGGAGAAAATAATAATTACCAAAAAGCACTAAATGAATGTTTTATTTCCTTACGTTCTCTTAATGTGTCCTCTGTTAAAATATGGTATCAATCTTCCTTTTCATAACAGTTTTTAATGGGGTGGGATACATACTAATGTCAGTTCAGTTAATAGTGACTTGAACTGAATTCCCAGTTTCGACCAAGAGGCTATGAACATGGCATCAGCTGGTGGCAGGCTGCCCTCATTGCAGGTAAGGTGTCTCTACGGAAAATACACCATCCAGTGCTGAACTTCCAAACACGATTGGTAAGAATTTAGTCACCTATACTTCATGACTTACTACACTATTGGCCTAGTGATTGCTTAGGGTAAATAATTCAGAATCAAATTTTTCTTATAATGATGTTTAGGCTTTTTTTAAAGAAAAAAAAAGCAAGATTTATATTTGTGGAATGTTCCTTGAGTTTACTTATTATATTTGCCACCATACAAAAAAGAGCATGGTAAGTACAAACTCGTACCCAGATTAATTCAATGAGAACCTTCCCTGAGACTGGCCTAAAATTCGTTAAGATTGCTTATATTGAACTTATACAGAGACAGATACCCTTTTAAAGTACAGGTTTTCTGTAAGTAAAATGTTTACCTCTATATCATACTATAGATGTTCCCATTCAGAAATTATACGGTAGCTCTGTTGTTCATTTAGTCGCTAAGTTTTATCTGACTCTTTGGTGATCCCATGATCTGTAGCCTGCCAGACTCCTCTGTCCATGGGATTTCCCAGGCAAGACTACTGGAGTGGGTTGCCATTTCCTTCTCCAGGGAATTTTCCTGACCCAGGGACTGAACCCGCGTCTCCTGCACTGGCAGGCAGATTCTTTACCACTGAGCCACCACAGAAGCCCATGTGGTAGAATAAAATGGGGGGAATTTGGATAGTGACTTGCACATTCATGCATGTCTAAGGACTTTACTGAATATGAAAGTCAAAATATAAGTTTTAAAAGGTTAGAAATATAACTCACATACCAATATATACTGGGCACATGTCAAAAACTTAAGTAATTCATAATGAGGAAAATAGCAAGGTGGCAAAGAAATTGATATAATAAAATTTTTTTTAAAAAGAATACTGGAACAGGACTGCTAAATTACATACAAAACTACTTAATACTCTATAGGGCAATAAAATATAACCTTTGGGGTTATCTTCTCTACTTGCAAGAAATTATGTGCATCAATAACAATTTTTTTTAAGTTCTAACTTTAACAGAGGCTACGTTTACTCCTTGGAAGGAAAGTTAGGACCAACCTAGATAGCATATTCAAAAGCAGAGACATCACTTTGCCAACGAAGGTTCGCCTAGTCAAGGCTATGGTCTTTTCTGTGGTCATGTATGGATGTGAGAGCTGGACTGTGAAGAAGGCTGAGCGCCAAAGAATTGATGCTTTTGAACTGTGGTGTTGGAGAAGACTCTTGAGAGTCCCTTGGACTGCAAGATCCAATCAGTTCATTCTGAAGGAGATCAGCCCTGGGATTTCTTTGGAAGGAATGATGCTAAAGCTGAAACTCCAGTATTTTGGCCACCTCATGCGAAGAGTTGACTCATTGGAGAAGACTCTGATGCTGGGAGGGATTGGGGGCAGGAGGAGAAGGGGACGACAGAGGATGAGATGGCTGGACGGCATCACTGACTCGATGGATGTGAGTCTGAGTGAACTCCGAGAGCTGGTGATGGACAGGGAGGCCTGGCGTGCTGCAGTTCATGGGGTCGCAAAGAGTCGGACATGACTGAGCGACTGATCTGATTTGCTCTGATCTGAGTACTAATTAACAGCAAATAGTAAGTAAAACAAAGTTCCAGTTTCCAGAGAATCAAATGACTCTTAGGTCTTAATAGACAACACTCTACTTTGAAAAGCTGTATCTCTAACTTATCATCTTATTACCAAGTTTCAGAACAGTTTTCTTAACCACCTGATTCAGTTGTTCACAATAATAATAACAACTATATTTCTCTCCCTGAAAAATCCGCCTAAATAAAAAACCAGAACAGAGGCTGAATCTGAGGTTCAGTGTCAAAATCATTCTCCAAAGTTCCTTCCACACCATTCTTACCTCCCCTTTATTAGGGTTCCTGACAAACACTGAGTTTAGATTCTGAAGTGGCCCACTTAACAGGCATAAAAATGACCTATTCATCTTCATGTTCATCACAAAAGCCCTACAGATCTTGCTGTTTATTCAGTCACAGAACAAAACTTCACCGAGTAACTACTCTGTACAAGGAGCTGTGTTAGGTTTGTTATATTGAACAGAGTTCTTTAAAGGAAATGAGTATAGCCAGGAGAGAACGCCTCAACAGTCACGGAAGAAATGGAGAGAATGCCTCAACAGTCACAGAAGAAATGCACAAACAAACAAACAAACAAAAAATCTACCATAATTGCAAAGCCAAGGGAGGAAAAGAGAAAGGATTAAAAGAGAACGCATGTCAATGTTGGCAGCAACGGGTGTGTGCTGGAAGATAAACAAACAAAAAACATAGTAGGAAACAAAAAAAAAAACAGGTAACAGGAGACTTGCTCTATCTTACAGAGGTGACTGCTCATGCTTCTTTCACCAAAAAGCTAAATTTATGATGACAGTTAATTGGATTTGAAGAGAAAATCTAAAAACTAAAGAGAAACAAGTTACTTCAAAGTACTCACATCTCAGTTTAAAAAAACAAGGGAAACGCTGGAATATTCCCAAAGGAGCCTAGTCTAGCTTTTAATGTTACACGATGTCCACTTGAGAGGCCAAGTGGACATCATGCAAACCATGTTCCTCCCTTGCTTGAAAACCTTCAGGGGCTTCTTATTCTTTGAATGAAATTCATACTCCAGTCCAGGGCACACAAGGTTCAGTACGGTCTAGACCCAGCCTGACTTCCCCTCTACACCTGATCCTCTCCCCTCTGCTCAAGAAACTCAAATAATCTGCTTCTGATAGGTCCTAAGACACACCAGGCTCCTCCCCATCCTATTGTTGTTTAATTGCTAAATCATGTTTGGCTCTTTGCAACTGCATGGACTGCCAGGCTCCTCTGTCCACAGGATTTTCCAGGCAAGTGGGGTTGCCATTTCTTTCTCAAGGGATCTTCCTGACCCAGGGATTAAATCCACATCTCCTGCATTAGCAGGTGAATTCTTTACCAATGAGCCACCAGGAAAGCCCCCTCCCCATCTTAGGACCTCTGAACTTGCTAGCCCTCTATCTAGGATGCTCGTGGCATGGCTGTGTCCTACCCATCCTTCAGGTCTCAGTTTTAACACCACCTCCTCAAACAGACCTTCCCTAACCACCCGGACTCACCCACCCACCCATTCACATCTTACCAATGTTCTAACACAGTACCTGCATCTGTTTCCATGACAGCATGAATCTTGTCTATGCCATTATAATCCCAGAACAGTGCCTGGGATTAACTAAGCATTTAATATTATTAAAAGAATGCATGTAGTCAATATGAAGAGCTAGAGTGCCACCAAGCAGCGTCTGTGTCAAAGCCCCAGAATAGCTGTGAAACTTAGAGTGGCTTCTTGAAAGTCTTATTGCTACTCTTGTTAAGCCCCAGTCCATGGGGCAATGTCAGCCCTTGTGGCTGCAAACAACTTTCACGTAAGCTCCAAAGGTATTTTAGGTTCCAGACTAACTTCCAGAAGAGCCTGCAGATGATTCTTTCTTCCAGAAACTTCCAAGTCTGAGGGTTTATCAAGCCTAGATCAGACCCTAAGCAGGGACTGGATGCCGTGGTGAAGTCAGAAACAAGTGGACACATTTTAAGGCCTTCATGCCCTTACAGACAGAGAAGGCGATAGCACCCCACTCTGGTGTTCTTGCCTGGAGAATCCCAGGGACAGGGGAGCCTGGTGGGCTGCTGTCTATGGGGTTGCACAGAGTCGGACACGACTGAAGCGACTTAGCAGCAGCAGCCTTTACAGAGCACTTTTTCATCACAACCGCCACACACATCACTTGAGAAGCTTCTCCCCTCCTGCTTACAGACACACCACATCTCCACTGGATCCTGGCTCCCTGCTTCTTGGCCAATGTTCAGGGGAAGAAGGAAAAAATTACCACAAGGTATGTGAGGGGACCAGTGCTGAAGGACGCCATCATTTATCGAGCACCATTCGGTGTGAGGCCCTTGCACATAACATCACACTGACTTCAGAACCTAATGTCTTCTCAACCATCCCATGAAGCAGATTGGACTTTTTTTTTTTTTTTTTTTACAAGTTGAACAGACCACCTAAGGTCACACAGCCGGAGGGTGGCAGAGGCTAGATCTAGACCTAAGTCTAACTACCTTTAGAAGTTTTTTATTTCTGGCACCATCTGGTACCTTTACAGGCAATTTTGGGAGAAAGGTGGGGAGAGGAAATACCATCTGTGACATAGTTGCTGGGCTCCCTGCATGCAAAGGACAGGAAGAGTTAAGAGAAGAGAAACAGTGGGGAGTAGAGAAATGAATATGGGAAGGGAAAGAAAGTCCGCCATCTTGTTCTCCCACCCTCCCTCTCTCACGCTTCTTACCAGTCCCCGGCCCTAGGCCTTGAACCTTCACCAGCACCTGCCTGACACAAGCCCTTTCCTGGGTTACAGAGAAGAGGGTGTTTCTGCTCTGATCCAGCCTTACGGAAACACTTTATTCTTGCTGTAGGGCTGCAATATAGTGATGATTTCTGGTTTCCCTAACTGGAATTCAACACATTTTTCCATAAAATAACATTGCATTGTGGTTAGGATTTATAATACTAGTAGCTTTATATATATATATATATATATATAAAGTATAATAGAGATCCACTAATCTGAAATCCAAAATGCTCTGAAAACCAGAAGTTTTTTCATAGCTCATTTGGCAGCAAAACCTGACCTGACCTGAACTCTGAATTCATTTGGCGACAAAACCTGACCTGAACTGACATGAGGCTATTTATAGGTTTTATTTATTCCACTGAGTGTGAATATTCATCAGTTTCACTGCAGAAGTATTAATGTGTTTGATTATAGGATCCTGCTCCAGACCACACTGCAGCACTATGTAATAACTGGTATATGCACAGTATTATCCTTCTCAAAAAACAAAACAAAACTCAAAGTCAGCAAAATCTGGCCTCAAAGGTTTTGAATACAGAAGTGTAGACCTGTATTTATTCAGATTTAACCTCCTTGAACCTTGGGTACACTGCAAGTCTGAAATTAGGTCGTAGACAACATCATTTCTTTGGTAAAATATATTCTTAATTTCAAACAAGCAACTTAAAAATGAATTTTTGGAATACCACTAATTCATGGGTTGGAAACTATATAAAAGTATACAATAAAGAAAAAATTCTTCATGATAAAAGGTTTCCATTCTAGAAAAAAAAAAATCAGATTCAGCTTCCCATTCTCACAGAATCCTCAGGGAAGTCTCTAGCTTCCAAAAAGAATGGCCAGTCTCCTTGGACCTCTCTGTGCATTGAGGAGAGTATTGGAATGTGTTGGAATATTAGAACATGGACCAAGGAAAAGAGAGGGAATACTAGAAATCCTGCTAACTGCTTCCATTCTGCCATTCTGTTCATTCTTACTAAAGCCAAACTTATGTTTTTATAACTGTAATTGCAATTCAAAGTTAACCTTTCTAGCAGAGGGAAAGCATCAAGATGAGTTCAAAGGCAAATTCCAATCTTCTTATAATCATTTTATGAATGTGATGAATCCTGTAGCTGATTACTTTGCTGCCATTTTGCTTTGGTGGCTAGAAAAAAATCAGAACTGAATTTATAGTCTAGTTTCAGCACCTGTATAGAATTTTATACTACATTTTCTTTGCACTAACCCTCCCATACCAGTCTTGTTATTTTTCTCCTAACTTTATCCTCCTTTTGTACAGTTGCTTCATCTATTTCTTTTATGTGGTGGTGGTGGGAGTAATGATAGTGGATATATACGTATGCGTAAATTTCCTCAAAATCCTTTTGTAGTAAGGCGGACTATAACAAGTAATTGTATACATAATAATGAACTGGTGTGGATCCATGGACTTCCAGCTAAAAAGACTTCAGTAATAATGGAACTTTAAATCATTAATGCTTGATCAACTGCACAAAGGCTTGAAACATAATTAAAATTTTCTATACAAAAATGCCCATAACCATCATTCATTACATGAAAATTATTCCAAATTAGGGAAAGCAAAAGAAACACGCTAGCTAGGTTGTGTGCTTCAAATATATAGTCACCCGAGATGTGTGGCTGTGATCTGATCATTACCTCATCTGAAGGCTAAGGCACAAGTTTCGGCTCTCAGCATACGTGCTGCCTATCCCTCAGCCCTGTATCTCCAGACCATCAGTTACGTCTCACAGACTCACATCTAAGCCTGAGACTGGCAGATTCCCACTTCTTGCACCAGGGCCCCTTCTTACTGGAGTTCCTGGAAGACGGTGGGAAAGTCCTAGAGTATTCATAAAACTCCCCAAGAGCCACTTTCTGTTCTACTGCTGCATCTGATGAGCATCCTTTTAGTTTCTTTTTGATAGTTCCAAGCACTAGAATTTTCCCACGTATAATCTGTACTTTTGAATTGCTGCTTATTTAAAAATCTCTGAAGGGAAAAATTAGAATTTAAGTAAGAAATGATAGTCAAGATTCATAAATAGTAAATTAGGATACAAAATGTAAGCCTGCATGTCCCCTACCCCAAGGCATAAGAACTATGTAGCTCTAACAAAAAGTGAAGAGGGGCTTTGCGTGGGCCCTATATTAGGCAGTTGCATGTTCAAGCACATTTTAGGTATGAGTAAGTGGCAGCTAGGTCAGGGGACCCAGTTTCTTATCTAAAAGTAGATTCTAGTAGAATTCTACTTGAATATATCAAAAATTCTCCAAGGCCGAAATGAGACTGCAAAGGAAAACCAATCTTTTAAAAATATGATTATTAGTAGTATATACAGTATTAGTAGTATAAACTGATTCCTATCTGATGCTATCCTATAATAATGCCCAAAACAAAACAAGAAGATTAGGAAAGGCTTCACAGTACAGAAGTTTGAGTTTAAAAACAAAAAACTTATAAGTGATTGTTTATTATTTTATTAAACTTCTAAAAATTCTTTGTAAGTAATATTTGATGTTACCTGACACTTTTAGTTTTAATTTTACCCTGTAAACTTTTGAGAATTAAGATGCTTAAAATCTCTTTAAAATTTGGGATTATGACTATTACCATCCCAGAAAATCTGTCACTAGAAGAATAAGGTAAACAAAATTCTAAAGATAAGCCTCTGAGATTCCCATCCCCTCATATTCAATAAAGCACTCAGCTAGGTACCACTGTGAAGGGATTTTGCTGGGTAATTAAGGTTACTCATCATTTGACTTTATCCAGGTGGGCCCAACGGAACTGCATGAGAAGAAAACAGATAGGGAAGGCAGAGAGATTCACAGCCCAGGATTCAGCATACTAGTGCTGGCCCTGGAGATGAGGGATGGGGAAGCATGAGCCAAAGAATGTGGAGCTGAGGAAGACTCCTGGCTGAGGGTGAGCAAGGAAAGGGGGCCTCAGTCCCACAACCACATGGAACTGAATTCTCCCCCAGGATCTACAGAGAGCAGAGTCCAGGCCTGCTGCTCTCTCCACATGGGGCCTCGGGAGGACCTGAACAGAGAACCGAGAAGAGCCATAGAAAGGTGAGACAATAACTGGATGTTGTTGCGTGCTAACTTTGTGGGAACTTGTTATAACAGCAGTAGAAAACTAATAGAGGTAAAGCAAAAAGGAACCAAAAGATGGGCATTTCTGAATCCAGTAAACTTATCTTTATTTAATGATTTCAGCTAAAGCACAGAACATTACATAGAAAACTAAAAGTAAACAAAAAAACTTTACCATAACAGAAAACTGAATATAAGCATAAAATCATCAAAGGGATCTTTTAAATGAAAACTGTGTTGCCAATATACCATTTTATTGCTTAATCTCAAGTACTACCCTGAGATGGGAAATTCTGCCATTGTTTCTAAGCAGTTCAAAAGAAAATTCATAAGGCATAAAGCAAGAATTTGGAGCTCCAAATATGGTTATCTTTACTATGAATCTAATCTCTTGTCTTATTATGATTCCAAGTATATAACATACTCACTAAAATACGTGAAAAAAATTAGACTTTTATTATTTAAAGAACAAGAACCAAGGAGAGAATTCAATTTAGTAAAAAGAATAACAGTCTAATAATAATCAGAGCTCTCCAGCAAAAGAACAGACTGGCTCAAAAAGCAGTCAGAAATATTATAAAAGAGTTTCTTACAATTCCATTTAAAAACTGGCCTAAATGACCTCTACACCCTTTTACCTTAGATTCTGTGATTTCATCAACCTAGTCACAGTTAGACCGGCTGCTAGAAGCATACTGGCATTATCAGAGTACTAGCTAAGTTACAAGTGAACTCATTAAACTTTAACATTTAGGTATGCAGGGCAATTCTCATAGCAACATAAACTACTAGCATTCTAAGTTTCTAAACAGGAATAACAGATAGCAATATACAAAAACGAAAGTATTTTAAAACACAGCCTTTTTTGTTGTTTTTGATTCTACAGAATTTTTTTTTTTTTTCCAGAAGGGAAGTTTGGATGCATCCTTCTGGTTGTAAAGTGGGAGATGAGAATGGGAAGAGTTCCTCCCTGAAGATAAGAGCCCCGGGAACACAAGGCGTTAATGCTCTGGCGCCCCACAGACACCTGACTGCACTAGTCCAGTTCCCTGCAAAACAAAATCTGCTGAACCCGCTCGTCACACAAGGACAAGAAATTTCCCGGCAACCTGCGACGGCTAATTCACTGAGAATGGGCAGCAGCCTACCGTAAGAAATGCCAACTTTCTCGGGATTTTCTTTCCCAAACAGAAATGCAAGTGTTTAATGCAAGATTCACGTTTCGCTCAGGTTCATGTTAGATTTGCTTTGTTTCCTTGAGATCGGCCGACTTTGCCTGGTTTTGGTTGAGTGAGGAAGGGCCGCCAATCGCTTCCTAGTTACCTTTCACTAAGGCCAAAGTGGACAAATGCAAATAAACACGTCTTTCAAGTATACCTCTGTCACCCCGAGCACTGCGTTTGCGTAAGATGCTGGGAACGAAGGGAAACTGCCGAGTCACCCGCAGAGCACTCCCGGGGCGCCCCCGGGGTGGTGGGGTGACCGGGCTGCGAAGGAGCGCGGCGCGCCCCAGCCAAGCTGTCAGCTTATCTGCTGCTCGCACAGCGCCACCGCACTCACCAGTTCCTAGAGAAGGGATTCTGAGAAACGAGAACGAGCTCGGTTCCCTAGAAACATTAAATTAACACAAGGGATCTGGAAACGAAACAGCAGATGCCTGAAAGCCTTCCCCTTGACTGATTTCCTGCCTTCTTGGAAAATCTTTGCATTAAAATAGATTGGATTACTCTGAACAGCCAGATGTGCTCCAGAACTTCGTTTGGGGTGAACATGAAAGCAAAGTTTGCCATCTTTCAAAAAGATTTTTCTTTTCGAGGTGGCTTGAATAGCCTGTTTGGGTTGTGGATATCAGCTGGAACCCGAAGCTGAGGCTGTTTGCGTTACAATAGAAACTTTCCATAACATTGACTTGCAAATCAGATAACAAAAAAAGCTGGCAGAGTAGAAAGGTAGAGAGCTCGAAATGGGTAGTGAGAGTTCAGATGCCGAGATTCAGGTCCCTGAAAACTGTCTAGAAAGAGCAAGGTCCATCCCTCTTATCTCACAAAGGAGAAAATAATATGAGTTTTTCTCTCCACGCCTATTTACTTTGACCACAGCTTTAAGAAAACAACAGAGTAAAACTAATAGCATTTCCAAAGAGTCAAAAACAGAAGTAGAAAGGCTGATGAGTAAAATCGTATCTGCCTCCTCATTCTAAAAACCCATGCACTAACCTCCACTGACCCTATCTGCAAATTAATCTTATATAATTCATACATTCAAACCAAGATTAATAACCACACACCTTAAGAACAGTGGGCCTTAAAACAGAATGAACTCCTATGTCATCTTTACTTTCATATTTAAACATTGTTGGTAGCTGAGATAAGACCCAAGGCTTCCTATGAGACACCAGGGTTTTCCAGAGGAAATAACGTTTTTACTATAGTAGCACCTTCCTTGATATTTAAAATTTTTCTCTTAATAACCTTTAAGGTGGGACTCTGTAATCATTAGCTACTATTTTACTGCATGCATCATGCTTTCTAGTAAATCAGACAGCAACCTGCAGTCCTAAAAGGATTCAGTGTTTATCCCAGAGCTTTGGAAGCACAAGATGGGAAAGAAGTATATTACATGATCCTCTGAACAAAAGTAAAATTAAGTATCTTTGCCCGAGTGTGAAAGCAACAAAACTCATTCTAAAGCAATGCAGTTAGACAGAGTCATTTCATCTGTAATGGGGCAAGTGTACAGCTCCATAAGCAGTCCTCAGTATTTCTGTTCTAACAACTCACAGGGAATACACAAAATCTATCATTCCTCCCTAATACGGCAAAAAACTAAATAGCAACTTCAGTGCTTTCTAACTCAATGGTTGAACTTACAGAAAAGCAAAGAAGATTTTTAAATGTTTATAAGAAAGCAAAGGAAAATGCTGCAAAAATTATTTGGCTGGCAAGCCACGGAGAAAGCTGGAATTTCTGCAGGACTCACCAAACTACAGAGCTGTTTTAAAACCGAAAGTCAGACAGCTTTGAACAGGTATTAAGTATTTTATACAACAAAATGATCAAATTTACATATTTTTTTATATCACAAGTAGAATCATTTCCAACTATTACGGGAAAACCAATGTTATACAAAAATAACTAAATTACTATGACAAGAATAAATAACCAGCCACACAGTATTATTAGTCAATTCTGGCCTTAAAAAAAAAATGACCAGAGAATTTCAAAATGATTAGGAATGATCAAGGATGACTCCTATATTTTCTACGTGGGTAGTGACGTTAAGAATATGGTTTTCACAGAATACAGCCCACTAGTTTTTATTAACAATAACAAACAAAAATGACTACAAACAAAAATGAATTGACTCAGATAGCTTCTTTTTTACATTTTTTTAATTAAAAATAAAAGTGGTAAACCACAGTGTTACAAATTTTAAAATCCCCTCCAAATTATGTTTTAAAAAAGAGGGGGCAGTATTCACGCCATAGAAAAATGTAGATAGTTTATAATCCTCAGAATTCCTTTCACATAGCTAATGGGTATCTCATTTCTGGGATTTCTTCACACTTAATTGAAATGTTAAAGAAATAGAGAAATATTTAGATGTTGATAAAGTTGTTCTAATTACCCTGTTTCACTAACTTCAGCTCATTCAGTTCAATATCTAGTAAGTGCCTGTTTCAGCCGACTTTTTTTTTCTGTTTTAAAAATCATTACTAAACAAATCAGCTTACTACTAGTTAAAACTCTAAATCCAAATGTCTTTCACTCTGTTGTAAAAATGTACACAGTATTAGGTGATTATACTTTTCCTTCCATATATTTTTGTATTCTTGGCCAAACTTACCCCAGTAATGTTAAAGTTTATGATCTGTTATCCTAAAATAAAAACCTTTGCATTTTATGCTCTAAAAATCAGTAAACCTCTTTTAAAGTTAGACATTTCAAAATAAATGATACAAATATTGTAGGAAAGTCCTATTATAATTAAAGAAGGTAACTGGTAATGAGGAAGAAAATTGAAGGCATATTTGCAATAAATCAAAAGCAGAGTTGTAAATAGGCTCCACAATTATTACTAATGTTATTTATAAAATACTGGTCTTTGCATTAAATCAGAAGTATAAACTGGCAGGGTGTTTTCTTTAAAAATGAAAAGTAATTTTCTGATTTTTGTACGTTTAAGGTAAGAATGACTATTTTAAAAACAGAAGACAACTTCCAGGATCTTTCTTTTTCTCCATTTCAAAACTATGAGTTTTCTTTCTTTATGAATTCTTGAAATTGTCATAGCTCTGAGAACCAAGATAATAGAAACCACCAACTGTAGGAGCCTTGATGCTTTCGATTATATTTTCCTAGAAAGATTTATATGATATTGATACGTAATCTCAATAGCTCTTTTTAAGAGAAATCCTCCAATGCCAGTAAAAGTTAGATAGTCTAAATCTCGGTAGTTCAGACAAATTTAGTCCATTGACATACCCTAAACACAGAATAATGTAATAAGGCCTAAGTAACATATTTTAAATAGTATGTTCTATACTTTCAAGAGATATATTCTATTAAGATAAGTGACTACCAACCTCAGATCTGTGTTGGAAATGAGCAGGGGACACATTTTTTAAAAGAGGAAGAGGCTACATTAATGCCTGCTCAAATCTCTCTGTTGGGGTGTAGGAGAGAGATGCAAAGTACAGCCGGCCAGGTTCTTTATCAGGTGAGCAGCTGCCCGTCCCTGGACATTATATATCCTACTGTGTCCTGACCATTGTCAATCAGAATAGCTCAGTTCAAGCGTCTCTAAGGTCAGATACCTTTGTATTTTGCTGTAAGAAAACGGGAAAAACAAATATATAAAACTCTCTTGCCAAACTCCCTGCATCCTTTCAGAATCATGTTCTGCTAATAGAAATTAGTATGATGAAGCAAGAAACCACCAGGAACCTAAATGATTTCCCTTTAAGACATATTTTAAGGCAGAGAAGACATGTTACTTTTTTTCTTTCTTTTTTTAAGCCAGACTCTCTGGGGGTACTTTTAAGTTTTATTCTGCTTGAATCTGGTCCCTGTTATCTTTTATAATTTTCTGGAAAGAAATGAGATTTCCATTGTTTACGAAGATGAAACAAGAGGTTAACACTTTACGCACAAAAAAAGAACAACCAAAGGTTATAGTGACGTTAATTTTTGTTTTTGCTGAGAACTGGTGTTTTTTGTTTCTCCCCCTTTTGTGCAGTGGGGGTGGGGTGGGGTGGGGTGGGGGTGAGGCAGGTGTGAGGAATTGACTCTGCTTTCTTAAAGGAGGAGTGGACTTTTACCTTCTGTTAGTCTTCTGGTTCTAAGGAGGGGGCCTGCTTTGCCAACTCTTCTGGGTAGAATTCATAACAGATTCGGCAGCCTCTATTCTCTAGGAAGGCTGAAGTTGGCAACTGCACCTCATGGAAGATTCCACAAAAGGCTAAATTAGGATGAGATCGTCAACAGGCTTCAAAAAGGCAGAGTTCCAGGCCCCATCCCTGAGGCCAAAGGGGCCTCCTTCAGGTCCTCGTCCCCACAGTCTGACACTTTTGGCCTCTCCTCTCTCATCTAGCTTTCCACCTCATCGTTCTGCCAGCCCTTCCTTTTTCCTCTAACCCTGCAAAAAAAAGTGAGCGGTGCTGTTGTTTTGCTCCAACTGACAAAACAGCTAAGAAACAGCAGAAGAACATGACTGCCCTTTTCAAAATGGGCCACGTGATCATCCTATTTAAATCCAGCTCTTACAGTAAAAATGAATAGAGAGGGAGGAAGGGAGCTGTTTATGAAACTCTCCTGCCTGCCTTCATAATACTCTCATCTCCCTTCTCAGCCTCCTAAATACCCAAATGAAATTATATAATAAGCTTTATTTTCTCACTCCGAAATTCTTCCTGTGTCCAAATTGCTAATGCGGCAGGTTCCAGCTGCCTAAATTCCCTAAACAACATTCCCTGTTCCATAAAAAGCATGCAACTGCAAGCACAGCAGTCCTGCTCCAGTTCTGAGAACTAGAAACTGACTACCCAGTTCCTTGGCCTGGGAAGGCCATGAAACAGGCAACATGGATGATTTAAAGGTACACAATATCCAAGGTTGCGCTGCACTCCCAGGCAGCCAAGAGTGACCTAAGAGAGGCCACCCTCCATTTTATTTCGGTTACCTCTGCTCCATAAGAAAACACCCCTCCAATGGAGAGAGGTTTCAGGGGGCCCTGAAATTGTACTGCTTTTTATGAGTGCATTTGTTTCATGAAGAAAGAGCAGAGTTCCACAAAACACAGTTCTTCGTTATGTGACTTGAAAACTGTACATCCCAGAATAGCAAATCCAGTCAAGTGCAAGGTTTGGGTCCTTTCTTTCAAATTATTTAACACAATTTCCATGTTTACAAAACAGTCATTGATTTTTCTCTGACATATATAGTATATGCCCCTACCTCTGGCAAAAACACTACCCAAACCAACCTAAGAGACATAAATGCTTCATTTTGATTTTCCAGATTTAAAAGAAAGAGATCCCATAACCTCCCTCGGCACTGCCAGACCTGACCACAGCCTTTGTAGTTGACAACCCAGCAGTATCTAATCACTGAGGAGTCCCTGCACCCGCCACGCTAGCCCACGTCTCGCTATCTCTCCACACACTGTCTCCTCTACTTGGGACACCCTCTCCAACCTTGGCCATAGAGCAAACTCGAATTTATTCTTCAATAGATGGCCTATGAAGAGGCTCACCTGTCCCAGATCTAAGTCCATCCCTGCCTCCTATGTCTCTTGTACACATACCTGCACTGCCTCTATCAGACAGCACCGTGTTCTTCATGTCTGTCTCCCCTGCTGGACTCAAATTCCTTGAGAAACTAATTGTTCTTGTATCTCCAGTGCCCTGCGTATTTTGCACACACACACACACACACACACACACACACACACACACCCCCATGGTGCTATAAATAAGAACTAACCTGATGTGGCTGTGAAATGACTTCTAGCTTTCAAACATAATGAGCCTAGTGCAAGACTTATATAGATCCTGCTGGTTGAATCCAAGTCTATCATGTCATAGTCTGAAACCATTTGTTCCAGGTCTGTCCTCAGAGGAACAGAATAACTGGTCACACTTCTCTGTCCTTTCTAGCATAATTAGATGGAGGTGGGAGCTGGGGAACAGGGGAATAATCAAGCTACCTAGTCACATCCTAAAAAAAAAATCAGTGTGGAACTCAAGGAAATTATTGAATCTATCAAAATTTAACACATCTTCCATCAATCCATCAAAAGTATTTGAAATGCCATTGATGGACATAAAAGAGAGAATTTACTATGGAGAACAAAATAACTCAGGAGAAGGAAGAATCTGAGGAAGAGCTGGGATTAGGTGATATTTTTAAGTGAAGATGGGAAAACATTAATGGTGGAAGTCAAAATGGAAAGTTTTGAACCTAAGGACTTTACAGATCAGTTTGGTTTCTTTTTCTAGTAATAGGGTTGCCCACAGACAAGAATAATAGGAATGTGATTTCCCAATTCCCACCACGTCCTCCACTGCTGTTTAAGACTCCAGTAACATGCTTGCTCCGACAAATGCGAGTGCCACGTATGGATTCACACCATAGTTCCACTGCTATGATTCTGCTTTGAGATTCTCTTTCTTCATTTTAACAATTTATGTACCATAATCCTCAGAAGTTTTCCCCAGAGGAGACCAAAGACAGTGAGGCAGAACACAGGGGCTAAGATCTCTCGAGGACCTCTTACATGCGCCACTCACTTCATATACCAGTCTCCCAATAAACCCACTTGGAAGGCATACTTATTCCTATTCTCAATGCAATCTTAAACCCATGTCTCTCTGGTTCTATCTCCAGTATTCTTTCTCTAAATCATACTATCAGTTCAGTCACTCAGTTGTGTCTGACTCTTTCAGACCCCATGGACTACAACACTCCAGGCTTCCCTGTCCATCACCAACTCCTGGAGCTTACTCAAACTCATGTCCATCGAGTTGGTGATGCCATCCAACCATCTCAGCCTCTGTCATCCCCTTATCCTCCCGCCTTCAATCTTTCCCAGCATAAGGGTCTTTTAAAATGAGACAGTTCTTTGCATAAGGTGGCCAAAGTACTGGAGCTTCAGCTTCAGCGTCAGTCCTTCCAATGAATATTCAGGACTGATTTCCTTAAGGATGGACTGGTTGGATTTCCTTGCTGTCCAAGGGACTCTCAAGAGTCTTCTCCACCATAGTTCAAAAGCATCAATTCTTCAGCACTCAGCTTTCTTTATAGTCCAACTCTCACATCCATACATGGCTACTGGAAAAACCATAGCTTTGACTAGATCGACCTTTGTTGGCAAAGTAATGCCTCTGCTTTTTAATATGCTGTCTAGGTTGGTCATACCTTTTCTTCCAAGGAGTAAGCGTCTTTTAATTTCATGGCTGCAGCCTCCATCTGTAGTGATTTTGGAGCCCAAAAAAATGAAGTCTGTCACTGTTTCCATTGTTTCCCCATCTATTTGCCATGAAGTGATGGGACCAGATGCCATGATCTTTGTTTTCTGAATGTTGAACTTTAAGCCAACTTTTTCACTCTCCTCTTTCACTTTCATCAAGAGGCTCTTTAGTTCTTCTTCACTTTTTGCCATAAGGGTGGTGTCACCTGCATATCTGAGGATATTGGTATTTCTCCCAGCAATTTTGATTCCAGCCTATGCTTCATCCAGCCCAGCATTTCGCATGATGTACTCTGCATATAAGTTAAATAAGCAGGGTGACAGTATGCAGCCTTGATGTATTCCTTTCCCGATTTGGAACCATTCTGTTGTTCCATGTCCAGTTCTAACTATTGCTTCTTAACCTGCATATAGATTTTTTAGGGGGCAGATAAGGTGCTCTGGTATTTCCATCTCTTTAAGAATTTTCCACAGTTTGTTGTGATTCACACAGTCAAAAGCTTTGGCATAGTCAATAAAGCAGATGTTTTTCTGGAACTCTCTTGCTTTTTCTATGATCCCACAGATGTTGGCAATTTGATCTCTGGTTCTTCTGCTTTTTCTAAATCCAGCTTGAACATCTGCAAGTTCACAGTTCACGTACTGTTGAACTCTGGCTTGGAGAATTTTGAGCATTGCTTTGCTAGGGTGTGAGATGAGTGCAATTGTGCAGTAGTTTGAGCATTCTTTGGCGTTGCCTTTCTTTGGGATTAGAATGAAAACTGACCTTTTCCAGTCCTGTGGCCACTGCTGAGTTTTCCAAATTTGTTGGCATATTGAGTGTAGCACTTTCACAGCATCATCTTTAGGATTTGAAATAGCTCAACTGGAATTCCATCACCTCCACTAGCTTTGTTTGTAGTGATGCTTCCTAAGGCCCACTTGACTTCACATTCTAGGATGTCTGGATCTGGGTGAGTGATCATACTATCGTGCTTATCTGAGTCATGAAGATCTTTTTTGTACAGTTCTTCTGTGTATTCTTGCCACTTCTTAATATCTTCTGCTTCTGCTAGGTCCATATCTGTCCATTTCTGTCCTTTATCAAGACCATCTTTGCATGAAATGTTCTCTTGGTGTCTCTAATTTTCTTGAAGAGATATCTAGTCTTTCCCATTCTATTATTTTCCTCTATTTCTTTGCATTGATCACTGAGGAAAGCTTTCTTATCTCTCCTTGCTATTCTTTGGAACTCTGCATTCAAATGGGTATATCTTTCCTTTTCTCCTTTGCCTTTAGCTTCTCTTCTTTTCTCAGGTATTTGTAAGGCCTCCTCAGACAACCATTTTGCCTTTTTGCATTTCTTTTTCTTGGGAATGGTCTTGATCCCTGCCTCTTGTACAGTGTCATGAACCTCCATCCATAGTTCTTCAGGCACTCTGTCTATCAGATCTAATCCCTTGAATCTATTTGTCACTTCCACTGTAAGGGATTTGATTTAGGTCGTAACTGAATGGTCTAGGGGTTTTTCCTACTTTCTTCAATTTAAGTCTGAATTTGGCAATAAGGATCTATCAGATCAGATCAGTCGCTCAGTCGTGTCCGACTGTTTGCGACCCCATGAACCGCAGCACGCCAGGCCTCCCTGTCCATCACCAGCTCCCGGAGGTCACTCACACTCGCATCTATACCTTTTTCTAATTTCAGCATTAAGAACACAAGAAGGCCACTTCAAAGGTAAGAGATGTCTCTCATTCATTCATTCATCCATTTATTCAACAGCTACTAAGAGCCAGGAAACTGTGCTTCATTTTAGAATATAGGAAATAAACAAGTTCTGGTGCTTGACTTTAAATTTCTTGAAGTTTAGTGGGAAAGGGACACAAAGACAGATAACTTGTTTTATTCAATTTTCCCCCAGTTCTGTATTGGGTCTTGTTTCTTCTGCCCTTCATCATTTTTTGCTGCCACTTTACTAACTTTCCAAATCTTAGCAGTGGCTTTCCCCTTTCTTATTTAAACATTAGTAAAACATAGGATACCGGCACCATTTCATAAACTGCCTGCATTGTTAGAATCAGATTCAAGAAGGGACTGAATAAAGCATAAATTTGCTCCAGCCAGTCTCTATACCATATTTTTAGAGCATTTAATATAAAGCCCAGTGTTAGCTGGGGAAACAGTAGTGGAAACAAGATAACCAGAGTTCCTGCCTTCATAGAGCTTATCTGCTAAATTGGGAGGAAGCCAGCAAACAAATCCAGTAATTGTGACAGGCAGGTTTATGAAGAAAAACTACCCCAAGGCCAGGCCCTGGGTACACATTCTTCTGTAGTAATATAATTCATTACTTCAGATTCTTATTCTTTTGTTTACCAAATGTAGTATTATGATCAATTTTATATAATTTAACTTTTTTTATGTAATTTTAACTTTTCTAATATTGCATAGTTTTGGTTATGTGTGCCCAGTTTCTTAAAGAAATGAAACCCCAGTTTCTTAAAGAAATGAAACTAAAGGTAAAAACAAAGAGAGAAAGTATAAAAAGCCCTTAAGATGTTCTCTGAAATTTATTAGCTTTCTTAGTAACAACAATAGTTATCATTCATTGAATATCTATTGCTTTGCTCCAAATATAAGAGTTGGACACTTAGCCTATCACCTCTAATCCTCACAACATCTGACAAAGTAAGTATTACAGACCCTGTTTCACAGGGGAGAAGACTCAAGCTCAGCACGTAAGTGATTGGCCCAAGACTCTGGAGT
This sequence comes from Tragelaphus eurycerus, assembly GCA_935064755.1. Classification (NCBI taxonomy): domain Eukaryota; kingdom Metazoa; phylum Chordata; class Mammalia; order Artiodactyla; family Bovidae; genus Tragelaphus; species Tragelaphus eurycerus. The sequence continues at coordinate 33,066,762 of CAKXYN010000010.1, forward strand.
TATTAATGCACACAGCCTGGATTCAAACGTGCATCCGTTACACAGTACAACATCCCTTCTTTCCATTATGCCACAAAATATTATAAAAAATATTCTGAATGAGATTTAACTATATAATTAGAGCAACCTGAGCATTTACTATGTGTCAGATGCTATTAAGATTTTTATGAGAATTATCTCATTTAGTCCTCTTAACAGCCCTGTAAGGCTGGTATTTCTGAGATGAAGAAACTGAGAGGGACTTAGAGAGACTGGGTAACCTGTCAAAGGCCAACAAACTACCATGTAGTCAAACTTGTATTTTAACCTGGGTCTACCTGTGTCCAAAATGCATCTTCTTAACTGCTACAGAAGAGTTCCACTATTTAAATAGTATGAGTGTAACTTTCAGCTTTCAAAGAGAATGTCAAAACAGAATAGGGTCAATAAACCACTTTAAAGATAATTTTAAAAAACTACTACATAAAGACACTGTCTCTAAGAGCCCATTACTAATCATTTGCTCAGTGATTGTCACCTTGTTCTGTTACCATAGACGGCCTCTAGAATTATCTACAGTCAGCAATTTCACTACCAACTGTTTTCCCTTTCGTGTGGTAAGCAATTTAAAAATCTATGTCTTAAACTGCCAGTTCAATCCAATGGAACTCAAATCCTTGCATCCAAATCCTCAAATATGACCAAAATATACACTCCTTAGTCCACAGTTCTCATCACTAAACAATGTGCATGGTTAGAAAGGTGCTGAAAAGCGCTGTGCAAATTGTTCACGTGCCTTATGTTAATTTCCACAGTTTCATAGTAAATTCTGGGTTATATCAAATCTTTTAAGATATTCTCAACATGACTGCTTCCCTATGAGAAATAATACTTTTCTAAACCATTTTCTGGGGCTCCTGTTTAGTCGCTCAGTCATGTCCAATTCTTTGCGAGCCTTAGGAATGTAGCCCACCAGGCTCCTCTGTCCATGGGATTCTTCAGGCAAGAATACTGGAGTGGGTTGCCAAGCCCTCCTCCAGGGGATCTTCCCAGCCCAGGGATGGAACCTGCATATCCAGTGTCTCCTGCATTGCAGGTAGATTCTTCACAAACTGAGCCTCAGCTACAATTTATAAAGACTACTTTTGAAAACTCTATTTATTATTAAGAAGATATCAGCCATCTGACCTTGATCTCCCAATTGGGCAAACGTGAATAGGACTTCCTTATATCTATTAGAAAGTTTATTCACATCAATTTCACATTGACTGGATTTTGTAAGCCAAATAGCTGGCAAACTATGACTTTAAACACAATCAGTGAAAAAGAAGTCTGGCAATTCTTGGAAGAACACGTAGGAAATCATATGTTTATGTAAACTCATGCCTGTGTCAACTTTCAAAGAGTAAAATGTAAGTACAGGAAGTACCTAAATACCTGCTAACAAAAGCAAAGTAAATTTACAGACCTGGATAAGATCCCCAAGTTTCGTGCTTAATCTTCGAGTTGGGATGTTCCATCAGTACCAGAAGATTATATATATTTTTAAGTACTTTGTAAAAACCAGAGTATATGTGTATATAAAAACAAATCAATAAATATTTCATAAAATATGAAGAAAATAAGTCACTTATAATTACACGACTGTCAGCACTGTCCTAGACTTTCTTCTTGGCATATACACATACATAAACATTTTGAGTTTCTCAAATATAGGGTTGCGCCACAGTACTGTTTTGCAACCTGCTTTGTTTTGCTTTGTTTTCTTTTTCTAACCAATAATAAGTTTGAGTAGGACAATATTTAACAATTAATAAATACAGTTCTATCTATGTCATCAGTTCTCCCCCAACTCATTTAACCCATCTTTCACTGAAGGACAAGTAAACTTCCTTCAACCTTGTGTTTTTATAAACAATACTGAATCGAATATACTTGTACATATGAGAATGTCAGAGTAGTCCTTTCAGATAAATTCCTAGAAGTAGAAATACTATGTCAAAGGATGTGACTTTTGATACATATTGCCAAACTGCCTTCCAGAAGGATCATGCCAATTGACACTCCCACTAGTAGCAGAAAAGACTGCAGGCTTCTCCACATCCTGAGCTTCCCTGGCAATGAGGATCCTTTTTAAACCACTGCCAAAAACTAATACACTATTGTAAAGTGATTAAAAACAATTTTTTAAATAAATACATAAAAGTTCAAAAAATAAATAAACCATTGCCAATCTGATAGACAAAACAAATGGTAACTTCAGGTTGCTTTCATTTGCATTTTCACTTCATAAGTACACTGATACACTGAGGCAGTGAGTCAATGTCTACTGAAAAGCAAGTGCTTTGGAAGCTAAGAGTCCTGAGTTACAAAAGTCCTGCTAAATGTGTCATCTAGGACAAGCTGCCTTGATTCGCTAAATCGTATATACATCTTTGCAAAGTGTAAATAACTGTACCTTAGTATTTTCTTAAGCATTACGAGTAAAGCCCTCAGCCCAGTCGCCGACACACAGTGAACATTCAATAAATAGTGGCCACCAGCTGTAGTGGCTACAGGAGCTGGAGAAGTTGTACAGTCCAAACTGCCGTCTGGTAGAATACTGGCAGCCATTTATATTTCTTCTGTTGCAAATGGCCTTTTCATATAATTGGTCCTTTTTATGTGCTGGAGAATTCATCTTTTGTTTATTAATCTGTAAGAGTTTGTTATAAATTATGGGTAATAACTCCTTGGCTGCTACTATACATGATACCAATATATTTCTCGTGTTGGCATTCATTTTTAACTTACTATTGTGTTCTTTGCTGTATAGAAGTTAATTTTTACATCATTAAATCTAATCTCTCTTTTCTTTTTATCTTTTTAATACTTCAGTTTCTACCACTGGTATAATGCTTACAAAGACCTCCGCTATCACAAGATTATAAATACTGGGTGTATAGTTTGTTGTTACTTTTACAGATTCTTTAATTTTTTAACAGTAAGCTCTCTAATTATAAATCATTAGGAACTCTCTGGCAGTCCAGTGTTTAGAACTCTACCCTTTCATTGTTGAGGATCTGAGTTCAATCCCTGGTCAGGAAACTGGGTTCCTGCAAGCCATGCAGCACAGCAAAAAAAAAAAAATTTAATTTTGCTATAAAATTAATTTTGGATTTAACTTTATTTCTTTTTGTCTTAAATGACTAGTATATAATCACAACATCCTTCAGAAATCCTGTCATCAATGATTTGAAATGTGCCAACTTTATGTAAAACAGTAGATAATTCCTTCTCTGAGATTCTGAAATCATAAAGATATTAAAAACAAAGAACTTTCTGTTTTTTTTTTTTAAGTTTGGTACTGAAATTATGTGGTGGCAAAGCTTTACCTGAGGTAATGTTGATGCTATTTCTAGTCTTTATTCCACTTAGTGTCACTACTAATCAGTTTTGCTATGGAAATAAACACGTTTGACTATGAGATAGTGCTTAAAAATCAAAATTCTAAAATACGTTTCAAATAAGGAACTGTGGGTTTGTACCAGGTTTCCAAATGTATACACAAGTTTGTTTTTAGGCTAGCTCTAAATTCCATTCTAATTTCTTTTTTATTCTGTTAACATGATAAAGTATATAGCTTGAAACACTAAGCTGACCTGCAGTTTCTGAGATAAATTTGGTAAAGATGTATTATCCTTTTCCTGTTTTGCTAGATTCAACTTGTCAATATTTTTTAAGGATTTTTATATCTATGGTTATGAAGTCTACATTTGTTCCTTAAAATGTCTTCATCAAGTTTCAGAATCCAGGTTATCCTGACTTCTATTTTATATGCTATGTTGTTTTTACTATAGTTCACAATATCTTAATATTTGATGAAATAAAAATCTCCCGTTTTTAATTCTTCATTCTTCTCAAACAATATTGTTCTGGACTTATTTTAGCAAGTTCCATGGAATAATCATCCCATTGCAAGTTCTGCTGTAATAGCATTAAATTTTAGACTAAGGTGGACAAAAGTGATACTGATACATTAACTGTATCAACTCTTCCAGCCAATATACATGGTATGTTTTTTCTCTATTTATTCAAGTGCTCTTTTATGTGCCTCAGTTAAGTTTGGACATCTTTTTCACATAAATTCTGACCAATTCTTATTAAGCATATTTCTATGTATTTTATAATCACCTTCACTTTTCAACTCTACTTCCATCTATGCTACTGGGTTTCATTAGTGTAAGTACCAACTGAAGATGACTGGTATAATCTCTGATATAATTCTATCCTTGGACAGGATGGAGTACCATGTCGAAGAAAGGAAGTGAACATTAGTATCTCATTAAACAAACATTTATTGAACACATCATAGAAACTGAGTATTAAAACAGTGATAAGACACAATCCCTGTCTTCAAGGGTTCACAGTCTAGGGAGATTAAAAAAGAAAACAGACAAGCATAACGTAAGTTCTGTGTTAGAGGTGAGCCCAGGAGAACAACGCCAATGTCCTCCTCCAGGAATATATTTGTCAGGAAAACCTTCATAAAGAGCTCTCCCCAACCCCCAAGGGGGTCCCAGTTCTCCCTTGAACATGGTTGGCAAGAAGAGGCACATCTCAAAGCTGCGTTCAGTCCTCCAGACCCAGTGAGTACCTTGATGCGGAGGCTGGCATGCTCTGTTTTCCACGTCAGGACAAGGCAGAAAATCCCATCCGCTTGAAGGCTTCTCCGGCTGGCTCAGCCATCCTGGCTGCCTGTCGCTGAGCTGGGTGCTGGGCATAGTCAGTCAAGGGGCCACACTTCCCATACCTCCCCTCCTCAATAACCTCAGAAGGCCACTGCTGTCAAGTTGAGTCATTACAACGTCAGTTACTAACGGGCCTGACTCCAGACTCCTCAAAGCTTGTGAAATGCTACCATTTACTTCTACACAGGAACATTGTCTTCTGGGAGAAAACAGTTCCATTTCATGCATAAGATGGTGAGAAAGCAAATGAAAGCAAAACCGCTGTGTGTCTCCTGGAGAGGGACAGGTTCTGGTATCCAAACAAGCAGACCTTGGAAAGCCCAGGGACTCGCTGCTTGGAGGACTACTTACCCATCCTCCTCGGTTCAGTATGAACCGTGGAATTATCCCACAACCACAGAGCCCTCTGCAGAGTGACCTCAGGAAGCTGCACGTGCATGAAGGGGGCAAGAACACAGTCACTTGGGCTATCCTGAAGAGACCCCAGAGATCTATTCGGTCATTTAAAAACGCATCTGGAAAGAATTCACCTGCTCTGAACCCTGCCTGCTCAACAGCAAAACAAGTGAAAGTGACAAAATGCTCAATCATGGTGATCTTAACCATTGCTGAGGCTGAAAGTTTTCCCACCTGAGCATCATAAATGAGACAAATTGCATAACAGGATAATAAGAGTTGTTGCTGAAAGATGCAATCACAAAATAAAAGGACTTTTCAAAATCTGAGTATGGTTGCTAATTATCCAGGAAAGGAATATAAAAGAAAGCAATTCCAAGGTTCCTGCTTCTTCATGTTATCGTGACACTGTGATGGTCAAATGCCAAAGAGTACTCTCAGCTACAACAGACCTTCCTCTGTCTTCTTCGGCAGCAGCTCTATTCCTTTTGGTTAACTCGTGTGCTGTAGGTCACTGTCTTATCAGTCTAATCTCAAATGCCACAGTTGTCACTTGTTTTTTCTTGCTATGAAAACCAAACTTCTACCTAGTAAGATGCATGGCAGAAAAGAACGGGGAAAAATAATAACTTATATAGTTCTTTATTGTCATGGCATGTATTTGTTTACCTGAATAAGGTTTTTCTCTGATAAGACAAGTACCCCTCCAAACAAAAAGAGTACTAATAAAGCTTGGTTCACTAATACAAAAAGTAATACCTGAGAAAAATCAAATATGTAGTTAAATGTAAAAATGCATTGACTGTCCCAAATAAATAACAGATGGTCTCTAATGAGACCTAACAAAGTTAAAGAGGTTCAACTCATTAGATAGCTAAACCATTTACTTGTTGGCAGTTCAAGAACATTAACCACAAAAACAATCAGAGCTGCAGATTTTGCAAACATTCAGATAAACTCAGTAGGATAGCACAGGTCTTGGAGTCAGCCTGGGGTTTCAATAACAGCACCATGGTGTATTAGTTTTCAACCACTGGAAAAGTTCATCTCTCTGAACTTCTTTCTCTGCAAAATGGGGGAAATACCTACCTCATTAAGAGGTTAAGACAGAGGTATATAGAAAACCCAACAATGAAGAGACAGAGGAAGCATTTCACACAGAGCCAGTTCCCTATTCAAATTCTCTGCCCACTAAATGGTCAAAGTAAATGTTCCCAACTTCTCAACCCACAATGGACTCTTACTATTTCATATATCAAATTATTTCCATTATTACACACCAATCTCATTTTGCCTGACAATACTCCACAGGTCAATTCTCCTCTTCATCAAAACTTGCTTTTCTTATATATATCCTTGGAAAAGGAAACCTTCCATTTCCTTGCTTTCACAAATTCCATCACAACACTGCCACCACCATCATTTCCCAAAGTATAGTTCACAGGGGATTTTGCTGAGAGCAGTGGGGCAGGGTGCAGGGGAGTGGGGAGTCTTGAGCCTTTAGAAGAGGTAGTAGAAACTGGTTCAATTTTCATTTTTATAATCTATCAACTATTTTTTTTTTTTTTGCTTCAAAACAGAACCCTTTTAGATTATGCAACTGCATATCTAAGGAGTTTGTGAAGCAGTGAGTAACAATCAGATACTCAGCTGAACACTGCCAGTAACCATGGTGGCTTAAAGCTATTTTACTCTTAGACCTACATTATTTCACTGATACTCGTAATGGCCCATTGGTTTAAAAAAAGAACCACAGGGAACACTGATAGGGGAATAAAACAAAATGGGAGATGAATATAAAAATTATAAGGCTGTCCCTTACAAGTTTTCCAACCATTTACTCAAAATTCCTTTGCAATAAAACAAAATGTCTAAACCTACATTAAAAGGATCCAAAATAGTGACAATTATATCCAATGTGCCCTATCATTTGGGAATATGCTTTCCTTGCTAGTGAAGTTTGTAAGGTAGAGGGGCAAAGTGAGATGCGAAGAGCTGACTCATTTGAAAAGACCCTGATGCTGGGAAAGATTGAGGGCAGGAGGAGAAGGGGGCGACAGAGGATGAGATGGTTGGATAACATCACTGATTTGATGGATATAAGTTTGGGTGGACTCTGGGAGTTGGTGATGGACAGAGGGAGGCCTGGCATGCTGCAGTTCATGGGGCTGCAAAGAGTCGAACATGACTGAGCAACTGAACTGAACTGAACAAGTAATTTATGTGCTCAGTTGCGCAGTCATGTCCAACTCTGCAACCCCATGGACTGCAGTCCACCAGGCTCCTCTGTCCATGGGATTTTCCAGGCAACAATACTGGAGTAGGTCACCATTTCCTCCTCCAGGGAATCTTCCCAACCCAGGGATCAAACCCATGTTTTATATCAGAATCAAAGATGTCAACTTCTCTGGTCCTCAGTTTTCTCATATTTTTTTTAATATTTATTTTTACTTATTTATTTATTTGGCTGTGCCGGGTCTTAGTGGCAGCATGCAGGATCTTTTAGTTGTGGCATGTGGAAAATCTCATGAACGGAGGAGCCTGGTAGGCTGTAGTCCATGGGGTCGCTAGAGTTGGACATGACTGAGCGACTTCACTTTCACTTTTCTCTTTCATGCATTGGAGAAGGAAATGGCAAACCATTCCAGTGTTCTTGCTTGGAGAATTCCAGGGGCGGGGGAGCCTGGTGGGCTGCCGTCTATGGCGTCGCACAGAGTCGGACACAACTGTTGTGACTTAGCAGCAGCAGCAGCAGCAAGCAGGTCTCAAGCCTGGGCCCCCTGCACTGGGAGTGTGGAATCCTAGCCAATGGACCACCAGGGAAGTCTCTCCCACCTTTTAAAAGGAGTTGTTGACTTGGGAGTGGCACCCTCAGTCACACGTGAAGCTAATATGTGGCAGACTCTGCTCTTCAGGCTAACTCAACCAACACCCCAAACTTCTTCTCTTGTACTGTCTCCATTCTAGAGGCTAGGACAACAAACATTCGCTTGTAGCAAGGAGTGGCCACGTGATTGTTTTAGCCAATGAAACAAAAGAGGGGGTGTGCTGGTAATTTCTGAAAAGACTACTGCTTTTCCGATAAAAGTGACAGGTGCATCAGGAGCCACTCCTTCGCCCCAGCTTCCAGTCTTATAGCTGCACTGTTGGTAGCTGCAGTCATCTTGCTACCAGGAGGAAAAGAGAAGCCAAGAGAAGAACAGAGACACTCACCCAGATGCCTTTGAGCCAATGAACCAATGACAGAGACACTCAGCCTGAGGCCTTTGAGCCAATGAACCAATGCCAGAAGCAGCTGACTTCCAGACTTCCTGTTAAACAATTTAAAGGGATCTTGACTTACTTAGCCATTGTCAGTTTGGTGGATTTTGTCCGTTTACTTGACTTTTTGGCAGGCACGTTCCCAACCGATGCACTATTCACCAGATTCACAGAATCAAATGTTTGTCTGTAACCAAGAATGCAAAGCTCCTCAACTAAAAAACATTCAAATGAGAGTTTAAAGGAAAAGGACACAAAGAGTGAAGGAAATTTTGTTTTCTTCTCCTGCCCACTGAATCCATCTATTTCATATTTCTATAAAACCAGCCCTTGGCCTGATTTCATTTCAGGATCAGAATCTCAGGGTTGGGAAGGGAATTCATTTTAACCACCTGAGCTCTCTAAATAATCTTTGAAGCCGCAACTTAGCCACTGCTTGAATAATGCATGAGGGATATAATAATGATGACAGGTTTGCTTCATCTAGAAGGAGCCCATAACCATACCTGGACAACTTTAGAAACATCTTTCTCATATTAACCTGACATTTCCAGCTATTTGTCTTCCTTCCACTTTCTGAGAAATATACAACAGAGAGAATCTCTCCTATGAATGAGAGCCATCCAAATGGATGAAAGCAGCTGTCATATCACCTCATCTGCACACCCGTGTTCACCAACGTCCTTTACCTTGCCTCCTGGGAGAGGCAACAGGTTCTAACGCAGCACCATCCAACAATGCATGCTACATATATAATTATAAGTTTTATGTTAACCTAGCAGTCACATTTTTTAAAGAAAAATGAAGTATAATTAATCTTGATAATATATTTTAGGTAGCCCAATTTATCAAAAAATCTTTTCACTTCAACAGATACTCAGAATAACGTAAATAATGAGATATTTTACTTTTTTTTTCTTTTGGTACTAGGTATTTGAAATTCAAGACACTTTTCCACTACAGGACATACCGGTTTGGAACAGTCAGAGTTTCATTATTCAACAGCCACGCACGGTGGAGGCTGCCATATAGGAAAGCACAGGTCTGAGGGAAGAACGTGCTGTTTCTTATAAATGGACAACATGCACTGTTTGGTTAATCAGATAAATTGGCAAAATGTCACAGTGACAAGTTTCTTGACCTAGAGTACTACACAGATCTCTTTTAAAGGAGTGGGAAGGAGAATCAAGTCTCATGGACCACTGTGGCTATGTCCTTGAACTTCCAGGGGTCAATGTTCCCCAACTGAGAAAGTGTCTTTAAAAGTGCCTCTTTTTTTTTTTTTTTTTTCCCAGTTTATCCTCAAAATAAAAATACACAAAAAAGTCTCTATGACATATAGAATCTGAGAAGCTCTAAGATCCCAGTTTGAAAACACCCTTGGAACAGAATCAGGGGGGTCTTTATTTTCATTTTGATTCTGCCACCAAACTAAGAAGTGACTTGAAAAAAAAATCAGTTTATTTTTCTAGGCCTTTTTTCTTAAACGGAGTTCCACTTTGCCACTAAGCAACACTGTTAAGCATTCAAAAATCATCCTTTCAATAATCCATTCTAGAATTCTGCCCACAAATAGCATAAGGCTCCTGCTCAGTCTATGGTTTGTTTGTTTTTAATATTTTTATTTTACTTTTTGGCTATACCATGTGGCATGAGAATCTTAGTTCCCTGAACAGGGACTGAACTTGTGCCCCCTGCAGTGAAAGTGTGGAGTCCTAACCACTGTATCACCATAGCGTTCCCAAGTCTATGGGTTTTGAACCCATGCCCCTCACTACTGAAAATCAGGATTGCATTTACCTTCCTTCGTAATTCTGACATTTCTCCACTTTTCAAATATCCATAAAAATAAAACAATATCTCCAATTACAATTACTAAAATACAATTCTTCTGGATCAAAATATCTTACACTCATTTTGAACAACTAAATAATCTCTTACAATGCACTCAGCTTTCTCAAGCTTTAATTGTATGTTACCATGAATTTTACTGACCTGTTCAGGATGACCATTCTGTCTTTGATTTACTCCTTTTACAGAAACATGCTAAAGATACACTGTATATGCCAACACAATGGGAATACGAATGGGACATGAACAAGACAGGCAAAATCAGTCCCTGCTTGCAAAGAGATGACAATCTAGAGCTGGATGAAAGAAATTAAATGAGCAGGACAACTTCAGGTAGTAAAACATGATATAATAATACAGCTCACATTTGTGTAAGAAAGGGAAAGTGAAAGCCGCTCGGTCATGTCCGACTCTTTGTGACCCCATGGACTATGCAGTCCATGGAATTCTCCAGGCCAGAATACTGGAGTGGGTAGCTGTTCCCTTCTCCAGGGGATCTTCCCAACCCAGGGATTGAACCTAGGTCTCCCACATGGCAGGCACATTCTTTACCAGCTGAGCCACAGGGAAACCCAAGAAGATTGGAGTGGGTAGCCTATCCCTTCTCTAGCAGATCTTCCTGACCTAGGAAATTGAACCAGGGTCTCCTGCATCACAGTCCAATTCTTTATCAACTGAGCTATCAGGAAAGCCCACCATGTGTGAGATATCCTTTTAAATATTAACTTATGAATCCTCATTACAGCTTTATGAAGTATATGCTGTTATCATCAACCTCACTTTCATTTTTTTTATTTTTTGAAGTTTACCAACTCCAGATGTCTTTATTTACAATAGTCATCTGAGGGGGATCATTAACTCAGGATTCAAATTCACTCTTACATACCAGGCTGTATATTGTCACCCTGCTTATTTAACTTACACGCAGAGTACACCATGCGAAATGCCAGGCTGGATGAAGCACAAGATGGAATCAAGACTGCTGGGAGAAATATCAATAACCTCAGATATGCAGATGACACCACCCTTATGGCAGAAAGCGAAGAGGAACTAAAGAACCTCTTGAAAAGTGAAAGAGGAGAGTGGAAAAACTGGCTTAAAAATCAATATTCAGAAAACTAAGATCATGGCATCTGGTCCCATCATGGCACGGGACTTCATGGCAAATAGATGGGGAAATAATGGAAACAGTGAGAGACTTTATTTTGGGGGGGGAGTGGGCTCCAAAATTACTGCAGATTGTGACTACACACATGAAATTAAAAGATTCTTGCTCCTTGGAAGAAAAGCTATGACCAACCTACACAGTGTATTAAAAAGCAGAGGTATTACTTTGCCAACAAAAGTCGATCTAGTCAAAGCTATGGTTTTTCCAGTAGTCATGTATGGATGCGAGAGTTGGACTATAAAGAAAGCTGAGCACTGAAGAATTGACGCTTTTGAACTGTGGTGTGGGAGAAGACTCTTGAGAGTCCCTTGGACTGCAAGGAGATCCAACCAGTCCATCCTGAAGGAAATCAGTCCTGAATATTCATTAGAAGGACGGATGCTCAAGCTGAAAATCCAATACTTTGGCCACCTGATGTGAACAACCGACTCATTTGCAAAGACCCTCATGCTGGGAAAGATTGAAGGCGGGACAAGAAGGGGATGACAGAGGATGAGATGGTTGGATGGCATCACTGATTCAATGGACATGAGTTTGAGTAAACTCCGAGAGTTGGTGATGGACAGGGAAGCCTGGCATGCTGCAGTCCACAGGGTCACAAAGAGTCAAGACACGACTGAGCGACTGAACTGAACTGACCAAGTCCCAGGATAACTGAGGAGTTTCCCTTCTCCTTAAGGTCCCCTGCAAAATGTGGACAGCCTGGCTGCTTGCTGCTAAAGCTCTGTTCTGAATTTCTCACAAAAAGCTCCATGATTATACAATTCATCAGGAGCTATATGAATTCTACTAAAACTTTGGCACCTGGCATACTAGCACTCAGGTTGTTAGGTAAACTTGATATCTCCTCCCTCTTTCTTACAAGAATTTTTATAATTGGACTTTGTAGGTCACTAGTTTCTGATCAGCCCCATTTTTATACCTGAGAAAACAGAAACAGGTTCAGTGCTAAAAAGAAAAGCATGGATAAATTGTGAGCGAGAAGGCCTGGGGTACTTCCAGTCAGGACAGGTCTCTCAGCTCGTCTGGAACCAGCCACACAGAGATCTAGAGAAAGAGTATTCCAGAGAGACGGAACAGCAAGTGTAAAGGTCCTAAGATGGGATGGACATGTAAGAAGGAACCTGGGAGACTCCAGGCATAGAAAAAAACAAAATGTGGCTAAAACATAAAGCAGGGGAGAAGAGTCATAGGAGGGGAAGTTGAAGAGGTGGGAATAGGAGTCAATTTATGATGAGTCTGTATTTTATTACAAGTACAATGGAAACCCACTGGGGTATTTTAAGCTGGAGAATGACATGATCTGATTTACATATTTTTAAAAAATCTCTGGATGCTGTGGGGAAAAATGGAATCAAACAAGCCAGTTAGGAGAGAGAAATTGGAGGCCAAACAGCTGAGTACCTCAAGTTTTCCTCTGCCATCTGTTAACATTAAATATCAGCTTCTGCTTCACGGTCTGTGCTTACCTGTCCTGCTGCTAGAGTCACTTGCTCTAAAGTACACTGAGAACCAGACAAGAGTTCAGGATCACTTTTCAGATGTTTTGGCTTCTGATTCCAACCTCCACTAAAACCAAGGGAACACGTACAACACAATATAAAGACAAGTAGAGCAGAAAACGAGGTCAACAGTCAGTAATCATCTTCAGAAACTACTCAATTATGCCCAAAATATTCATAGCACTTCTCTCTATAACAATTCACAACTCAAAACTGAACGGTTCAAATCAAACTCAGAGGCTTGGCAGTTGACTAACATCATTCTACTTCCCACTGAAAAGACAACATTAATGAATATCTAAGCATGCTGATCGGAGAAGGCAATGGCACCCCACTCCAGTACTCTTGCCTGGAAAATCCCATGGACAGAGGAGCCTGGTGGGCTGCAGTACATGGGGTCGCTGAGGGTCGGACACGACTGAGCGACTTCACTTTCACTTTTCACTTTCATGCATTGGAGAAGGAAATGGCAACCCACTCCAGTGTTCTTGCCTGGAGAATCCCAGGGACGGGAGAGCCTGGTGGGCTGCCGTCTATGGGGTCGCACAGAGTGGGACACGACTGAAGTGACTTAGCAGCAATGCAGCAAGCATGCTGATATATGTTGTCTGTAAACAATGCCATTAATAATTTCTCCCATCCTTGAATATGCATGCTCCCCATTTCATTGAGGTATGACATTTACTTCCTCTCTCTCTGAATTTGTGGCTCACTTTGAGCAACAAAATGTGGTGGAAGTGATGATGTACCAGGTCCAGATCTAGGCCCCAAGAAAAGAGGCCACCTCCATCTCCACATGCCGGGAATCCAGCCACCGTGCTATAAGGAGGCTGGCCTAGAAACCAGAGGAAATTAGGCCTTATTGAGGAGAACACAGGCGTGCCTTCTGTAGCCAATACCAGTCCCAGCCAAGCTCTGAAACTGAAAGCATATGGTATAGTGATGACACCAGCCAATACCATGTGGAACAAAACAACCACCCAGCTGAGCCTGGTCAACTCACAAATTGTGAGAAATAATAGACTGTCATTGTTTGAAGCCACTACATTTTATGGTACTGTATTATGCAGCAAGAGATAATGAAATAAAACATATAACGTAAACTGTTGATTCTATGGGCCCTTTGCAAATCATGAATGCAATCTGAGGAAGTTAAACAGATCAAAACAACCAGAAAAATCCATGGATGAAGATACCTCATTATTATTTAGTTTCCTTGGGAACTTGGGATTGCTTCTTTTGATTTTTAGGCATATGTTACTTGTTTTACATAAGGACTCTAGTTTCCATATTTAATTAAAATTAACGTTTTTATTTAAGAATCTCTTGTGTACTGTATATATAAAAGATGGGCACAATAAAGGACAGAAATGGCATGGACCTAACAGAAGCAGAAGATACTAAGAAGAGGTGGCAAGAATACACAGAAGAACTATACAAAAAAAATCTTCATGACCCAGATAATCTCGATGGTGTGATCACTGACCTAGAGCCAGACATCCTGGAATGTGAAGTCAAGTGGGCCTTAGAAAGCATCACTACAAACAAAGCTAGTGGAGGTGATGGAATTCCACTGGAGCTATTTCAAATCCTGAAAGATGATGCTGTGAAAGTGCTGCACTCAATATGCCAGATCAGATCAGATCAGTCGCTCAGTCACGTCCGACTCTTTGCGACCCCATGAACTGCAGCACGCCAGGCCTCCCTGTCCATCACCAACTCCCGGAGGTCACTCAGACTCGCATCCATCGAGTCAGTGATGCCATCCAGCCATCTCATCCTCTGTCGTCCCCTTCTCCTCCTGCCCCCAATCCCTCCCAGCACCAGAGTCTTCTCCAATGAGTCAACTCTTCGCATGAGGTGGCCAAAATACTGGAGTTTCAGCTTTAGCATCATTCCTTCCAAAGAAATCCCAGGGCTGATCTCCTTCAGAATGGACTGGTTGGATCTCCTTGCAGTCCAAGGGACTCTCAAGAGTTTTCTCCAACACCACAGTTCAAAAGCATCAATTCTTCAGCGCTCAGCCTTCTTCACAGTCCAGCTCTCACATCCATACATGACCACAGGAAAGACCATAGCCTTGACTAGGCAAACCTTTGTTGGCAAAGTGATATCTCTGCTTTTGAATATGCTGTCTAGGTTGGTCATAACTTTCCTTCCAAGGAGTAAGCGTCTTTTAATTTCATGGCTGCAGTCACCATCTGCAGTGATTTTGGAGCCCAGAAAAATAAAGTCTGACACTGTTTCCACTGTTTCTCCATCTATTTCCCATGTAGTGATGGGACCAGATGCCATGATCTTCGTTTTCTGAATGTTGAGCTTTAAGCCAAACTTTTCACTCTCCACAGCAAATGTGGAAAACTCAGCAGTGGCCACAGGACTGGAAAAGGTCTGTTTTCATTCCAATCCCAAAGAAAGGCAATGCCAGAGAATGTTCAAACTACCACACAACTGTACTCATCTCACACGCTAGAAAAGTAATGATCAAAATTCTCCAAGCCAGGCTTCAACAGAGTACATGAACCATGATCTTCCAGATGTTCAAGCTGGATTTAGAAAAGGCAGAGGAACCAGAGATCAAATTGCCAACATCCTTTGGATCATTGGAAAAGCAAAAGAGTTTCAGAAAACCATCTAATGCTGCTTTATTGACTATGTCAAAGCTTTTGACTGTGTGGATCACAATAAACTATAGAAAATTCTCAAACAGATGCGAATAGCAGACCACCTGACCTGCCTCCTGACAAGTCTGTATGCTGGTCAAGAAGCAACAGTTAGAACTGGAAATGGAACAACAGACTGGTTCCAAAATGCGAAAGGAGTATGTCAGGCTGTATATTGTCACCCTGCTTATTTAACTTATATGCAAAGTACATCATGAGAAATGCTGGGCTGGATGAAGCACAAGCAGGAATCAAGATTGCTGGGAGAAATATCAATAACCTCAGATATGCAGATGACACCACCCTTATGGCAGAAAGTGAAGAAGAACTAAAGAGCTTGATGAAAGTGAAAGAGAATGAAAAAGGTGGCTTAAAACTCAACATTCAGAAAACTAAGATCATGGCATCCGGTCCCATCACTTCATGGCAAATAGATGGGGAAACAATGGAAACAGTGACAGACTACTTTTTTGTGCTCCAAAATCACTACAGATGGTGACTGCAGCCATGAAATTAAAAGACACTTGCTCCTTGGAAGAAAAGCCATGACCAACCTAGACTGCATATTAAAAAGCAGACATTACTTTGCCAACAAAGATCCATCTAGTTGAAGCTATGGTTTTTCCAGTAGTCATGTATGGATGTGAGAGTTGTACCATAAAGAAAGCTCTGAGCACCAAAGAATTTATGCTTTCGAACTGTGGTGTTGAAGAAGACTCTTAAGAGTCTCTTGGACTGAAAGGAGATCCAACCAGTCCATCCTAAAGGAAATCAGTCCTGAATATTAATTGGAAGAACTGATGCTGAAGCTGAAGCTCCAATACTTTGGCCACCTGATGTGAAGAACTGACTCACTGGAAAAGACCCTGATGCTGGGAAAGACTGAAGGCGGGAAAAGGAAATGACAGAGGATGAGATGGTTAGATGGCATCACCGACTCAATGGACATGAATTTGAGTAAGCTCCAGGAGTTGGTGATGGATAGGGAAGCCTGGCGTGCTGGAATCCATGGACTCGCAAAGAGTCTGACAACTAAGCAACTGAACTGAACTGATGTACTGTATGAGGAAATAAAAGATGAACTAGACCCAGGCTCTACCCTCTAAAAGTTTATATTCAAGTGAAAGAAACAAATACTTTCAGCTGAAGCAGAATGTCCTTATGTGATAATCAAGTCATGTAAATATTAAGTACCATGGAGGAAATGGATCATCACATGGAATTTCAATGTCAAGACAAAACACAGGATATTGCAAAGAGAAATAGGAGCAAAGACAAAGATGTGGTATAGTACAGAGTATTTTTCAGGAATGGCAAGTTCACCTACAACAAAGACCAGGTATGACCCAGCCATTCTAGTCAAATAAATTGCTCCCTATATAAGCCCTAATTTAGTGCTTATCACATGGAACTAAGAAGAGGGTGGTCTGAAGGACCCAAGGTTGTAAAATGACAATCTCTGATGTCAGCGTACTGAAATAGATGTTCATGAATGTACCATGCACACTTTCATTTCCCTTTCACTGTCCCCTGCAGTTAGCCAGCCACATCATCTGTTCTTCAAGTCCTTCTGCTGTTTCAAGGTTCTCCATTCACTTACTCAATTATTCATTCAATTATTTTTTTTTTTTTATTGGGCACCAACTACTTGCTGGGTGGGCATTGTTCTTGGTGTTGAGGATACAATAACGAACAAGGCAGACAGCAGCCTTGCATTTGTGGAGACAATGATGGATAGGAAGCAG
Source organism: Tragelaphus eurycerus (assembly GCA_935064755.1). Taxonomy (NCBI): domain Eukaryota; kingdom Metazoa; phylum Chordata; class Mammalia; order Artiodactyla; family Bovidae; genus Tragelaphus; species Tragelaphus eurycerus. The sequence continues at coordinate 33,084,057 of CAKXYN010000010.1, forward strand.
ACAGGGTAGGTAGTCAGAGAAGACTTGAGAAAAGTACATTAGCCCAGAGATCTGATTGTACCAAGAAAAGAAACCATCAGAATATCTTGGGAAAGAGCATTCCAGACAGAAAAACATGCAAATAGAAAGGTCCTAAAATGCCTGCATATTCAAGGAAGGAGGCCAGTGAGTGAGGACAAGAGAGGCAGAAAAGGAGCTGAGAGGAAGTGGGGAACCAGGTCACATATGGACTTGCAAGTAATGGATTCTGTTTTCATTGGGATGGGAAGCCTTTCTTCTTATACCCTTTTCCAGCCCCAACAGCCTCTACTACTAATCACTTCTTGTACACATTTCACTTGTACTTATAATTGGTATTCAGTCTATGGATTTCTGTTCATCTCTTATGCATCAGTCCTATTTTCTCAACTATGTCTCAAGGACAAGAATTATGTCATATTCTCCTCTACATTCCTAAGGTCTGGCACCCAGTGGAACTCAATAAATCTCTTTGGAAGGTGATAATGATGATGTAATCCCTTAGAGTCCTTTCCAGCTGTAAGATCTATGATTCCTTTGAACTGTTTCGACAAGCTAGTTTGCCCAATGACTCAGAGGACTGACATCTTTCTAGATATTATGAGATTACAGTCATGCCACTTTTAGGGCATTAAATGTCTGGAATGAATGACATCAGAGTTTTTCTTTAAATGAAGACTGCATCACTTGGAATAGTGGTCCCAGTACATGGAACTACTTATTAGTATTTATACTTTAAGCCATATGAACCTTAGGAGAGGCATTAATTGCAATTAAATAAATACTATCCTGATGTGATTCCATCATCAGCTATTAAACACAGCCTCAAATTTTTTGCTTCTTCTCCCACTGAAAGGTGAAGGGTAACTCCCCTCGCTCCGAGTCTGAGTTGTTCTTAGTGACTTAACCAATCAAATGCAGGGAAAGTGGTACTCTGGGACTTACAGGGATATGTCATAAGGCTTGACCCTTAAAGTTTCCACCCACACCTTTTGGAAATGCTCCCTCTAAACACCCAGCTGCCATGTTGTGAGTAACCCAAGTACATGGAGAACCCCGTGGCAGTGCTGAGACTAACAGCCCCCAACCAAGCCCCCTGCCAAGAGCCAGCACCTACCATCAGCCATCCCCGCCTCAGGCACCAGATGCAGGAGTGAAAAAGCTAACTAAGAAGCAGATCTTCCAGCTCCAGCCACCTCAACCGACAGCATGCATATCAGAGACAAATCACCCAGCGGAGCCCTTTCTGAATCCCTAACCTTCAAAATAAAACAGTTGCTTAAATCTGCCAAGTTTTGGGGTAGCTTGTTATATAGCAGTAGATTTTTTATTTTAAAAAGAAAAGAATCATCATAGAACATCACTTCTCTCAGAGTGCCTCTCCACTGATTTTTTATTAAAGTGACAGATACATTCAGTCCAAGATTTGTCCTAAATCCAACAACTGCTCTGCTCAGAGATTTGATTTTTACGATATGAAAAACACAAATTAGGTAACTTTGAATGAGTACCCTGAATAAATCTTACTTAATAAGATTGCAGGTCAACAAAAGTCATCTGAAAATTATCCAGTGCAAAAGCCATAGCCATAAACTGGATTATATAGATCACAGAATTACGCCGTTGGGAAAATCATGCACAGTTTCACTCAGTCACCCTGCAGGCAAGAAAACACTGCTTAAAACACTATTTTATTACACTACTTAAAAACACAGGTAGGAATTAGAAATGAAATGTTCAATTCTATCATAAAGATAAAAATCCAAAAATTCCTGGTGGTACAGTGGTTAGGACTCCATGTTTCCACTGAAGGGGCCCAGGTTCAAACCCAGGTCCACGGAACTAAGCTCTTACAAACTTTATGGCATGGTCAAAAAGAAAAGGAAAAAAAAAAGATCCAACTCTTAAGCTATGACTGCATGCAGTACTAAGGATTTATGAAAATTGTTCTCTGTCAGATCCTACTTGAATGGAAAACACTCAATTGCAAATGGTTCTCTCCTTTAAAACATCCTTCTGCTTGCATAGTGAAGTTCTATCATGAAAGCAAAAGCTCCTCAAAACAGGCAGGCATTTTTACCGCCTCAGTGTAAATATCACTTCTTCCCCAAAACAGTCATTTCAGACCTTGCAAGTGAGAGGCTCTTGGAAAAGCAGCCTGCTCACTTGAAACCCTTCTGACACCTCCCTCTCCCCCATTATCTTCTTCAAATCATGTTTAGCTCACCAAAAACACAGAACCATTAAGAGGACCTGGGGTGGACGGTAACACAAAAAGAACAAATTTTGGTAATAAATGCTTTAGAGTTTTGATTTGTCATATAAACTACTACTTTGAATTATGTCTAATCATATTCTATCCTCACATTTTTCATATTATGAATTCACACTCACCATGAGTACATCATTTTAAAAAATCAACAAGAAGAAAATGAATTCTCAAGAAAATACCCTATAAGCTAGGGGCATAACAATGGCAAAATGCTCTTAAGAGAGAAATATCATCTTCCAGGCTTAAAAGTATATATTCGTTTGGAAATTAATTCATTAGCCATAACAACAATAAAAACAGAACAGAAGGAACCAAAAAATCAACAATTACATTACTGGAAGCTCTATAGGTACATGCATTTTTTCAAAAAAGAACACTAGAATTTAATTAGAGAAGAAAAAAATGTATTAACCTCTGATAAAAAACAGTGACAAACTAACCATTTCTCTCACATAGAAACCATTCCTTCAGCAGCAATAAATCACTATTTTATAGTAAATCACTAAATCAGCATAACATGCCTAAAAACATATGTATTTATATTCCTACATTGTATCACATTTCTAAAACTGCTTAAAAGGCACAAGTGGCTGCAAATATCATTAAAAGTAAATAGAGAAATATTTGGTTATATGACCCTGACAATCAATAAATGGAAGTTAAATAGGAATTTAAGAAATGAGGCAAAGGACATAAATTCTGTTCCTTCCATATAAGTCAGAACAGTAGCGGCTCCATGTCTCCCAGTGTGGGGAGTCATTGCTGCTGCTGCTGCTAAGTCACTTCAGTTGTATCTGACTCTGTGCAATCGCACAGACAGCAGCCCACCAGGCTCCCCCGTCCCTGGGATTCTCCAGGCAAGCACAATGGAGTGGGTTGCCATTTCCTTCTCCAATGCAGGAAAGTGAAAAATGAAAGTGAAGTTATTCAGTCATGTCCGACCCTTAGCAACCCCATGGACTGCAGCCTACCAGGCTCCTCTGTCCATGGGATTTTCCAGGCAAGAGTACTGGAGTGGGGTGCTGTTGCCTCCTCTGTGGGGAGTCATTACTTACATGTTAAATTCAAAAGAAAAGGGATGTGTTCAACCTAAACTAAATACTGAAAGCAAGTTTGCCTAAATGTCAAACCACATGATACCAAGTTTCTTGCACCTTCTGTATGAAAACCTGCTCAATGGTCTTCTCTAACGCAAAAAACTCAGTTGATGGGGGGAAGTCAATGTATTTCAATTTTACTACTTCAAAGGATTAAGGTAGTCTGTCTGACATGTTCAGGCAAACAGGAACCTGTTACCAGGGGACAAAAGACTTATCTTTCCCACTTAACATGGTTCTGCTTCAGAAAAAGATCGGCTATTAACACATGGGTACATACAGAGAATCCATAGTATACAGGAATTCAATCACAATGTTCTCAAGAGTCCCAAATATTTTTTTTCAATGTTAAAAACCTCTGTGATTACCTGGTGCTTTAATGCATCTACTCAAAATATAATTATTGATGCTTTCTATGGGGTAGGCACTGTCCTAGGCTCCAGGATTGAAGGTTCAATTCAGTTCAGTTCAGTTGCTCAGTCTTGTCCGACTCTTTAAGACCCCATGAATTGCAGCACGCCAGGCCTCCCTGTCCATCACCAACTCCCAGAGTTCACTCAAACTCATGTCCATCGAGTCGGTGATGGCATCCAGCCAACTCATCCTCTGTCGTCCCCTTCTCCTCCTGCCCCCAATCCCTCCCAGCATCAGAGTCTTCTCCAATGAGTCAACTCTTCGCATAAGGTGCCCAAAGTACTGGAGTTTTAGCTTTAGCATCATTCCTTCCAAAGAATACCCAGGACTGATCTCCTTTGGAATGGACTGGTTAGATCTCCTTGCAGTCCAAGGGACTCTCAAGAATCTTCTCCAACACCACAGTTGAAAGCATCAGTTCTTCGGTGCTCAGCTTTCTTCACAGTCCAACTCTCACATCCATACATGACCACTGGAAAAACCACAGCCTTGACTAGACGGACCTTTGTTGGCAAAGTAATGTCTCTGCTTTTGAATATGCTATCTAGGTTGGTCATAACTTTCCTTCCAAGGAGTAAGCGTCTTTTAATTTCATGGCTGCAATCACCATCTGCAGTGATTTTGGAGTCCCAAAAAATAAAGTCTGACACTGTTTCCACTGTTTCCCCATCCACTTCCCATGAACTGATGGGACCAGATGCCGTGATCTTAGTTTTCTGAAGGTTACCCAGAAGTTATGGCAACCCCACTTTTCAAGTAAAAACAAGTCCAATCAAGTGCAGAAGATAGTTTGAGATCATGTCAGATGTGATGGAGGAAATAAAACAGGATGATATGATAGCACGTAACTTGGGAAGTGTCTACTTTGGACTGACACTTAAATGACCAGAAGGAGCAAGGTATCAGAGCGAAAAAGGACCCAGACACACCCAACCAAGAGAAGTGCTGGAACAAAGATCACCAGGAGGACTATGGTGGCCAACCGGAGAGACAACAGAGGGAGGCCTGGGCGGGGGGGGGCACGGTAAGAAGGTGGGAAATACCAACGGAATGCGAGAAGCAGACCACGGGGGCCTCGTGGCTCTGGGGAGGAGCTCCATTGGATTCCCAGGCCAATGGGACGCCACTGGAGGAGGGTTTACACTGAGGAACAACATAACCTGGTGTATACTTTTAAAAGACGGTTATGGCTGCTGTGCGGAAAATGGATTGTATAGAGAAGCTACTGCAGTCATTCCAACAAGGGAAGGAGACTAATAGACAGATTTGGGGGATATTTCAGAAGGCAAGCTCGCAGGATAGACGGTGGAGAGGACGTTTGGTGCAGAAAAAGACAAAAGAAGGATGAGTTCTAGGTTTCTGGCTGAAGCTATGGGAAATCAAGATTTCTGTTTGATGTAGCTTCTTCTTTTCTCCAGTTGGAGAGCCTGGATTATCAATAGAGCCTGCCCTTCTACTTCCTATTCCAGAAGTCTTTTAATTAAGAATATTAAATTGCGATTTCCAGATTAATCGTTTCCAGTTTTGCTATTCTGCTACTACTAATTATTCACACAAAGGCACAAAAAATTTCAAGATAAGTGTGCATTAAAAATCAAAAGCTTACACAAATCTATCTACACATGTGACAGAATTTCATAGAACTATACACATGTGTAGCTGCTGCTGCTGCTGCTCAGTCGTTTCAGTTGTGTCCGACTCTGTGCAACCCCACAGACGGCAGGCCACCAGGCTCCCCTGTCCCTGGGATTCTCCAGGCAAGAACACTGGAGTGGGTTGCCATTTCCTTCTCCAATGCATAAAAGTGAAAAGTGAAAGTGAAGTCACTCAGTCGTGTCTGACTCTTAGCGACCCCGTGGACTGCGGCCCACCAGGGTCCTCCATCCATGGGATTTTCCAGGCAAGAGTACTGGGGTGGGGTGCCATTGCCTTCCCCTACACATGTGTAGAGTGAATGTAAAAACTATCCCAATAAGGTCTGTATTTGAGTTAATGGTATTAAATCAATGTCAACTTCCTGGTTTGGGCAATGGACTATGGATATGTAAGATTTTTTAAAGGGGGTGGAGGGTGTGGTGTGGTGGCACCTGGGAACTGTTTCTACTAAAATTATTTTAAAGTAAAAAGTTATTTTTTTTAATCTTGTCTAAGGATACAGAACTAGGAGGAAAAAGGTAATATTTGAGCCTAGATCAACTGATTTCTAGTTCTTTTGACTATATTCTCCATTACTCAAACATCCCTTTTTTAAATTAAAGCTATAGCTGATTTACAATATTGTTCTAGTTTCAGGTGTACAGCTTCATATTCTTTTCCATTATGAGTTATTACAATATATGGAATATAGTTCCACGTGCTATACAGTAAGTCTTTGTTATCTCAGATGTTCTTTAAATTAAAAGGACCTTGGCAGGGGTAGGGGGATGGGAAGTAATACCTAATTGGCATCTGTTTTCTTCACAGGACCTGTTTTCTTACTTTTGTAGAGGAGGAAAAAAATTTTCCTTCTTCCTTTCTAGGTTCTTTGGCTGGCCTAATAATTAAAGTAATAAGGCAGATTAAACAAGTTTAATTTTATATGTACAGGAGCCCAATAAAAATATGAAACCCAAGGAGAGTAGGGAGATTGAGCCTTATGTACAATCCTGAGCTAAGGAATAGGATAGGGGTCTGGGACTTCAAAGGGGAAGAGAGTATTTCAGAGGACAGATGAATTCACAAGAAGATCAGATGTTTAGTAAATGAGATATTTGCCCTGCCAAACAGATAAGGTCATTCAGATAAAAAACTAATCTCTGATAATAGCTCTCCTTCTGATCCAGGCCTCCTGTCTAAATTCTTTTAGGTAGTTAAGGGAGAGGTACAAGTTCTTCCTGCTTCTGCTGGATCTTGACTGCCTTCAGCTCAAAACAATCCACATGCCAAAGTGGCACATTTAGGGGCAGCCTATTTGCTCTCTTTCGCTTTCTAAAGCAAAACTGCCTTTTTTGTCCGGGGCTGTTTTCACTTCTGCTCTCAAAAACACAGCACGCAGCCAGCAGCCTTGGAGCGAAAATCTGCATTTGGATGGCCCTGGGAGTCTGCAGCAGGTGTGAAACACTTTCTAAAACAATTAAAATGTCTACGTTTTCCTTTCCTGAGTTGAACAAAACAGTGCAAATGATTTAAGCCATTTGTGGAATGAATCAGAATTTGTTGTTATTGTTCAGTCGCTAAGTCATGTCCAGCTCTTGGCAACCCCATGGGCTGCAGCCCGCCAGGCTTCCCTGTCCTTCACTGTCTCCCAGAGTTGGCTCAAACTCATGTCCATTGAGTCAGTGATGGCATCCAACCATCTCATCCCCTGTCAGCCCCTTCTCCTCCTGCTTTCAATCTTTCCCAGCATCAGGGTCTTTTCCAATGAGTTGGCTCTTCACATCAGGTAGCCAAAGTATTAAAGCTTTAGCTTAATACTAAAGTAGCAAGTATTAAAGCTTTAGCTTAGCATCAGTCCTTCCATGAACAGTCAGGACAGTTCTTTAGGACTGACTGGTTTGATCTCCCCGTTGTCCAAGGGACTCTCAAGAGTCTTCTCCAGCACCAGTTTACCAAATCCGAATGGTCCGCAGTACAGAAAAACCAGTGACCTCGGGGTGGGTGAGGTTATCCTATTTGTCCAGGGTCACCACTCTCAAGGCCCTGCAGAGAACCATCAACAATGCCAAAGACCAACAGCTGCGTCCCCATCTGCAGGCCACCACGGCCAGAACCAATAAAGTGTGCTGGCCTGAGAAGAGTTGTGGGGTTTTTGCTTGCTTGTTTGTTTTGCAGGGGTAGAGGAAGGATGGAAGGAACAGTAGGATACAGTGAATCATGCTTTAAGAAGCCTGGAGGCATGAAGACCCTGAAAAGGAATCAAAGGACAGGTGGAGACATTTCCCTCTCACAAGGGAAACTTCAGGGTCATGTCAAGTTAAGCCATAGTCAGATGCCACATAAGACGTGGGATTCTCAGTCCTCCACCAAAGCCTATCACTCTCAGGACCCAGCAGCGGCACCAATCTGAAGCCAAGGCAGGAAGAAGTTTCTTAGTTAAGATGAGAAGTGGAATTAAAGTCTCTGCTGCTACTGCTGCTAGGTCACTTCAGTCGTGTCCAACTCTGTGCGACCCCGGAGACGGCAGCCCACCAGGCTCCCCCGTCCCTGGGACTCTCCAGGCAATAACACTGGAGTGGGTTGCCATTTCCTTCTCCAAAGCATGAAAGTGAAAAGTGAAAGGGAAATCGCTCAGTCGTGTCCAACCCTTAGCGATCCCATGGACTGCAGCCTACCAGGCTCCTCCATCCATGGGATTTTCCAGGCAAGAGTACTGGAGTGGGATGACAACTAAAATCTGGGGAGAAATCTGGAGCACAGGGGGCAGTTACTAAAGTCAGCCCTGGAAGATGGGAGTTAGAGGGATGCTTTTCTCTCTCCCTAGGCCAGTTTCCTCACATTCAAGCCTCACTCCGCAGCTCTATCAAGCCCAAATCCAATGCTTTGATAACAAGATCATCCACCACATTCACCAACTCAGCTTCCCTCTTTTACCTGTCTCTTGTTTTTAAAATAAATAAATAAATAAATTCTTTCTTTGAGTCAAACAGTCTGTGTGTTGTCTTTCTCCTCACAGAACCCACTCACTCAAGAACCTACTTTGTAAACAGGGCAGGTATGTAACTCAGAAAACAAAAATGACATGGATGAGAAGACTAGAAGTAGGAAGAAGAGCTGGATTTATTGGAGAAAAACTCATTCCATTTGCAATGCCATGGATTTAATGATCAGCAAGGCACCCTGAGAAGATGTCTAGGAGATAGCACTCAGCATCTCCTTTGTCTAGACTGGTTTCTTCCCCAGTAAGGAAGGATTGTTAGTGTTACTCACTCAGTTGTGTCTGACTCTTTGCAACCCCATGGACTGTAGCCTGCCAGGCTCCTCTGTCCATGGGATTCTCCAGGCAAGAACACTGGAGTGGGTTGCCATGCCCTCCTCCAGGGGATCTCCCTGACCCTGGAATAGAACCCAGGTCTCCCACAGTGCAGGTGGATTCTTACCGTCTGAGCCAGCAGGGAAGTGCAAGCAAAGCCTACCTTCCTTAAAACCCAAAATCATCCTAGAAGCACTCCCTACTCTACCCTCCCCTCCACAGAGAGCATGCCTGTGTGCTGCATGCTCTGGTGGACCTCAATTCATTGGTATTTCTTTGTAAGCTGCTGTTAAATGTTCAGAATTTCCCATACAGGTCACCCCTCCCTTGTAGTACAGACTGCAGACTCCTTGTTCTACCTTCTGTTTCGGATGAACCCCTTTCCTGCCTTTTGGAGCCCACAGGACTCCCCGAACACCCAAAATGTATTGTTAACAAATGCCTTAGGGGTTGAGAAACCCAAAACAGCCCCATTTCTGAACAATGGACAGAAATAACAGAATGGCTATCTCAAGGAATGAACAGGAAGAAATTCTTACCCTTGCTTAGTATTACTTGTCAGGAGATTTGAGTTTCAATGATAATTTCCTTTAAAGGAAAGCAAAGACAAGGTGGGGTGTTGTGGGAAAAAAAAGTACACAAAATACCTAATGGATGGGAACAAAAGGCAAATGCTCATGACTGCAAACCTTGCTCAACTCTTTCTGTGGTTAGTACTTAAACGCTAACATTATCTCATCACCCCAATGCTTAAACATCTTGAGACTAAACCATGAGCGAGTCCACAGGATAAGCCGAAATTAAATCCTCATGTGAATGTGCAGAGTACAAAGGAGTTTCATCTGTTTAGTTTACCTAATTCATTTTGTCTTATGTATAGTTTTAGAAATGAAAGAAAAGGTTCAATGGTGCTGGTATGACAAATCTCTTCTGGCAAAATTTTAGTCAAAAAGAACAGCAGAGATAATGACATACTTTCACAGGAAAAGTTTGCCCTGAAGAAAGGCCTTTCCAGTTTTGACTCTCAAAACAATTTTAGAACTAAGCATTAGCTTTAATCCGGCCCTCTGGTAAGCACCAAGAAAAGAAAGGCAAACAAAGCTGATTCCCGTCATGCAAGGCTATTTTCTGGCCTTTCTCACTCTTTATATGAACAATGGGCAGTCTTTCTCTGTAAAGGCCCAAAGAGTAAATATTTTTTAGGGTTCGCGGACCACCAGGTCTCTACTGCAACTCCTCAGCTCTGCTGGCATGGCATGAAAGCTGCCACAGAAAACAGATAAACAAATAAGCTGTGTTCCAGCCAAACTTTCTGTATAGAGCCTAAATCTGAATTTCATATAATTTTCATAGGTCAAAAGAAATATTCTTCTTTTGTTTCATTTTTGTTTCACTTCTTTAAAAATAGAAAAACCATTCTCAGCTCACAGGCCAGACTAAAACAGGTAGTAGTCTGTGGCTTCCAAGGACTTGGCCACAGTTCGCCAACCCCTGCTTCACAGTAAAGACAAGGTGGTCACAACAAGTCAAAAAGAACCCAGAAAGCGTTCAGCCTGTTTTTCAAAGGAGAAGACCGCTGGGGAAGGAAAGAAGGGAGGAACAGAAAATGAATAAAAGAAGAAGGGATGCCTATGAGAAATTAGAAGACTGTCCCCTAAGGGGAGAGGAATCCAAAGGAAGTGAAAGCTGGGAGGGAGGAGGGGGCAGTAATTAATTGGTGGTAACAGAGAGAAGCAGGAGGCCAAGACACTTGGGCATTGGTGGGAAATGAAAGGCAAAAGGGATGTCAGTGAATGACTAGCCTCAGGGACAGGATGCAGATTAAACTGTAAGAAAGCTGAACAGCAGATTAATGGACAAGCCCTGAACTAAAGAACCAAGTCTACTTACTTACTCTGTGCACAAAACTGCTCTCAGCAGGCAAGGACAGTGTGCTGTTAGAAGCCTATTGCAGTATGTGCACGTTGGCGGGGCGATTTTTCTTTCTACTTTTATTTTGTACAGAGCTCCCAGGAATATCACTTCAGTCCTCAAAGTCCCCTCACCTTTAAAGTGATAAAGCCCTGGGCAGAGCTGGGCTTCAGCTCTGGGGGCCATGACCATGGTACCCACTCCAGTACTTACCCTGCACACCACAACTGGCATTTTCAGCAAGAAGAAAGTTAGGGAACACTGTCCCATGTGAGATTTCATTATTATAACAGTTGCTAGTAAGACTGATAAAATGGATCAATACCCAGTCAGACAGGTCAGAACTTAAAGCTTCATAGAGACCAGGGCAAATTCTGTTTTAAATCTGGTAAAATGAGTGGCTAATGAATAGCATCCAGCAAACACTAAACAGACACTACTACAAAATGCCAAAGAATGACTTTCATGGAGGGTCAAAAACTAAACAGTTATTATCTGCTGACTATCCAGAAAAAGCTGAAAAATAAGATAAACTTTCATAAAATGTGATAATAGTGTTATGGGCTGACTTATCTTCCCAAAAGTCATATGTTGTTCATATATGTTCATAAAATTCGTATGTTGACCCTAACTCCTAATACCTATGACTGATGTATTTGGAGTCTTTAAAGAAGTAACTTGAGTTAAAATGAGGCCATTAAGGGGGCCCTAATCCAACCTGCTTGGTATTCTTATAAGGAGAGGAAATTAGGACACTTAGAGAGACACCAGGGATGCACATATACAGGGATGACCTTGTGAAGAGGAGGCAGGAGGTCAGTCATCTACAGGCCTGGAGGAGGCCTCAAGAGAAACCAAACCTGCCCACAGCTTGGTCTTTGACTTCTGGCTTGCAGAACTGCAAGAAAATAAATTTCTGTTCCTTAAACCACCTGCTATGGGTATTTTATTGTGGCAACCCAAGCAAACTAATATAAACAGTTACAGCATATAGAGATTAAGAGGAAGGTGGGAGCGAAAAAGGCCACCATAGATTCACTCATTCAACCAACGTGTGTTACCCTACTAGGTATCTGGCAACATGCGAGGTTCTGGGTCTATAAGGATGAAAAGCTAAATTCGTGTCTTTGCCAAATTCACTGCCTGCTGGAGGACAAAATTCCACCGGAGTATGAATGCACTTTGACAGAAATGTACCCAAAGTCCTTTGGAAACACAGGAGTTTCTCAGCCAGCCAAGAAGTGGTCATGCAAAGCTTTAAGAAAGAGATGATGTCTGGAATAAGTGCTTAAAACAAACAACAAAAAGGCTACCTTCTGATTGAGAATATATAGGAATATATTTTTGAACTGGAGAAAATAAGTATTGTTGAGGGGGAGAAAGTCTGATGAGTGAGAGGTGGGGTTGTCTTTTGGTCATGATGAGCTAAGGGGCCAAGGATTGAAGTGCAGCTATTTGGGCTAGAGGCAGAGATTTAGAAGCAGTTCACTTTGAGGGGGTCATCAAATCAGGGGTACAGATTGGTTTTGTCCAAGAAGAACGGTGCCAGTGAGAGAAGAAGGATTTGTTAGGACTTGGGAGAAGACAAGCATTTAGGAGGCAAGCAGACTAAGTTGAGAGAAGTAGTAGACAGAGAGACAGGAGGAAAAACACAAGCCCAGGAAGGTGGCAACATCAAGCAAGAGGGAGTGGCCCCCATGTCAGATGCTGCTGAGACATGTCAAGTGTTGCCAAGTGGCAACCTGAAAAGTTAAGTCAATCAATTTAACCATAGGTCACTGATAACCTCTGTGAAAATAGCTGTAAGTGGCAGAAGTCAAATGACTATAGCTTAAGAACTGGATTTAGATGGGAGGACATTCATGAAAACCCCAAGAAATAAAAGCTTCCTGAGTCATCTTCTGGGATGGATAAGTGAGAAAGCATGAGATGATATGGACACAGTTGCAAAAAAAAAATGGTGGAGGGATGGTGGCGGGGATGGGGTGGGGGGTTTCCTCATTCTGTCTTCCAATACCTCTGGGAGCAAACTGAACAAAGAGGAGAAAGGTAAGAGCTATGACAAGAGAGAAAACAGCATTTACCATGGGGTGAAATGAAACTCACTCAGTCGTGTCTGACTCTGCCACCCCGTGGACTTCAGCCTGCCAGGCTCCTCTGTCCATGGAATTCCCCAGGCAAGAATACTGGAGTGGGTTGCCATTCCCTTCTCCGGGGGATCTTCCCAACCCACAGATCGAACACAGATATTCCACTTTGCAGGAGGATTCTTTACCATCTGAGTTACCAGGGAAGCCCTTTACCATGGAGTACCAGCTAACATTAAAAATACTACCTACATATTCACAGCATCTTATGCTGTAGAAGATTCGTTTATATCTCCTCTCATTTAACCTTAACAACTACTTTTGGAGAAAAGCAACGAGACAGCTCTTTTTAACAAACTGTGTTTGTTCAGTCGCTCAGTCGTGTTAACTCTTTCAGGACCCCATGGACTGTAGCCCTCCAGGCTCCTATGTGCACGGGATTTCCCAGGCAAGAATACAGGAATTGCCACTTCCTCCTCTAGAGGGTCTTTCTGACCCAGGGATCCAGTCCAGACTCCTGCACTGGCTGACAGATTCTTTTCCACTGGGCCACCTGGGATGCATTTTACACACAAAGGAATTACATTCAGAGAAAAAAATAATAAACATCCCCCAAGGTCAAACAACAAACAAGGGGTAGGACTTCATCCAAATCTAGACCCCTGTCTCCAAAAGCTCAGCAAGCATTTTCACTGAAGCAAGTATTAACTGGCCCTGGGCTGGCTCTCAGCTTCCTCATTTGAAAAAATGGGAACAAAAATAGTATCTACTTCACACTATGGACAAATGTAAAGCACCCAAAGGGGCTGGCTCACAGTAAGTGCCCAATGAATGGGAGTCACTACCAGCTTAAAATCAATGAGTGTAATGTGTACATCACCATACCTCCTGTGTAACCTGTCTCGGTGAATTCCAATAACTGTCCAAACCAGAAATCTGGGCATCATCCCAGAAACCACCTTCTCCCTCAGAGTTGAGTCAAGTAACAAGTCCTTCCAATTCAGTGCTTCTCAACCTTATTTCTCATTATTGTCTCCTGAGGAGATTTTCTCGACATTTTTTTCCCCAATTAAATCCCTCCCATGAAGCTTTAATACCATGGGTGACTGTGAATCTGTTTATTACTGTGGCCCTTTAAAAAAAAAAAGTTAGAGGATAATTGGTTTACGGAATTATGCTAGTTTCTACTGTACAGAGTGAATCAGCTATAAGCATACATATATCCCCTGCCTCTTGAGCCACCCTCTCACTCACCCACATCCCACTCCTCTAGTTCACAGACCATAAACCACTGTAACATCTATGAATTTTTTACATCACCTCAACCAATTTTTACCTGCTTGGGGCGATATCCCCTCACTGAGAACACCTGTACTAGTCCTTCCTCCAAAATCTTCCTCGAGCCCATGTCCCCTTTCCTCTATCCTCAACGCCAGTGTCTCGTCTTTACAGTTTTTCATCTGAAATATGCCAGCAGCTCCCAGCTTCCCAACCAGATGCTCCAGAGTGAGCTGAGTGCAAGTCTGCTCCTGCGTATCACTTTCTCAAAAGTGATCAGTTGTGCCCCACTCCTGCTGGACCTTTCCATGGCACTCAAGGTCCCTGCTAAGCAGTCCGGGGCCTGAACCCCTAGCCCTAGCTGCCACCCCCACATCCTCACCAGGCAGCAGGCACACACAGCATACAGCCACGGCCTCTGGAACACGGCACTTCCTGTTACCTCTACCTAGAATGCCATTCCCCTTTGCCTGCCCCATGAGCTTCTACTTACCCCCTCGACACGCAACATAATAAGGTACACACATGCTCCTTAAAGCCTTTCCCAATTCTGTTTTACTGCAGGAGAACTAGAAATGTCACTGTCCCTTTCACACAGCACAACTCCAGTTACCTCTAATGATAACAGCAGCAATCACTAACATCCTAATGTTCAATGAACATTAACTGAATATGTAAAATATACCAGGCTATTCTGAGCACTTCACATGGATCATCTCATTTACCTGGAGCACCTTGAGGGCACGGATTATACCTTAATTTTTGTACCTAACTCTTGGCATGTGGTAGATACCTCAATAAATACTTGCTGAAATAATGCAGGAAGCAAAGTTTTAGAGTTTCTTATAACTGTTTTTTTTTCCTCTGCCTTATATAGCCCCTCCTACAATAGTTTATGGAATTTACGCTGGTAATAAAAAGTGAGGAGGAATACGATATGACTATTCTGCCCAAGGTTTTAACAGTTTCTTTGAAATATACTGATTCTGTTTTTTTAAAAAAAGCTACTAGGAATGCCTTTCCAAGTGCAAGGGGGGGTGGTAATCTAATCTACAATTCAGAATATTTGCATATTTACAAATCTAGTCAATTCCAAGGATATAATTATATCTTAACACGCCACAGGCAAAGCCTTAGTCACATATAACCCAAAAGTTTGGGAAAAACAATGAAGAAAGACTTAGAAATACAGTAGTATTTAAATGCATACGAACAGGAGACTTGGAAAAAATCAGTTATATAATAATCTAATGAAACACTTTGAAATAGAATACTCACAGAAAGATAAACAGAAAAATACTTTAAACAGCAGAGTGAAACCTACTACTCATAGTTCCTTAAGAGTCACTGGAGAAGGTCATTTAAGTCCAATGCTCCCCACCCCCATCCTCTGCTAACTGAAATAGCAACCAGCCTTAATAATAATGTGAAAAGACGACTTCAAATTGATTCAGAAAGTTTTACTGTCTGAAGAAAATAAATATATTTATACACACAGACACATAACCTTCTGGATTTTTTTCTCCATTTGGCATCATGTGGATTTAAGTGTTAGTATTAAGTAAATAATAACTTTTTAGAAATGACTAGAGTTCAAAAAAGAACTTCTAAAACAAAATGTCCTATGGCAAACACCCAAACACTACATTTCACTAATCATTTATTATAAACTATGGTTCTCTCTGGGCAATAAAATTATGGGTGATTTCCATTTTCTTGATATCTATCTGGAGCCCTTCTTTTTTATTAAAAAAAAAAAAAAGGATTTATACTCAGAAAAAATCTATTTTCACTTTTAAAAGCATATTTTTTTATTACACATTAAAAACATTTGTTATTAATTTACAAGTCACTTTCATGTTCAGTTCAGTTCAGTAGCTCAGTTGTGTCCGACTCTTTGCGACCCCAGGAATCACAGCATGCCAGGCCTCCCTGTCCATCACCAACTCCTGGAGTTCACTCAAACTCACATCCATTGAGTCGGTGATGCCATCCAGCCATCTCATCCTCTGTCGTCCCCTTCTCCTCCTGCCACCAATCCCTCCCAGCATCAGGGTCTTTTCCAATGAGTCAACACTTCACATGAGGTGGCCATGCGAAGCTTTAGCATCAGTCCTTCCAATGAACACCCAGGACTGATCTCCTTTAGAATGGACTGATTGGATCTCCTTGCAGTCCAAGGGACTCTCAAGAGTCTTCTCCAACACCACAGTTGAAAAGCAGCAATTCTTCAGCGCTCAGCTTTCTTTACAGTCCAACTCTCACATCCATACATGACCAGTGGAAAAACCATAGCCTTGACTAGACGGACTGATTTCCCATTTATGATAAGAAATATACTTATTTTAAACCAGTACATCTTGTAAGTCTATAAGGCCCCCAAATGATCAACATAGCCCCCTGGATATGTGACGTCTCTATCTCCTCTCTTTGAATCTGGGCTTCGGGACCACTTAACTGAAAGAGCATAGTGAAAGTCAATACTATGAAAGTGTCCAGATCCAAGACTTAAACTAGCAGCTTTTATTTCCTGTCTTTTGAAAGTTAACCACCATACTGTGAGAAACACCCCTGCCACCTGAACAAAAGACAGTGTGGAAAGAAGCCAACAAGCAGCACCAATTTACCAGAAATGTGAACAGCCCACCAGGGGAACTGGTCCTCCAGCCCCAAGTAAACCATCCCAGTTGGCACAAGGCAATGGCAACCCACTCCAGTACTCTTGCCTGGAGAATCCCAGGGACAGAGGAGCCTGGTAGGCTGCAGTCCATGGGGTCGCTAAGAGTTGGCACGACTGAGCAGCTTCACTTTCACTTTTCACTTTCATGCACTGGAGAAGGAAATGGCAACCCACTCCAGTGTTCTTGCCTAGAGAATCCCAGGGACAGGGGAGCCTGGTTGGCTGCCATCTATGAGGTTGCACAGAGTCAGACACGACTGAAGCGACTTAGCAGCAGCAGCAGGGCAAAAATGAGCTGTCCCTTCTGAGCCCTGCTCAGATTGCACATTCATGGGCAAAGCCACTAAGTTTTGGAGTAGCTTGTTCTAAGCAAAAGATAACCAGAACACCATATTACACTTTATGCATTTGCCTCCACCTCTCCCCAGTTACAATTTAAACACTTTGATGGGAATTCCCTGGTGGTCCAGTGGTAGAATTCAGAGCTTTCACTGCTGGGATCCTGGGTTCAAACTTCAGTCAGGAAACTAAGACTCCTATAAGTTTAAAAAACAGAAAACCCTTTTAAAAAATAAACTATTTGAGGATATGACTCTGCCTTTCAGTTCAGTTCAGTCACTCAGTCGTGTCCGACTCTTTGTGAGCCCATAGATGGCAGCACGCCAGGCCTCCCTGTCCCATCACTAACTCCCGGAGTTCACTCAAACTCATGTCCATTGAGTCAGTGATGCCATCCAACCATCTCACCCTCTGTCATCCCCTTCTCCTCTCACCTTCAGTCTTTCCCAGCATCAGAGTCTTTTCAAATGAGTCAGTTGTTCACATGAGGTGGCCAAAGTATTGGAGCTTCAGCATCAGTCCTTCCAATGAACACCCAGGACTGATCTCCTTCAGGATGGACTTGTTGGATCTCCTTGCAGCCCAAGGGACTCTCAAGAGTCTTCTCCAACACCACAGTTCAAAAGCAGCAATTTTTTGGCGCTCAGCCTTCTTCACAGTCCAGCTCTCACATCCATACATGACTACTGGAAAAACCATAGCCTTGACTAGACAGACCTTTGTTTGCTTTTTAATATGCTGTCTAGGTTGGTCATAACTTTATCTTTATAGCCATTCATTCAATAAATGTGAGGATTAACACATATCTAGACTATGTGAGGGGCTTCCTAGGTGGCTCAGTGGTAAAGAATCTGCCTGCGGATGCAGGAAACACAGATTTGATCCCTGGGTTGGGAAAATCACCTGAAGTAGAAAGTAGCAACCCACTCCACTATCCTTGCCTGGGAAATCCCATGGACAGAAGAGCCTGGTGAGCCAGAGTCTATGGGGTCGCAAAGAGTTGGACACACGGAGCACACACGCATGCAGACTCTGCTAGATGGATTTTGCAGGTACAGAAATAAAAAACACAGCCTTCGCCTTATAGAAGATTACATTCTATTTGCAGGGAGAAACAAAAAAAATGACAATGAGAATCATAATCTCAAAGACTTAGCGGAACAGCCAGCAATAGTAGATACTCAATGAATGCTGCCTGATGAATGAATGAATAAACCAGGTTCTAAGAACTATTTCGTGAATTATGTAATTATTAATACTACAGTGATCCCTATTACTATCATCCTTTTATAGATGAAGTGTACCAATTAGCAACATATTATCTGGTGGCGGTTTAGTCGCTAAGTTGTCTGACTCTCGTGACAGTCTCCTGCGTTGCAGGCAGATTCCTTACCCCTGAGCCACGAGGGAAACCCCAACATATCACTTCTTAGCTCTAAATTTACCCTCTTTGTCCTACTTCATAATACTGGGGCTGGACCCTGCCAACATTTCTCCTTTGTCAGATGGTACAGTGTTAGTTTTCATCAATAGAGGGCACTGGAGAGATACTGCAAGACGACTGCAGAGGAAGGGGCTTTTCATCCTGGTTTGGGATGCTCTGCTTCCCTGGTGGGTCAGACAGTACAGAATCTGCCTGCAACGGATTCCCTGGAGAGGAAATGGCTACTCACTCCAGTACTCTTGCCTGGAAAATTCCATGGACAGAAGAGCCTGGCAGGCTACAGTCCCTGGGGTCACAAAGAGTCAGACACGACTCAGCGACTAACACTTTCATTTTTCATTTTCACTTTTATCCCCTCTAAAGTGTATTACTGCATTTTCTATCAAGTTTCTCAACCTGGTAAGCTCCTCTTAAAAACCAGTTCCAGCAGAACTTCCAGCAAGTTCACTGGCCACCAGCAGGCTGCATATTCATGTGGCAGTCACTTCATCTTCAATGAGGTCTGAACCTCAGTCTTGGGGGTGGAAAGGGGCCTCTTGCAAGCTCTTAGTACTGCATCCTGTACTCCCCTTCAGCCCTTGAAAAACGTAGCTTCTTCCATTTGTTATGCCTGCTTTCCTTGGAGACCTCTTTCACCCTTTTAGTAGTTAAGCATTGTTAACTTTTTACTAATGTGTGAAGCTTTATATTAAATTTTCCTTATTCAAATTACTATGTGGTTTTTGTCTCTAGAATGGATTCTGGCAGGCATGTGAAGGAATAAAAGGCCTCTTAAACAAATATGAGAGGCCTGAAGAAGCACATTTTCCCATTGCACCATCAAATGACTAATTAAGAATAAAAATAAATTGAAATAAAGAGTCAACAAATAAAACTTGGCATGTCAATCTCTTTTAAAATCTATGTCTAATCACATTTCTTAGAAAACATATTTTATCTTTTTTGGTATTCTTTCAATCTCCTATTTGGCAAACTGTTTAAAAAAAAAAAAAATCAATGCAAATATTGGCCACAGGTGAGACCCAAGGCAAGAAAGGGTCGGAAAATAAAGAAGCTGTGGCTAGCCCAGGTCAGGTCATCTAAGACATGTGACTCCAACCAGAACCAAGAACTGGAATTAGAGCAAGATTGCCTAGTGATCAATAAGACTGGAGGACCAGAGCGTCAGTGTTCCAATCTGAGGTCTGCTACTATTGAGCTGTGTGACCTTGGGCAATTTATCTAATAACAACAATGTACCTACTTCAAAGCTCTATGAAGATAAAGTTTATATATATAAAGCCCTGAGGCTAGAACTCTATCCAAATTCTCTTTCTAATTTCCTCTCTACTTCAACGTGCTCAATCCATCTTTCCCCAGTATCATCTGATTATTACTGATCAATCCCTATTGAAATAGATATTGAAAATCTGTATCTATAAAAAAGGTTTCAGAAGACCTATCTTCTTTCAAAACTGTTCTCCTTTACTCTTCCTACCATCCCTGGCCTTCAACTTGGACCCTGCTGAAATAAGATGTAGAATATTCTCCTTCCTTAAAGGGCCACCACTTCTTTCTAGGCCCACAAACATGGAACCTGTTAAAAAGAACAGGGGTGATATACAGTACAGCTGACATTTCTCAATCAGCTCTCACCTCTTCCTTGTGGATCTGTCCCTCCCTCACTCCACATGACTCTGGTGTCCTAAGAGAAGGGTTCACGACTCAACGCAAGCTAACCAGACTCTGAACCTTGGAAGAAGATGAAGTGGAGGAACTGAGCTGCAGACAGTTATCAATGCCCAGAAATCCCCAGGGCTGCCTCACTCCTGCCCTTACTAAGTCCGGGAATTTGAGCAACTCCTTTTAAGTTGTGAACTACCCAGTGCATGTTAGAGAAATTCCTACTTTTGCTTATGTTAGCAAGAGGTCTACTGCTTGAACCAGAGGGCCCGCATACAAGTCTGACTGACTTGGTTTCCCCATCTGTAAAGTTTCTGAGATACCTTCTGGCTCTGCTGCTGCTGCTGCTGCTGCTAAGTCGCCTTCTGGCTCTAACCTTCCCCAATTCTGACAACAGGGCAAGTCCCAGAAGACGTGCTCTGATTGTTCTGAATTCTCCATAACAATGGCACCATTACCACCCAGCCCCCATACACCTTATGGACAAATGGGGGACTGAGAGATGCTTTCAAAGTCTTATATTTAGGTTATAAAACCACAAGCCTCTCGTATGCCACTTGCTACATCTCAGCAGTATTATTTTGGTAACAGCGTCGCCACCCTCTCTGCTTTGGTGCTGAGCATAAATAGAACATGAACATTTCCAGGAATTGTCAACTTGGCACTTCTCACAAGGAGTTAAGATTTCTTTTAAAACACTAACAAAAATTAAGACTAAAACCTGCCCCAAACTTCATCTAGAAGTTACATTTCCTTCTCAAGTAAAATTTACTGTTTGGAAAAGGACAATGTACTCTTTTTTCCCTTCTGGGGGAGAAGTCCTCCAAAGAATCATATTCATATACTCCTTACTGCTCAAACTGAGGAACAAGTATAAACACAGCTGCCTATTAAAATTAAGTAAAGGCAAACATTCCTGCAGCTAGCTACAACAGCAGCCTACAAGTCTGAACTATACCCATAAAAAGAGAACACTACCTTGCTAAACGTACAGTTTAACTCTGAGGCCGAGCCACCAGAAAAGCTGGTTATTGCAACTGATGACTTTCCACAGCATGATTTAGGAGCTGCAGAACTGGGGCCTGATTCCAGGATTAGCAGAGCTGAAGCACCATCTCCTGACCATAGCCAAGAAGATTGAGTTTTTTTGTTTTTTTGTTTTTTTTACTCTCATGGTACCCAGGGGCCTGTTCCTTGACCCCATATGGCCTCACATTACACCCTACTCCTCCCATTAAAATAAAAGGATAAAGTGAGAGATGCAGGAAAGAGACCAACCAGGAATTAGTCTTTAGACAATAGGTGGAGAAGAGAAAGAAAAGCCCCTGACGCTGCACTTCTGGGACAGACTGGAGTAGGGGAAAGGAGAAGAAAGCAGACTGGTAGATAACAGGCTCTGAAGCACCACAGGCTCTCAGGATTAGGGAGGAGAGAAATGCGAATTTTGAGAAAGTGTCTTTACAGGACATGAATCAGCAGTCTTTGAAGTCAAAGTCTCTAGATTCCAAATTAGGCTTAACTATGTTGTATAACCTTGAGCAAGTGACTTAACATCTCTTTGAGTGAGGGTAATAATACCTTCCGCCTCATCAAGTTACTGTCAGGATTAAATGAATTAATAAATGGAAATAAATCCTGGCACAGTGCCAGGCACATAGTAAAGTAAGCCCCCAATAAATACTGTGATTACTGTTCCACTAGTATTATTTGAGGCTCTTGTGAGACACAGAAAAGACTAAAATTAGTTTTTTATTGTAAATTGAAACTGTGGGCAGACAGACAGATTGTCTGTCCAACCCACAGACAGACAGACCAAGCCGGTCTCAGTCTTTACGACTGGCCATTTGCGCCTCTCCTCCCGTCATCCGTCCTGAAGCCACCATCAGCTCCCTCTGAGGCTGACAGTGGCAACAGTGGTAAAGAACCTGCCTGCCGATGCAGAAGATGTAAGAGACACAGGTTCAGTCCCTGGGCTGGGAACATACCCTGGAAGAGGCAATGGCAGAGGAGTCTGGTGGGCTACGGTCCACAGGGTCACAAAGAGTTGGACACGACTGAAGCAACTGAGCACGCACGCAAGCCTGAGGCTGACGGCAACACTCAACTCACTTTCCGCTGGCAGCTTCTGTCTCCATTTGGACACAGCTTGATCTCCAGCGCTCACAGTACTGTGGGCAGTCTGTAATTACCAAACAATGTGAACAGACAATGAAAGTAATTCCCCCAAATCCAAATTCACCAGATAATTCAAAGCCCTCCCATCAGTTTTTCTCTATGAACACAGAGCCTGTGAATCCCCACAAAGCTCTAGTGGGGTTTAATGCTGGTAGTAGACTCACATCTGCATGGGGTATGAAATGCTAGAACATTCTTAAGCTACACTGTTTACAGAATTCAAAGAATTAAAAACAATGGTGAGCACAGAGTCAAAACAAAACTACCTATCCTCCTACATCTCCATTCCTACCTCCTTTCATGGTCCCTCACCTGAAAATAAGAGCAACTCTTCAAGCAAGCACAAAGCTTTGGGAGGCCTGTTCCTGGGAAGCAACAGGTGAAAAAGGAGCCCAATCTGATGGTGAGGTCTTTAGGCTTTCAACCTTGGCAACACTTTAAAATTACCTAGGAAAGTGTTCGTGCCTGTGTTTGCACCTCTGTCTTTAACACCACTGCCCAGACCCCACCTCCAAAGATTTCGGCATGAACTGGCCTGGGGCAAATACTGAGGATCATTGGTGGTTGTTTTTTTTTAAGCCAGAGTTGAAAACCACCGAGCTAAATCAACCCTGATTGATCGGCATGATCAGCATGACTGATATAGCCAAGCGACCCATACATCCATGAGAGAGAGAAACAAATATCACAGGGAGGATTTCAAAAGGGAAATAACATTAAATCCATTTTTTAGAGTGATATGGAGGCATCCCTCCTGGGGAGAGACCTGTCACATGGTCTGCTGTTCCTAGAAAGAGCTGCAGTTTGCTGCCAACAGATGCATTATTTCATCAGTCCCATAAATACTTGATAAAAGTCTTCCGCTCTTCCTTTATGTCAGCCTTGCAGAAGAGGGGAAGGACAGGGTGGGAGGAGGAGCTTTCTGACAAAATGTAGGGCTGACACATCAAAATTTCCTTTTAAATGATTAAAATTGGCATCGATAAAAATAAGATACTTTAGGAAAATCTCACCCCAGTATGCCTCAAAAAGCCTTTGAAGTTTTCCCCCTAAAATGAACAGAAAAGCATAGGTACAATTTTTTAAAGGCTAATTTCGATTATTAACACCACCGCTTAATATAGTTCCATTTCTCAGCCAGTAGGGAGCCAAAATTACATAGCAAATGTCCTAAATCCAGAGTCAAGAGGCCTGGGTTCTGGTCTTGACAACAAATTACATTAGCTGTGTGATTGTGGGCAAGTTGCCTTTATCTCCCTAGTCCTCAATTTTCTCAGAGAAAAATCAGATGATCTATGATCATCACCTTCCCAAACTTAAAAGTGCACAATACCAGGATGTTTCTCCATTTTGCTAACTTATTACATTAGCAGGTGAAGGCATTTACAATTTAGACAACTTAAAATTAAGTCATTCTCACAATTCTGCTAGTAAATTTAACCAGTTGCCAGCCACTGTGCATCCACTGGGAAAGCAAAACAGTAAAGTATCTTGACTAGATGTTATCTTCTGTCTGAAGGATGGTTGGAGCGTTTCTGCCCCAACTATGCCAGCCACACTAAGCTTCCTGTCCCCAAACTCCCATTGCTCTTTTTAAAAGAGAAAATACATGAAAAACATCTTCACACTTTTTGCTGTATCTCATACCATTATTATTTTCTTAGTATTTTCCTTTAACTCATCTCTAAATACATGTGTTTTAAAGGAACTTCAAAAATAGAAGCCTGTTTTACTTGTGATAAATGGAAGAAAACCACTACAATAATACAAGGAAAAAAAAAAAGGCAAAACAACTGAATTCTAACTCAATACTGTTGTCCATAAAAGGCTTTAAGCATGAGGAGCTTTTTTGGTCTATTAAGAAGAAAAATTGTCAAGAGTTGCAAGAGACATAACAGAAATACTTGTACCAAATGGAGGTTTTCCTTTGGATTAAAACAGGATTAATTCCGTGTCCACATATCACCTGAAATCATTTTAAGAACCACCCAAGATCATGGCTGCGCACGCATCTCACATTCTGGGAAGCACAACAAATAGCCGAGACTGGGCCTCAGCGACCAGCCAGGGGACGCAGCATCTCTCAGAAAGGAAGGCTATTCCCCCAGAAGGTTCTGGGCTCTAGCCATTTTGTCACTGGGGCTCCCACTTGAGTTCCTTTGCATTTGTGGTCCCCTCTATCTGAAAGCTTTTCTTCCAGGCATCCACTCTGTTGAAGAATTCAGGTCTCTGCTGAATGTCCTCCCATCAAAGCAACTTCCTCTGACCACCCCATTTACTGTGGAAAGCCTCTCCTCACCACCCCGCATGCTGTTCTTCTTCAAAGCACTCTCAACCTGATGTATTCTTCATTCACTTGCTTGTTGTCTGTCCCCATGAGACTACAAAACAGCAGAGTCCAGAAGAGCGGGGGCTTTGTTTACTACAGTACCCCAGCACCCAATGTCTGGCACGTGGTGAAGACAAATATTTGCCAAATGAATGAATGGATCTTCTCAGTTGATCTGGAGAGCCTTCCTGTATCTTTATTAACTACTGCCTGGCACTTACTTAGTCCCCAAGAAGTATATGATAATTGTGCTGGAGACACACAGAAACTCAGGCTCACTGCCTTTAGCACGAGGAGGGGTCTTGCTCTGAATGCTGATACAGCACACCCTCTGTAGGACACAGGATGCCACAGAGTGAACTCTACTCAGCCACAGAGGAAGGGTCTGAACATACCATGAGTCTGATGAACTAAGATCAACCCTGAACTTACCATACCCAGGTTGTGGTTTAGTCGCTAAGTCAGGCATGTTTCACTCTTGCAACCCCATGGACTGTAGCCCTCCAGGTTCCTTTATCCATGGGATTTTCCAGGCAAGAATACTGGAGTGGGTTGTCATTTCCTTCTCCAGGGGATCTTCCAGACCCAGGAATCAAACCAGGGTGTTCTGCACTGCAGGCAGATTCCTGCATTGCAGGCGATTCTTTATTAAATGAGCTATGCGGGAAGCCCCAGAGTAGGTATGAATTCATGGTATGATTCAAAAATCCCACCCTAGAAATCTCTCTAATAAACCTATTACAATACCTACAGTTTTTGTTGTTGTTTTTTTTTTTCCCTTTATTTCTCAGTAACTTCAGGTGTATCCAAGTATACATCTGACAGCCTGAGTATATCCCAAAATGGTGGCTGGTTCCGTTCTGCGTGGTCTCACAAGGCCAGCTCCAAAAGGCTGAGTCCTGGGGTCTCTGGGGTAGAGGGGAAACAAGCCAGCCCTACATCCTGCTCTGGTGAGGGCAGCCACACAGTCCAAGGCAAGGGTCCATGGTGAGAACCAGAGAACCAGCTCAGGCAAAGTTACAACAAATGTCAGCCCCAGGACAGCTATTCCAGCAGGCATCCGATGCTAACACAGAAGGCGATAAGCTGCATTCCAAGGTATCCGTCCTTCATCCTCGCTGGTGGCTAAGAGACTATAAAAGCAGAAATTTAGCCCAATGAGAAAGGAAGGGAAAAAAAAAAACCAAAAAACTCTTGAGCCTAAAAAGGACTGGAAATAAAAGAAGAGTTGCCAGGCTGACTGTTCAGTGGGAATCACAGCAGAGACCCAGTCCCACAGCCGGGGCCAACATGGTAGAACAGGGGGTCCTTGGGCCCAGAAATCTCTCCCATCATGACTTAAGGCTAAGTCCCACCAGCTGGTGAGACCAGGCTGCTGACAAACCTCCTTTCCAGATCCAGATTAGCTCGGGCACCCGCATGAGCTTGTCAGCCTAGACAGGGGCCCATGAGTAGTGGGCAGCCAGGCACGCAAGCACATGCACGTTTACCCCGATTCAGCACCGTCCTCATCCTCTCAGTGACCTGCCAGGAGCCGGGAGGATTTCCAGCTGATCTAGTGTCTAGTGCGTGACCTTGGCCAGTAAGGGACACACTGTAGCATTCCTTCCATGGTGCCAAAATGGATTAAGTCATTTTATCACCAGAATTCCTCTTTTAAAACATAAAAGTCTTTATAAGGTGAGAAAAACAAGAAGTCAATTATCCATTAATGTGCTGGGCTTTTTTAAAAATATACAACAAAAATAGGAATACCCGTTATCTAGGCATATTCGGAGACAATCAAAGATTTGAAGTATTTTCTTTGGTGTTTGCTTTTTTGTTTTTATGTTTTGGGACTTCCTGGAGGCACAGTTTAGAAGAACAGAGAGGATCAAGCTACAACTTGATTCTTTTCTTAAAAATGACACCCAGAAAATAAATTAAAAGCAACTAACTGGAATTAGTCACCAAATATGGCCTTTGAGGTAGCTCAAAGTTTACAAGTGAAACACAAAAATTAACCAGACAAACAAAAGGAAAACCAAGAACCAAACAAGAAGACCAAAACAAGAAAACTTTTTATAAAATAAAATCAGTTCATACAGGTCAATCAGGATTGACCTCTTGGCCAAAGTGAAAGCCATTTCTCTCCATTTGTTTTCAAAGCCTCCCAAGAGGAGACCACCAAGCCTACACAAATTAATAATTGCAACCAAAATGAGTAAGAAGTGAGAAGAGGTTCACGTATACGCACACGTATATATAAGCACCACATTTTCCTACATTCCAATTTCTCAAAATTCAAACATGCCTTTTAAAAAATTTAAATGGACTATTTAAAAGCTTATTAAAATTACTCCATTACAACACCGAAGAAGCACAGGGATCCTGGGAAATAGGCCTCTGGGTCCATTTGCAAGTTTTATAGAGACATTAAACTGAAGGCATTTCAAGTCTAGTACTCTTCATAGAATGTTTTTAAATAGGTTTCCAATCAGTCCTAATTTAATTTTATAATTAAAATAGTGCCATCAAATTAATTGATTTAAAAACTTAAGGTTTAAGGTCTCAAATAAAGAAGGCTGTTAACTAACAACTCCTTTAAAGTATATCATTTCCTCTATGCCTTACATACATAGATAGTGCTAAAACTTACGGTGCAGTGAATTTTCCATAACATATGTTGATTTTAAAAGGGATTTTTAGAAGATGGAAAATTACAAAGTGAAGAATGGAATGATAAACGAAATTTGGGGTTTATTAGTGAGTGGAGGCTAGGCATGAGCTGAGATTGGGAGGACACCCAGGGGTCCTCAAAGGCCATGCAATAATTTTTTTAAACTAAGTGACAGGGAAATGGGTGTTCACTTTATCACTATTCTTCATACTTGATTATATTTTGTAATCTTACTTAAAAATATTCAATAATTATAAAAAACTATTTAAAAAGTGAGGTTGTGTAATTGCCACTGTGGGAGGTACACAGAGCATTACATAAATCAAACTCTCTCTTCAGGATATTTTTTTCAATAGCAGTGTTACTCCACAAGAAGTACAACAATGATGAGGACTTCATTTGTGCAGTAGCCAACCTATTGTTCCATTTGACCACTTCCACAGAATTAACAAATTAATGTTATTTTCCCAAACTTCAATTTTTTCCCCACTCTAATGATTCATACTGCTCACTTAGAAAACTTTTGTTCTTCAACATCCCTGTTAACGTTCACATTAGTAAAAGAATAATTTCGATTTTTATTGTTCTTTGAATGAACAATAAAATGGGGTCATGAAATGAAAATGGGGTCATACCTCTTTGAACAACATACAAAAGTACTATTTACAAACCCACAATGATTATGAAATTAAATATTTTGGTATTAATAAGCTTTCAGTTTGTCTGTTTTGTTGTTTCCAATTATGTATTGCCAAGAGGAACCTCTAAGTCAAATACCATGAAACATGGACTCCCTAACATTTCTTTTACCATTTCCCCACTTCTACGTTATTTATTCTGTTTTCAATCAAGTGGTAGAAACATCTTAGCTACTTCAGTTTGGCTTTGTTCACACACCTGGAGTATTTTATTTTGTAAGGATAATCCAATTTGAAAACTGAAATATTCAATTCAATTGAATGAAATGAAAATATTTTTGCTTTTTCCACAGGGGTTTTACAAGGCCTTCCTAAGTCTACCAGTTATCTTATACAGATCAAATATTCAGACATACACCATTAATAAAAACAGAATTAATCAGTATTACTTAAAACATGTGGTCTGGAAAATCATTCAAAATATGAGGCCCATGGGACAAAAATAACAAAGTGAAGTGAAAGTTGCTCAGTCGTATCCAACTCTTTGTGACCCCATGGACTAATACAGTCCATGGAATTCTCCAGGCCAGAATACTGGAGTGGGTAGCCTTTCCCTTCTCCAGGAATTTTTCCCAACCTGGGGATTGAACCCAGGTCTCCCGCATTGCAGGCAGATTCTTTACCAGCTAAGCCGCAAGTGATCTTTTTATTACTGGTATTTTTTTTTTTTTTTTTTACCAGTTATTGCTGTTAAAAAACAGAAATAACAAATTCTGGGGACCCCTAAGTTGGAGTAGTTCTAACTATCATTGCTGTAAAAACCTTAGCTTTCTTTTTTTTCCTTCTTTTCTTTTTTTTGCCAGTTCAGTTCTCTGCTCCTCAGTCTCTGCAGAAAGTAGAAGACAGGGAGGTGTCAAGCATGAGCAAGTGTTTCCTATCACATCTTCTTCCTGCTACAAGCCAGGCTGATAGCACCACGACTGTTTCTCTTTTCCATAGCTTCCAACTTTCCTTAAAATCAAAATGAGACACCTACTGCCCACCCCAAAAAACTGCTGTCCTTATAAAATTAAATACTCTGGGTGTTTGAACAAAGCCAAACTAAAAAGGATACCTTTAAATCAATAGCCTTTAAAAACAAACTAAGCCAGCCTTCCAAATAATTCTCGTTGGCCACGCAGGACAGGGAACAGGTGTAGGCGTGCCTTCCTCAAGGCGGTCTCCTTCAGGAGTCTGACCTTTTCCAGCCAGCCGCTCTGGCACCCCACGAATCAGTTATCAAGAAGCCGAAAGCCTGTTTTCCCATCTGCACTTTCTAAATGGCTCCCAATGCCAAGGACTAAGATACGACCTGGCTCTCACATGAGAGCATGCCTCCCAAGTGACCTGCCAACTTTCCCTGGAAGTATTTCTAAATGTATCCTCTGAGTTCCCTCCTCCCCCTCTCCATCATGGGCCGTTCCTCCCTCCTTCCCTGCCCTTCAGAATTCCATCTCCTCATCTGGTCCCTCCAACAGCCTGTGCCTTCAGACCAAACTCTTTACCCACTTTCAGGATCCTCCGACCTCCACCCAGACTAAAATCGCAACTTCAAATCCAAAGGGCATAGTTCCAACAATTCTGGAGCTGGCCTGGAGCAAACTTTTTGAGGCCTACCTGCAGGCAGTTTAACTACGGCTTCTTCTCTTGCCTTCTCCAGCTTCTCCCTTACCCAAGGGAATTCCTGCAGGGAATCTAGGAATGCATCGAAGGCTTTAGGACCTCTGGAAGGTAGGATATCCAGCAGTAGCATTGTTTTCCGGAGGCCTGTGGCTTGAGCTTTAATTTCTTGAACGTGGCTTTCTGTCAAGACCCCTTCCTGATAAAGATACTGGAGGACTAGCCCCTCCACCAGTACCTCTGCACCCAACTCCAGGCGAAGGGAGCGAAGCACTTGCTTGTCTCTAGCCTCCATTTCCCCCTGGTAAGAGACAAAATGGTAACTCAGATCACAGGAAGTCTGATGAGCCCCTAAAGATAGTGTCTTACAATGAAAGCTCCTTAAGGTCACGGACATCTTCGAACCCCAGCAAAGTGCCAGGCCACAGTGGCTGTTAAGCCAAGTTGAATTAATTTTGAGTGGTTCAGAACATGATGAACAGCACTGCACATGAATCATCTTCTCTGTTTTTCTTTTCTACACAATGGGAACCTAGCTCCATTCCTTGTTCTATAAAGAGATTTGGGGGAAAGTGGATCAGAGACCCTACTTAAAAAGCAACTTTCATCTAAGGATTACAGAAGAGCATTTCATTCTAAAAAAACTTGGGAAGAAATGGTGCTTTTAACACTGATGTCATCAGAGATACCCACCGCCGCAGAAACGGCCTAGGTGCACGCAAGTGCCCTTTAGACCATGTGCTTTTGCAGAGCCTGAACAACAATGGGACTGGGGCCAGAAACCGGCAGGTACCAGTGAGTTTTAGGGTCATTTTCCCTAAGAGAAAAAGCCTATACACCACTGCCTTCAGGGAAAACAGGAAGCGTTCATGCCCTGTCTATGGCATACATATTACATCTACAACGTCTGGAAGAATTCCGAATCTCCATCACAACATTGTCATGGCCACACATGTATGGGACATTTAATGTCGTGGGGTTTTTTCCTTTAAAAGACTAAAAATAAAACAATCCACACGCCATTGAAGGCTTGTTTCCAAGACCACAGCATCAGTGAGGAGAGCAATGGCTAGAAGAGTAAGTGGCGGGGAGGGGCCGCGAGGGCGGCAGGTGGGGCCTGCCACACAGAAAGTACAAGCACAGAGGGCGACCCTGAGAGGCGGCAGGTGAGCAGAGGGGTGTGCACCTTGGCGGCCCCCGCCCTTGTGGAACTTCTTTTCATTCCCTTCCTCACCAGCTGAAGCTCTGTGGTATTAGGAACGGGAAGAACTACGAAAGATTTTCGGGAAACCAGACCCGCTAAAAAATGGGTGCTGGGAATGACTTGCAGAGCGAACCGAAGGGAGAGCGGCCCTGGTACCCCCCACCGCCGCCCCAACCCGGCCGGCTCCGAAACGCCGCGAGGAAGTTAGCCAGCGTGGGAGCCGCACAGGGACCAGGCCGCAGACGCCACGGCGCGGGGTCCTTAAGAAAAGATGGATAGGGGGTTGCCAGTTTCCTGTTACTTACGTCTGCAAACACGTATCTTAAGGGGAAAAAAAAAAAAAAACTGCAACCGGAATCCAAACTGTCAGGGAACCTGTACCATAAGCACCATCTTTGTTGAAGGCAAAGAACCTCTGAACAGGAAGTCATGACTCCATCTTTGTTAAGGGCAAGCACAGGAAGTACTGTGGTCATCTTTATTAGTGGTCCAGGATGAAGCCTTTTCTGCCATGTTTGCTATGGGTAAATAAAATAACCACCTGAAGGTGGAAAATAGCATCATTTAGGGAGAAGGCAATGGCAACCCACTCCAGTACTCTCGCCTGGAAAATCCCATGGATGAAGGAGCCTGGTGGGCTGCAGTCCATGGGGTCGCTAAGAGTCAGACATGACTGAGCGACTTCACTTTCACTTTTCCTTTCATGCATTGGAGAAGGAAATGACAAGTCACTCCAGTTCTCTTGCCTGGAGAATCCCAGGGATAGGGGAGCCTGGTGGGCTGCCGTCTATGGGGTCACACAGAGTCGGACACGACTAAAGTGACATAGTAGCAGCAGGGGGTATCTAAGGAAAGGACTAATTGGATAATTGCATTTTAACGCATTATCTCCACCTGGGTCTTATGCTCAATTGACAGATAGTTGGGCCTCAAAAGTCATCTTATCAGGGAGGCCTTCCAGGACCACTGTTACTCAAAGCAGCAGTTTCGACCACCAAACTGTTTAAAATTTCAATATTCACCTCCTCATCCCCTTAGTTCCAGCTTTGTTTTTATCTGGAGTATGTGTCATTATCTTACTAAAAGCTGTACTTAAGACTAACAGAGTTTTGCCAAGAAAATGCACTGGTCATAGCAAATACCCTCTTCCAACAACACAAGAGAAGACTCTATACATGGACATCACCAGATGGTCAACACTGAAATCAGATCGATTATATTCTTCGCAGCCAAAGATGTAGAAGCTCTATACAATCAGCAAAAACAAGACCAGGAGCTGACTGTGGCTCAGACCATGAACTCCTTATTGCCAAATTCAGACTGAAATGGAAGAAAGTAGGGAAACCCACTAGACCATTCAGGTATGATCTAAATCAAATCCCTTATGATTATACAGTGGAAGTGAGAAATAGATTTAAGGGCCTAGATCTGATAGATAGAGTGCCTGATGAACTATGGAATGAGGTTCGTGACATTGTACAGGAGACAGGGATCAAAACCATCCCCATGGAAAAGAAATGCAAAAAAGCAAAATGGCTGTCTGGGGAGGCCTTACAAATAGCTATGAAAAGAAGAGAAGTGAAAAGCAAAGAAGAAAAGGAAAGATATAAACATCTAAATGCAGAGTTCCAAAGAACAGCAAGAAGAGATAAGAAAGCCTTCTTCAGCGATCAATGCAAAGAAATAGAGGAAAACAACAGAATGGGAAAGACTAAGGATCTCTTCAAGAAAATCAGAGATACCAAAGGAACATTTCATGCAAAGATGGGCTCGATAAAGGACAGAAATGGTATGGACCTAACAGAAGCAGAAGATATTAAGAAGAGGGGGCAAGAATACACAGAAGAACTGTACAAAAAAGAGCTTCACGACCCAGATAATCATGATGGTGTGATCACTCACCTAGAGCCAGACATCTTGGAATGTGAAGTCAAATGGGCCTTAGAAAGCATCACTACGAACAAAGCTAGTGGAGGTGATGGAATTCCAGTGGAGCTATTCCAAATCCTGAAAGACGATGCTGTGAAAGTGCTACACTCAATATGCCAGCAAATTTGGAAAACTCAGCAGTGGCCACAGGATTGGAAAAGGTTGGTTTTCATCCCAATCCCAAAGAAAGGCAATGCCAAAGAATGCTCAAACTACCGCACAATTGCACTCATCTCACACGCTAGTAAAGTAATGCTCAAAATTCTCCAAGCCAGGCTTCAGCAATATGTGAACCGTGAACTTCCTGATGTTCAAGCTGGTTTTAGAAAAGGCAGAGGAACCAGAGATCAAATTGCCAACATCCGCTGGATCATGGAAAAAGCAAGAGAGTTCCAGAAAAACATCTATTTCTGCTTTATTGACTATGCCAAAGCCTTTGACTGTGTAGATCACAATAAACTGTGGAAAATTCTGAAAGAGATGGGAATACCAGACCACCTGATCTGCCTCTTGAGAAATCTGTATGCAGGTCAGGAAGCAACAGTTAGAACTGGTCATGGAACAACAGACTGGTTCCAGATAGGAAAAGGAGTTCGTCAAGGCTGTATATTGTCACCATGTTTATTTAACTTATATGCAGAGTACATTATGAGAAATGCTGGACTGGAAGAAACACAAGTTGGAATCAAGATTGCTGGGAGAAATATCAATAAACTCAGATATGCAGATGACACCACCCTTATGGCAGAAAGTGAAGAGGAACTAAAAAGCCTCTTGATGAGAGTGAAAGTGGAGAGTGAAAAGGTTGTCTTAAAGCTCAACATTCAGAAAACGAAGATCATGGCATCTGGTCCCATCACTACATGGGAAATAGATGGGGAAACAGTGGAAACAGTGTCAGACTTTATTTTTCTGGGCTCCAAAATCACTGCAGATGGTGACTGCAGCCATGAAATTAAAACACGCTTACTCCTTGAAAGAAAAGTTATGACCAACCTAGATAGCATATTCAAATGCAGAGACATTACTTTGACAACAAAGGTTCGCCTAGTCAAGGCTATGGTCTTTCCTGTGATCATGTATGGATGTGAGAGCTGGACTGTGAAGAAGGCTGAGCGCCGAAGAATTGATGCTTTTGAATGTGGTGTTGGAGAAGACTCTTGAGAGTCTCTTGGACTGCAAGGAGATCCAGCCAGTCCATTCTGAAGGAGATGAGCCCTGGGATTTCTTTGGAAGGAATGATGCTAAAGCTGAAACTCCAGTATTTTGGCCACTTCATGCGAAGAGTTGACTCATTGGAGAAGACTCTGATGCTGGGAGGGATTGGGGGCAGGAGGAGAAGGGGACGACAGAGGATGAGATGGCTGGATGGCATCACTGACTCGATGGATGTGAGTCTCAGTGACCTCCGGGAGTTGGTGATGGACAGGGAGGCCTGGCATGCTGCGGTTCATGGGGTCGAAAAGAGTCGGACACGACTGAGCAACTGATCTGATCTGATCTGATCTGAATCATTTATTCCCCACCCAACATAAGATAATTCCTTTATATCACAGGGGTACGCTCCACAAAGAGTTACAAGTCAGTCAGGATTCAGTTACAGCAATCGACTAGCTATTCTGGAAAGAAAGGGGTCTGTCATGAGGAACTGGGGACAATTACTGTCATTACAAGGACTTCCCTGAAGCTCAATCGGTAAAGAATCTGCCTGCAATGCAGGAGACCAGGGTTTGATCCCTGGGTCAGGAAAATCCTCTGGAGAAGGGAATGGCATTCCACTCCAGTATTCTTGCCTGGAGAATTCCATGGACAGAGAAGCCTTGTGGTCTACAGATTGTGGGGTCACAAGTCAGGCACAATTGAGCGACTGTCATTAGTAGGGGCTTCCCTGGTGGCACTGGTGGTAAAGAACTCACCTGCCAAATGCAGGAGAGGTAAGAGACAGGTTCCATCCCTGGGTCAGGAGGA
This sequence comes from Tragelaphus eurycerus, assembly GCA_935064755.1. NCBI lineage: Eukaryota > Metazoa > Chordata > Mammalia > Artiodactyla > Bovidae > Tragelaphus > Tragelaphus eurycerus. Next base: position 33,118,768 of record CAKXYN010000010.1, read on the forward strand.
TCCCCCAGAGATGGGCGTGGCAACCCACTCCAGCATTCTTATTTGGAGAATGCCATGGACAGAGGAGCCTGGCAGGCTAGAGTCCATAGGGTCGCAAAAAGTCTGAGAGGACTGAAGTGTCTTAGCATGCACACATGCACACACAATCATCAGAAAGGCTGGAGAGGGTCTTGGCATCTAAGATTGACTCCCTAGACAATACTGCCAACCTGGAACGTGGAGTTTACAAGTCAATCAGTCCTGTAAGGAGAAAGGCAAGAAACCCCCACTTCAGGGTCCTACCCTCTTCTCAACACTGATAGAGCAAGTGACTGACCAGCAATGGAAACATAAACCTCCCTCCTCAAAACATTCTAATTTTTGTAACCAGTTTAGAGTATTACTATACCATTTTACTATGCCAGTGACAATACTTTTACATCCAGTGGCAAGTGTTATTATTATAATTAGCATTTTACATATGTGAGGACTATGGAATCAAAGTGGCCAAGTGTCTTAACCAAAACTTCACAGCCAGCAAAACCTGAATTCTAACAAGGTCCTTCTGATATTACGCTCTTTCCAGTACACAGTACACTACACGCCCCTGCATGGTGAAAAGTCTACTGTTCTAATGACAATCAAAATATTAGAAGTCATTCTGGTGCCACCTCCTACTCTTGATACTCTTGAGTTCCAGGTACCCTCTTTACTCTCCCCTCTTCTTTCACTCTGGAATTGCTGTCCTTTCCTGGGGTGTGTTAACTTTATTCTCCGTGTTCATCCTGTTAAAGTGCAGACCTCTTATGACAGTGCCAATAGCTGAGGTTATTGACTTTGTGGGGAGGAAAAAATTTATTTTTTCCAACTCTAAACTTTGATAATTTTCAAACATATAGCAAAGTTGAAATAAATAAGCTCAAAACACCCATTTGAAAATACCTATTTTAAAAACACTTCTTAATGACTTATTGTGTTTGGAAAGGCTGAGATCTCCTAGGAAAGAGAAGGAAACATTGCTGATGACAACTGGAGGAGGTTGGAGGCCAACAGTGGCTTCCATGAGAGCTCACAGAAGAGAACAGAGACTGCATGAGAAAAGTTAGGGCAGGAGCCGAGGTACATGGAATCTTTATGGTGAACAGCCTGCTCCTGCTGCTGCTGCTGCTGCTAAATCGCTTCAGTCGTGTCCGACTCTGTGCGACCCCATAGACAGCAGCCCACCAGGCTCCGCCGTCCCTAGGATTCTCCAGGCAAGAACACTGGAATGGGTTGCCATTTCCTTCTCCAGTGCATGAAAGTGAAAAGTGAAACTGAAGTCGCCTGAGAGGTTGGCTATTAAGGGTCTCACCTACATCCATAGGTGAAGTCACTGACCATCAAATTCCCCTTTCAATGGAAAACAGGTAAGCATCCACGCTGCCTCTTAAGTGACCAGGCTGGCTCTCTGATTAGACTAGCCAGCTGCTATTATTAGTCAGCCTGTTGGAGGACCACCATACCCAAGCATACAATGATAGTCTGAGCAGCACAGCAAAGGTTCAGCTTCCCTTTTATAAATATCCAAGGCCAGCAGGAATCAAACACAGATCGGAATCACTATCACAGGTGTTTACTCCTCCATTCCCATCTCGTCCCTCTCTGTAGGCTGGAATTGTGCCCCCACAGAGGATTAAGCACCTGTTACTCAGCGGTAAAAAATCTATTTTCAGGAAGAACAGCAATTTTCCTTTTTCTTGGTCCCCTACATGCTTGCTTGTGTCAAGATATACCAATTATGAGTTTGCCAGTGAAAGTCAAAAAGAACAAGTATCATATTCTTCTGTCTTTCAGTTTGGGCTTTGGTTTGCAAACTCCAAAACAAAAATCAAAGGAGCTGGATATTTTTGGTTCTTCCTGTTTCATAAATGTGGGTATTAAGCCACGGAGAAAAACAGATTCTTTTCAAGCACACGTGAAACAGTTACAGAAATAGGTCATGAATTAATTCACAAGGAATTAGTTTACATTTAACAATAAAATTGGAAATTTTAACAAAAGTATACCTTCTTTTGTTACATTTATAACTTTTTAATAACTTTTAAGTGTGTAACAATTTTTATAACTTATAATTGTTACAATTATAACATTTATAACTGTTATACTATAAATGTAAGTATAAACCATTTTTGTCAGTTATACCTCAGTAAAGCTAGAGACAAAAAAAAAAAAAATCACACACTTCTAGCCAACAGAGTATAAAAAGAAAGAAAAAATATTGTATAGCAGAAAAACCAGGTATATACCCTCTAACCTAGCTGAGCAGGTGAACATCAGAAATGTCTTATTGAAAAAACAAAAACTCTAATTTAAAAATATAATGCATCCTAATATTCATGGCAGCACTATCTACAATAGCCAAGACCTAGAAGAAACCCAAGTGTCCCTCAACTGATGAATAGATAAAGAAGATGTAGTATAAACACACGCACGCACACGCACGCGCGCGCACACACACACACACACACACACACACACACACACACACACTGGAATACTACTCAGCCATAAAAAAGATAGCAAAGGACTTGCCCATCATCAGGAAGATATGACGACTTTTTTCTCATTTCTTTATTATTTCCTTGATGTGCAAGTAGAATCCCAGGTAGCCTCCCTTCCCTATACCCCAAAAAAGATAAAAACAGAATTTGCCAAAGGAAATATTGGTATCTACGCCTGTAACTGCAATTCCTAAAACTACCCTTGGAATACACAGCCACACTATCCCCTCTTCCTGTATAACTCTTAATAAAGGTATTATTCTCTAGATAATATTACCTTAATCGTGTGCACTAATTAATTATTCTTTTATTAAATTGTGAATTCTAATGATTCCTTCAGTTCTCTGATACCTCATGGTTGGATGGCATCACCAACTCAATGGATATGAGTTTGAGCAAGCTCCAGGAGTTGGTGATGGACAGGGAGGCCTGAAGTGCTGCAGTCCATGGGCTGGGACATGACTTGAGTGACTGAACTGAACTGAAATATTGCTTACTGTAAAAATCCTAGGATTGTTCACAAAAACCTAAATTGCAAACTTTTATGACAGCCGATGGACTTCCCTGGTGGTTCAAAGGTTAAGAATCTCCTCCTAAAGTAATGGAAATAAAAACAAAAGTAAGTAAATGGGACCTAATTAAACTTAAAATCTTTTGCACAGCAAAGAAAACAATAAACAAGATTAAAAGACAACCTTCAGAATGGGAGAAAATAATTGCAAACAAAACAACTGACAAAGGATTAATCTCTGAAATATATAAGCAGCTCACACAGCTCACTATCAGAAAAACAAACAGCCGAATCAAAAAAATGGGCAGAAGACCTAAACAGACATTTCTCCAAAGAGACACATAGATAGATGCCCAATATACAATGAAAATATGCTCAACATCACTAATTATTAGAGAAATCCAAATCAAAACTACAATGGGGTATCACCTCACACCAGTCAGAATGGCCATCATCAAAAAATCTACAAACAATAAATGCTGGAGAGGATGTGGAGAAAAGGGAACCCACCTACCCTGTTGGTAGGAATACAAACTGATACAGCCATTGTGGAGAACAATATGGAGATTCCTTTAAAAACTAGGAATAAGTCTACTATATGCTTAGTCTCTAAATCATGTGTGACTCTTTGCGACCCCATGGACTATAGCCCACCAGGCTCCTCTGTTCGTGGGGATTCTCCAGGCAAGAATATTGGAGTAGGTTGCCATGCCCTCCTCCAGAGGATCTTCCCAACCCAGGGATCGAACCCAGGTCTCCCACGTTGCAGGTGGATTCTTTGCCATCTGAGCCACCAGGGAAATGACCCGGCAATTCCACTATTGGGCATATACCCTGGAGGAAGTCACAATTCTAAAAGACACATGTACCCCAATGTTCACTGCAGGACTATTTACAATAGCCAGGACATGGAAGCAATCTAGATGTCCATCTACAGATGAATGGATAAAGATGTGGCACATATAGACACAGCCATAAAAAGAATGAAGAATGAACTGAGTCAGTTCCAGTGAGGTGGATGAACCTAGAACCTGTTATATAGAGTGAAGTAAGTCAGAAAGAGAAAAACAAATATTATATATTAATGCATACATATGGAATCTAGAAAAATGGTATTAAAGAAACTACTTTCTTAGAAAAATAGAGACGCAGATTTAGAGAATGGGCTTGTGGGCATAGTCAGGGAAGCAGAGATTGGGACCAATAGAGAAAGCAGCATCAACATATATACACTATCATGTGTAAAATAGATAGCCAATGAGAAGTCGCTATATAACACAGGGAGCCCAGCCTGGTGCTCTGTGATGACCTAGGATGTGGGGAGGGGAAGGAGACTCAAGAGGGAGGGGATACAAGTATAATTACAGCTGATTCATGTTGTGCAGCAAAAACCAACACAACACTGTAAAGCAAGAATCTACCAACTGATACAGGAATCATGGACCTGATCCCTGGTCCAGGAAGATTCTATATGCTACAAAGCAACTAAACCCATGCTCCACAATGCCACAACTATGGAGCTTGCGTTTTAGAGTCAGCAAACCACAAATGCTGAAACTTCATTCCACAACTACTGAAGCCCACATGCCCTAGAACCTGTGCTGTGCAACAAAGAAGTCACCACAATGAGAAGCTCACACACCACAACTAGAGAATGGGAGAAAATGGTGCAGCAACAAAGACCCGTGCAGCCAAAAACAAACAAATAAATATAAGTATAAAAAAAATAAAAGAGCCAAATACATTGTTATCCAAATTACGGTATACTAACTTCATATCTCAACAACATTTCTAGATATCTAAAATGTCATGGTACAAGTTTTTATACTGACTGATAATACTAGGATACTGCAATTTATCAAAATTTGACAGCAATTGGTTTTTACTGAGCATGTGATAAAATCATCTAGGGTATTTAGACTGAAAGAGAGATATGATCTCTGTCTTTTAGAGCTTAGAGTCTAGGTCAGTTCAGTTCAGTCACTCAGTCGTGTTTGACTCTTTGCAACCCCATGGACTGCAGCACACCAGGCCTCCCTGTCCATCACCAACTTCCAGAATTTACTCAAACTCATGTCCACTGAGTTGGTGATGCCATCCAACCATCTCATCCTGTATCGTCCCCTTCTCCTCCCACCTTCCATCTTTCCCAGCATCAGGCTCTTCTCAACTGGGTCTGTTCTTCGCATCAGATGGCCAAAGTACTGGAGCTTCAGCTTCAGCATCAGTCCTTCCAATAAATATTCAGGACTGATTTCCTTTAGGGTGGACTGGTTGGATCTCCTTGCAGTCCAAGGGTCTTCTCCAACACCACAGTTCAAAAGCATCAGTTCTTCAGTGATCAGCTTTCCTTATATTCCAGCTCTCGCATCCATACATGACTGCTGAAAAAACCTTATCTTTGACTAGATGGACCTTTGTTGGCAAAGTAATGTCTCTGCTTTTTAATATACAGTCTAGGTTGGTTATAACTTTTCTTCCAAGGAGCAAGCTTCTTTTAATTTCCTGGCTTCAGTCACCACCTGTAGTGATTTTGGAGCTTAAAAAACTAAAGTCTGTCACTGTTTCCATTGTTTCCCCATCTATTTGCCATGATGTGATGGGACCGGATGCCATGATCTTAGTTTTCTGAGTGTTGAGCTTTAAGCCAACTTTTTCACTTTCATCAAGAGGCCTTTAATTCTTCTTCACTTTCTGCCATAAGGGTGGTGTCATCTGCACATCTGAGGTTATTTATATTTCTCTAGGCAATCTTGATTCCAGCTTGTGTTTCATTCAGCCCAGCATTTCTCATGATGTACTCTGCATGTAAGTTAAATAAGCAGGGTGACAATATATAGCCTTGACATACTCCTTTTCCTATTTGGAACCAGTCTGTTTTTTCATGCCCAGTTCTAACCGTTCCTTCCTGACCTGCATATAGGTTTCTCAAGAGGCAGGTCAGGTGCTCTGATAGTCTCATCTATTTAAGAATTTTCTACAGTTTGCTGTGATTCACACAGTCAAAGGCTCTGGCATAGTCAATAAAGCAGAATAGATGTTTTTCTGGAACTCTCTTGCTTTTTCAGTGATCCAATGGATGTTGGCAATTTGATCTCTGGTTCCTCTGCCTTTTCTAAATCCAGCTTGAACATCTGCAAGTTCATGGTTCACGTACTGTTGAAGCCTGGCTTGGAGAATTTTGAGTATTACTTTGCTAGGGTGTGAGATGAGTGCAATTGTGTGGTAGTTTGAGCGCTCTTTGGCATTGCCTTTCTTTGGGATTAGAATGAAAACAGACCTTTTCCAGTCCTGTGGCCACTGCTGAGTTTTCCAAATTTGCTGGCATATTGAGTGCAGCACTTTCACAGCATCATCTTTAGGATTTGAAATAGCTCAACTGGAATTCCATCACCTCCATTAGCTTTGTTAGTAGTGATGCTTCCTAAGGCCCGCTTGACTTCTCATTCCAGGATGTCTGGCTTTGGGTGAGTGATCACATCATCGTGGTTATCTGGGTGTGAAGATCTTTTTTGTACAGTTCTTCTGTGTATTCTTGCCACCTCTTCTTAATATCTTCTGCTTCTGTTAGGTCCATACTATTTCTGTCCTTTGTTGTGCCCATCTTTGCATAAAATGTTCCCTTGGTATCTCTGATTTTCTTGACAAGATCTCGTCTTTCCATTCTATTGTTTTCCCCTATTTCTTTGCACTGATCACTGAGGAAGGCTTTCTTATCTCTCCTTGCTATTCTTTGGAACTCTGCATTCAAATAGGTATATCTTTCCTTTCTCCTTTGCCTTTCTCTTCTTTTCTCAGTTATTTGTAAAGCCTCCTCAGACAGCCATTTTGCCTTTTTGCATTTCTTTTTCTTGGGGATGGTCTTGATCCCTGCCTCCTGTACGATGTCATGAACCTCCATCCATAGTTCTTCAGGCACTCTGTCTATCATATCTAGTCCCTTAAATCTATTTCTCGCTTCCACTGTATAATCATAAGGGATTTGATTTAGGTCATACCTGAATGGTCTCGCGGTTTTCCCTACTTTCTTCAGTTTAAGTCTGAATTTGGCAATAAGGAGTTCATGATCTGAGCCACAGTCAGCTCCTGGTCTTGTTTAGAGTCTAGAGAAGGAAACAAACATGAACAAGGAAACAAATAAAAATAATTATAAATTGTTGTAAGTGCAATAAAGGAAGAGTGCTTTGATAAGAAAAAACAGGCCGGGGGCCAGAGGAGGGGAGCTGATTTCAGTAGACTCTTCAGAGAAAGCCTCTTTGAGGAGGTGACCTCTCTTATTTTGCTTCCAAGAAAAAAACGCACAGTAGTTATAAAACTGTACTATAGACATTTAAAAGATGGATAAGAAACCTGTTAAGAATTTAAGATATTAACATATATAAAGATAGGTGGAGAAGACAATGGCACCCCACTCCAGTACTCTTGCCTGGAAAATCTCATGGATGGAGGAGCCTGGTGGGCTGCAGTCCATGGGGCAGCGAAGAGTCAGGACACGACTGATCAACTTCACTTTCACTTTTCACTTTGATGCATTGGAGAAGGAAATGGCAACCCACGCCAGTGTTTCTGCCTAGAGAATCCCAGGCCAGGGGAGCCTGGTGGGCTGCTGTCTATGCGGTTGCACAGAGTTGGACACGACTGAAGCGACTTAGCAGCAGTGGCAGCAGCAAAGATATTAGGACTTGCTAAAATAAGTTCTTAGTTTCCTGCCATTCACAATAAAATATAGAGCCTTTTGTGTTGTATAGCTCCCATCCCCAGAAGAAAGAAAACATACTGAGTCATCTAAAGAAACTAATATGTCTCTGACACTGGTGTCAAGTAGGAATTTATCATATGATTCTTTATATAAGGAACATCAGATAAACTAATAAACTGTGATTTTCCTGTGTTGTTTTGTAGAAGACCCCAAATTTTTTTTCAAGTGTACATTATCGGTATTGACCCAATATAAAGCCCAGGATAATACAGTTTAGGTACTGACTTTCTGATGGTGTAACCAAATGTAGCGACTATAAGAGACTAGTACATGGATCCCGCTTAGGCTTTCTTAAGTACTATCTGGGGCTTCCCTCGTAGCTCAGCTGGTGAAGAATCTACCTGCAATGCAGAAGACCTGGGTTCAATCCCTGGGTTGGGAAGATCCCCTGGAGGAGGGCATGGCAACCCACTCCAGTATTCTTGCCTGGGGATTCCCATCCCTCAGTCTGTGAGGTCGCAAAGAGTTGAACATGACTGAGCGATCAACACTTTCACACTTTCTTTCACTTTTCAAATACTAACTAGTGACACAACCTAAGTACTCTACATGGCAAGATTTAATAGGTGAATTTTCTCTCTGCTGGATATCTACAGGGATGACATCATATATCATTGATTGAAGAGAAATCCAGACACTTCAGATAGCAGACATAAAAGGATTTTCAACATTTTGTAATGAACAGTTTAGTAGCTAACCTTCCATTCTTGTTTAAGCAAAGTGACATAGAAGCAAGCTATGCTGTTATCAACGAAAAGCATCAAAATGTTTCTCAATGAACAACAACAAAAGAACATTTGAAGCCATTTAAGCATATGGCCAAGTATTTGGCTGAGACCACAAAATGTGATATCATAAAGCACAAAGGAATTATTTTGACCCTCTCCAAGACCTTAAGTATTTCTACTGCCAACTGGCCACAGTGACCACCTAAAGAGGTCACACGGACTTTGTACTGAGAATTACTTTCCAAGCAGAACTACATCATCAGGAGTCTGCCAGGATGCTTTATCATTAATGCACCATGTAGTTGAATGAATTAAGCTTTTATCTGGATTTATTTAATAAAGTCCATTTAGAGATTAGACAATGACTGCCAAATATAATGATTATTTCAGCATAATTGATGCCAAGCTGTTCTTCCTGATAACACTCCCCCAAAAGGTTCAGCTGCATCTTAATAAAGCAAATATAACCATTAGTCAGAAGAATACAACCACAGTTCAGAAGAGGGTACTTCCCTTCCTCCCCATCTATACTGATAAGTGGGCCTGCATCCACTCCATCCACTAGCTACACAGGAAGCATAGAATTCTGGACAAACTAGAACTGCTCTTCAGGGAGACTGTTGGTTTCATAGGGAAAAGAGATTAGCCATTACAAATGCTGATGGATTCTTGCTGTCTCTTCTCTGCAGATAATGAGAATATAAATGCTGGGATGCTTGGAGTACCAGTCAACTAACTATAAGTATGAGATGGGCTGAAACCAGCTTCTCTCCACCCAGGGACACTCTCCCATTGACCAGCCAAGTAGAAGGGAGGGGAGAAGACAAAATGAATTATAGACTGTGACCTACCTCACCGAATTCTTTTGACCCACAAAGATTTCTCCCAATGGCCCAAGAACATCAGATTTGCAAAATGAAAAGGAAACACACTGTTCTTAACCATTTTGGGGTGGTTTGTTCTCCTTCTGAGTGACAGTTTTAGACTGTCTTCTCTTAAAGACAGAGAATTAATTTTCCATTTTTGTGGTCTCTCCTCAAATCATCGAGTACTGTATACACAGCATGTGCTCAGTAAATAAGTTTGACCAACAACTTGACTGTTTTATTGGTTTCACTTTACACATAGAACGTAATATGGTACCTTGCAGTAGGCGCTCAAATATATGGGTCAGATGAAGGCAAAGACCAATGTATTACAACGACACTTCTTTTTGGTCTCCACTTGTGTACACTAAAAAATGTAAAGCCAAAATGGATTAAAGACATAAATGTAAGTGTGGATACTATAAAACTCTTTGAGGAAAACATAGGCAGAACACTCCTTGACATAAAGCCCAGCAAGGTCTTTTTCGGTCTACCTCCTAGAGTACTGAAAATAAAAACAAAAATAAACAAATGGGATTTTATTAAAGTTAAAAGCTTCTGTACAGCATAGGAAACCACAAACAAAAATGAAAAGACAACCCTCAGAATGACAGAAAATATTTGCAAATGAAGCAACCGACAAGGAATTACTCTCCAAAACATACAAATATCTCATGCAGCTCAATATCAAAACCACAAACAACCCAATCAAAAAATGGGCAGAAGATTTAAATAGATATTTCTCCAAAGAAGACATACAGATGGCCAAAAAAGCACATGAAAAGATGCTCAGCATCACTCATTATCAGAGAAATGAAAATCAAAACTACAATGAGATAATACGTCACACTGGTGAGAATGACCATCAACAAACCTACAAACAGTAAATGCTGGAGAGGGTGTAGAGAAAAAGGAACCCTCCTACACTGTTGGGGGGAATGTAAATTGGTATAGCAACTAGAGGGAACAGTGTGGAGGTTCCCTAAGAAACTGGAAATAGAGCCATCAGCAATCTCACTCCTGGGCGTATATCTAGAGAAAACCATAATTCAAAAAGATACATACACCTCAATGTTCTCTTCAGCTCTATTTACAACAGCCAGGACATCAGAAGCAACTTAAATGTTTGATGACAGAGGACTAGATAAAGAAGATGTGGTACATATATACAATGGAATATTACTCAGCCATAAAAAAGAATGAAATAATGCCAATTATAGCAATGTGGATGAACCTAGAGATGGTTCTACTGAGTGAAAAAAGTCAGGCAGAGAAAGACACATACCACATGATACTCCTTATATGTGGAATCTAAAAAAAGAGCACAAGTGAACTTAACTACAAAACAGAAATAGAGTTACAGATGTAGAAAACAAATTTACAGTTACTGAGGGGTAAGTGGGAAGGGATAAACTGGAAGATTGGAACTGACATATACACATTATTATATATAAAACAGATGACTAATAAGGACCCACTGTAGAGCACAGAGAACTCTACTCAATACCATGTAATGGCCTATACAGGAAAAGAATCTAAAAAAGAGTGGATGTATGTATATGTGTCACTGACTTACTTTTCTGTATACCTGAAACTAACACAACATTATAAATCAACTACATACCAACAAAAAAAATTTTAAAGAATGTAAGAAAATAAAAAATTCTTATCAATAAATTTTTATGTAGCAAATTTTATAAGGGTTATATGTTATAACTGTAAGATTTTATTATGAGTCATAGTACCTGAAACTTTAAGAATGCTCCTAGAATTTTTTCTCTTTTCTAACTGTACTCTTTTCCCTAAGTGCTCTCAACCAACCCACTCCACTAAATATTATCTAAAGGTAAAAATATCTCCCAAACAGTTGGCTCTGTCCTCGTGTATCCAGCTGTCTACTTGACATCTCCACTTAGAGGTCAATAGGCAACTCAAATTTAATCTTTCTAAATCATATTTGTTGTTATATTTCCAATGTCTACAAGAGAATCTGACTCATGCAGGTGCTTAATAAATAGTTCTTGAATAAAGAAGTCAATGGATCAGTTAGCTAATAAGCCTAGAATACATTTATCCAGTTTCCCTCAACTGCTTTAACCTCAACTTTCAAAGTTAACAATTATTGAACATTTACATGGGACAGGAACTATGGATATTCTTTACACATACCATTTCTAGTTTTATTCAATCCTTGCACAGCATTATGAAATACAACTAGCCAAGTGGCAGAGCCAGAATTCAAATACAAATCAGTCTTACCCCAAAGACCTAAGTCCCAGTCTAAGCTAGGTTGCCTATTGATAGCCTGCTCCCTTTGGATGGGTCAGGTTCCCTGTGAACATTGACCAGGAGAGTAAAGTCCTTAACTTAGAGCTCACATTGCTCGCCTATAAGATAAAACAGATAATGTTCACTTGGAGGCACAGGGAGATCAAGGCTTGGCTGACATAAGAATGTTCTTCCTATGATGTACATCCTGCAGGCACAGCAAGACTATCCAAAACAGCATTTGCCAAGTTAGCCCATTATTAAATGTCTGAAGCTTCTGCAGAACCTATGCGATGACTGTTACATGATTTCTAAGATTTAGGTCTACAAAGTTAAATATATTTTTTAATGTACAGAAGGACTGGGTTCTCGTAAAGGTCAAGTGAGCTAGTAGGTATCTCTCTCTTTGGAGACAAACTTGAGATATTTCACAGTGTGCATTATTTATACAATCACAAAATTCTGGAAATGGAAAGGAACTAAGACAGGACCTCTTATTTCACAAAAGTTAAAAAAAAAATGAGGCACCAAGGTGTAAAATGACTTGTAACTGCAGAGCTAGTAGCTGATAGAATGAAATTACATCATTTACCAAATTTAGTTCTCAATATGTATTATAACTGAGCAAGGACCCCTTCAGTCATTTTTCTGGAGTCAATATTCATTATTTCTAACTTCTAAAATTATGCCAAGTTTATGATACTGACTGCACATATTTTTTCCTAGACTTTGTATTTTATTTTATTTTAAAAGTTTCAGGTTATCAATCTCTCATGAAATAAACAATGGACATCATTCCTCCTTCATGTCCTAGGAAAAAAATAACAAAAAATTGTTATATATTCTCGGTAAATGGACTCTTCAAAAATTGATTGTCACAACTGCAACTGGTGGAAAGCATTTCTAATTGGCTCCAATTTCAGGAGGAAGTAATTGAAAGCTACCTTAAAGACTCTCCTCCATTACATGTGCCTTTTCCCTCTGCAGTTACTTTCTGAATTACAACTATAATTTTCTTCCCAGTCCAAAATGGTCCAACAGTTCAACAGTAGTTCAAGATGATGCTCTAGTGCCAAACTGAACTTAACTCTTCACTGTCTCCTTTAACATGTTTCACACAATTATCCTGATTCTCTAAGTTCTCAAACTTTATACAGTATCAGAAGCACCAGGAGGGCTTACGAAAGCAAAGTGCTAGGTCCTAACCCCAGAGTTGGATCCAGTAGCTGTGGGATGAGGCTCAAGAGTGGGAATTTGCTATATGACTCAGGGAACTCAAACAGGGGCTCTGTGACAATCTAGAAAGGTGGGATGGGGAGGAACAAGGGAAGGAGGGGACATGGGTGTACCTACAGCTGATTCTTGTTGATGTAACCACAAAATCCTGTGATGAAACCACAAAATTCTGTAAAGCAATTATCCTTCAATTAAAAAAAATAAAGTGAAAGGAAAAAAGAATTTACATTTCTAATGAGTTTCCAGGTGATGCTGTCTGGAGACTACTGTTTTAAATTATGTGATAAACACATTTCCATCAAGACTAAACACACTGAAATTACTTCAGATGGATTTTTATATTCCTGGATTAATTCTAGAACACAGGGAATGGTGACTTAAAATCCAGATGCCAGATCCATGTCTTCCACAAAAATGAATATTCAAAACCTTATTGCTGAATTCTTTTACTCAGAAAACATAACTGTGGGTTACTGTCAGAGATGGTGGTGGTGGTTTAGTAGCTAAGTTGTGTCCGACTCTTGTGACCCCACGGACTGTAGCCTGCCAGGCTCCTCTGTCCATGGGCTTTCCCAGGCAAGAATACTGGAGTGGATATTCATTTCCTTCTCTAGGGGATCTTCCCGACCCAGGGATGGAACCCATGTTTCCTGCATTGCAGCAAGTGCTTTTACCATTGAGTCACCAGGGAAGCCCTATTATCAGAGATTACCATGAAAATTAGCTATCAACTGCAGATTAGTGCTTTGAAAAATAATGAGTATTATTGTTGCAGGGATGACACCACCCTTATGGCAGAAAGCAAAGAACTAAAGAGCCTCTTGATGAAAGTGAAAGAGGAGAGTGAAAAGTTGGCTTAAAATTCAACATTCATAAAACTAAAGATATGCCATTTGGTCCCATCAAATAGATGGGGAAACAGTGACAGACTTTATTTTCTTGGACTTCAAAATCACTGCAGATCATCACTGCAGCCATGGAATTAAAAGACGCTTGCTCCTTGGAAGGAAAGTTATGACCAACCTAGACAGCATATTAAAAAGCAGAGACATTACTTTGCCAACAAAGGTCCATCTAGTCAAAGCTATGGTTTTTCCAGTAGTTATGTATGGATGTGAAAGTTGGACTATAAAGAAAGCTGAACACCAAAGAATTGACGCTTTTGAACTGTGGTGTTGGAGAAGACTCTTGAGAGTCCCTTGGACTGCAAGGAGATCCAACCAGTCCATCCTAAAGGAAATCAGTCCTGAATATTCATTGGAAGGACTGATGCTGAAGCTGAAACTCCAATACTTTGGCCACCTGATGCAAAGAACTGACTCATTTGAAAAGACCCTGATGCTGGGAAAGATTGAAGGCGGGAGGAGAAGGGGATGACCAAGGATGAGATGGTTGGATGGCATCACCGACTCGATGGACATGAGTTTGAGTAATGTCCGGGAGTTGGTGATGGACAGGGAAGCCTGGCATGCTGCAGTCCATGGGGTCGCAAAGAGTCGGACACGACTGAGCAATTGAACTGAACTGACTGAGGGTTCTATTAAGCATTTTCTATTTTCTAATTCATCATACTGAACAAAGAATTTTTACCCCTGTTCAGTCCAGACCTGGCTCTGTTGCTTAGCAATGGGCTCCAAGAACCTTTACAGTATTGTGTTTTCCTCTTCAAAAAGGGACAGTGTGCCACAGGAACTTTTTAACTTCCCCAGAGTGCTCCCACAGAAAAGGATTAATAATCATTTTGTATTTAATCTAGCAGACAAAAATTCTCAAGATGAGAAGCTTTCTTTTACAATGTTTTAAAATGCACTGTGCTCTTTCTTCAAATTGAAGCTCTTTGATTCACAGTTATCGCAATAACTTCTGGAGGAATTCATCTTTCTGACAAAGAAGCATCAATCCATCAATACATATTTTAGACTGCCTCGTCTGTGTTCAGCTTTGGGCTGGGCAAGTGAGAGATTCAAAAGACATGTAAAAGAATATCTGTGGACGCATTCTGGATATTGTAAAGGAGCAGGTTTAGACATTAAGATAGTATCTCCTTCATAAAATTAATGATGCATGAGAGATTAACCCAGAAGAAACACTAGCAAACTATACAAGACAGTATGCTATTGACTACTAAACAATGAGGCACTCCACCAAAAGCCTTTTAAGAATTCAGAGGAGGTAGAAGTTAATAATAAGAAGAGCTGGCATTTATCAAGTGCTTCACTATAGGCACTTCAAATGCATTATCTATTTTAATTGTCACAACAGTCCTGTGAAGTCAGAATTATTATCATCCTCATTTTTAGATGAGAACACTAAGGCTTAAAGGTTAATTAGTTCATGAGTAAACAAACTTAGGTCTGAGTTAAGTAAAGGAGAGAGCTTTGTGGAGTGTGGCTACACAGAGACCCAGCCACCACACTGCCCTTTTCTCTGGCATCTCTCTGCACTATTCATAAATGCAAGGCTTAATTCCAGGCCAGTGTTCCTCTGAGAAAAGATTTAAGCTCTAATTCATGCCTATAAACCTCTGTGAATGAATACCTGTCCCTTCCAACCTTTCAGCCAACAGGAAGTCCTCTGGGACAGAGTACAGAAGGAGGATTTCTCTTTATGTATATTATCTTCAAGCAATGAGTTCTGTAGCATGACACGTGATTTGTATAGTAGTAAGCATGTTGATCTACAAAAGCACACCCTGTTTTCATACTAAGCAGAATCACATCTACCTTTCAGATTTGAATCATTCAGCATCTCTATCCAAACAAACTTTCTCCTCAATTGCATTACTAATACCTGAGCCTTTTCTGATGAAACTTTTTAAATTCAATGGTTCCTTAAAATTTACCTCCAGCTCTATCTTGAAGTGTCCCAGACTCTTCAAATAACAGTAGACAATGTCACCCCTGACACTCTGCCCCCATTCTCCACACATACTCAAAAAAACACACAAGACAAGTAGTTGTGTTTTCTAGGAGGTTTTTTAAATGGAGGCTAGACAGACTGCATCCCCTCACCACTAGACTTGGGGTGAGGGGGGTGTGTCAGGGCAAAAGCCAAACTCCAGGCCTGCAACTGTGTCAGTTGCCTTAAACTGTTTCTGAAAGCATTGTTCAAAGTAGAGTGAAAAGTGCATAAATGGTTAATATTTAAACTGACTCCTGGGACTTCCCTGGAGTCCACGTGGTTAAGACTCTGCATTTCCACTGCAGTGGGTGTGGGTTGATTCCTGGTCAGGGAGCTAAGATCCTACATGCCACATGGCACAGCCAAAAATAAATAAGTAAAGGAAATAAAATTGAAGATAAACTGGTTCCCAAGTCCTAGGTTGGGGAGTGAATTCCTAGGTCCTAGAACTATTTCTGCCCAAGTCCTGAGGGTTTTTATTGTTGTTAAGTCGCTAAGTTGTTTCTGACTTTGCTTGTGTCTGTACAGACCCTATGGACTGCAGCACTCCAGGCTTCCCTGTCCTTCACAGTCTCCTGGAGTTTGCTCAGAATGTCCATTGAGTCAGTGATGCCATCCAACCATATCATCCTTTGTTGTCCCCTTCTCCTCCTGCCCCCAATCTTTCCCAGCATCAGGGTCTTTTTAAAGTCTATAAAATGGAAAGAATGGAAAAGAATGAAAAAACTCTGACACTATCCAGCATTGTCCAGGATGTAGTGAAATGTAAACTCTCACACACAACCAGTGAGAGAGTATATTAGCACAACCTCTTTGGAGAGCAGTTTGGTACATGTCACATTCCATCATACAGAAACTCTCACATGTGCAAAAAACATGTTCATTGCTTTACAACAGTGAACTACTGGAAACAACTAAACCACCCACCAGCATAGTAAATAAATAAAATGTAGCACATTCATAAAATGTACTATATAGCATTAAATAGGAGTAAACTAGTACTATGTATTAAGATTGAGCCTCCACAAAATTCTAGCAAGAAGAATTCAACAACATATTAAAAAGATCATACATCATGACCAAGTGGGCTTTATCCCAGGGATGCTGGATTCTTGTATTTACAAATCGATCAATGTGATACACATACTAACAAATTGAAAGATAAAATCTATATGATTATCTCAATAGGTGCTGAGAAAGCATTTGACAAAATTCAACACCCATTTATGATGAAAACTTGCCAGAAAACAGACAAAAGGAGTATACCTCAACATAATAAAAGCCATCTACCATAAATCCACAGCAAACATCATCCTCAATGGTGAAAAATTGAAAGCATTTCCTCTAAAGTCAGGAATAAGACAAGGGCGCCCACTGTCACCACTACTATTCAACATAGTTTTGGAAGTCTTAGCCACAGCAATCAGAGAAGAAAAAGAAATAAAAGGAATCCAGATTGGAAAAGAAGAAGTAAAAACTCTCACTCTTTGCAGATGATATGATCCTCTACATAGAAAAGCCTAAAGACACCACCAGAAAATTACTAGAGCTAATCAATGAATATAGTAAAGTTGCAGGATATAAAATTAATACACAGAAATCCCTTGTGTTTCTATACATTAACAATGAGAAAACAGAAAGAGAAATTAAGGAAACAATCCCATTAACCACTGCAATGGAAAAAAAAAACAACATAGGAATAAATTTACCTAAAGAAACAAAAGACCTATATATAGAAAACTATAAAACAGTGATGAAAGAAATCAAAGATGACTCAACTAGGTGGAGAAATATACAATGTCATGGATCAGAAGACTCAATATAGTGAAAATGAGTATACTACCCAAAGCAATCTCTAGATTCAATGCAATCCCTATCAAGCTACCAGTGGTATTTTTCACAGAACTAGAACAAATAATTTCATAATTTGTATGGAAACACCAAAAAAATCTCAAATGGCCAAAGCAATCTTGAAAAAGAAGAATGGAACTAGAGGAGTCAACCTGCCTGACTTTAGACTATACTACAAAGCTACAGTCATCAAGACAGTATGGTACTGGCACAAAGACATAAATATAGATCAATGGAACAAAATAAAAAGCCCAGAGATGAATCCATGCACCTATGGACACCTTATCTTTGACAAAGGAGGCAAAAATATACAGTGGAGAAAAGACAATCTCTTTAAAAGTGGTGCTTGGAAAACTGGTCAACCACCTGTAAAAGAATGAAACTAGAACACTTTCTAACACCATACACAAAAATAAACTCAAAATGGATTAAAGATCTAAATGTAAGACCAGAAACTATAAAACTCCTAGAGGAAAACATAAGCAGAACACTCCCTGACATAAATCACAGCAAGATCTTCTATGATCCACCTCCCACAGTAATGGAAATAAAAGCAAAAATAAGCAAATGGAACCTAGTTAAACTTAAAAGCTTTTGCACAATGAAGGAAACTATAAGCAAGGTGAAAAGTCAGCCTTCAGAATGGGAGAAAATAATAGCAAATGAAAAAACTGACAAAGAATTAATCTCCAAAATATACAAGCAGCTCATGCAGCTCAATACCTAAAAAACAAACGACCCAATCAAAAAATGGGCCAAAGAACTAAACAGACATTTCTCCAAAGAAGACATACAGATGGCTAACAAACACATGAAAAGATGATCAACATTACTCATTATCAGAGAAATCCAAATCAAAACTACAATGAGGTACCATCTCACACTGGTCAGAATAGCTACAAATAATAAATGCTGGAGAGAGTGTGGAGAAAAGGGAACTCTCTTACACTGTTGGTGGGAATGCAAGCTAGTACAGCCACTATGGTGAACAGTGTGGAGATTCCTTAAAAAACTGGAAATAGAACTGCCATACAACCCAGCAATCCCACTACTGGGCATACACACCCAACCCAGCAATCCCACTACTGGGCATACACACCAAGAAAACCAGAATTGAAAGAGATATGTGTACCCCAATGTTCATTGCAGCACTGTTTACAATAGCCAGGACATGGAAACAACGTAGATGGCCATCAGCAGAGGAATGGATAAGAAAGTTGTGGTACATATACAAAGGAATGTTACTCAGCTATAAAAAAGAAAGAATTTGAGTCACTTCTAATGAGGTGGATGAAACTGGAGCCTATTATACAGAGTGAAGTAAGTCAGAAAGAAAAACACCAATACAGTATATGAACGCATATATATGGAATTGAGAAAGATGGTAACGACGACCCTATATACAAGACAGCAAAAGAGACAGAGATATAAAGAACAGACTTTTGGGCTCTGTGGGAAAAGGCAAGGGTGGGATGATTTGAGAGAACAGCATTGAAACATGTATATTACCATATGTGAAACAGATGACCAGTTCAAGTTCAATGCATGAAACAGGGCACTCAAAGCCAGTGTACACGGTGGGAGGGTGTACACGGGAGGGACACATGTACATCTGTGGCTGATTCATGTCAATATATAGCAAAAACCACCACAATATCGTAAAGTAATTAGCCTCCAATTAAAATAAATAATTTATTTTTTAAAGATTGATCTCAAAAATACAGTGTTACCTCTGTTATATTTTAAATGGATAAGCAACAAGGACCTACTCTATAGCACACAGAATGCTGCTCAATGGTTTGTGGCAGCCCAGATGGTCAGAGAGGTTAGGGGAGAATGGATACATGTATATGTATGACTGAGTCACCTTTGACATTCACCTAAAACTATCACAACATTGTTAATCGGCTACATGTGCAGTGCTAAGTCACTTCAGTTGTATCCAACTCTTTGCAACTTTATGGACCATAACCCACCAGGCTCTTCCATCCATGGGATTCTCCATGGATGAAGTGGGTTTCAATGCCCTCCTCCAAGGGATCTTCCTGACCTAGGGATCAAAGCAGCGTCTCTTTCATCTCCTGCACTGGCAGGTGTGTTCTTTACTACTAGTGCCACTTGGGAAGTCTCATTAATCAGCTATATCTCAATACAAAAAAAAAAGTTTATTAAAAAAAAAGATTTATTTTAGATTTAGGTATTTGTATTTTAATATTATGTTACTCTTTCGCATAGAGAAAAGGAAAAGAAAACTGAAATAAAACTATAAATTGATAAATAAAATTGAATTAAAATTTTTTCTCAACCTTCAAAAATAATACAGTGTTACATGAAGATAAAAGCAAGTTAAAGAATAATATTGTAAGGTACCACTGTATAAATCTTAAGAAAAAAAACAACATATATACAGAAACATCTATCTTGTTTATCATGATTATATATAAGTTAAAGTATTTTAAAATGGCTTGGAAGGATATATACCGAATTCATAGCAATGGCTGCCTCTAAAGAGAGGGTGGGATTTGACTAAGGGTAGAAGACAAAGAGTATTTATCCTTACCTAAAATATCCCAGTTTTTTAATAAAAAAAAAAAAAGACTCTGAAAAGATAAAATGTTAGCAATGATTGGTTCTGAAATTAATTGATATTCAGTATAGTATTCTGTCTGTTTTTCTATATTTAAAAACATAGGCTTCATTTAAAAAAAGAGAGTGATAAAAAGCTAAAAGCTGCCCCTCCCAGCTACGAATTTTAGAGTTGGATCATTAAGAATGTCATGCATTTCCATCAGAGGCTCAGGATGAACCTAAATCTGGTTGATGTAGGAGGTGCCAGAAGTCACCTCACTCTGGCTAGGTAGTATTCCCACTAACACAAATAGATGCACTTCAGTGAAGCCTTAAAGTCCTTTCTAGCAGGGTTGGCTTCCTGAGTATGAGGCGTAGAGTCACATACCGCGTCATGCTCCAATCAGAATGGCCCATGCCTTGTTTAATCTACTGTCACTGTCTTGAAATTCATCATGATTTCATCTTTGAGCTTGTGTTTTGTGAGTGAACTCTAATAAGATGATGACATGCACTCATGAGCCAATGAGATATGCCCAATTTGTGAACTCTCGGTTTCTTGATGTCCCATTCACACAGAATTTCAGACCCATGATGTGTGGAAATTTAGTGAATCTTAGAGCAAATTTAGGTGGTTCAGTGGTAAAGAATCTGCCTGCCAAAGCAGGAGACACAAGAGATGTAGGCTCGATCCCTGGGTCGGGAAGATCCCTGGAGTCGGAAATAGCAACCCACTCCAGTACTCCTGCCTGGGAAATTCCATACACAAAGAAGCCTGGCAGGCTACAGTCCACGGGGTCACAAAGAGTCAGACACAACTGAGCAGGACAGAAGATAAGATGAGAGCAAATATAGTATTATGAAATTGCCAGCTTCTGTAGAGTGTTGATACAAAGTGTGCATATTAAGAAGTGAAATAAAAACTATTGAGTTAGTTTAGTTTTGTGCAGCATTTCCACAGTTATGATAAGAACAAAATAAATATGTATGTAGAACATGTAGAATATAACTTGTGTGATTCCTTGATTCCACATATGAATTAAATGCTTGACGTTTACATTTAAAACTGGTATTGCCTGATATAAACATGAAAAGTAAGGTTGATGTTAATTATTTAAAATTTTAAATTTTTCTTTACCTAGAAAGACATTAAATAGCACACAAAAAATATCACGCCATGTTGAGTGAGACTGAAAGAAAGGAAATGGCTGTATATTTTAACACATTTGCTGGCCCTTTTTTCCTGGCTTTTTGAACAAAGGGACTCACATTGCAATTTTGCAATGAACCTGGTAAGTCATGTAGTTGGCCCTACTTGCTGGCTCTAACATATGATCTGCCTAAGAGAAACCGTCATCAAGCAAGTGCCTGGACAGTTCCCACAGCAAAGCCAGGGGACTGTCTAGAGCCCAAATCTCAGCACAGTCTGTTCTCTGTGTTCTCAGGAGCCCAGGACTGACTGAGAACCACCTCACTTCACAGAGGTGGTTCTTAACCCAGATGGACTTCATTCTCAGACAAATAAGGCCTCAGGGACACTTCAGGAATGGAGGTCAGGCACATCCCTTCACCCAGGGGAAGACAAGGTTTAAGAGACCAGGTTCTGGAGACTGCCAAGATCGAAATCCCTCCTCACCACTTAAAAACCATGTGACTTTGGGAAAGTAAATTAATTCCTTGGTGTCTCAGTTTCCTCACCTGTAAAATGGGCTAATAATTGAATAGGGTTGTTGTGAGCATGTAGGGTGCTGTGCTTGATATGTAGGAAGACTTCAATAACTGTTAGCCATGATAAATATCCCAAGGCCCCTCTTCTTACGAGGCTCTTCAGTGACTGAAGGGGAGGTGGTATGTGAGGCAGCTTACAAGACAGGCAATGTAGTCAGATTAAGTTCAAGTCCAGCTCTATAGGTGGCTAGTCATGGTTCAGGCAAGTTTCTTAAGTTGTCCCTAAACTAAATTTTGTATTCAAGACCCAATCTAATGGAACCTCAAGCCCTGAAAGTCTCAAATAATATCTGCTGGCAGGCCCTGAAGGTAAGGATGGAAGAAAAAGCAGGTTACCATAAGGAAAGAATAAAACTGCCATCCCAAATTGAGAGCACAGAACCCACTTCCCCAGCATTGTTTTATGTGAGGACTAACTTCAGGAAGGCATCTCAAGATCTGCCTCATATGACACCTATAGCATAAACAACAAAAGCAAAAATAGACAAATAAAACCACCTCAGATTTACAGACTTCTATGCAGTAAGAAAAACAATCAACAGAGTGAAAAGGCAACCTGTGGAATGGGAAAAAAAATAGTTGTAAACCATATATCTGATAGGGACTTAAACCCCAGAATATATAAAGAACTCTGGAGGCTCAACAACAAAACAAACAAATAGCTCAGTTGTTTCTTTAAAAAAAAAAAAAAAAAAAAAGGGCGGAGCACTCAGCCATTTCTCCAAAGAACATAAACAAATGTCTAATTCAAAAAGATACATAGACTCCAATGTTCATAGCAGGACTATTTACAATAGCAAAGATATGAAAGCAACCTAAGTGTATATCAACAGATGAATGGATAAAGAAGATGTGGAATATATATATACAATGGAATATTACTCAGCCATAAAAATAATGCAATTTCTCCATTCACAGTAACATAGATGGACTTAGAGGGCATTATGCTAAGTGAAGTAAGTCAGATAGACAAAGACTGTACAATATCACTTATATGTAGAATCTAAAAAATACAACAAACTAGTGATTATACCAAAAAAGAAGCAGACTCATAGATACAGAGAATAAGCTAGTGGTTACCACTGGAAGGGAAGCAGTGAAAGGATGAGGGTAAAAACTACTGGGTGTAAGACAGGCTACAAGGATGCATTGTACAACACAAGGGAATATAGCAAATATTTTGTAATAACCTGTAAACACAGTGTTGGAGAAGGAAATGGCAACCCACTCAAGTATTCTTGCCTGGAAAACCCCATGGACAGAAGACCTGGTTGGCTATAGTCCATGAGGTTGCAAAAGAGCCAGACACAATGTAAAATTGTATAAAATATTTTAAATATTAATTAGGAAAAAAATGAGCAAAGGAGTGAACAGAGTTTTGTCCAAAGAAGATATACAAATGTCCAAAAAAGCATATGAAAAGATGCTCTGGGTCACTAATCATGAGTAGAATGCAAATCAAAACCACCATGACATACCACTTCACATTCATGAGATGGCCACTGTCCAAAACACAGAAAATAACAAATGCTGACGAGGACGTGGAGAAATGGGACGATTGTATACTATTGGTGGGAATGTAAAATGGTCCCGCTATTACGGAAAGCAGCATAGAGGTTCCTCACAGAGTTAAAAATAGAATGACCGTATGATTTAGCAATGCCACTTCTGAGTGTGCATCCAAAAGAAAACAGGACCTCAAAGAGATACGTGCACATCCATGTTCACTGCAGCGGTATTCACAATAGCCCAAGAGGTGGAAGCAATCAAACGTCAGTGTCAGGGGAATGGATAAACACAATGTGATATTTACATACAATGTCTTATTATTCAGCCTTAAAAGAGAAGGAGATCCTGTCACACACGACAGCAGAGCTGAACTCTGAAGACACTATGCTAAGTGACACGAGCCAATCACAGAATATTGTGCGGTTCTACTTACCTGACGGACCTAAGTGTAGTCAAATGCATAGGAACAGAAAGGTGCATGTCCTTCTGGAGGGCTGCTGAGGAGGGGAAACCGGGAGCTGTTGTCCAACGGGTACAGAGTTTTAGTTTTACAAGATGAAAAAGCTCTAGGCATGTGTTGCACAACAATATCCTTATAATTAATGCTACTGTACTGTATACTTAAAAATGATTAAGGTAGTAAATTTTATGCTATAGGGATAATTTTTAAAAAGTATGATCCATAAAAATTTGGATTAAGTCGGACTTTATTAAAATTAAAGCTTTGGGTTACATAAAGTTGAAATTAAAAAAAAAGAACAGGTGAAGTTTAAATGATGAAAGAAGTAATTCCTATGTACCACATGTTAACGGTGCCTGCCATATAGGAAGTCTCCATAAATAATGATGGTGTTATTTTGTTACCAGCAAGATTCATATCGCAGTTTGTGTTCAAGTGATGAAGTAATTCTGTGAGTTAGAACAACACTTTCTTGAAGTGATTAAAATGTAGTCTGAGCATTTCTTTAAAATGGTATTTAAAAGCTTCATTTCCAGGCAGCTGAAGAATACTCGTTCAAATGCATATGAGATTTTTATAAGAAACTTAATTATACTACTGATTCATAGCACTCTCCGAAAAAGTAGAAGAATAACCTATCCACATGTGACTAAATCTCAAAAACATGTGCTAACATCAAGATGGCAAATTACAGAAGAACACTATGAGGTGCATTTAAAACATATATAACTGTTTTACGTATACATACGCGCCTATGTAGTAAGCATTCCAAAATATGTATAATGACACTAATCAATTTCAGATAGTGTTACTTCTGGATAAGAAAAAAAATAAAGGGATAAAGGATGGAACTGAATCTGTAACTACTGCATTTTATTTCTAAAAATTAAAAAAAAAGAGTGAAGAGGAGCTATCTGTAACAAAACATTGTATTTCATTTGAGTAATGGATACACAGATGTTTGTGATAGTATTTTCTATATGTTTAATATGTTTCATAATTTAGAGTGTTAATTTTCACATGCATTTTTATTATTTACTAAAACTGAAAAGTCACCCCTCTTGCAAGCCTTCCTGGAATCCTCTGGAAGTCTCACTCCCTGGGTTCCCACAGATCTAGTTCAGTCCTCTATTGTTAGTTATGCTTTTATGACTTGTTATCTTTTTATGCAAACTGTTAGATTCTCAATGGCAGGGACTTAAATTAAGAGATGCCTACTCCTTGGAAGGAAAAGTATGACCAACCTAGATAGCATATTAAAAAGCAGAGACATTACTTTGCCAACAAAAGTCCGTCTAGTCAAGGCTATGGTTTTTCCAGTGGTCATGTATGGATCTGAGAGTTGGACTGTGAAGAGGGCTGAGTGTCAAAGAATTGATGCTTTTGAAGTGTGGTGTTGGAGAAGACTCATGGGAGTCCCTTGGACTGCAAGGAGATCCAACCAGTCCATCCTAAAGATCAGTCCTGGGTGTTCATTGGAAGGACTGATGCTAAAGCTGAAACTCCAATACTTTGGCCACCTCATGCAAAGAGTTGACTCATTGGAAAAGACCCTGATGCTGGGAGGGATTGGGGGCAGGAGGAGAAGGAGACGACAGAGGATGAGATGCCTGGATGTCATCACCGACTCAACGGATGTGAGTTTGAGTGAACTCTGGGAGTTGGTGATGGACAGGGAGGCCTGGCGTGCTGCAATTCATGGGGTTGCAAAGAGTTGGACACGACTGAGCTACTGAACTGAACTGATGCTTAGTCACCTTCATACCTTACTCAAAGCTAAAGGCCAGAGTGGCTACATTAGTATATGTTTAATAAATATTTGCACAATAAAGTAATAAAGTCAAATTGCATATCTGTAAATGCTGAAGTGTGATATGGTTGTTAATAAAAAGGAATGAAATTAATACAAAGAAAGGTATAATCATGAAACAATACACCTGAGAAGTCTAATTTGTTTATCAAATCCTCAGAAGCCTAGATCTCAGTCTGTCTTAGCCCAGACTGCCATAACAAAATACCATCGCCTGGATGCCTTAAACCCACGACATTTATTTCTCACAGTTCTGGAAGCCAGGAAATCCAAAATCAAGGTGCTAGCCAATTTGATTCTGGGTGGGTGCTCTTCTCCTGGCCGCCTTTTCACTGTGTCTTCACATGACAGAGAGCTCTGTTGTCTCTTTCTCTTCTTATAAGGCCACTGATCCCATCATGGAAATCCACCTGCACGAGCTAACCTAACTCAGAGGCCCCTTCTCTAACTACCTTGACATTGAAGGTTAGGGCTTCAGCATATGAATTTGGGAGTAGGGGTGGAGGAGGAGGGATATACAAACGTTTAGTCCATAACATCAGTCCAAACTTTGTCCTCCACCTCTGGACATAATTGCAAAGTGAGCCTGGGCTCTGGGGACTACTAGCCATGCTCAGATTTGTGTCTGAATGAGACAGAGAGAAGGCAGTGGTGGCAGAATCACACGGCATTTTTCTTACCAGCACATTTATATGATCTTTTCACACAACCGAGTGCCAATGAGTTGTAAAATTAACACTTCATAATTCACTTCATTAATTCTCATCAGCTTGTCATTGATCGCTCTCATGTTTGGATGATAGAGGATTATTGGATTTCATAATGAATTACACAGCCTTGAACAGTCCATATCTCCTTCATGCAAAAGTCATTTCAATGTTTAATTATTGAAAAATCCCAGTAAAACTAAGAAAGTGATTTTATGCATTCATTCTCTATGTTTTTTTTTAAAGCAGACCAGAAACATAAGGTGTTAGATTTAGATAAATTACTATAAAAACCAATTTAATAGCACTATCAATAATTACAAATATAAATTATTGTTTTCACATGAAGGTTGGTTATGTTAACATAACCAAGTAGTTGGTTATTGATGGACCAAAAGATGCATAATTATTCATCATTTTGGAGATGATGCTGATATATGACCATGCTGATGGACATCATCAACCGCATAAAAAGGAAGCCCTGTTCATTTACTTAAGGCTCCATAAAAGGCAGTTCTTAACTTCTTTCCCCATATTTTAAAAATCCTTTTTTATTTTTAATTATGAAATTTAAAAACTGGGCACTTTTCTTATTCAAGGTCCTGGGTTTAGAAGACAAATGTACAACCCTTCCACTGTCAAAAGAAGCTTACAGAAATACCCGCTACGCAAAAACACTTATTCAGTTCCCATTAACTTCAGGACTCAAATTGATGACTTACCATACTAATTCTTCAACAGTAGACTGATATTTCTTTCTATTGCTCCCCAGAGTTCTATAACTTTAGCCTTAAGAGACCATGACAACTTCTAATTGCAAATTCATTCTCATAATAATTATTCTAGGACTCATTCACAGGTGAACAATTCTGTAACTAATATCTGGGTTGTTTTATTTCTCCAGGTGATGGATATTTTTCTCCATAGCTTATCAGTGATCTTTTAGCTTAAATAAGGATGGCATTGTAATGGTTAGTGTAAAACTGATTTAAAAGTTAGCCAGTGGCCAGAGATTCTTGGTAAATTTTCTTATGGATGTCTTCATTGTGGTTAAAGTTTTAATTGACATTTAATAGTTAATATTTATCTGTTTGTTTTTAAATGGATATAAAATAGAAAGATACCTGGCAATCAAAAAAAAAAAAAAAAAGCTGGCCAATGGAAAATACATTAAACTAATAGAAAAGTGAGCTGAGTTTTAGAAGTGACTGCCTGCTATGTCCTGGGAAAATCTCTTACTCTGTTCCCAGGCTGCCTTGAGTCTATATCCCTCAACTATCCAGTCTCTAGAGGAAAATTGTACAGTGAACAACTCTCCCGCCTGTTCTTAATCAGAATTACAAAATACACACCAAACTGTGTATAGGCACACATATATGTAGGCATTCATTCATTTGACAAGCCTCTACCTGGAGCTGACGTTATGGCAGACAAAGCTTGGCACTCTGTACAGTTCAGAAAGTAAAACACAGTCACTTTTGAAAGGATATGAATATGTGTGTAATATGTGAAATAAAAGTTACTCTTAAATCTTTCTTAATAACAAAAGGCCATTTTTTGAATATTGGATGTGATAGGATACATCTGGGTAGTCTAAGCCAAACGTAGTCTTGCTACCCTTGCCAGTACCTGGTTTCTACATATATACAGTATGCACTTCTGTCCCTGAAACAAAGAGAGTAATAATCTGGGGAGAAGCATTCCTGGGAATGATTTCCTCTTCTGAAAAAGGCTCCCAAGACAGTCATTCTCTTTGCAGTCTTGCCTTTGGATTTTGTTTGCACACTTCTTGACTCATTAACTCTCTTTCTAGGTTTTTACCCTAAAGAAATAATCAGAGAGGTATGCAAGGATTTATATCCAAGGTTATTCATCCCAGGATTATCTATTACAGTGAAAAATTTAAAACAATCATAAACATCCAACAATAAGTTTCATCAAATAAACTATGGGGTATCTACGGGTTATTAACTATTCATTAAAAATTACATTATAAACATATAGGTAATTCTTCATGATACATTTGTTAAGAGAAAAAAGCAAATACAAAAGCAAAAATTTTTTGGAAAGTATATGTACATGTATTCTGTGTTGGGTGTGCGTGCATGTGTGTGTGTGTGTGTGCACTGCATATATATTCCCCCTGAAGGGTGGGATAATGGGAGATTTTTATTTTCTTTTTTGTGCTTATTTGGACTTTCCAAAGTTGGTAACATTAACATTTTTTTTTATATCTTTGCAGTTAGAGAGAGAAAAAAATGTTCAAAAACACAAAGCACATTCAGATATTACAATGGAGCAGGAAAAAGAAATGGCTTAACCTGAACTATGAGTTGCTAGTTCTGGAAGGTGTGCTAGAGCTGAGTCCTGACACTAGGCAGGATTCTTTGTAGGGAAGAGAAAGGGGATATTGCAGGAAAAGAAGAAAGCATACACTGAAAACTGAGGCTTCAGAAAACACGGCCCTTTTTTGGGGAAATGCTCATGGTCCAGTCTGGCTGGAGGCTGGGGGATGGAGTGCGTCAGGACCTATTAGGGGATCCGGCTGGAGAGAGCCGTTCACCAAGGGCCTTGTTCATCATGCTCAGAACCTCGACTTTTAGGTGGTGGGAGGTGACATTGATGGGGAAATTATTTACATGGAAAAGCAGACATTGCTATGGCTGCCTTTTTGTTTGTGACATTCATTCTGGGCTTTGGAAGGAATCAAATTCCTATTCTTCTCTCATCTTTTACACCACCATCCCAAGGTCACTTTATGGACTTCTCTTCATTCCACTTGAAGCACCCATGCACCAGATAGTGACTCCTACCTCTCACCCCCTGCAGGTACGAGTGTGGTCATCATGCCTGGGTTGGCCCATGAGCCAGAAGATACAGCTGCTAACCAGCGCCTCACTGCATATAGGCAATATTGTTACACTGGACCAATATAGCTTGCGGGCAACTGGGAACCATTACCCAGTGTCAAGTGAACCATTACCTGATGACTAAAAAGCCAAGCCTTCCTTGGAGACTCATTCTTTCACCGGTGTATCAGAAGAAAAGTATGTCTGCACCCTTCCCATGCTCCTCTTCTTAAAATGTTAACAGCAAGTATAGAGCGCTTTGGTAAATATGTTTGGATCTGGCTGCCAAGCACTGCTTTTCTGAAAATTGCCCTTCCTCCTTATCCTCATAGATGTCACATATGGATTGGACCAGGATCAGCATCAAATACCCACTCAGTTCTCTTGAAGGAATTTGAAATATGAAATAAGTGTTTTTAGCTGCAATCAAGCTGTTCTCTCAAATGGAAGAGAGGTCAACTTAGCTGCTTTTGATGGTGGCCATTATTCACTGTGATGAATAACAAGGCAGAGAAAGGTAGTATGTGGCAAGGAAGATAAATGTCACCAGCGGCAAGGGGAAGTGGACTCAAAATATGGTGTATTAGGGTAGACCAACTACTGTAAGAAACAATCCCAAATCTCAGTGACCTCACACAATACAAGTTTATCTCTTGCTCACACAAGATCAGATCAGATCAGTTGCTCAGTCGTGTCCGACTCCTTGAGACCCCATGAACTGCAGCACGCCAGGCCTCCCTGTCCATCACCAACTCCCGGAGGTCACTCAGACTCACATCCATTGAGTCAGTGATGCCATCCAGCCATCTCATCCTCTGTCGTCCCCTTCTCCTCCTGCCCCCAATCCCTCCCAGCATCAGAGTCTTCTCCAATGAGTCAACTCTTCCCATGAGGTGGCCAAAGTACTGGAGTTTCAGCTTTAGCATCATTCCTTCCAAAGAAATCCCAGGGCTGATCTCCTTCAGAATGGACTGGTTGGATCTCCTTGCAGTCCAAGGGACTCTCAAGAGTCTTCTCCAACACCACAGTTCAAAAGCATCAATTCTTCGGCACTCAGCCTTCTTCACAGTCCAGCTCTCACATCCATGCATGACCACAGGAAAGACCATAGCCTTGACTAGGCGAACCTTTGTTGGCAAAGTAATGTCTCTGCTTTTGAATATGCTATCTAGGTTGGTCATAACTTTCCTTCCAAGGAGTAAGCGTCTTTTAATTTCATGGCTGCAGTCACCATCTGCCGTGATTTTGGAGCCCAGAAAAATAAATTCTGACACTGTTTCCACTGTTTCTCCATCTATTTCCCATGTAGTGATGGGACCAGATGCCATGATCTTTGTTTTCTGAATGTTGAGCTTTAAGCCAACCTTTTCACTCTCCACCTTCACTTTCATCAAGAGGCTTTTTAGTTCCTCTTCACTTTCTGCCATAAGGGTGGTGTCATCTGCATATCTGAGGTTATTGATATTTCTCCCAGTAATCTTGATTCTAACTTCCAGTCCAGCATTTCTCATGATGGACTCTGCATATAAGTTAAATAAACAGGGTGACAATATACAGCCTTGACATACTCCTTTTCCTATTTGGAACCAGTCTGTTGTTCCATGTCCAATTCTAACTGTTGCTTCCTGATGGTCAGGCGGCTCCCCCATGCAGTTCTCTTCAAGTGGTGACTCGGGGACCCAGAATCCTCTCATATCATCTCATGTCTCCACAATGTTGTGGTTTCAAGATCCCCTGGGCGTCATCCTATCCCATCCCAGCACGTGGGACATTTGTATCCAGGACTAGAAGAGGCATATATCATTTCTTCCCACAATCTACTGGCAGAACTCAGTCACATGGTTCTACCTAGAGGGAAGGAAGTAGGGCTAGGAAATACAGCTTCACTGAGTGTCTAAGAAGAAGACCAGAACCAGATATTGCTGAACACTAGAAGGATCTGCCATATATAGGGAAAGGGAACCACCTGGCTTCCCACAGCACCTCAATCTTGCCTTACTTAAGACTTGGTCAAACCCAGTATCCTTACTCAAGCTAGCTCAAGTAGGTTTCTACTATTTACAAACTCAAGGAAAAGACTAACAAATCATCAAAACACTTTTCAGATTATAAAGTATTTTGACTGCTTGCACTCACATTTAATTTTGACATCAAGCCTGTGACACGAGTTTGAGCAAACTCCAGGAGACAGTGAGGGACAGGGAGGCCTGGCATGCTGCAGTCCAGGGGGTTACAAAGAGTTGGACACAACTTGGTGACTGAACAACAGCAAGAAGCCTGCGAGATAGATATGATTATCAGCCTCGTTTTGTTGACGAAGAAACAGAATCTCCCCGGAAACCATATCAATTGTTCAAGCCCACCACAACTTCAGGCAGGGCTGGTATTAACTCCTTCAACTCCAAAACTCAGTTCTTTTTTCAGCTTCATAGTGTGTAAGAACAGCTGGCAGGAGGGAGATAATGCTTCTAGCCCTTTACTGTGAGTGGTTTTATCAGATTACTTGCCCCCTGGAGGAAGAGCGAACAACAGCACAAAGACGCGAGCCTTTCTCAGGAAGAAAGGTGGATGGGACTGAAACAGAGGGTGCAGAGAGGAAAGCCCAGCCACACCAGACTCTTCGTATTCTTCCCAGATGCACAGAGGCTGTACTTGGAATTTGGAAATAAAATCTGATCAAAGCAAAAAGGGCAGGAATCCTTGTTCTCTGGAGGCCTGCATTTTGTATTTGACATTGAACCACTCCAGTCTATGACACAAAAAGTCTACTGAAAGCCTTGAAGGAAAGGAAGACAAATGGCCAAGACCTTGAGTCACGGCACCAAGATGAAAGGCAATGGGTGCTCCGAGGCTGGGGGAGAAGGACGGGCATGGAGAATTGTAAAGCCACCTTTGTGCACAACAAATGATGAGACAGCTCTGGAACGATAGCGAACAGCTGCTCTGTCTCCTCAGCACTAACAGCTGCCGCCTCTGCTGGGCTTTCCCACTACTGGCTCCTATGACATCCAGCCTCACAGGACTGACGGTCAAGGTCCTCCTGAGTCGCAGCGAAGCCAGGGCCAGAGGGAAAGGGCTTCAAATGCTGCTGGAGCGCGAGGGGGAAATGCCCGGGAGGAACAACCTTGACAAAATGAAGGTAACAGAAAGCGCTAAAAGACAATCGCTTAAGAGGACACAGATTGTGCTCTGAAGGCAGCAGTTCTCACATGTCTTTATAGAGATGTCCACTGGACCCAGGCAAAAAGGACATTGTAGCACTTTCAAAAAAAAATTGCATTCCACTTGAAAGACTGTCGTTTATTGCAAGATTACTTCCTTGTTTTGATGTTAAAATGTCCTTTTATGAAATGACAATGATAGAAAACGGTGGAGTTTTGTTTTTTTTTTTTTCAAATATATACTCCTGGCAAAATGAAATGCTGGCAATGCAATTTTAGTCCTTAACTTTTTTGTTTTCCCTCTCATTGGTCCATGAAATTGAAAAGCCTGGTACC
Organism: Tragelaphus eurycerus; assembly: GCA_935064755.1. NCBI lineage: Eukaryota > Metazoa > Chordata > Mammalia > Artiodactyla > Bovidae > Tragelaphus > Tragelaphus eurycerus. Next base: position 33,151,535 of record CAKXYN010000010.1, read on the forward strand.
CACTCAAAAGTCCGAAGATCTATACAAGTCATTCACATAGAAATAAAAAAAGAAAAGAAAACTTAGAAAACACCCACACATATCAAGGATAAGTCAAACAGATTTCAAGGACAAATCAATGCTTAGAAGTGGAATAAATAATAATGTCTTTGAGAAAAGTTGTAACACCAAACAGAAAAGAATTAGTTTCTAATCAGCCTTAGGAATCTGAATTCCTAACGCCTCTTAAAGTCATATGAAAAGGAGGGGAGATGGGTCAACCAAACCTTGATCATCACTCACAATTATCTCTACGATGGCAAACACAACTGACATGAAAAACTAGGGGCTATTCAGATTTTCAGAATGGATTGCAAAATACTAGCTGGGAGCCAGCTGCGAAGATTTTTGACAACAGAACTATTACCAGTGTTCACAAGGGTACTTAGAAGAGCTAACAATAGTAGTTGTTTTGCAAAAGTGTAAAAATGGAGTGAAAGAACAAGAGGAAAAAATTCTGCAAACGTGCCATATAACTCTTGGAACAAAAGCTATAAATGTTTCTATACAAAGGGGACTACCTCTACCCACCACCTGCTTATATTCTAGGATTCGGATATTTGCCAAAATGATAGTGTGGGAAAGTAAAAAGGCTTGGGCTAAAGTGCAGAAGAACAGGAATGAAAGAGCAAGGCATGTTTTCCTTGCATTTCAGATACCCATGCATCAATTTAATTGCCAGTTGTGTTCCTGACTTGCAATAACAAAAACATAGCTGGGATAATAAGGAGAAAAAGAATTGTAAATGAAATATTGAGATATTCACATTCCATGAAAATTGTAGCATTCATTCTCTTGCCTTGTGTTTTTAATGTTCCAATGGAAAGGGAAATGATCGAGGAGTGTTTGGAGAAAGCAAGTAATATTTTTAAAACACCTGCCATGGACTAGACACTGTGCTTGGAATTCTCTCTATATTATCTCATACATTTCTTTAAAAAAAAAAGATTTTTGGATGTGGACCATTTTTAAAGTCTTTACTGAATTTGTTACAACATTGCTTCTGTTTCATGTTTTGGTTTTTTGACCCGCAGGCATGTGGATCTGATTTCCCCAACCAGGAATTGAACTCTCACCCACTGTGTTGGAAGGTGAAGTCTTAACCACTGGACTGCCAGGGAAATCCTGATCTCATAAACTTTTAACGACATTCTGAGGTATTATGGCCCCATTATCCAGATGAGAACACTAAGGCTCAATGACAAGATGCTTACCCAGAGGTCAATTGCTAAATGTCAGAGTCAAACATATGTTTTCCGCGTTACTCTTGGTATCCAGTTACGCTCTCTGTCTGGAAACTGAATGAATGGCTACAGAACTTGAGACAGAAACAACTCCTTCTCTCAGAATTCCTCCTCCCACCGTTGGCCCCTTCATCACCTGAAGTATCCATTCCGTATGCCTGGGTCGGCCCCACCTACTGCCGATCTGCTGATTCGCTTATACTAAAATTAATTTACTTGTCCTTTCTGATCAGCCCAGAAAGTCTCTTCTGTTGCCAAGTTACACATAGTTATCAACTAACAGAAAAGGACAAAAGAACAAGTCCTAGGTAGTGTAGAAATAATGGTCCAGTTTTTATTAACAATCTCCTTCTGATTCTACTGATGGAAATCTCATGTCTACTAACAGGAAAGCTTAGTAGGAATGTGGTGGGGTCTTCCCACTTCCACTATCCAAAATGCATTTCTTTAATAGTAATTTCCAGTTCAAAAGTGTGATGGTTTGAAAAACTATGTACATATTCCCTTTCCAATGGTCACAAAGACATAAAAGAAAGGGCCTTACTGTACTGGGGTGAAAAGCCACCGCACACAATGTCTCCCAGAAACCTGTGAATATAGCCTCATTTGGAAATAGGGTCTAAAATCAGACCATGCTGGATTAAGTGGGTCCTAATTCAGTGACTGGTATCCTTACAAGAAGAAGGAAATTTGTACACACACATACACAAAACGAAGATGGCCTTTGATGAGGGAGGCAGACATTGGAATTATGCAGCTACAAGCCAAGGAACATCAAGAACCACAGACAACCACCAGGAACTAGAAAGAGGCAATACAGGACCCTCCTCTAGAGACTGCAGAGAGAGCATGGCCCTGCCAACATCTTGATTTTGGATTTCTAGCCTCCAGAATTGCAAGACAATACATTTCTCTTATTCTAAGCCACCCCATTTGTGGTGTTTTGTTAGAGCAGCCTGGGAAACTAACACACTTAGCACATTCCTTCAATAAAAGAGCCTTAACTGTTGTAAAATGCCTAATTCTGTCCAAATTCATGTTAACGCAACTCCAATCAAATACCTAAAATCCCCCATCCTGATCAAAATCTCAAGAGAATTGGCAGAGGGGGGCAATTTAACAAAATGATTCTTCATGATAGCTGAAGGGTGTTAGGTCCTAGCAAGGTGGTGAATGACCAGGCCTGCATTCATGGGGCAGGAAACTGAAAGAAAATGAGCTGAACTCTTGATCTGTGGAACTGGAAAAAAAATTAAGCCTGGTGAAACCTAAGGAAGAAATGAAAATGGTAGGGACAGAAATAAAATAAAGAACATGAATAAAGGAGCCATGGATTATTTGAAAAGATGAACAAAATAGATGCAACTCTAATGAAGCTGATACAGTAAAACACAGAATGATCCATGGGATTTTACACTGAATGTACATTTTAAGCACATGCAACAAGCAATTTATATTTTATAAGGATGTATACATTATTCAAGGAATTTCCCTGTAGCTCATACAATAAAGAATGTGCTTGCAATGCAGGAGACCCGGGTTCGATCCCTGGGTCAGGAAGATCCTCTGGAGAAGGGAATAGCAACCCACTCTATTCTTGCCTGGAGAATCCCATGGACAGAGGAGCCTGGTGGGCTACAGTCCATGGGCTCACAGAGCTGGACACTGAGTGACTAAGCACACACATATTTCAAGGACCTATATAAAGCACATTTTAGTAGGTGGGGTCTATGTTACATACAAAACAGGAGTGCAATCGATGATGAAAATAATAGGAATAAACAAAGAAAAGGGTCTTGCTATGTATCAGTTCCATTCAGCAGCTCTATGTACACTGAAATAGTACACTGATATAGTCAGTGTACTGATATACACTGATATAGTCAAGATGGATAACTGACAGGGATCTACTTATAGCACATGAAACTCTGCTCAGTGTGTGAGGCATCCTGGATGGGAGAGCAATATGTATGTCTGTGTCCCTTTGCTGTCTGCCTGGAACTATTAAAACATTGTTAACCAGCTAGTAAAAAAAAAAAATGTTTGTTTCATGAACATAAAAAGAAAAAAAGGGTTGTGCATGGATGTATGGACACAGAGTTCTATGGTATCAGATACAATGAGCATAGGAGTCATTGAATAATTTGTATGAAAACAATTTGCAGAAAAAAATAATAAAGTAATAATTTTTTCCGGCAGACTTAAAAAATTTGATGTTAAAAATGAAACCAATAGCTAAACAAATATATAATTTTCTATCTTATCTTGATTTGGGGAAGCACTGCAAGCATAAATGCAATGGGGGGAGAAAAGAGAGGAAAAAATGGATGCTATGACTCTGTTAAGGTGAAACTTTAAAAAATAAAATCTTTCTGTTCATCAAGGAATCATTTAAAAAATTACATACAAAAAGCAAATAGGAAAGAATATTTACAACAAAAACTACAAAAGAAACATATCCACTATGTATTAAACATTTATACAAATAAAAAAGAAAACATAAAAATAGACCTTATTAAAAGTTGGGGGGAAAAAACTTTTAACAACCCAGAAAGAAAATGTAATTGGCTAATAAATATGGAAAAATACTCAACCTCAGTAGTAATATAAAAATGCATATTTAGACTGAAATTTTCCATCTACCAAATTAGCAGGCTAGCACTCCTCTTGGGAATATAAACTGGTCTCCCTTCCTGGAAAGTAATTTTATATTATATGTCAAGATACTTTTAAATTTTCATATATTTTGACTCAGTAACTCTGCTCCTAAGCATCTGTCTTTAGGGAAAAACCTACACATTCATCAAAATTGGAATATTAAATTTAGTACATCCGTACTGTGACAGTAAAGCATTGTGAGAATATAGTCTCTGAATCCCCAGACTCTACTACACTGTAGGAACTCAATAAATGTTTGTTAAATGGCTCTGGAATTCTATGTGGCAGTTAAAAAAAGAATGAGTTCAAATTCTATGTGGAAAGATCTCCTAGACGTGTTGTTAAAGAAAGGTGAAAATCAGGACATACAGGACGACCCCACCGAGGTAAAACTAAAACTAGCAGCAAAACAAACAAAAAAATCCCTCTCCTTCCCTTACTCTCTCTCTTTTTCTCTCTCCCTCCCTCCTTCCCTCTTTCCTTTCTTCTCTCTTTCAATCCATAGGCAAGTACAGGAAAACACAAGTGCGTACCAAGCTTATAGGGACGATTACATTTGAGAAGATGGGGATGGGCAGGGAGAACACCCCTGAAAGGAGGCTGGATGGTTTTAGATATAAATACTCTCAGATTAATTACCTACTTTAGAAATAAAATGTGTTTCCTAAAGGATGCCTATGCAAAGATGTTTATAATAGCATCATTTGTAATCATGAAAAGTTGAAAATAACCCCTTAGGATGATAGATATGTTAACCACAAAACATCATGTAGGTATATAATAAGCTGTATTTTTTAAGAAGGGTTGCCAGGAAATGACATGGTACATTATTAAGTGAAAAACAAAAAGAACAAGAAAGATTTCATTAAAAAAAAAAAAAATATATATATATATATATAGGCTCATCTTACAAGAACCACTAGAGAAAATTCTTCAAGCCGAAAGCAAGTGACAATTGAGAATACTTTGATCCCACACAAAAACCAAAGAGCACCAGGAGAGGTAATTATATCAGTTATTACAGGAAAGGATGAATGCGTATTTCTTCCCCTATTTGAAAAGCAATTGTGTAAAACAATATGTATAGAATCATATTCCTGGGCATTCAACATATAGAAGCGTAGTATACTTGACAGTAACAGCACAAAGCCTGCTGAAATTCAAAACAGCTAACCCTAAACCTGGTAACACTGCCTTTCAAAGAAAAAAATGAAAGAGTTGTTGCCAGCGTTTTGCCCTAGTTCCTTTTGCCTCCTGTCTGACCCTGTTACTTCCCTATGTGTGTGGGAACTTGAGAACTATAAGTAAAAAACTCTTTTCAATGGCAATCATCTCCTGATCAAATGGCCTCACCACACCTGAATAATAACAAAACCTATGTTTTAAAACAAATAATAATTTTAAAACTATCCATAGCAAAACCTCAGGTACAGATTGCATCACTGGTGAATTCTACAGATATTTAAAGAAGAAATAACACCAGTTCTTCACAAACTCTTCCCAAAAAATAGGAAAAGGAAGAAAACGTCCCGATTCATTCTATGAGGCCAGTTCGACCATGAAACTAAAACCAGAAAACTTTACAAATGCTTCTGTTATAGAATTTTGACTTAAAACATCTGCTAAATTCCAAGTTCCTATAAAAGATTCTGTGTCTATAATAAACTTTCCTATATCTCTCCTTGCTATTTTTATAGATTCTGTTAGTAAAAGGAAAAGGCATGTAGAGTGAACACAGAAATGGTTGTGACAATTTCATTTTGCTTTTTCATTCTTCAAACGCCATCATACAATTTGTTTTCCTGTGCAAGCATTACACAAATGCAATTGCTTTCAGGAATACTAAAACAGCATTTTATGGGATTTGAAGTACTGAACAGAATCAGTGTGGTAATGCAGAACTCTTATCCTAACATAAGAATCTCAGACGTTAACAACTAAGTTGATTTCTAGGTTCTTGAGTGTTTGAAAAATAAAGTTGAAGTTTGAGATTTTTTTTTTTTTTAAAAAAAGGAGATTACGACAGAAGAAAACTACAGACCAACATTCCTTTATGAACACAGGTGCAAAAATGCATGAAAGCATTTGACAAAATCCAATGCTTCTTCACTAATCAAAAAAATAAAAACTCCACAAACTAGGAATAGAAAGAAGCTTTCTTAACCTGAGAAAAGGCATCTGTGAAAAACTCACAGGTAACATCATACTTAATGATGAAAGACTGAATGCTTTCTCCCTAAGACCAAAAACAAGATAAGGATATTCACTTTTACCACTTGTATTCAACACCATATTGTAGCGAATTAGGCACAAAAAGAAATAAAAGAAATTAAGATGGGAAAGGAAGTAAAACTGCCTTTATTTACAGATGACATGATCTTGTATATAGAAAATCCCAAGGAAACCACTAACCAAAAAATAAATAAATAAATAAAACTACTAGAACTGAAAAATGAGCTAGGCAAGCTTGTAAGATATAAGATCAATATATAAAAGCCAACTGCGTTTCTATACACTTGCAATAGGCAATCTGAAGATGAAGTTAAGAAAACAATTTCACTTTTATTAATAAATTTAAGAAAAGAAGCCCAAAGTGTATACACTGAAAATTACAAAATACTACTGAAAGAAATTAAAGAAGATCTAAATAGATAGAAAGACATGCCATGTTTGCTGACCAAGAGACTTAATATTGTTAGGATGGCAATACTCTATCAATAGGTCCACAAATTCAATGCAATCCTTTCAAAACCCTAGTTGGCTTCTTTGTAGAAACTAACAAGTTGATCTTAAAATTCATATGAAAATTCAAGAGATCCAGAAGAGCCAAAACAATCTTGAAATAGAAGAATAACTCACTTCCCAATTATAAAATTTAGTACAAAAATACAGTAAGCATGACAGTGTGGTGCTAGCACAAGACAGACATACAGATCAATAGAACTGAGAATTAGAAATAAATCCTCACATTTATAGTGATTTTCAACAAGTGCCCAAATGATTGAATGGAAAGAATAATTTCTTCAACAAATGGTACTGGGAACAACTAGATGTCCACATGAATGAAGTAAGACTTCTATTTTATATCATTTACAAAAATTAACTGAAATGGATCAAAAATCTCTTAAATGTAAAAGCTAAAACTACAAAACCTTTAGAATAAAATGTAGGTGGAAAACTTCATAATCATGGATTAGGCAATGGTTTCTTAGATATGACACCAAAAAACACAGTGACCCCATGGACTGTAGCCTGCCAGGCTCCTCCATCCATGGGGTTTTCCAGGCAAGAATACTGGAGTGGGTTGCCATTTCCTTCTCCAGGGGATCTTTCCAACCCAGGGATCAAACCTGGGTCTCCCACATTGCAGGCAGACTCTTTTCCATCTTTTACCATTTGGAACCACCGGGGAATCCACGAACACAGCAACAAAAGTAAAAATAGATAAATTGAATTTCATCAGAATTTAAAACTATTATTTTATAGGACACTATCAAGAAAGTGGGAAGACAACTCAGAGAATGGGAGAAAATACTTGCAACTCATATATTTGACAAAGGAATTCTATTTGAAATATATGAAGAACTTTCACAACTCAATAATAAAAAGACAAAAAAGCAATTACAAAATAGGCCAAGAATATGAATAGGCATTTCTCCAAAGAAGATATATAAATGGTCAAAAAACACGTAAAAAGATGTTCAACTTCATCAGCCATCAAGGGAACATATATCAAAATTACAATGAGATAACACTTCAAACCCACCAAGACAGCTATTATTAGAAAAGCAGATAATAATAAGTGTGGGTGAGAATGTGGAGAATTTGAAGCTGATAGGATAGTTTACTGGTAAGAATGTAAAATGATGCAGCTGCTTTGGAAAAATTCTACAAGTTCCTAAAATGGTAAACACAACATAGTTATCATTTGACCCAGGCATTCTACTCCTAATACTCAAGAGAAATGAACATGTGGATGTCCACATGAAAAGATGTACATAAATGTTCATAGCAGCATTATTCACAACAGCCAAAAAGTAGAAACGACCCAAATGTCCATCAACTGATGGCCAAATAAATAAAATGTAGTATATTCACACAATGGAATATTATTCAACAGTAAAAATGAATCAAGTATTGATATATCCTATAACATTGGCTTCCCTGGTAGCTCAGTCAGTAAAGAATCTGCCTTCAGTGCAGGAGACCTGGGTTCGATCCCTGGGTTAGGATAATCCCTTGGAGGTGGCAACCCACTCCAGTATTCTTGCCTGAAAATCCTATGAACAGAGGAACCTGGTGGGCTACAGTCCATGGAGTCACAAGAATCAGACACGACTTAGCAACTAAACCACATAACATGGATGAATCTTGGAAATACTCTAAGAGAAAGAAGCCAGACACAAAGGGCTGCGGAACTGGATATTGCATAACTCCATGTGTGTGAAACACCCAGAACAGGCAAATCTAAACAGGCAGCACAGAGATAAGCAGTCGTCTAGGAATAGCAGGACTTAGCATAGCCAGTAAAGATCTGGCTGATCAGCATTCCTTCAGAAGCCTTCAGGGAGTACATTGTCAGACAAAATGGCAGCTGTGGAATTAACAAAAAGAGTCTCATTTTACTTTAAATACCCCCTGTGCTCCATGCTCAGTCAGGTCCAACTCTGTGACCGCACGCACTGTAGTTCACCAGGCTCCCCTGCCCATGGGGTTTTCCAGGCAAGAATACTGGAGTGGGTTGCCGTTTCCTTCTCCAGGGGATCTTCCCAACCCAGGGCTCAAACTTGCATCTTCAGCACTGAGGCAGATTCTTTACCATGGAGCCACTTGGGACCATCTAGAAAGACCTAAGCAAGGATCTCAAACTGGAAAGAGCCAAGTCTTAGAGCTGGTTTAAGAGCTGGACTAAGTATTCACTACCTTATCCATTCTGCATCCTCTTATCGCTCCTGTTCCTTTCATCAGGCCTTCTTCTCATACTCAGCACCCTGTATTTTCAGGGCTTTTTAAAAATGATAAAATAAGATTGCACCACTGGCAATCTTAGATTTCAGGTACAGGGTTTGATGCCAGTGCAGTGGAAGACAGCAAAGCAACTGATCACCCATGGGCCAAATCATAATGATATGGCATTCTTTCCCATCAAGAAATTCTTAAGCTTCACAGTGCTGAATCCTGAATTTGACACTCTTAGTTAAACTTGGGACTTGGTTAAAGATTAAACAATCAAATTTTTATTTCAACCACATAAACAAAAAACTAAAATACAAGTGAAGACACATTGACAAAGCAGAGATTGGTTTTCTGTGACTGAGTAAGATCAGATCAGATCAGATCAGTCGCTCAGTCGTGTCCGACTCTTTGCGACCCCATGAACCGCAGCACGCCAGGCCTCCCTGTCCATCACCAGCTCCCGGAGGTCACTCAGACTCGCATCCATCGAGTCAGTGATGCCATCCAGCCATCTCATCCTCTGTCGTCCCCTTCTCCTCCTGCCCTCAATCCCTCCCAGCATCAGAGTCTTCTCCAATGAGTCAACTCTTCCCATGAGGTGGCCAAAATACTGGAGTTTCAGCTTTAGCATCATTCCTTCTAAAGAAATTCCAGGATTGATCTCCTTCAGAATGGACTGGTTGGATCTTCTTGCAGTCCAAGGGACTCTCAAGAGTCTTCTCCAACACCACAGTTCAAAAGCATCAATTCTGCGGCGCTCAGCCTTCTTCACAGTCCAGCTCTCACATCCATACATGACCACAGGAAAGACCATAGCCTTGACTAGGCGAACCTTTGTTGGCAAAGTAATGTCTCTGCTTTTGAATATGCTATCTAGGTTGGTCATAACTTTCCTTCCAAGGAGCAAGTGTCTTTTAATTTCATGGCTGCAGTCACCATCTGCAGTGATTTTGGAGCCCAGAAAAATAAAGTCTGACACTGTTTCCACTGTTTCCCCATCTATTTCCCATGCAGTAATGGGACCAGATGCCATGATCTTCGTTTTCTGAATGTTGAGCTTTAAGCCAACCTTTTCACTCTCCACTTTCACTTTCATCAAGAGGCTTTTTAGCCCCTCTTCACTTTCTGCCATCAGAGTGGTGTCATCTGCATATCTGAGGTTATTGATATTTCTCCCGGCAATCTTGATTCCAACTTGTGTTTCTTCCAGTCCAGCATTTCTCATGACTGAGTAAAGGAAACTTTTTTTTTTTTAGCATCAGTGCAGAATAGGATGCTAAAAAAAAAAAAAGAGTTTCCATTACTCAGTCACAGAAAACCAATCTCTGCTTTGTCAATGTGTCTTCACTTGTATTTTAGTTTTTTGTTTATGTGGTTGAAATAAAAGTTTGATTGTTTAATCTTTAACCAAGTCCCAAGTTTAACTAAGAGTGTCAAATTCAGGATTCAGCACTGTGAAGCTTAAGAATTTCTTGATGGGAAAGAAGTTGCCGGAAGAAATATCAATAACCTCAGATATGCAGATCATACCACCCTTATGGCAGAAAGCGAAGAAGAACTAAAGAGCCTCTTGCTGAAAGTGAAAGAGGAGAGTGAAAAAGTTGGCTTAGAGCTCAACATTCAGAAAACTAAGATCATGGTATCCGGTCCCAACACATCATGGCAAATAAATGGGGAAACAGTGGAAACAGTGGCTGACTGTATTTTGGGGGGCTCCAAAATCACTGCAGATGGTGATTGCAACCATGAAATTAAAAGACACTTACTCCTTGGAAGGAAAGTTATTACCAACCTAGACAGCATATTAAAAAGCAGAGACGTTACTTTGCCAACAAAGGTCCAATTAGTCAAGGCTATGGTTTTTCCAGTAGTCATGTATGGATGTGAAAGTTGGACTATAAAGGAAGCTGAGTGCAGAAGAATTGATGCTTTTGAGCTGTGGTGCTGGAGAAGACTCTTGAGAGTCCCTTGGACTGCAAGGAGATCCAACCAGTCCATCCTAAAGGAGATAAGTCCTGGGTGTTCATTGAAAGGACTGATGTTGAAGGTGAAACTCTAATATTTTGAAGCAATTGGCCACCTGATGCAAAGAGCTAACTCATTTGAAAAGACCCTGATGTTGGGAAAGAGTGAAAGCAGGAGGAGAAGGGGACAACAGAGGATGAGATGGTTGGATGGCATCACCAACTCAATGGACATGAGTTTGGGTAAGCTCCGGGAGTTGGTGATGGACAGGGAGGCCTGGCGTGCTGCGGTTCATGGGGTCACAAAGAGTCGGACACAACTGAGCAACTGAACTGAACTGATTCTGCATGTGTGTGTATGAGAGAGACATCAACAAAAAATAAATAAATAAGAGAACTGGTAAGGATACGAGTCATGGAAAATGTTTAAAATCATTTGGCTCCCCCAGAAGACAGCCAGATGGTCAGTGAATGATTCAGCATGGGAAATAGCCAGTAAGGGCAAGCGTGATCGGTGAACGGATCTGAAAGAGACATCACAGGTGGGGGGAAAAGTGGGACCTTCCTTGTTGCTGAGAGTCTTAAAAAGATTATCTCAGGGGATTATTGAAGGGCTAGGCTCCAACCTGCCTGTTCTAAAAGCAGCTCATAAGGTATAGATGAAAAGAACAGGAAGAAGCATCAGCCACTATGATTGCTAAGCCAACAAGATCCTTTCCAGCAATTCTTGCTGGAGCTTGGTTCAGGTTCTATCTTTCATATGGAATCAAAACCAACTTTACATACTCGTTTCTACTAAAGCTTTCCCCCCACTTGGTTGATAGCATGGCTTGTAAGCCCTGTCAAGATTCTCCAACAATTTCTGATGCCTGCAACATTCACAAGCCCTACACTGTTTTTTATAAAACAAAGCCCTCCAGAGTTGTTTGGGTGATGAGTACCTAGAGATTGGTGCCCACATCCCTGTCTAGCACCTTAAACGATCTTATATGTGCACCTGGAGACACCATAAATACTGCTTGATACTGTTGATTATCCAGCCAGGAATTAATATCCCAACTGTATTTCAAACTCTAAACAGCAGTCATCATGCTACTTTGAACTTACGTGGGGCTCCTTTCTAAAGAACTCAAATTGAATTTTTAAATCTGCCTAAATTAATTATGTCTCGAACTTCCCACGAAACAGTTAGTAAATATCACTTGTTGAATATGTCTTCTGTGGAAGGCATTCTGCGAAGCATTTATTAGTTGTGCCACTTTGGGTAAATCATGTATTCTCTATGAGCTTCAGTTCATCTGTAAAATGGGGAAAACACTGTCTTCCTCAAGAATCACCAAGTCAGTTGCTGACAGGCAACTAACCAAGTAGAGGGAGCTAGGTGTCAGTACTGAGTGCTTATTAAGTGAGACGCACCTGGTAATCATGCGGGCCTGTTCACTAAGATAGGATGTTGCTTCTTACATGGAACTCTGCCCAATGTTATGTGCCAGCCTGGATGGGAGAGGGCTTTGGGAAAGAATGGATACATGTATATGTTTGGTTGAGTCCTTTTGCTGTTCACCTGAAACTACTACAACATAATCAGCTATCAGATCAGATCAGATCAGTCGCTCAGTCGTGTCCAACTCTTTGCTATACCCCAATACAAAATAAAAAGTTTAAAGTTTGAAAATTAAAAAAAAAAAAAACAAAAAACTTGCCTCTTCTTTCCTGTAGACAGATCCTGCCTTCCTACTTAGAGCAGCAAGAAGTGTGAGATATGCTTTCCTAGGCTCCCTTGCAACTAGGATACTGGTATATGAGCCAGTCTTGGTCACTGGTAAGCTCAGTTCGGTTCAGTCGCTCAGTCGTTTCCGACTCTTCGCGACCCCATGAACCGCAGCACGCCAGGCCTCCCTGTCCATCACCAACTCCCGGAGTTCACTCAGACTCACATCCATCGAGTCAGTGATGCCATCCAGCCATCTCATCCTTTGTCGTCCCCTTCTCCTCCTGCCTCCAATCCCTCCAAGCATCAGAGTCTTCTCCAATGAGTCAACTCTTTGCATGAGGTGGCCAAAGTACTGGAGTTTCAGCTTTAGCATCATTGCTTCAGGGGAAGTCAGTTAGGGACTTTTTTTTTTTTAAGTTTTACTTTTACAAGAATGGGGAGAGACCAGTGGGAAGACAAGCTTTCCTCTTCCAGACATGTGTGTGTCTGCATGTGACAGGAGCGCCCTTTGGAGGCATGGATAGAAATGAGAGGAACATCACAGCAGACTTGCTGAAGATGTCAGAGGAGAAAGGTGGACGACATCAGTGGCAGGGGGCAGCAGTCCTCGACAGCATTTTTATGCCACTGTATGAAACCTGGAGCTTCCCTACCTTAACTGAGGCGATAAATACTTGAAGCTATTAGTTGGCTTTCTATCACTCACACTGAAATCATCTCCTCTGCATCGTGGCACGTTACCAAGGGGGCACTTGTCATCATCTGAAGTCAACCACTGGGACTTCCCTCATGGCTAAGCGGCAAAGACTCCATGCTCCCAAGGCAGGGGGTCCAAGTTCAATCCCTGGTCAGGGATCTAGATCCCACATGCCGCAGCTACGAGTTTGCCTGCTGCAACAAAAGATCCCGCATGTCTCATTGAAGACTGAGGAATCCATGTGTCACAACTAAGACCCAGTACAGCCAAATAAATAAATAAAAATGAATAAAGAAGTCAGGCACACTCAGCTTCCACTGGTGGCTTCCAGATGAGGATTTTTCAAGAAGAGCCAGGAGTCCAGATTTTTTAAATGTTGGCTTAAAGAAATATGTGCATGCCAAACAAAAGACATCTGGAGGCCAAATTCAGCCCACAGACACTGTTTTCAACCCTTGAAGTACCTCTGACAGTTGCTGTGAGTACTGAATTAAATGTGTTTAAAATAAGATCAGTAATAATAATAGCAACACTCACATAGCACTTAATATGGGCCATTTCATTTTGCTTGATTTACCAATCGAATACTCATGTGTAACCAGGCCTTACAACAACTTTATGGAGAGATGTAACTACCACTTCCACTTTACAGAAAAGGAAAGTAAGGAGAAGAGAAGTTGAGCAATTTGCTCTGGCCACATAGTCACGATGAAGCGCAACAGGAATGTGAGACTGGGCCGAGGTAATCTGGCTCCAGATTTCACTATGTTTAATCAGAGGAGCCTGGAAAGACTCAGACATGATTTACTGACTAAATAACAACAGTCAATATGTTACGCTTGTAAAACATTCCATACAAATTTCTGACATGTAATTGATAGTCTATCTAAGTTCCCCAACCCCATCCCCTCCTATGCTTGAGGCAATTTCAGAAATAGAATTAGGGATTTTTCTGATGCTAAAGAGGATAGCTTGGCATGTTAGATATTAATGACAGTTGTCATTTCAAGTTTGGCGTCTCAAAAGCTGCCATAATATCCAGGCAGGTAATCAATATCATAATAAATGAAATCTATATGGTCTTGGCTGGAAGGTGAGACCGCTGTTATGACATTTGTGCTCAGCTCCTTGGCCACCAAACAACAGGCATGCTCTGCACCTGGTGAAATGTTGTACCTTCAGGAAAGACCACCAAATTCTCATGGTGACAGCCAATTTTTCCACCAAGGCTCCTAGATGGCACGGACTGGATGAATGGATGGATGATGAATTGGCTCCAAAGGCACACACATCTGCATGCAGTAGGAGACACTGCTATTTTGACTCTGCCCTTAGAGTCAGTCCCAAGATGGACAAAGCTTCAAAGCTAAATTCAGTTGGTATAAATTAACAACTGTAGTGTTTAGTCAGTCTTAATCAAACGTTCCCTAAAAATGGGCTCTTATAGAAGTGATTCCAATGGGAGAAATGCAACTCCAAAAATGTTTATAACATTCTTGATGGGGGTAGAGGTGAGAGGAGTGTGGGAAAACCATGCACCTAAATGTCAAGCAATAAAAAAGTGTATTTTGGTATATCCATAGGATTGACTATTAGATCACCATTAAAAACATTGCTTACAAAGAATGTAATAGAAAAATACTTAAGATCCAATAATAAATGAGAAAAGGACACAAGTTGTTTGTACAGCATATATTAAAATACATCATCTAAATTAATTTTTCTTAAAGAATAAAAAACACTGAAAATGACTCATATAATACATATAATACAGGACTCATATAATAGACAAACCAACAAGTATGTATTAACTACCAAGTACTGTAGATGCAAAGTAATGACATGAAACAAAAAAATTTCTTCCTGCTTTTAATAGCCTTCAAAATAATCAAGGAGATGAGATGCTCTCTAACAATTACAACATAAAGAAATTTGGTAATTGGAAATGAACAATTTATAACAGTTGCTATAATACTCAGAGGAGGGGAAGCTGACCTCTGGCTGTGGTGACCCAGGCAGGCTGTGAAGAGGAGCAGAGTGGACACTGTACCAGAGCCTTACCAGGATTTCAGGAGACCAAAGGGCATTCCAAGCAGGGGGCAGGATGCAAAGTTTGGTGGAATGCATCAGTCCATACTGGTGAAGGTATGGAAACACGCAAGGTATGTTTAATGTGATGCAATGGAAAGAATCCAGGGCCTGAATTGGGACCCTGGCTCTGTAATTTCTGTAAATGACTTAAGATAACCTTTGAGGTCGCAGGTTCTTTACTTGCATGCAGGAACAATAATACATCTCAGAGGATTTCCGTGCAGGTTAAACAAGGTCATTTATATAGGATGCCTGGCCCATAGTGGAAAATTGTTAAAGCAAATTCTTTTGCTATCTCATTCTCTTCTGTTTTCTTTGTTCATCCACTCACTCACTCTTTCAACAAGGGTTGAGCCCCCGCCACGTACCAGCACTGGGCTGGTTATTATTGGTCTGTTCTCATCCAATTCCACTCCACATGCCTTGCTGTTCTGTGCTGTTCCCCAGGAGCCTGACAACCATGGATTGCATCACCCAGGCTCCCGTGCCCTCTGGCTTCCAGTTGGAAGCACTGGCAGGAAATCTGAGGGTGGGAGGAGAAAGAAGGTGGACAATTTACCCGGCTTTCCACTTCCTCCCTTGTCTCAACATGGGGGTGGTAGGCAGCTCCTCTTCCTTAGCACAGCTCTCAGCTTTTGGGGACACAGCTCCCTTCTGCCCCTTCATGCCAAGGGGTGGGGATGACACTTTCTGGGGCCACCACCATGCCTCGTGGGTTTCCTTCACCCTGAACATCATCTGTTTGTTCAATTCCCTTCAGTTGACCTCTTCGAGTCTGCTGCTTACTGAGACTCTGACTGACATGCATGATGAAGAAGGCAGACAAATCCTTGCCCCTACATTCTGATGAATAATTGCATAGGCAAACTAGCCATGGGTACAAAGAAGAAAATAAGGTAACATGATAAAAAGAGAGGCTACGAGGGGAGCAAGAGTGACATTTGAACGGAGACTTAAAAGCTGAGGGAGAGTCAGCAATCCAAAGTTCTGGGAGACCCCTATGTAAGACAGAAGTGCTGTATAAGAGTTTACAGTGAATGCAAGCATGAGGTGTTGGAATACTGAAAAGAGGCCACTGGGGCTGGAAATTGGCAGCCTGCAGGAAGAGTGGCGGAAGGGTGGTCAGAGGGGCAGTAGGAGCCAGCCAGCGCTGGGTGTGATGGGCCGTGGAAAGGGGCCTGGACTCAGAGACGAGGTGTATTAGGATGGTTTTGGAGGGCTGCAGGTTGGGGAGTAATTTGAGCGATATTTTGAATCCATAATATTCCACCGTGTGGGCAATGGATTATGCATCAGGCAAGAGTAGGAGGTTATTGCCATGGAAGAGCTGCTGGCAGCTTGAACTAGAAGCTTGGCAATGGCAGTGGAGAGATGTGAATGAACTTGAGATTCATTTACACTATAACCCTGAGGTATCATCATATTTCAGTTCTTCCCAACCAGTGTCCTAGACCCTTAGAGGATGGTGAGCACTCTACTATATTTTTTTAATTTATATTTTTATTTTAGTGGTTATATATTTCAAAATTAGTGTGAAGATATCCTGGATCATCTGTATGCCCATCTTATAACAGAATAGTATTATCACATAATTTCAGTGGTCCCAGTTCATTTAGATTCTAAGACCTCCCAGCACCAAATGATTGCCAACAATGACAGCATTTAACATAATGTGATGATTTTATTAAAATGTAACACACATACAGAAAAGAATACCACTTGTAAGAATATATAGCTCTATACGTTTTCACAAACTGAACATTTCCATAACCAACACAGAGTTTAAGAACCTAACCCTCTAGGAAACCCCCTCCTGCCTTCTCCAAGTCACTCCCCACCCCACCCCGCCCAGTGTAACGATCACCTTGATTTCTAGCACCATAGTTTACTTTGGCTTCTTTTGGAACTTTCGATGAATGCAGAGATGAGAGTTACGTAAGTGGGATGAAGCTGGCCTCTAAAAAATCCCATCACAGTGTGTGGGCAGCATGGGATTCCCACTAGGGACCAGCCCTCAGTTTCAGTTCATGCTTCCTGGGCATCGTGATGAAGATCTGACCTCAGAGACTGGGAACCAAGTTCTCCCCAAGGCATGAAGCAGTTTCATTAGCATATCACAGTGGATCCCCATCAGTGGACACGGCCCAGCACAGTCACATCAGTAGTCCTGGGTAGGTATTAGAAAGTCTATTTATCATGGCTGTGCCTGTCATACAGAATAACATTTTCCCATACCTTAGATGACTCGTGAGATGTTAAGAATAAAACAGTGATGCCTTGACTTCTGTCACTGCTTTCCTAGTATGCACTCCAGCAGCTTTCCCAGGTCCAGACTAAAAGGTGTCTTCTTTAATCAGAAGGAAAGTCCAGCTGAATCTGCCCCAAGTCGCAGGAAAGCTCTCACCCTATCCCACTAGTCCTCATTCATTACACCACCAGAGTCAAAACCAGGAAGCAGGCAAGCTTTGGTTTGAATGAACTCTCTTGCTCACTCCAATTCTGGCCCCTCCTGTTACTCCAATGACCTCATGCCTCCCAATGGCCCCAGAGTCCCTCACTGGAAGCAGGCATAGCCCTACCCATCAAAATGTAGCCCTCCTGCCGCCATTCTCTCCCAGTTCTGCTTTCTGTTATGTGATAATGAGTGACATCAGATTTATCCAAGGAATGCCCATGATGGTTTAGGGGAAAGAGCAATGCATTTTAGAGTTAAGGAGTCTGGTTCTAGTTCTAACATGACATCAGTTAGGATAACTAATTAGTTGAAGGTGACAGCATTCAACTTAAGCAAAAAACAAACCAAAAAAAAAAAAAAATCCAGAAATGAATGAGTTCCTACCAGGGTCAGGGATCAGATACAGCTGTATCAAGGTCTCCAAGATGTCATTAAAGACAGACTCACTTTCTCCACATCTTTGCACTGCCGTCTTTGGCTCTCTGGCTACAGTCCAACCCTCCCAGCAACCCCAACGGAGAACATGAACTTCTCTATTCCAATGTCCTGAAATCAAGTCTCTAGTTTTGATTGGCCTCCTGGGAACACATGTCCTGATGCTCTGGTTAGTGAGGCTTGGCTCATTTGCTCACTGTGGATTTGGGAGTAAAGTTAGCACCACCCAAGATGCTAGGACAGAGTGGGAGGGGCTGATTCCCCAGAAGGACTGAGGAAGGCAACAGCCATAAGTGTCCTCTTCAGTCATTAATTAATCATAAGAGCTTGACAGATCTTTACAGCTCTGGGCCTGGTTTCTCACCTGCAAAAAGAGACAGATGGGCCCTTTGCTAAGTCACTTCAGTCGTGTCCGACTCTGTATGACCCCATAGACGGCAGCCCACCAGGCTTCGCCATCCCTGGGATTCTCCAGGCAAGAACACTGGAGTGGGTTGCCATTTCCTTCTCCAATGCATGAAAGTGAAAAATGAAAGTGAAGTCGCTCAGTCGTGTCCGACTCTAGCGACCCCATGGACTGCAGCCTACCAGGCTCCTCCATCCATGGGATTTTCTAGGCAAAAGTACTGGAGTGGGGTGCCATTACAACCTCTAATATCCCTTCTACTTTGACACTTCATAACTCTACCTAATTTCTCATAGGCATGTTACATAGTTTTTTTACATCCCAAAGAATAATTTCTCAAGCCAATTAAAACGGGAAGCAGTAGGGACATAATCCGGAGAAGGCAATGGCACCCCACTCCAGTACTCTTGCCATGGATGGAGGAGCCTGGCGGGCTGCCGTCTATGGGGCTGCACAGAGGCAGACATGACTGAAGGGACTTAGCAGCAGCAGCAGCAGGGACATAATCACCTACATGGTAAGTCATTTGGGAGGGGTAAGACCCACCATAGTGCAGGCCTTCCCCATTTGCTCTGTGGGATCTCTGCCCCCAGTAACCCTGTAGAGACACAAGCCAGAGAGGCTGGTGCCAATGGAGAGGAAGGGATGGAATCGGAACTGTCATAATTCCACCAACAATGATCATGCACTTCCTACAACCCCAGTACTATACTAGGATCTGGAAATGAACACGAGGAAGGCACAGCCCCTGTTTTCTAAGACCACAGTCTTGAGGTGGGCACACAAAAGCAAACCGCTGACTGACAGTTCAGAAGGTCACGGACTGTGGCAGGATGGTAAGGTAGGTCAAGTGAGAGACACAACACTCAGTGGGAGGGTTTGGGGTATAAGGAGATGAGAGAATAGTCAGGGAAGTTATTTCTAAGAAGGAGATCCTGAACAGGGTCTGGAAGGAGAAAGGAGAATCTAGCCAGTTAAGAAAAGCAGGGAAAAAGCATTCACACCCAGCGAGTCGGGGCAGGCTCGAGCATTGCAGTTTGTTGCAAGTGGCTGCCGTGTGGAATTTAAATGGGACAGTGGCAAGAGGTAAGGCCAGGCTTGATTGCAAGGGTCCTGGAGGACCAAACCAAGAAGATGTACCTCCTGGAGTATCATAGAGACCCTCGGGAGTCACTGAAGGATGTTAAGCAGGAAGGTAACACAATATCTCTTATTTATAAAGCATCTACCAGTGTCACATTTTTTTCATACTGTGGTCATGTATGGATGTGAGAGCTGGACTGTGAAGAAAGCTGAGCGCCAAAGAATTGATGCTTTTGAACTGTGGTGTTGGAGAAGACTCTTGAGAGTCCCTTGGACTGCAAGAAGATCCAACGAGTCCATTCTGAAGGAGATCAATCCTGGAATTTCTTTAGAAGGAATGATGCTAAAGCTGAAACTCCAGTATTTTGGCCACCTCATGAGAAGAGTTGACTCATTGGAGAAGACTCTGATGCTGGGAGGGATTGAGGGCAGGAGGAGAAGGGGACGACAGAGGATGAGATGGCTGGATGGCATCACTGACTCGATGGGTATGAGTCTGAGTGACCTCCGGGAGCTGGTGATGGACAGGGAGGCCTGGCGTGCTGTGGTTCATGGGGTCGCAAAGAGTCGGACACGACTGAGCGACTGATCTGATCTGATCTGACCAGTGTCACGTGGGGTCAGGGAGACATAAGACCAGTTGTCTTCAAGAAGTCTGTAATCACAGACTTTCCTGGTGGTTCCATGTTTAAGGATCCACCTGTCAAAGCAGGGAGACAGGGGTTCGATTCCTAGCCTGGGAAGAGTCCACAAGCCACAGGACAGCTAAACCCATGTGCCACGACTGCTGAAGCTCATGCTCTAGAGCCCACAAGCTGCAACAAGAAAAGCCACCGCAGTGAGAGCCCTCGCTTCACAACTAGAGAGTAGCCCTGACTTGTCATGACTGGAGAAAGCCTGTGTGCAACAATGAAGACCCAGTACAGCCAAAAAACAAATAATATTTTTAATTAAAAAAAGAAGTCAGTGATCACACCATCATAATGATAGAGGAAGAACTTCAATAGCCAGTATCTGACCACTTGCTTCTGTAGTTTTGACGTGTGTACGTCTGTTTATTCACACCTTTACCTTGTTCCACAAAATGTTCACTCTTCAGAAAAAAAATGCCTGCACCTGAGACATAATGTTTAAAGGTGATCTGTAAGTCTCTGCTAAAAATCACACCTCACAGCTGATTATAAAACAGCTCAAGATCTCTTAGCCACCAAATATCATTACAAGGATTCTCATGTGGCGCTAGTTGTAAAGAACCTGCCTGCCAATGCAGGAGACATAAGAGACACTGGTTCTTTCCCTGGGTCGGGAAGATCCCCTGGAGGCAGGCATGCCAATCCACTCTAATATTCTTGCCTGGAGAATCCCATGCACAGATGAGCCTGGAGGGCTACAGCCTATAGAGTCACAAAGAGTCAGACACGACTGAAGGGACTTGGCGCACATGCATGCAGGCACAATAATCCACCAGCATCCAGTGGAGACACCTGGGACCCTCTGCTGGCTGCTCACAGAGGCCCATAGGTCTTCCTTCTACAGAAGGGAGAAAGTCCTATATTCAACAGAAGATGGTTCTGCCCAGTGGAAATCATGGCACTCTGCACACCCAGGCTTGATGGTAAGATTATTCCTAATGGCATAAATCCTCAGAGTATCGTGTGTCTGAAGGAAAAGCAGAGATGCATCTGAACACCAGGACTGCCTTAGAATGAAGAGAAACAAGGAGAAGCACTGAGTTGTGAAAACAACATCTACTCAATCAACCTAAGTAAAAGTGAAAGTTGCTCAGTCATTTCTGACTCTTTGTGACCCCATGGACTATACAGTCCTTGGAATTCTCCAGGTCAGAATACTGGAGTGGGGATAGCCTTTCCATTCTCCAGGGGATCTTCCCAACCCAAGGATCGAACCAGGGTCTCCTGTACTGCAGACAGATTCTTTACCAACTGAGCTATCAGGGAAGTCATGATCAACCTGAAATGGGACCTAGAAAAGAAATGGCTAAATCGGTCATAAATTAAGGAATAAATGAAAAAATGGTTGGTTTCCACAGAAGTTTGACATTCTCAGTCCACTACAGTCGATTCTTAATCATGCAAGATAACAGGGACCTTTGCCAAATGTCCTGCAGAATGAAGAGTAATTTTTTTAGCTTATATTTGACTTGGAAATGCATTCTATTTTTTTTTTTTTTTTGGACTAGCTTTAACTTTCAAGCTCTATTTCACTAAAGATTAAGTAGTAATGACAATGACATTGAGCAATGACAACATCTCCTTAGAGTCTGTCGCAATTTTCAAAGCTTATTTGTATCCATTGTCTCATTTGAGCTTCTCAATAACCCAACTCAGTGACTTAATTAGCAAATGCCCATCTCAATGGCACCCCACTCCAGTACTCTTGCCTGGAAAATCCCACGGACAGAGGAGCCTGGAAGGCTGCAGTCCATGGGGTAGCAAAGAGTCGAACACGACTGAGCAACTTCACTTTCACTTTTCACTTTCATGCACTGGAGAAGGAAATGGCAACCCACTCCAGGGTTCTTGCCTGGAGAATCCCAGGGAGGGGGAGCCTGGTGGGCTGCTGTCTATGGGGTTGCACAGAGTCGGACATGACTAAAGCAACTTAGCAGCAGCATAGACAAGGAAATGAAGCTCAGAGACCCTCCACCTCTAAGTAAAGTGACTGAGCTGATCTCAAACCCAGGCTTCTTACTTGAATCCAAGATTTTTTTCCTAGGAAGGGCTGAAAGAAGCCAAAACCAAACAAAAAACTGAGATGCAAAAAATAAAGTGCTGACTATTGAAGCTTTACATGAGGACGCGAAATTAAAAACAAAGAGACCATTTTTCATGTGGACTCAAAATGTGAGTTCTCAGTTTTGTTTCTATTTGTACGAGAGCTTTGTCGTTTTAAAAGGCCCTTTCTTCTCACTCAAAATGAGAAAATACCTTCTGACAGCCATGCAATTAGTAGAGCCTTCAGATTCTGATTTCCTCTGTTCCTTGGTGTTACTCTTTTTCATAGGGCTCCACACAGGCTCCCAACAGAAGGGAAGCTGGAGTTTCTGAACTGGCCTCCGAAGTAATTTAGCTGTTCCCCATCACCACCTCTCAGCTGCATTCCCAAGGCTTCCTCTTCCCTCCTCAGCTGCATCTAAGGGTGACTGCTAGGCAGGGATTTGAGAAAGGGAAAGGAGATGGGTAGGGGGAGAGGACTGAGAACAGAAAAGGAGAGGGGAATGAAGGGAAACAAAATCAATCCGAGTGGAACCCCAACCAATTCTTGTGTAAAAGTTATATTTCCCCTTGAAAAAAGGAGAAGGGGTGGAACATAAAACAGAAATTACCAGTGATGCTACTATCAGGATACCTTCACTTATTCCACTTTTGGTACCAGGGACTGTCACAGGCTCTGAGAATGCACACAATTGGCAAAAACCAATGTAATTCTTACCTTTATTTAGAGTACAGTGGTACAAGTTATGTTGCCCAGGAAGCTGACTCTGAGACAGATTAGAATGCATACACTGTGTTAGAGAGTGCTCTTAGGAGTAACATCCATGCAGAGAAGGCAAGTTAGCAGGACTTAGCATCCTCTGATGCAGTCAAAATATGAAACAGCCTCAAGGGAAGCCTGAGCCAGCCCCACATGGGGTTCCAAAGAGGGGTGACTTTTCAGACCTGTCCCCAGATAAATGAGAAAGCTAGACCTTCACACCCCCATGTAGATCAATCATTGAAAGGGACTGTGGCCTTGGGGCAGTGGAGCGGGGGTTGAGGGTGCTGGGCATCTCTCTTCAGTTGACTCAGGGCCAAAGAGGTTACATTTCCAGCAGCAGGGGCAATAATAGCCTTTGATCCTGAAGGTGGATCTGAGCAGCTCATCAGAGCGTCCAGCACATGTAGTCTGGTAAAGCAGGCAGCAGCCATAAGATAATCATAAAAAATGTATAATGCACTGCAATTTGGGCTGCAAAGGAGAGGTGCACAGTACCTGAGAAAGTGCAGCCAAGATGAAAAGGAGACATTGGGTTCCAGGCAGGGGAAGCCCATCTGCAAAGCCCTGGATTGGGAAGGCGTGGGAAGGGAAATGGGTTGGAGAGCATCCCTGAAGGGAAAAAGGAATTAAGCGCCACCTGTCAGTTACTATGTTCAGCACTTTCAATCCATCCCTTAGTTCACTTCATGAGGAAGGTATTGCTCCCAGGTCCTTCTCACATCTCTTGAGATCAAAGAACAACATTCCCTGGAGCCATGTGAAGCCAGAAGTGACAAGCCTGACAGTCATGGAGTCAAAAGCACAACGAACTGATGGGGGGCTGAGATCCAACTAGCCAGTTCTCTGAGCAGAGAGAGGAATTTTAAGGAAAACAGAGAAGCTAGCTGACTTGGACACCTTTGTGGAAAATGAAAAAGGAAAGCAATCAATGTAAACTGAAGACCAAAGCAAAGTTTACTGAATTTACACATAATAGCATTGATCATGCATTGGAGAAGGAAATGGCAATCCACTCCAGTGTTCTTGCCTGGAGAATCCTAGGGATGGGGGAGCCTGGTGGGCTGCCATCCGTGGGGTCGCACAGAGTCGGACACGACTGAAGCGACAAAGCAGCAGCAGCAGCAGCAGCATTGATCATTATAACAAAATTCAACAAAATTTTAGATCTGATTTATTCTTACATTCATTTAGCAATGCTGCATTTGGGGAAGTGCAGAAATCAAGTAAACTGTTCCGAAACAGAATAAGATGACTCTCAAGGCAACTAGTAATACACTGTAATGAAAGAGAATTTTTTAAAAAATATTTTTTGTTAAGCAATTATGTACTGATTTCTATATCTGATGGTTCAAAATTTGTTGAAATAAGGCAATCTGCAAAGCAAAAATCACATAGTGACAATTCATTTTTTCATTGGAAAAAGTACATATATGTAAGAAAAACGTGCATAGCAAAGTCCCCACTTGAGCCTCTGCTGTGTCTACTGCAGATCTATGGTAATACTGGCCAGACGTGCATTTCTCTCTGGGGGTGGGGGCGACTAGAGCACTTCCCTAGAGAGAATTCATCCCAACTAAAGCAGTGGGAGCCTGGAAATTTGTGGCTTAAGAGGACAAGACTGAGAAAGCCTGTTTTGGTGTCATATCTGGGTTTGAGTCACTTCCTAGCTATGTGACTTCAACCAAGTTACTAACCCCCTGCTAAGCCTCAGTCTTTTTGTCTATAAAATGGACTGTGAGAACCCCTGTGAAGTTTTGAAAGTTGGGTGATCCTCCACATTTAGAAATGGAGCACCAACCACAGACAATAATATGAGAAGGTACTCTTAGAGCTCCTCAAAGTATGGTCCTCAGACCCATAGTAGCACCTTGGAACTTTGCTAGAAATGCAAATTATCAGGCTCAGTGGTAAAGAATCCATCTGCCAAGGCAGGAGACATAAGAGACATGGATTTAATCCCTTGGTCAGGAAAATTCCCTGGAGTAGGAAATGGCAACCCACTCCAGTCTTCTTGTCTGGAAAATACCATGGACAGAGGAGCCTGGCGGGCTACAGACCATGGGGTCACAAAGAGTCAGACATGACTGAGCGACTGAACATGAGCACATCCCACAGCAGTCTGGCTGATTCTGAATCTCTGAAAGTGGGAGACCAGAAAACTGGGTTTGAATAATTCTCTTGGACAAGCATTCAAGCTTGTCCAGGGTTGAGGAGCCTCCTGAGATGAGAAATTTCCAGTGTTAAAACTGTAAAGTCCAGGGCAATCTGAAATGGATTGATTAACTCCACGTGATTCTCATGTGTGCTAAAATCTGAGAACCACTGTTCTAACAGAGGTATGTGTACTTTAAAATTAATATAATTTTGTGGGTGAGATGCTTGAAGATTCCATTGGAGATTTTCACAAATCCTTCGGAGACAGCTGTGAATGACTGCTTTAAGGTAAGCCAATATTTATTGAGCATCCTTTGCAGGTCAAAAGTTTGGATGGATGCTCTTTATTTTACCACTTTGATCATACAGCATCTTCAGAGAGGTAGGTATTTTAATCCTCACCTAGAAAACTGAGATTTAAACAAGTAAGTAACCTGCCTATAGAATCACTATAGGCTAGTAAGCCAAAGCGGTTCAAGAATGTAATTTTCTAGAGCCTATGTTGGTTCCATTAAACCCATGCTTCCTCAAGAGTGAAAGACACGCTGTAGACCATGGGGTTGCAAAGAGTCAGACATGGCCAAGCGAATGAACAATAACAACAGGCAGACCTAAAGAAAGCAAGGGATCTTTGGACTTCAGTGACTTGCTCATGGCCAACAACCTCTAACAGAATGAGAATGAGGCCTATCAAAAGCATCTCCTTCTCTTTTAAAGTAACCCTTCATACCTGGGCCTCCCGACTTCCAAGCCAGTGCTCTTCCCATTCAGCCAAAGTGTCTTTGCGTTGTTACCTTTTTAGATAATGCAAAACATCACTCAAAGTATAACAATGGTAAGCAGGTAGGAGAAATATTGTTTAACTGACATTTGAAGGCATTCTCAATTTTTCAAAAAAAAATTTTATAGCATCAATACTGAAAACATTTATTACACATCTGAAACTTCACTTAGACAATGTGGACAAATCACTTATAAATTCATTAGCTATTAAAAAGTCTGTATGCACTACCTACATTAGGCAGAGTTTCTGCTAGGTCCTGGGGGCAGAGTGATGTCAGCCAGAGGGAGAGAAAAAAGAGGGACCTAATTTGTGAGGGGAAAGGTTGGGAAGATGAGTATCAAAGGATTTCCAGCCTAATTTAGATGGTATTAATACATCTCTAGACAAACTAAGCAAAGGCTTTGTCTGGTGTAAATGGAAAAAAACAAAAAAAAAAACTAAGGACATTTGTGGCATGGTGACTGAAGGGCAAGCAGTCACATGTTTAGTTAAATGTTCTCAGAGATGGAACTAACACAACTAACACTGCTAGAACTCCCAAGAGCCTGGCACTTCTTCAGCAAACTCTCATTTAGAATGAAGAGCAGGCTTCCCGGAGTTCCGGAGCAATGCTCTCTGGGGCCATACTGGAGCCTGAGATAATGGAGAAATACCTGCTTCTATGTACATTCATCAAAATATCCTTCAAAATATTTTGAACCAAGTGAGAAAAATTAATAAAAGCTCTATGATCAAAAGATGTGAAAACCATGACTCGTTGATACATGGCAGAAACCAACACAATATTGTAAAGCAATTATCCTTCAATTCAACATAACATTTTTTAAAGACATGACAACATATAAAGCCTTGCACTGCCCAATCTTTTGCATACATTGTCAAGCCTTATAATATAAACCTGCCTGGTGAGCAATTTGAGGACCTTGGAACCAGGAAACTCAGGGCTCACTGGACATGGCTGTTCCCATCACACAACAATGCAGAGAAGTAACACAATCAACAATAGCCTGTCTTCACTTAAAATTTTGTTATTTTTTTCACTATGAATTTATTTCATATTTATTTTAAAATTTTTGCATTAATATATAATTTTACTTGATTAAAAAGCTTTTCAGTCTCTCTGTGAATTTTGCTGCCAGAAGTGAGTGCCTCACTTGTTTTACCCTAATGTTGACCCTAATCCTGAGTTCATCATGCAGAGACTTCAACTTCTAGCATTTCCAAAGGCAGGAGTCTATAACAGGTATAACTGTGTGCCTTTTCCTCGAGTGTGTCCTTTTGTTTCAGCACAAGCTTGAATAATGTCAGATGTATACTTTCAGGAGAATGGATTTCCCTTTTGAAATTTTGTTTTCAGCACATGCCGTCTCTTGAAAATTGTGATCTGAGTGGAAGAAAGTGGCCATTCTTCTGCCAAGTTCTGTTGCATAGAAAATGCTGGTGGTTGGAGGGTGTTAAAAAGCAACATCTGGTTTCAATGCTACCTTTTTCTCCTTAGAGTCATTTTTAGAAAATTTGCCATTTTTTATATATGCTCAGGACATACTCCACAGTCTTAATATTGGGCTCAGAATAAAGATATTAGAACATATACTTACTTAAACGTTTCCTTCTGACTAATATTTTGAAGGCACATTTTCTCAACTAACAAGAAGCCAGATACAATCTGAATCAAACTAAAGAATGACATTTCTCTAGTCTAGGTTCCCAGTTCTGATTGGACAACATCCAAATGTACTACCCATTGTTCAAGAAATGTAGCAAAATTCCTCGAACACAATTAAATGTGTGTTTGCATTCAACTCTAAAGGACAGGGCACACAGCACTTCCCAGATGATTGTTTTAAAAGGTGCGATGAAATCAAGTACGCACTAATGAGGCAGAGTGGTCCTAAGGAGGCTGAGCACTCCCAACCCAGATCCCAGTGTTAGAACGTCTCGGCCAACTGGATGCAAATGCACAAAGGAATAAAAACAAAGCCTCACTCAGCTCCACCAAGTACTAGCTGTGTGATCTTCAGCAAGTAACTTCATCTCTCTTTCTCTCATGTGCTCAATGGGCCAATTCAGGTTTGACTCTTGGTGGTGGTATAAGATTGAAAAGAATATCTCTGCTCAACAAAATATTAGCAAACTGAATCCAATAACACATAAAAAAGATCACATACTATGACTGAGTGAGATTCATCCCAAGTTCACAAGGACGGTTCAACATATACAAATTAATCAAAAGAAAAGACAAAAACCACAAGATCATCTCAAGAGATGCAGAAAAAGCGTTTGACAAAATTCAACATCCATTCATGATAAAAACTCTTAGCAAAGTGGGTATAGTGGGGACATCCCCACTATAGTAAAAGCTATTTGTGACAAACCCAAAGCCAAAGTATTAAATTTGTGACAAACCCAAAGCCAAAGTATTAAATACTCAATGGTGAAAAGTTGAAGTCTTCCCACTAAAATCTGGAACAAGAGGTAAAACTGCCATTACATGCAGAGATGACACTATGTGTAGAAAACCCTAGAGACTCCACACAAAAACTACCAGAGCTGATAAACAAATTTAGCAAGGTAGCAGGATACAAGATGAACATATATGAACTGGTTGCATTTCTCTACACCAACAATGAAACATCAGGAATGAAATGTAAGAAAAAGAATACCTTTTAAATCACAACTACAGAAACAAAATACTTAGGAATAAACCTCAACAAGGAGGTGAACGTCTTATGTGCTAAGAAATATAAAATATTTAAAAGGGACATTGAGGAAGATTCAAAGAAATGGAGATATTCTATGTTCCTGGATTTGAAAAATTAATATTGTTAAAATGGCCATACTACCCAAAGCAATCTATAGATTTAATACAATTCTTATCAAGCTACCCAAGAACTTTTTTAACAGAACTAAAACAAATAATCCTAAAATTCATGTGGAATCATAAAAGACCCAGAATTGTCAAAGCAATCCTGAAGAAAAAGAACAAAGTAGTAGGAGGCATAACCATCCCAGATTTCAGACAATACTACAAAGCTATAGTAATCAAAATAGTGTGGTATCAAGACAAAAATAGACATATGGGCCAATGGAACAGAATAGAGAGCTCAGAAATAAACCCACACACCTACAGTCAATTAATCTTCAACAAAGGAGGCAAGAATATACAATGGGAAAAAGACAGTTTCTTTGGCAAGTAGTGTTGGGAAGGACAACATAAGCAAAACATTCTCTGACATAAATTATACCAATGTTTTCTAAGGTCAGATTCCCAAGGCAATAGAAATAAAAACGGAAATAAACAAATGGAACCTAATCAAACTTACAAACCTTTGTGCAGCAAAGGAAATCATAAACAAAATGAAAAGACAACCTACAGAATGAGAGAAAATATTTGCAAATGATGTGACCCACAAAGATCACATAATATACAAACAACTCACATAAACTGACAACAAAAACAAACAACTCAATCAAAAAATGGACAGAAGACCTAAAGAGACATTTCTCCAAAGAAGACATAGAGATGACCATTAGGCATATGAAAAGATACTCAACATCACTAATTATTAGAGAAATGCAAATCAAAACTACAATGAAGTACTATCTAACATCAGTCAGAATGGCCATCATCAGTCAGAATGCCATCATCAAAAAGTCTACAAAAAATAAATGCTGGAGAGGGTGTGGAGAAAAGGGAACCCTCCTACACTGTTGGTGGGAATGTAAGTTGGTGCAGCCAGTATGGAAAACAAGATGGACGTTCCTCACAAAACTAAAAATAAAATATTATATGATTCAGCAATCCCACTCCTGGGCATATATCCAGACAAAACTCTAATTCAAAAAGATACATGCACCCCTGTGTTCATAGCAGCACTATTCACAGTAGCCAAGACATGGAAGCAACCTAAATGTCCATCAACAGATGAACAAATAAAGATACACTACATATACACAATGCAATACTACTCGGCCGCATAGAAGAATGAAATAATGCCATTTGCAACAACATGAGTGCAACTAGAGATTATCACACTAAGTGAAGTAAGTCAGAAAGAGAAAGACAAATGCCATATGGTATCACTTTCATGTGGAATCTAAAACATGAGACAAATGAACCTACCTATAAAACAGGAACATAGAATAAACTGGGGGTTGCCAAGGGGGAGAAGGGAGGGTCGGGTCTGGATCGGGAGTCTTGGATAAGCAGATGCAAACTGGTATATACAGAAGGGATAGACAACAAGGTCCCACTGTACAGCAAAAGGAAATATATTTAATATCCTGTGATAAACGATAATGGAAAAGAATATGAAAAATAATATAGAACGGAATCACTTTGCCATATAGCATTGATGAACACAACACTGTAATTCAACTATACTTCACTAAAAAAATAAGGAAAAAAAAAAGAACCAGTGAACATGAAGATAGGTAAATAGAAATGAAACAAACTAACACAGAAAGACAAAAAAGAGAGGAAAACACAACAAAATAAACAAAACTAGGGCAGAGCATCACAAAAGCTACGGCACAATGCAAGCCAATGGCTAAATATGTGGCCGGGAGGGATAAATCAGGAGCTTGGGGTGGACATACACACACTGCTATATATAAGACAGATTACCAACAAGGACCTATTTATAGCACAAGGAACACTACTCAGTATTCTGTGATCATTTATATGAGAAAAGAATCTAAAAGAAGAATTAATAGACCTCTATGTGTAACTGATTCACTTTGCTGAACAAATGAAATGAACACAACATTGTAAATCAACAATACTCCAACAAAATCAAAACTTTAAGAAAAGAAACTCTGCTTATGGCACAGACTTCTTGTGGCCCCCATACCCATCTCCTCTTACTCTATAGGAATAGAAATCCTAATTTTTGTAGCTGCAATACAAGGCTGTGTAGAATAAAGACAACATTTCTCAATTTCCTTTACAGCCAGATGTACTCATGTGACTAAATTCTGGTCAAAGAAATCAGAGCAACAACAAGTGATGGAGAGCCAGGCACCATCCTGGACCATGAGTACGAGGGTAAAACCTAGGGATGGCAGAGCCACAAGACAGGAGGAACTCAGATCTTTGGCTTTCCCAGAGCCATCAGATCAGCTATGGACTCCATATGTCCTGACTCTTCTGTGAGTGACAAGTAAAATTCTCTGTTATATAAGCCATAACAGAGACCCAAAGTAAGAGTGTCTTATATAAGACAGAAAGATTGAGGGCAGGAGGAGAAAAAGGCGACAGAGGATGAGATGGTTGGTTGACACCACCGACTCAATGATATGAGCCTCTGGACACTCCGGGAGATAGTGAAGGACAGGGAAGCCTGGCATGCTGTAGTCCATGAAGTCCCAAAGAGTTGGACATGACTTGGCGACTGAACAACAGTCAGTTATGAAGATGATGGTGATGGTTAGGAAATCTACCTCTTCTACCCCTCAGAAAAGCATCAGAAAATTAGAATAAAATGAAGAGCTACACAATTTGAAAAACATTTCCTTTTCCCTCTTTTACTCCATTCTCTGATTGAAGTGACAGTCTTACAATTTACATCCACCTATGATCATTTCATGCAATTCTTTTGTATTCATTACAAATATGCCTGAGGGGAAGGAAAACATGTCTAAACTACTTGACAAGTCAAATCATCTCACCATATGCTTTATACTGAAAACCTCCAAGAATCAACAACTGTTAACATTTTCCATATTTGCTTCAGATGAATTTTTAAATAAAGCATCACAGATGTAGTTGAAGCCTCAAACGTCACCCATCCAGTTTCCAACAGGTAACATCCCTTTTGAAGTGGCTGAGTACCTCCCCATTTTATCAAATCAGTTCAGCTGCTCAGTCGTGTTCAACTCTTTGCAACCCCATGGACTGCAGCATGCCAGGCTTCCCTGTCCATCACCAACTCCCAGAGCTTGCTCAAACTCCTGTCCATCGAGTTGGTGATGCCATCCAACCATCTCATCCTCTGTCATCCCCTTCTCCTCCTGCCTTCAATCTTTCCCAGCAACAGGGTGTTTTCAAATGAGTCAGTTCTTCGCATCAGATGGCCAAAGTATTGGAGTTTCAGCTCCAGCATCTGTCCTTCCAATGAATATTCAGGACTGATTTCCTTTAGGATGGTCTGGTTGGATCTCCTTGCAGTCCAAAGGACTTTTAAGAGTCTTCTCCAACACCATAGTTCAAAAGCACCAATTCTTCAGTACTCAGCTTTCTTTATAGTCTAACTCTCACATCCATGACTACTGGAAAAACCATTGCTTTAACTAGATGGACCTTTGTCTGCAAAGTAATGTCTCTGCTTTTTAATATGCCATCTAGGTTGGTCATAAGTTTTCTTCCAAGGAGTAAGCGTCTTTTAATTTCATGGCTGCAGTCACGTGATTTTGGAACCCAAAAAAATAAAGTCTCTCACTGTTTCCATTGTTTCCCCATAACGCTAATGCTAAGTCACTTCAGTCGTGTCCGACTCTGTGCGACCCCATAGACGGCAGCCCAACAGGCTCCCCCGTCCCTGGGATTCTCCAGGCAAGAACACTGGAGTGGGTTGCCATTTCCTTCTCCAATGCATGAAAGGGAAAAGTGAGAGTGAAGTCGCTCAGTCGTGTCCGACTCTTAGCGACCCCATGGACTGCAGCCTACCAGGCTCCTCCATCCATGGGATTCTCCAGGCAAGAGTACTGGAGTGGGGTGCCATTGCCTTCTCTGGTTTCCCCATAATATTTGCCATGAATTGATGGGACCAGATGCCATGATCTTAGTTTTCTGAGCATTGAGTTTCAAGCCAACTTTTTCACTCTCCTCTTTCACTTTCATTAGGAGGCTCTTTAGTTCTTCTTTGCTTTCTGCCATAAGGGTGGTGTCATCTGTGTATCTGAAGCTATTGATATTTCTCCCGGCAATCTTGATTCCAGTTTGTGCTTCATCCAGCCTGGCATTTCCCATGATGTACTTTGCATAGAGTACTCTGCACACAGCCTTGACATACTCATTTCCTGATTGGACCCAGTCTGTTGTTCCATGTCCAGTTCTAACTGTTGCTTCTTGACTTGCATACAGATTTCTCAGGAGGCAGGTAAGGTGGTATATTTATATACTTTTACGTATATTTAATCTTACTTATATACACTGGGTGTAACACTTTGCAACTTGCTCATTTAGGAGACTATAAAAAAAACAATGTCCTAACAATCAGCCTTGTTAAATATTACACTTGTAGGGGAGTGTAATATTTTTCTCTATGCTTTCTGTGGATTTAAAATACATTTATAAGCACAGTTTTTAAATAAAAAGTAAGGGAATTTTAAAAACTACTGAGAAGCTGTGTTGACTTACAAAATCACTAAGACCACTCGGGTTGGGAATGGAAGTAGGTGGGAGAGCATGGCTCATTATTTCCTAAATATTTTACCCTATATATGTAAGCAAATATATTTTCTATATCCAACATGTAAAAATTCTGAACTTTTCCAGCAGATATGTGAATAGATGACTTTACAAATGTAATCTAACTTTCTAAAACACCCATCACAATTTTTTTTTTCTTAAAATACTCAATTCAGGTATATTTAGATAGACATGTTGTTGTTGTTCAGTTACCAAGTCATGTCTGACTCTTTGCAACCCCATGGACTGCAACACACCAGGCTCCTCTGTCCTCCACTATCTCCTAGAGTTTGCTCAGATTCATGTCCGTTGAGTCAGTGATGCTACCTAACCATCTCACCCTCTGCCACCCCCTTCTCCTTTTGCCTTCAACCTTTCCCAGCATCAGGGTCTTTTCCAATGTATAGACATAATTCTATCTATAAAACAGTATGTCTGACAAAACTACTTTTTCATTATACTTATTGTGACTAATTTTGGTAGGAGATGAATGAAACTCTTTCAAACATAAAAATATTAGATTTAGACTCAAAAGAATCATTTATTCTTGGCCCTAGGAATAAAAATGCAGATATTGGGGTATCAATTTTATGAAACAGGTACCTCATCTCCCCCATACTTTTTTTACATGGCCTAGTCACGCAAAGATAACACCTATTTCTCACATTTTCCCCATCGTGAGAGGAATAACAGTGACAGGTTTTTTTAGAACCCATGTGTTCTAAAGAAGAGAAAGAAAAGAATGTGTTTGGAAACTGAACCCGTTTGCCCCACCTCCCAAGCCAGAGCTGACAACTGGGCTTGCTGACCTGAGCTAGGCATGGTCAGTTCCAATGTCTGACCCAGAATTTGGATTTAAGGTACAGAGTCAGAGTCTTTTGGTCACATAAGCTCAGCAAGGAAGGGTGACATTGTGAGTTGTACAGTGGCCATGCAGAGAAAAGCAGATAGAGCTGGTCCACAGGCAGTGAGAAGAGACAAGAGGGAGGATGGAGAAGCAGGGATAAGGGGCCACAGATCCCAGAGAGGACAGCCACCTCGCAGCACAGGCATTCTGGTCTCCCCTGAAGCCATCCTTGGATTTCATGAGCTAACCTTGTATCCTTCGAGTAAAGCCCTTGCCCTATTTATATCATGCATGTGCATATCTGTAAATATTATCCTTCATTTATTTTTGCTTAAGCTACTGTGAAGGTTTCTGTTACTTGCAAGCAAGAGCCTTGACTCGGATGACTCCCAGGGCAGGCACTCTGTGAGGCTGCCGCCCGCCACCTCACCTCCCCTTATAAATAGTGGCGCATTTATAAACACACACACAATGACGACTCATCAGGAAATGACCAGCACCATGGTGTTTTCCCTCAGAGAGCTGTCAAATTAAAAACAAGTAGATAGTCTCCATGTGGGTGTTCCTTGGACTTTTATTTGGCAACTAAGCCATCACTTATTGTTCCTCAGACGCCATTTACATGAGATCAATAGTCAGAAATTTTCCAGGTGCAGTTACTCTGATAGTGTGTGCCAGTCATCTCAGTAAACACAAGATCCTGAACTTGATTTTTCTGCTAAAGCAATCAACAGGGAACACACAGCCACATTTCTGGTTCCACCCCTGGAGCTTGCTCATACTCTGATGGTATTATTGGCCATTTGAAGACTACACAACTGCTGGACGCCCTTCAAATTGTCAAGCAATTACCCCAAATAACACTGTGTTGGAAAAATACCTTGGATTTCTCCATAAAAAGAGAACATGACGAGAAGAACAAGGTAACTTGTAAATCCAATGGCTTTTACAAAATAAGAAAACAATAAG
The DNA here is from genome assembly GCA_935064755.1 of Tragelaphus eurycerus. Taxonomy (NCBI): domain Eukaryota; kingdom Metazoa; phylum Chordata; class Mammalia; order Artiodactyla; family Bovidae; genus Tragelaphus; species Tragelaphus eurycerus. Next base: position 33,186,940 of record CAKXYN010000010.1, read on the forward strand.
AAAACTGACATTTAATACTGCCCACATAGATGGACCCAACCACTTGATTTTTTTTTTTTAATTTGAATCTAATTATCAACCAAAGTTCACTGAGGAACCTAGACCGGATCCCATGTCATAGACATCTCACCACTGAGGCAGGAGTCAGAAGTGGTCGAAAATGATAACTATGGGGTCTAGCTGGGCTGATTGGGCTCAGGACTAGGCTCTGCTTCTGAAGGGCTGTGTGACTTGGCCCAACCTTTCCGAATCTTGGTTTCCCCATCGGAAAAATAGGGATAATAATAATGACCACTCTGTGTGAGGATGAAATGCAGAGCCCAATACCTGCACACAGCAACTCTGGGTAATTGTTAGCGGCAACTATTACTGTCATTGTTGAAGTGGCTGTTATCACAGGGTAGCCTGTTAAGCTGAAGGCTGCTGAGACTCACAGGTCTGGATTTCAAGCTATTTTTGCAAGCAATGAACTACTAAAAATAGGAGGCAGTGTTTACTCTCATAGCTTCGGGGAACAGCTATGACTTGGTCTCTGACCAAGTAGATTCAGCAGTGGAGCAAACGGCCTTCCAACTGCCTCTCAGTTCAGACCACATCCTGACTGGACCTCAATCCAGAGAGGTTTGGACAACCCAAAAAAGCAGGCTGAGCAAAGCTCTCTAGGCCAGGCCCTTGAGAAGGCTTCCCATGACAAATGGGCCTATGTATGATCCTTCCTGTTTCAATCAGGAGACTGCCCAGATGGCACTTCCTGGTTCTTCTTCTCACCACCACCACCCCATGTATTGCTGGGGCCAGGATCTTAGGGAATCACAGGACACATGGCTCTGACGCAGAAAGGAGCTTCCTTATGTCCCAAGAGTGGAGCAGTGAAGGGGACTTTGCTACAACCCATCCTGTGGACTATCCTGACCATAATCCTAGAGTTGAGAGCCACCCAAACTTGATCTACTCCTGGTCCAAAGGACTCACCAAAGAGGTCCCAAGGGACTCACCTCCAGAAATAATACCTCCCAAAGTCTCTTAGAGACCTGCCATGCAACTTTGAACCTTAATTGGAAACTGTACACATTTCCTGCATTTGATGTTTCCAACTACAGAAACCATGATCTCAATGCCAGGACGTTGGATAGCTCACTTGACTATATACACAAACGAATGCACACCCACACACACCCACAGGTATGGAAAGTATGTGTGTATGTGTGTGTGTTCTACAAATACAGAGGATGACGAGTTTTCTTTTCCTTGTTTCTTCTTGACCTCATCTTGCAATCTATAATATGTGCCCCATATATCTGAGTCTATAGCACTATCACAGTCACCAGCAACTGATGAATGAGGTCTAATATCTTAATGACTTCTTTATTATAACTAATTTTGTGATCAAAATTTTGGTGAAAATTTCCCAATAAAGTCTATAAAGAAAGTAACAGGAGGTAAGAATAAAAGAAGATTGCTGTACAATGTATCAAAATGCATTTTGATTACTTAATTACTCATTAAGGGTGAGTATCCATGCATAAATTTTACTCACACACAGATACAAAAGCACTGAATAAAATCATGGATCCTAGATCATGAAAGGGATTTCAGATTATTCACATGGTGGTTAACTGAAAAAACTATACATTAATTTGCAGACAATGTGACTGTCTACAATAAAAACAATCCAAAAGACTCTTTTGACAAACCATAAGAACTAAAGATTGTTGGATACAAATGAATATTCAAACAAAAAAAGTAATGATCCCTTATCGCAACAGAAAATAAGATTCCATTAACAGTAGCAATGAAAACCTGGAGAACTGACAAAAAAAGTCTAACACAGGAAATGTAAGATCTTTATGGATGAAGCTTGATTGAGGCACATAACAGATCTAAGTAAGTGAAAGGATATCCCACTTTCACATAGGGAACGGGAAGACCCGATCCATCTATAAGTTCACTGTCATTACAATTAAAATCCATAATTTTTCCCATGGCACTTGACAAGTTGATCTACAAGTTAACATCAGAACAAAAAATAACAAGATAACTTAGAAGAGCAAAGACAATTCACCACACTAGATAGGAAAGCTTATTATGAAGCTAGAGTAATTTCAGAAGAACAGCACTGAGGGGAAAAGAGACAAATAGAATAGCAGAACAGAACAGGGAGCCTGTAAACAGATATAGGCTTATGGGAAAACTTGATAAATGACAGAGATAACGTACAAATCAGTAGGGAAAGGATAAAGACTATTTCATAAATTGTGTTGGATAAGTCAGTTTTCCATATGGAAGAACAAATTTTTAATACATACTTCCCCCATCACAAGTTAATTTTAATGTCAATTCAATAGCTAAAGTGGAAAACAAAACTTCAATATTTTTATGATCTTGGGGTTTGGAAAGATAAAACATATAGAATAAAACTGGTAAATCTGACAATGGTAAAATTTTTACTGTTAACCATCATTTTAAAAAGTGAAAAGACAAGCTGAAAATTAGAAAATATTTTAATGCATGAAGTGAAGTGAAAGTCGCTCTTTATGACCCCATGGACTATACAGTCCATGGAATCCTCCAGGCCAGAATACTGGAGTGGGTAGCCTTTCCCTTTTCCAGGGGATCTTCCCAACCCAGGGATCAAGCCCAGGTCTCCTCACTGTGGGCAGATTCTTTACCAGCTGAGCCACAAGGGAAGCCCAAGAACACTGGAGTGGGTAGTCTCTCCCTTCTCCAGGGTATCTCCTGACCTAGGAATCAAACCAGGGTCTTCTGCATTGCAGGCAGATTCCTTACCAACTGAGCTATCAGGGAAGCCCTATTTTAATGCATAAAACCCAATAAAGGTGCTTTCAATGCATAAAATTCAAGAAAGGATTAATACCCAGGAATATACAGAAAACTTACAAATCAAACAGCCCAACTAGAAAGTGGGCATAGGATAACGACAAGGAATTCTCAGAACAGAAACCCAAAGAGCCAAAAAGCATACTAGCTAGGAGTCAGGAAATGAAAATTGTATGACAATGACCTTCCATGTCATATCCATTAGATTGGTAGTGGCTAAAAACACAATACCAAATGTTGAGGATGTGGGGAAAAGGAAATTCTCACACACGGTTAGTGACTATAAACTGATACAATCTCTTTGGACACCAGTTTCAAACCCTCTGAGTTTCAAACCCTCTGACAAAGTTGACAGTGGGCACACCTGAAGACCCCAGCAAAGGTATTGCTAAATGTATACCCCCAGAGAAATACTTGTATCCTACCCACAAGAATTCACACGTTAGGATGTTCTGGGCAGAACTACATATACAGGAAGCAGACATCTTTTTAAAGTTTATTAGTAAGAAAATGAGGAGAAGGCAACGGCACCCCACTCCAATACTCGTGCCTGGAAAATCCCATGGACGGAGGAGCCTGGTAGGCTGCAGTCCTTGGGGTTGCTAGGAGTCAGACACGACTGAGTGACTTCACTTTCACTTTTCACTTGCATGCATTGGAGAAGGAAATGGCAACCCACTCCAGTGTTCTTGCCTGGAGAATCTCAGGGACGGGGGAGCCTGGTGGGCCGCCGTCTATGGGGTCACACAGAGTCAGACACAACTGAAGCGACTTAGCAGCAGCAGCAGCAGTAAGAAAATGAATAAAATAAATAAAATTTGGTACACTCATGAAATGGGATATACATAACAAAATGAATTAACTAAATGAATTAACTTGAAAATTATCAACATGAGTAAATCTCCCACCACAATGTTGAATCTTAAAGGCAAATTGCAGAAAGCTAAGATGAAGAGTTGACTCATTGGAAAAGACTCTGATGCTGGGAGGGATTGGGGGCAGGAGGAGAAGGGGATGACAGAGGATGAGATGGCTGGATGGCATCACCGACTCGATGGACATGAGTCTGAGTGAACTCCGGGAGTTGGTGATGGACAGGGATGCCTGGCGTGCTGCGATTCCTGGGGTTGCAAAGAGTCGGACACGACTGAGCGAGTGAACTGAACTGAAGATGATACCAAGCTTTTTCATCTGAGTGGAAGGCATCACTATGTCCCTGGCTGATCTCATCCCTGAAAAGCTATATGCAGAATATTCCTAGACCAGGAATCGAACCTATGTCCCCCGCATTAGCAGGCAGATTCCTATCTACTGCACCACCAGGCAAGCCTGGGCCTGTTCCTTTATATATGCAATATCCTCAGCAAGGCCTCTCCTCAGTACCCTGCCAATTGCCTCACTCCCCCACCTCTAATTATCTGAACCACAGTATCCTATGTCATCATCTTCACACAGTTACAGATATGTAACAATTATTTCATTTATTCATAGATTTATATATTTATATATTCATAGATTTATATACTTGGCACTATATTCCCAAGGTCTGGAACAGTGCCTACCACATAGTAGGCACTCAATAAATATCTGTTGACTGATTATGTAAAATTTTAAAACATACAAAACTATGCTATATGTTATTTATAGGCTCCTAGTTACATTGTCAAAGATTAAAAACATGGATGGGAAGGATACACAATACCTTCAGGGTAGAGTTTATCTCAGGGGAGGGAAGCCGATCAGTAGAATCAGAGGGTAAAACAAAGAAGCCTTAAACTCAATCTGTGATTTTGTTTTTTTAAGTTTTGAAAGAAAAACAGCAGCACTTATGAAATCTGTTCATCTGAATGGTGGTTATGAAGTATTGTTACAGTTGTCTCTGTACTTTTCTGATCAAGATATTTCATAATAAAAACACAGTTGTTTTTTTTTTAAGAGAGATTTGAAATAACAAAATATATAGAGGTGGAGAGCAAATCAATAGTTGCCAAGGGTTAGGGACGGCAGGATGGTCACTGCAAACGGGCAGCAGGAGGGAGATCTTAGCTGTGATTACAAAGTTCTGCATCCTGTATAGTACAGAGAACTCTGCTCAATGTTATATGACCGCCTGGATGTGAGGGGAGTTTGGGGGAGAAAGGCTTCATGTATAAGTACAGCACAGTCCCTTTGCTATCCACCTGAAATTATCATAGCATTAGTAATTGACGAGACTCCAACACACACATACAAAAAAAAAAAAAAAAAAAAAAAAAACAAGTGCTGCGTCCTGAAACTTCCCTGGTGGTCAACTGGTTAAGACTCTGTGCTCCCCGTGTACACCCATGGCGGATTCATGCTGATGTATGGCAAAACCAATACAATATTGTAAAGTAAAAAATAATAATAATAATACAATAAATAAATAAACAACATAGTCCTAAAAAACCAATGGGTCAAAGAAGAAATAAAGAGAAAAATTTGAAAATACCTTCAGACAAACAAAAATGGAAATATACCAAAATTTGGGGGATGTTGCAAGTGCAGTTCTAAGAGGGAATTTCACAGCAATAAACATCTACTTCAAGAAACAAGTCTCAAATAAACAACCAAACTTTATACCTCAAGGGAGTAGAAAAGAAGAACAAATGAAACACAAAGTTAGTTGAAGGAAGGAAATAACAAAAGTTACACTAGAAATAGAGACCAAAATGACAGTACAGAAGTTCAAACTTAGAGCTGGTTCTTTGAAAAGATAAATGAAATTGACAAGTCTTTAGCTAGACTTAACCAAGAAAGAGAGGACTCAAATAATATCAGAAATAAAAAAGGAAATATTACAAATGATACAGCATAAATACAAAGGATCATAAGATGCTGCTATGAAAAATTATACATCAACAAACTGAACAATCTAGAAGAAATGTATAAATTCACAGAAATATACAACCTACCAAGACAGAATCATGATTAAATAGAAAATGTGAACAGACCAATTGCTAGTAAGAAGATTGAATCAGTAATCTAGAAGGATGTCAACATCATTAATCATCAGGGAAATGCAAATCAAAACTACAACAAGATATCACTGCAAACCTATTAGAATGGCTATTATCAACAAGACAAGAAATAGAAAACACTGGTGAAGATGTGGAGGAAAGGGAACCCTTGTGATTGTTGGTGGGAAAATAAATTGGTGCAATCACGATGAAAAACAGTTGAGAGGTTCCTTAGAAAATTAAAAATATAACTACCATAGGACCTAGTAGTTCCACTTCTGGGTATTTGTCTAAAACACTAACTCAAAAAAAAAAAAAAAAAGACTCCGTGCTCCCAATGCAGGGGGCACAGGTTCCATCCCTGCTCAGGGAACTAGATCCCACGTGCCACGACTAAAGAGCCCTCATGCTGCAACTAAAGATGCCTCACGCCACAGTGAAGATCCTGCACACAGCAAGGAAGATCCCACATACCACAAGTAAGAGCCGGCACGGTCAAACACATACAATTGTTTTAAAAGCTCTGCATCCTGATTTCAAGGGTGACGACACTAACCTGCTGGTGATAAAATGGCACAGAATCATGCATACAGTATATACCAATGTCAGTTTTGTGGCTCTGCTTATGCTACAGTTAAATACAATGTAACTATTGGGATAAACTAGGTGAAGGGTACACAGCTCCTCTCTGTCTTTTTCTGTACTATCTTTGCAACTACCTTTATAATTAAAGTTTTTATATAAATTTATAACTATTTCAAAAAAAATTTTTAATTACAAACAGAACAATAAATAATTTACCTAAAGTAATATTATTTCTAGTTGACAGATGAGACCAGTGAGGCCCTCAAGAACAAAAGTGATTTGTAGTAGGTAGTGTATGGCGCAGGGCAGGGAGGCCTGCAGAAACTCTAGTTTTCTTTGAACAACCAAGTCAGCAAGTGCACAAGTCTGGATCTCTTGGGAGCCCTTCCTCTGATATAACAGTGGCTCCCAGTGACTAACTCAGGCCGCATAGCAAGGCTGGAGATCCCAGATATTAGATCATATTAAAACATCAGGGGGGCTTCCCAGGTGGTGCTAGTGATAAAGGATTCATCTGCCAACGCAGGAGACCTGGATTTGATTTCTGGGTCAGGAAGATTCCCCTGGAGAAGGAAATGACTACCAACTCTAGTATTCCTGCCTGAAAGATTCCATGGATAGAGGAGCCTAGTGGGCTACAGTCCACGGGGTCACAAAGAGTCGGACACAACACAGCACAACGAATCAGATATTAAAATCGGATAATCTGGCTTCAAATCCCAGCTCTGCCACCTGGCAAAGGGATGGCCTTCTGGTTCAGCCTCTTCCTCATCTGCAAAATGCAGACACTGTGATTATATGCCACTCTCAGTGTCTAAGTCAAATAATACCTGTAAAGTGCTCAGCATAAAACTTGCCACATAGTAAGAGAGCAATTAAAAGTCACGGAACACTGCCTATTACCTGTGAAATAAACCCAAATACATCTACTATTTGTCCCAAGGACTGGACTATGCATGATACTGTTCAACCACACAATCAGGTTTTTGTGCTAGGTGAAGTGTGAAGGGTCTTACCGAGAAGTATTAAATTGTGGGTAAGGAGCAGTGGGGACATGGACAGGGGTGAAACAAACTCAATAAAATGACCACAATTGCCTATTAGCAAATAGCTGGGAGAACCATATCCCAACCAGAAAAAGAAAAGAATATAAAACAAAACGGCTCCCTGTGTCTGTGTAACCTACAGACAACAAGAAGGTAATAATCCCAAATTCAAAACCCAAAGAATACAGACACTATTAGATTAACCAGACGTAAAGCCAAAAGTGGCTACATACTTAAAGTTCCCAAAGACTACAGCAAGACTATAGATTCTGGTCACTGAAAATTAAAAAGAAAAATGAGGGCACTTCTTTTGGTCACAAACCAACTAAATTTAAAACTACTGAAACTAGATTTAATCTGGGAGAGGAGACGGACCAGGCTCCACTTTCAGTTGGCTGAAAAGAAGCATTCCAGCTCCAGAAGCACACACACACGCAAGAAACTGGAGACTGCATTTATTCTCAAAAGGTACATTAAAGTTGACAACAAACCCACTTGAAATTCTGAAATCCGAACAACAAAGGATGGTAAAAAGGACCAGCGTTTCAGCTCAATTTGCAGTGGCAGGTTCTGCAACATGTCTTTAGGAATACATAAATCAGGTATCCAAAAGAGGGTACAATCTAAAAATGCAACTCATTTTTAAAACCAAATCACAAAAATTAGTTAAACTATGTGAAGTATTCCTGAAGTATCGGCTTGGAATCAGTAAAATACATGTCTACTCTAAAAAGGGGGAAAAAACTCAAGAATATTTTATTTTAAGTAATGAGTGAGACTCCAAAAGCATAACCATCCCCACTCACAAATGCTTTTAAATCAGTAATACTTACAACAAAAAGTATTTGTTTCACTTTGACAGGATTTTAAGTACCCTAGTAAATCTCAGTTTAATACCCATCACACATTTTGCAAAAGAAATAAAGTCAAAGTAATAAAAGAACTCTCAATAAATCCTTACTTTTAAAGTATTGCTGACCAGAAGACTCGGTGCCCTGTGTTTCCAGCTGGATGATTCAATTTGCTAATTCTGTGAACTGTCAATTGTTAATTCAATATTAACAGAATGTAGTAACATTTTCTTAAAGTACTGGTTATATAATAGTGAAATTCTTTTTAAACTTTTATTTAAAACACAAAGATCAATGGTCTACAACTACAAATTTCTCCCTTAACTTTCAGTGTCCGAAAGCTAACTCTCTTATATAACATTTTTTTCTAGCAATGTGGGTAAATATGCATTCATATTATCAGTCAGAACAACAGAATCCTCTGCAATGAATTTATTTCGTGTTAACTACAAAAGGAAAAAAAAAATTACATCTAAAGAAATCAGATGAGAAAAAAGGAACCAGAATATACCTTCTTCTGAAAAGTAAAAGTAGAAAAAGAAAAATCACATCAATTCCATTAGTAAATTGTTAACTAAAAGATGGATTTGGGAAAGAGTATTTTGTAAAGTCTTAATGGATTTAAAAAATAAGAAAAGTTGGTTAGTAGAGATTATAATAGTCAAGAAACATCTTTGTTTCACTTTTAAGTTTTTTTTACAGAATATATGAACAGCTGTAAAAATGAAAGTACTGTAATATTGAAGGTCAATTTTAGTCAAGTCAGAAAAGGAGATGCAAAGTTAGCTAAAATTTCCTATCTCAATTCCCTATCTTGATGCTACTCTTCCCTAAATTTAAAACCATTTTTAACTTGAATTCATTATCATGAGAATTTAGATTATAAAAATGCATGTATGTGAACGTGTTAAAAGCACTTGAACCTAAAAATCAATTTATTTTTCCCTTCTTATTTCAAAAACATTTCCAAATTTCTAACTCAAGTAATCCCCCAGGTGCTTCCTGCCAGTTGGGAAGAACATTCTATTTAGGGACAACAAGAAACAACACATTTCACCTCCTCTCTCTTCCTGCTAGCTTTTAATGTGTTACTGGGAAATTGAGAGCTGGAAATTAAGAATTTTGATTAGACAGCTTTTCTATGCCTGTTGGTTTACTTCCTTCAAGGTGTTAAGTCCCTGTATGATAATGAAGTAGCTTACAAAGTCACTGAGTTTCAGACCTTAAATGGGAAATTTAATTTAGTTCGGTTGTTTCCCTCTTTTTGCTGACAGCTAAATCCTCTTCTAAAGTGACTGTGTCTTTGTTTAAGATGTTTCGAGGGTGAAAGAGCTGGGTTTTGAGAGGGCCACTTTCCAAAAAACGGGTAATTTGTGAAATAAAATACTTGTCAAAATTCTGTAATTTCCAAAGAGTTGACTATGATCTCACAGGTATTTGGGGTTATGACTATTTATGAAACAACTTAATAACTTGAATTGCAACTTTTTTGAAACTTGACTTGTATCTGTGTTTCATCTGAAATAAGTGTTAACTATTAAAAAACTAAAATGGAAGATAAGAAATGAAGTGTTTTTGTATACGTGGAATGCTTTAGTATTTTGTGTCATAAGCAGACCAAATATCCCATGGGGGAGTTGAATCAAGATCCAGTGCTGGATCACTGCGGTAAAAACCACAGGCAAAGTTAACTCCCTCTCTGGGACCACCTTTCACTTGCAGGAAGTCAATTTTGTTGTCCCTTGAACCAGGCACTCCTCTGGTACCATGAGTAGGTACGGAGGATACATGGGTGGTATGCAAAGAAACAAACATAAAAAAAGACAGAGAGGGACTAGAGTAAGGAGAGAGTGGGGACGACAGTGAATTGTTAAAGGAGGAATTTTATACCATAGTTGTGCTTAATCTTTTGAACAGAACTAATTGAAGGTGATATGATTATATATGCAGAAGAAAATGTTTTTGATTCTGCCATAGGATTTCTCAAGACGCTTGTTTTAACAAAAGCCCCAGTTAAAGTATGAAGCTCTGGACGTCTCTGGTCATGCCAGGTCTAAGGTTTTCAGACTGCTGGGCCTGGCCTCTTGCTGGTTCTAAAGACTTGGGGCAGGTACTTTACAGCCCAGAGACATCCTTTGTGGAACAGAGATTCAGCTTCAAGGTCATTTAATCAGTGAAAGAACAGGCTTATTTGGTCTGAATATTAAATAGGCTGTTTATAAATTATAAAACAGCATATATTATAAAAACTGTTTTATAAATTATAAAACAGCTTTTTAAGGAAAACCCTCAATTATACTTACCAGTTTAAGACAGTTACTTATTTAAACCTAAAGTATTCATTGTGGCAACCTTTCCCTGATGACTCAGGCGCTAAAGTGTCTGCCTGCAATGTGGGAGACCTGGGTTCGATCCCTGGGTTGGAAAGATCCCCTGGAGAAGGAAATAGTAACCCACTCCAGTACTCTTGCCTGGAAAATCCCATGGACAGAGGAGCCTGGTAGGCTACAGTCCATGGGGTCACAAAGAGTTGGACACGACTGAGCAACCTGACTTTATGGAATATGATTTGGAAACATCCATTAAAATGTTAATGCACATATCCTTGGACCCTAAAATTCCATTGCTAGAAATTTATGCAACATATGTATTCCCACAGATACACAACAACATTAGTGTAGAGATTTATTCTGTGATGTTTACTGCCTCATTTTTCACAATAGCAGAAAGCTGGAAACAACCTAAACACCCACAAGGGGTTGATTGTGTCAGCAGTGGTGTGTTCATATCATGAAATACTGTACAGATGTTAAAAAGAATGAGCTTTTTTGTTACCATAAAAGATATAGAAGGCTATATATAGCTACAGAGAGGTCTGAAATACTAATTTTAAAAAGCAAACTGCAGAACAGAATGCATAGTATGATGCTATTTGTGTGTGCTTTTAAAAAACGATTTAAATATATGCTCATCTTGCATTTAAAAAAAAATCATGGAAGAACAAAAAAGAAACTTTTAATGATAGTGACCTCTAGAGAGTGGGATTAGCAGGGTTTGCATTTTTACTTTTCACTTCATACCCTTCTGAACAGATTCTATTAATAACCATGACAATAACTACCTTATTTCTTTTAGAATAACGGAAAGACTAGCTAATAATAAAAGCTTATACTAAATCTACATGAACAGAAACAGAACTATGTTTTTTTATGGGGCAGTCATCGAAAGCCACTTTGCCTAATCACGTTCTTCTCGTCTGTACCAGGATAACTAAGCCTATGTGAACGGATGTTAACCCATTAGCTTACACAGCGGAATGTTCAACACAGTCGTTTACTGTCCATACCACAGTCATCTGGGGGTGTTTCCATTATGAAACACGTTGATGTTGGTCAGTTTCTAAACATCTTTCTTCCGACGCTGCGTTACAGGAGGTCCAGGAGCCCAGAGCAAGCGGCGCCCCGGACGCGTCTGGGAGGAGCTCCCCGGCCGCAGCCGATTGGGCTCCGCATTGCAGCCGGCTACACACAAAGAACTTTTTCTACATCACCCAGTGGCGCCAGGATCACTTCCCTGTCGACAGCCCATGTGCACGTCGCAGATTTTAGAGCCAGCCCCTGTAGCAATTCCGTTTGAAAATTCTCAAGTAGAAAGAGCAGAAACTCTCATAAGTGAAATTTCTCCTCAGGCAAAGAGACACTTTCCTGCCCTCATTCCTGTCTTTTTCATTCTCCCTTAACTAGTTCCTAGAAATATCCAGCGGGGCTATTTCGTTTCTAGTCTTATGCCTCTAAATCAAAGTCAACTGTGCCCAGTCTCCCCAAATGAGTGTTGGCTTTTTACCGCCTTGATTAACCATAAAAGTCCTCTCTTCTGGTGTTCCATTAACCTGCTCATTAAATGTCTTTTGGAAATGTTGGGTTCGAAGTTCCGTAGCTTACATATTTCTTCTAAATCTAAAATGTTACTCCACTAAAATTATATTTCAGTAAAGCAGTTTTTGAAAAATGGTCATTTTGCTTCGAGTATTCTGAGGCTTAACTGCAGTGCCAACAAGTAAAAACTTGTTATCTGGCCAGTTAGTGTTTAAGGGGGAAGCCAGTAAATTTAAAGAGTTAACTCATTATATTACTTGGTAATCTCATTTGTTCACAATCTCTAACTTGCTCTTCAAATATGTGGAATATAATTGAAGGAAATGACCATGATTCTCACCTGTAACTTAAGAAGCTAACTTTTCCGTGGTCCATTTCTCCCAAGCCTTTTTTCTCTCCCCACAATAAAACAGCAAGAATAGTAAACAGGAATCAAATCTCAAGGTTTAACCCGAGAGTAGTCTTTGTGGTTACTGAATTAAGAAATGTTATTAGAAAATAAGGGGGAAACGTGCCTTTTTTAAAAAGTTTGGGAGCTAATCTAGTGTCAGTAGCTAAAACTGTATTTTATGATATTGGTAACTTCTAAAAGTCTAGATACTTGCTTATTTTTGTCATAAATCCATATTAACAATTCATTACTTTGTCAGCCTTCTCAGCTTTGGCACTAAATGGAAGGTGCTGTTAACAGCCCTCAAAACTGAAGGCTTTTATTTCTTCTGCCACTTGAGAAAAAGTTCTGCCACAAAATTCTAATAACACTAAGTTCCTACAAATCAACTTGGAAATGTCTAAATGTGTTTCTCCTAGAAAAAGTGCCAGACATCAATTTTATCTGGCAACCATCAAAATATATCAGACCACAAAACTATACATTCCTGGACCTCACAAGAAGCATGGCAAGGAATTTCAGCCAGCCAATCCAAGGACTCAGTGGCAACTCCATCTGTAGTCTACAAGAGAGTAATGGGCTTCCTGGGGGGTCAGTACGGGGAAGGCAATGGCACCCCACCCCAGTACTTTTGCCTGGAAAATTCCATGGACAGAGGAGCCTGATAGGCTCCCGTCCATGGGATCGCTAAGAGTCGGACACGACTGAGCGACTTCACTTTCACTTTTCACTTTCATGCATTGGAGAAGGAAATGGCAACCCACTCCAGTGTTCCTGCCTGGAGAATCCCAGGGACGGGGGAGCCTGATGGGCTGCCGTCTATGGGGTCGCACAGAGTCGGACACGACTGAAGCGACTTAGCAGCAGCAGCAGCAGCAGCAGGGGGGTCAGTAAAGATCTACCTGCCAATGCAGGAGACCCAAGAGACATGGGTTCAATCCCTGGGTCAAGAATATCCCCTGGAGGAGGAAATGGCAACCCACTCCAGTATTCCTGCCTGGAAAATCCCATGGACTGGTGGACTACAGTCCATAGGGTCGAAAAGAGTCAGACGACTGATCACACGTGTACACGTGCACACATACACACACACACACACACCAAGAAAGTAACACCCCCACCCCCAAAAAAGTAATGGGTGGAAATTTCAAATCCACCTTCTCAATTTCTGGTTTATGATTACATAGAATTATTTAACCCATGAGCAAGTTAAACTCACTTTCACAAAAAAACCAGAAAGCCTAAGTAAATGGAATTTTTATTTGCACGTTCTGTGTTATTTCATATGAAGACAAATGACAGAAAACATGGGAATTGAGGGGAAAAGAACCATTTCCTGGAGTGTCACTGTTGGTATAACTTCTGTAACTAGAGTACGGTATCCCTGATGTTCACAGTGACCTTGAAACAGAAAGTGCCTTTGAAATCTATCAGTCATTTATTCAACACCTAAAATGAAAAACACAGTGGGAATTACAAGGCACTACCAGCACAGAATTTGCCATCAAGCTAGAGAAGATACCGCTCTAAGAGTTCAGAAAGTTGTGAGGCTGGCAGGCGGAGAGGAGGGGAGCAAGGGATGGTTGTTTTTCCTTCTGTCTTTCCGTACTCCTCGGCTTTTTGAACCATGCTGCATGTGAACATCGGTAAAAGTATAAGAGCTGCAAAACCAGAGTAGTGGGAAGGAAGTGGCAGGTAATAAGCAGTAGGAAGCATCCTGCTATAGCCAGAAACCTCGTGGGGAATGCAGGGTACGTGCAGATCTGTCCCTCTGCTTTATGTCTCAAATAGAGTTCACTCTGTCTCCAGAATCTCCCACAAATTCTCCCCCTTCACCGCCTCCTCACCACTGCCTGAGGCTGCAGTGACCTCCCCACATTCACCTTCCCCTGGTGCGTGAGTTCTAACCTTTTATGATCCCTTCAGCAGTCCGTCAAAGACTGTGGACTCCACCTCAGAATACTGTGTTTACATTATGAAATTAAACACAAATCACAAAAGCTGAATTCTATTAAAAATGTGTATGTTAAATTATGCTTAAGTTCTGTCCGACTCTTTGCAACCCCATGGACTGTAGCCCATTAGGCTCCTCTGTCCATGGAATTCTCCAGGCAAGAATAGTGGAGTGGGTAGCCATTCCTTTCTCCAGGGGATCTTCCCTACCCAGGTATCGAACCTGGGTCTCCTACATTGCAGGCAGATTCTTTACCATATGATCCACCAGGGAAACCCCAGTAATATACATAGTTTTTTATTAATTCATTAAATGACACGACGTAGCTGTGGATCTAACAGCTACAGTAGTATTTGTTTACTGAAAAGTGCAAAGGATATTTTGAGATATCTGCAACAACTGTATTATTGTATCAAAACACCTTATTTCTGTTGGTGATAAACTCACATCTTTTGCCAATTCTACTGTGATCTGTTGCCCAGATTTGTATTTGAAAAAAAAAATATTCAAGTTCAGTTAGAGGTTAGTGAGAGTGTTATTTTTTTCCCCCTATCCAAGTTCACAGATCCCAAGCTTTCTATCCACGGATCTCTTGCAAGTCCAAGGTTGGAATAAGAAGCCCTGGTCTAGGGTCATGCGCAGCGAGATCAGCCTCCTCATTGCCTCAAACCTGACGCTGTCATTCTCCTGCTCCAAAGTTTTCAATGGTTCCCATGCTTCCCAAGTAAAATATAAACTTTACTGAAAGGCAGGAAAAGCCCTTGGTCGGTTCTCTGCTCACCAGCTCAGGCTTACCCCCACGTGGATTCTCTTTTGCATCTGAAGCTCCACCCACAATGGTCCGTTCTCCCCTAGGAACTCCTTCAACCTCTTTGTCAGGCAGGCCAACAGCTTTAGTGCCAGGTCAAAAGCCAGCTCCTCTCTGATGCCTTCCTGACGTCTTCAAGCAGACCCAGGTGTTTCATCTCAGCTTCCACTACTCTTTGTATCAATACGGACTCTTTATACTGATTACTGTATTGTATTCTAATTGCTGGCATGTGTGTGTCCCCAATACCCACACTCTCCCTGAGGGTGGAGACTGAAGTTTCTCTCGGACCTTGCCTCCTGCCTGGCACATGTAGATGCTCAGTAAGTATTTGTTGAATGATGCAGTCAATGAATGGTCAAATAAATGAAAGAGATAAATATGAGGAGGGAGCAGGCAAAGATTACTGTTTCTAATATGGGTTAATGGAGAAGATATGAAATGGAATATAAAATAAAATATTGTGCTCATAAAGTTTGCGTTAAGGATGTGTCACATATTCTGATTCTTTCAAAGATCATCCATGAATGCAATAGAAGATAATCGTCCATTAAAACAGCAGTTTTGGTATTCTGATTATATACAAATATGCTACATAAAAAGACCTCAACCTAGACATAGGTTGCATTCTAAAGCATGGTTTACAAACCACTTGTCTGGAATTTAGAATACAATTTCCCTCAGAAGCCAGTTAACATTCAGTGATCATACAAAAGTTCATTTGATTTGTAATGTGCCAGAATGACTCCATGTTTAATTGAAAACTGGTAGAAAATAATACTATTCAGTACTCATCCAATATTACCAATTAAGCAAAAGGGTAACCAGAAGTGAATGTAAATATTATTTACCTTGAATATTCACATTAGAAGAAAGACAAGTTTAGTTTTAGCAGGGTGAGAAAGCCCAGAGAGGTACTGGTGGAAGATCAGAAAATAACTGCTGGTTATTTCAGCAGCAAAACATAGTAGCCCTAGCTTTTTTTTTTTAACTGAAGTAAATTTGAGCTTTCCAAATGGCGCAGTGATAAAGAATATGCTTGCCAATGCAAGAGACGCAAGAGATGTGGTTTCCATCCCCAGGACAGGAAGATCCCCTGGAGAAGGAAATGGCGACCACTCCAGTATTTTTGCCTGGAAAATCCCATGGACAGAGGAGCCTGGTGAGCTACGGACCATGTGCTTGCAAAGAGTCAGACACGACCAAGCACAGCACAGCACACAGACAGTTAATTTTCATTGGGTTCGAGTGGACAGCATAGTGATTCAGGGTTGGGTGTTTATTTTTTTGGCTTTTTTTTTGCATATTATATTGCATGATAAGTTGTTACAAGGTATTGGCTCTAATTCCCTATTCTATTCAGTAATTCCTTGTCGTCTGTTTATTGTATGTATAGTAGTTTGTACCTAGCTTTTAATATGTATAATTTCACTTCAATTATATGGATTTAAGACCTTTCCTTTTGGTCCACAAATGGCTCACACAAAGGCAAGAGAAAACTTATTTTTGCAGCACTTGTTTTGGAAGACAAAGAGGAAGGAGGAATCGAGTTAAGGAGGTTCTGTGTGTCCTATAAAGTTTACCGGAGGTCAAATCAGTCAAGCCAGGGAGAAGAAAAAAGAAGCAAGGTATACACAGCACGAAATAGGTGGTGGTCATCACTGCTGCTCACCAAATCTGTCTGTTTTCCTCCCTGTACCTCGGAGGAGGACTGGACCGCCTGGCCCCCTTGTGGCTGGGTGGCTCCATTCTGCAGAGTTCTGGCCAATGCACCGAGAGCGGAAGTGACCGCACGTAAATGCTAACAGGACATTCTCCGATTTCTCCTCTCCCACTGGCCTCTGCCACGTTTGAGGAGGTGGCAGCTTTGCCAGCCTTGGTTCCAGAATGACCAAGAGAAGAGTTGCTCTGGTGACACATGTATGAGCAGAGAACTCTGTGTTAAGGAGCAAATCTTTGTTGTTTTAAGCCTAGGAAAACTTGGGGTTGTTTGTTTTGCAGCATAACCTAGGTTATTATGACTGACACATTATTTCTGTAATTTACCTCTAGAGAAAGCAAAAGGGTAATAGGGAAGAGATGGTGTGTTATGGTTACCCTGGAAAGAGCCCTAAAGGAGATTAGAGGAAGAGAAGTGAAGTCGCTCAGTCATATCCGACTCTGCGACACCATGGACTGTAGCCTACCAGGCTCCATCCATGGGATTTTCCAGGCAAGAATACTGGAGTGGGTTGCCATTTCCTTCTCTGGAAATGAAGAAGAGAGGAAAGGTATAAATTCGGATGTAAAGATCCTTCTAATATGGATGCCCAGGGCCTGGAAGATCTTGTGTTACTTCTAAAATCAAAGTCCTCAAAGTGAAAGTGAAAGTTGCTCAGTCATGTCCAACTCTTTGCAATCCCATGGACTATACAGTCTATGGAATTCTCCAGGCCAGAATACTGGAGTGGGTAGCCTATCCCTTTTCCAGGGGATCTTCCCAACCCAGGAATTGAACTGGAGTCTCCTGCATTGCAGGTGGATTCTTTACCAACTGAGCTATCAGGGAAGCCTGAAAGCAAAGTCCTAATAATACTATTATTACAAATTGGGCAAAGTCATAGCACTCTTAATATTAACTACATATGACTAAAAGGTATATGGCTCAGCACATATCTTGACATACATTCTGGCTGCAGGCCTCAGAACTTAAAAGCATTGTAAGCTAACTCAGAAAAAGGAGAGAAGAGGGAATAAAAGCATGGATTTGGGAATTAGATGGGCCTGAGTTCAAATATCAATTCTGCCTCTTAAATCAACCTGTCAATCCTCTTATCTCTATGCTATGCTAAGTCACTTCAGTCATGTCGGACTCTGTGCGACCCCATAGACAGCAGCCCACCAGGCTCCTCCATCCCTGGGATTCTCCAGGCAAGAACACTGGAGTGGGTTGCCATTTCCTTCTCCAATGCATGAAAGTGAAAAGTGAAAGTGAAGTCGCTCAGTCGTGTCCAACTCTTAGTGACCCCATGGATTGCAGCCTAACAAGCTCCTCCATCCATGGGATTTTCCAAGCAAGAGTACTGGAGTGGGGTGCCATTGCCTTCTCTGTCTTATCTCTAAAGAGGAGATAAAAACAGAATCTACTTCAAAGGTTTGCTGGGAGCACTAACTGAGGTCACACCTGTAAAGTGTCAGATGCAATACCTGGTATTACTAAACCTTCTAGCTTTTCCCAATCCCCTGGAAGCCCAAGGGCTGGCTGGTTATAGAAAGGCTGCCTTACTGTCCTGCCCTGAACATAACAAATCTCATGCCTACCCAGTGCAGCTTCAAACTGGATCTCATGGGAACTTTCAGCCATGAATAGGCTCAGCGCTGAACTCCTGCCAGTGACTTCTGCACACTCTTGCCCTCCTAGACTCTCAAGACCAGAGGTGTGCCCCACTTTAAAACAGATTTGGGAAAATTCAAATATGCACAATGATATTAATAGATTGGAGCAGGATTATTCATGCTCCAAGATTCTTGTCATTAAACCAGTGAGTCCAAAAATTCCCTTCATAGTTTGCCAATTTCTTTCTTTCCTTTTAATACATTGTTTGACAGAGAAAAGGAATCATAAAATTCAATGACTTCCTCCTCCATTAAGGACCAATTGGAAGTGGGAAAAATGACTTGTGAAAGCATATCCTTGGACCACAATTTTCTGGGAGCACATGTATTAGGTTGGCCAGAAAGCGGAGCACAGGCAGACCTCCAGGTCCCTTAACAATGAAAATTTGCCCAGAAGGTTACTGTGATAGTGGCTGACACACATCAAATTCCTGTCTCTCCATCACAATCGAGATCTAAAAACCCAAGTCCAAACTCTATGATTATAGAATAGTGTGCAAAGATCCAGAGAAGGGCATGTCAACCCACTCCAGTATTCTTGCCTGGAGAATCCCACGGACCTGGCAGACTATGGTCCATAGTGTGGCAGAGAGTCAGAACACGAATGAAGCGACTTAGCACACACACACACATGCAAAGATCCACAGCCAAGAGAAAACACAAAATGCTTGTAACTAAGATAAAAATGGAGCCAAGTGACTCCAGTTGTGACAAGTGCAGAGTTAAGAGGGTGTTACTATTTTTTTTAATAAATGAAAATACATTACGGCACAGAGGCAAAATCCACACTACAATTTAAGTCGAAAACAGACTCTGAAGGGAGGCGGGGCTTGCCCCACCTCAGGCCACTCCCACCCCAATGAGAGAGAGTTTGCTCCGACATCTGGGCATTTGGGTACTTCAGCCGAAGGAATCAAAAAGCATGAAGCCACCAAGAGGCTCTAAAGAGATTCAGTATTCAACCCAAGGTCAAACAACCAGAAGTGGACCCTAAGTTTTACAAGTGCTAGTTCAAGGTTCTTACACTGTAGCATCACACCATCCTTTCCTGACAATGCAAATCTGTCACTTACCTCAGCCTGCCTGGCGTGGAAGCTGGCCTTCAAATGGAAGCTGGCCTTCAAATGGAAGCATGCATCTGGGGGACCCCAAGGCCCCAGATCAAGGGCAAATGTGAGCCTGCAGACAAGGAAAGGGAGTCGATGTCTGCACCCCCCGCCTAATCCTCTCCCAAGCCCCGCCTCCTTCCCACCCCATCACATCTAAATTGTCTCCTTAACTCCACTCTAGCTTTGTTCCAAGTCATTTCCAAAGGGCCCCTCCAGAGGGATTATACAAAACACAAACCTAGTTTGGCTACTCCCCCATTTAAAAAGCTTTCATCCACTGCCCTCCAGATAAAATCTGAGCATCTCAGCAAAGCCTACAAGATCTGACCAACTCACCTCTACCTCCTCTTCAACCTTTTGGGAGAAACACCTTCCTCACCAAGGAGTCTAAAGACTCCTTTCCACTTTCATAGATTTTGGGGTTTTTTTTTTTTTCTTAATATTTATTTATTTGGCTGTGCCAGGTCTTAGTTGTGGGGTCTTTAGTTGCAGCATATGGAATCTAATTTCCAGACTAGGCTCAAACCCTGGCCGCCTGCATTGGGAGCACGGAGTCTTAGCCACTGGACCAGCAGGGACAGTCCCTCCTTTCCACCCTTTAATACTCACACAAGGTACCTTCCTCCAAAGTCTTCTCTAACCCTTCAAAGCAGGTTGATGGCACCTGGTCCACAATTAACTATTACTGCCTTTATCATACCCACTCCAGTGTTCTTGCCTGGAGAATCCCAGGGATGGGGGAGCCTGGTGGGCTTCTGTCTATGGGGTCGCACAGAGTCGGACACGACTGAAGCGACTTAGCAGCAGCCTTTATCATGGTGTTTCACAGTAAATTGTTCATATAGCTAAAGAGTTTATACAACATGGTCTCCTGAGAGGCAGAACCGGCTTCAGAGTCCAGCAGAATCCTGGGTTTGAATCATGACTTCCCCATTTACTGGCCAGGATATTCTCTCTCTCTCTCCAAGCCTCAGTTTCATTTTCAATAAATGAGGAAATACATACCTTACCAGTCTGTTGGGAGGGTTAAATGGGACAACAATACATACAGTATAAGGCAGAAAACATATTTGATGGTTTAATACATGGTAGTTCCTCTTCCCCCAACCCTTCCCTTAAGCTATAAGAAATCCTATGATGCAAGAACTTTTATTGTTTTTACTCTTGTATTTCTGGCAAATAATACAGTAGGCACTTAACAGATGTTGGCAGGAAAAAACAGAAGAGGTATGCAGGAAAGCAGAGCAGGAGGCCGGGAGAGAGGAAAGGAAGAAGGAAATTAAATAATGAAATGACCAAATGAATGAATGATGCTAGAAACAGAGAGAGACCCTGATCTGTAAAGCTAACAAAAGTTACTATACAGCCTGGTCATGTCCTATCCTTCCCTACTAATAAACTCTGAAAGGATGTCCCCAAATATTATTGTGTCACTAGGTAAAGACCCTGAATCAAGAGACTGGCAGATCTACCAGGAGTAGGCACTGTACTCCAATATAAGATTGGCACACATACCTATGAAAAAATTTCATTCCCCAAATTGTTCATTTCTTATTCTGCTCTAAATGCTCGGCTTAATACAAAGAATACAAATAAACTGATCTTACTCTATGAGGTCTCAATTAACACACCTCATCAGTGGTGTGTTGTTAAATCAGGGGAGGTAAAAAGCTTTAATTTCTAGTGTCTGCCAATTTCTGTGATGTAAATACTCCCACAAGGGATGATTTCAGTCTACAAATGACATACCCATAATTGAACTCACAGAATCGCTAAGCAGGGAAATAAGATGAGAGAACAGTTGACTTTTCTGTCAGTGGTTCTAGCAAAGGAGACAATGGAGAAGAAGTTGAAACTGCTACAGATGTGTTGATGGGTTTCAATTATCCTCATTCTCTCTGCTCCTTTTTCCAGAAGATAACTGAGCAGATGCCCTAAACAAATATGGAAAAATATAAACATACTTTCTGATCAAATGTAGAATTAATGGCCACACCTGGAAATAGAGATGAGGCAAAAGAAGCTTTGTTGGAAATCTAAGAAGGATCAAGTTCATCAAATGGCAGAGGGGGAAATGGGCAGAGGACCTGAACAGATATTTTTCTAAAGAAGACAGAGAGGTGGGCAACAGGCACATGAAAAGATGCTCAACATCATTAGTCATCAGAGAACTGCAAATCAAGATATCACCTCATACCTGTCAGACTGGCCATCATCAAAAAATAAAACAAATAACATGTTAGCAAGGGTGTGGACGGAGCAAAGAACCTTTATGCACTGTTGGTGGGAATGTAAAATGCTGCATTGTACATTTTATACCTGGCTAGTTTGGAAAATAGTATGGACATTGCTGAAAAAAATAGAACTACCATACATTTCAGTAATTCCTCTCCTGGTTATTTATCTAAAGAAAACGAAAAACTAAACTGAAAAGATATGAGCATCTGCATGTTCATTGCAGATGAACATGCAGATATTTACAACAGCCAAGATATGGAAGCAACCTAAGTGTCCACCCCACAGATGAATGGGTAAAGATATGGTATATAAACATACAATGGAATACTTCTCAGCTGTTAAAAAAAGAATAATTAAATCCTGCCATTTGTGACATGAATAGACCTTGAGGGTATTATGCTAAGTGAAATAAGTCAGAGAAAAATACTATATGACCTCACTTATATTTGGAATCTAAAAATAAAAGACAAAAAATGAAAATGGACTTATTGATACAGAGAACAAACAGGTGAAGGGAATTAAATGGTACAAACTTCAAGTTTGGTCCAGAGAGCTGCTGTGATCTTAAACATTCAGAAAAATATTTTCCATGTTTATTCCTACCCAGAGGAGTTGTCTGATTTCCCATGATTTAACATGCTGCCTGTCATCTTTTTAGATGTTGAAATATAGTTCATGTCCAATGTTATGTTAGTTTTAGGTGCACAGCACAGTAATTTGACGTTTGAATACAGTTTGAAATGATCACCCCAAGTCTAGTGGCCACGTCCCCATACAAAGTCATTGGAGTGCTATTGACTGTATTCCTTATGCCCCATGGGAAATCAGACAACTCCTCTGGGTAGAAATAAACATGGAAAATATTTTTCTGAATGTTTAAGATCACAGCAGCTCTCTGGACCAAAACCTAAACAGGAAAAAGCATGCCAAACTAACAGAAAGAAAAACCGTTTAGCAAAATATAAGTTTTTATCTTAACATGGTTGGAAACTGGGGAGCTATAAATGTGACGGCGTTCTGTGATGAAGCCTCACTCTCTCTGCCATAGGAGAGGGGCTCCTTGGGTGGTATGTATGCTTAGACAGAAGAGGAAGGCAGCTGGCAATATTTCCTTCCCTCTCACTAGGACTCTGGCTGGCGTTCTCCTTCCCTCTGTTTCTAACAGAGGCAGCACATGTGTAATAACACTCCACAAAATACGCTCCTGATCTCTAGGGCAAGTCAGAGTTCCTATGTTAAGGATGCAGCTCTGAGGGCTGCCTATGAAAGCAGTTTTATCTTTATGGTGCCACAGATATTTATTGACGTGACCCCTTTTCTGTGACAACACTGGTGTGATCCAGCCTCTCTCGCTGACAAAGTTCCCAAAGGGGTAAGAAGAATATATAGTTTTGCTCCATGATTACAGCAGAAATACTATCGAGCCATTTGGGACTCTCGGGCTTTTAAGAAGCTACTGTGGCAACAGCTGTTACTTTACTTTAGTAATAAAGTTAAAGAAACCTGAACTCAAGCCACATAGGGGAAAAAATTAGAAATATCAAAAATATGCGAAGATGAGAATACAAGAAAGCCATGCCTACATAGGAGAGTGAAACAAAACTATCACAGAATCATTTTTATGGAGAGAAACCCAGAAGGCGTGGAACGGCAGGCATTGCCCTTCCATTCAAATGAAGGGCAACTTAGTGAAGAAACAGCCCCTGATACTTCACATAAAAAGATAAGACCCATGCACACGCCAAAATGTGGCATTCAGGGCTGGCTACTTGTTTCAGAACCTGAAAGGAAGCCAAGAGTGAGATGAAGAGACAGATTTCACCTTCCGGATTCTAAATCACTCAATTACTCAAGAGGAGGTATTTAGCTGTTTTCATTGGAATTTGCATAATCCGGCCAGCAAGGCTGGATCTGATGAGCAAACAGGGTGACTTCACCATACAAAAGAGGGAAAGTGAGGCAAGGGCCATCAGGCCCAAGAGCAGACAAAAGAAAGGATGGCTCCCCTGGTGAGGCTTGGAGGGTAGGCAGCCACCGGGCATCGCCAGCTACAGGGCATGAGTCACCTCTGGCAGAGGCAAAAATGAGATCACAAAACAGCGTGGATGGCAGGGTTTCGACTTTAAACCAGCAAGTAGATTAGAAACGCTGAGTTAAAAATGAATGCAAAACTCTGATGAGAATCAAGACATCGTGGAAACCAGCAGAAACCAATTCTTCCGGTGGAAGAAGTCAAGACCTGGATACTACCCCCACAGAGTCTTCCCAAGGCTGGCTGTCTAAATCCCAAAGAAAAAACCCAAAGTTTAAAGAACTGTAGGGCCAACAGTCACCAAAGAAAAGTACTGACTACTGAAACCCAGGGTAGCAGGGTGCTGCTCTTACAAATACCAAACCTGAGATGAAAACATCTGTGTGCCAATGTGGGCTCCGCCCTTGACTTGCTGGGTGGATGGTGTGTGTCTCTGTGCGTGTGTGCACACAAATCTCCTGACGGCCCCAGGGCTGGGTGGCCTCCTCAGCAAAATGACACAACTAAACTATTTCATCTGAAAAGTGGTTTCAAGCTTTATTCTAGGAAGTGAAAACACTGGGAGAGGAGAATCCAGGGCCACTTAGTCAATGAAAGGCCTAGAATGAACGACAACACTTTCTTGCTCCAAAGGCGAGAAACAACCTATCGGATGCAGGAGAAGCCTCAGCCCAGCTGTTAGATGTCACCACGGCCATTCAACCCCCACTCCCCTGGGCCTAAACCCTCAGCGGAGAAGGGCACAGCCTGGTCCCAGGACATTCCAGCCCGTGGATTATTTGATGACGTGTCTGCCTCCTACCCTCCTCCCAGGGTACAATTTTCTAAAAGCAGAGAAAATCCTTCCCAAGAAAATAAACACTCCCAAACAACCGTCCCATTCTGTTACCTATTTGGATTACATAATTGCTATGAAGTCAAGAGTTTCTTACTGACACGCCAGAAAAGACCTCTCAGCTCATAAGCTGAACTGCCTTTTCTCCGCTGCCCAAAGCCCTTTTAAAAAGCTCCAAGTCCCTAAAAAGCAGTCCGCAGTGCCCACTGACATGGAAGGAAAAACTCTAAGACCTCAACTCTGCTCGGAATGGAAACCCGTATTAAAATATTTTAAGTCTATCAGTCCTGTATATTGTTTTCTTCAACAACAATGACAATAATATAAACCCTTACTGATGCTTCAAATCACCCTTCATAGGAAGAAAACACTGTATATTTTTTCTGATTCTGTGAGGATAAGCATACAACCTTAACTTTTTTGTTGGCCAATATGTAAAAATGGGGTGACTAATAATTGGTAACTGGCATCATTTACCAGTCACCAAATAAAAAGTTAACCCCCTCCTGACCCATCCCCACACTAGGGGAAAAAACCACTATAGGTCAAGCTGACTCGAACCCCACAGAGCACAATGCTCATTAAGATACCTATACTTTCCCAGTTGAGGCAGCAGTAAAAAGACTGCAGGATTCTTTTAGAGCCTGCTCTAACTTGTTCATGGGGATCAATGTAGAAATAGTAGCAATTTGCTCTTTGTAATTCCTCTCCAGGAATAAAAATGACTAGGATATTCCTGGAAGGCCTCCTCACTCACAAATTAGAAGGCATACCTCCTATAAGCGCTGTACTTTGCTCAGTGTAAAGATTAAATGAGATAATACATAGAAAGTGCTGAGCAAGCATCTGGCACACAATAATAACCTCAATACATCCATGGTGCTAGTCATTGTAACAACACCACCACACAGCAAAACAAAACAAACAAAAAAGGTGGGAGGCTGTTTCCTGATGCTTATCAACTTACTCAGAACAGGGAAACTTGAAACCTAAGGTAATCATAGTGCCACAGCCTAACCCAGAGATGTCTTTGCTGTCCTCTGGTTTTCTCATCATCTAGCTCGCCATCAAGAACTTGCCACAATGCCACAGGTACTCACACCCGACTATGTATCCAGCTCTCAGTAACTGAGAAGTAGCAGAGTGTTTGAAACAATGAGAACAGAAAGGAAAAAGACCTTGAAGAAACTTCACAAATTCCCTTGGCACCGATCACGTAAAAGGTTTGCCAGCAAAGTCAAACATCCCACACTACACAACTATTGTCAGTGGAAAGAGAGGATACACAGAGCACAGATGCTGAACATCCTAATGAGACGGTGATCTTCCCATCAGAGACCAGATACTCGAATTCTAGCTCTTCTGTAAAATTTAGACTACAAATAAATCCTTCCTAAGGCGCACCTAGCAATCTTTTGTGCTTGGCTCTGCTGTTTGGACATGCATAGTTGCTTTCCTTCCAGTCACAAAACCGGTTTTTAAGCGCTTATGAAAATATTCATATTTTTATGATATGCGATAAGCAGGTTTTACTCTAATCTGTATCTGATGTGCTAATTCACTTGGGGCACACACATGACATACTAGGCTCACCTTCCCAGTGACACACTATAGTATGCAATTACGCAGGACATTTTTTTTTCCAAAGGTGGCAACATGAATCATGTCTGGAGTCCAGAAAAATGATGCATTTGCAACAGTCATGAGACTGGGTGGCCAAGAAATGTCCGTAAAACTTTTATTTTGTGTTTTGTATTGTGCCTCTTCAACCTACAAGAGTCTGTGTCACAATTTCGTAGTCTCTAAACCAGGTATTTTGGAAACACAAAGGGCATTAGTGTTATGCCTTTTCAACTTGTAAAAGACCAGGCCACTTGGCAACTCTTTGGAATTTCTAAACCATGCTTTCCAAAACACAAAGGGCAAGTGTGACCCATAACGTTAGAGAAGAGCAAGTAACGTTCTACCTCTGGCTCAATATTTGGTTTATTTCACTCGATGTAAGTTTTTATGGCAACCCTCTATTACCAAGAAAGCGTATTCAAAGTAATAAGTGAAACTTGTGAAAGTCCATTTTTTTTTTATTTAATACATTCTAATCAAATAGTAACAGCAGTAAATAAACACTTTGAAAAGCAGGCATGTATCCCCCTATATGTGGAAGAAAATTAAGTCAAAGTATTCTACATGGTAGAAGGGAGACAACTGCTAATGTCTATGGTTAGACCACTTGGAAATTCCTAAAGCCATTTCCAAAAAATCAATGGCAAGAGGTTGGGGACGCAGCTGTTTCAAAGGGTAAAATGTCTCTATCTACATGGTTTTATTAACAGGGATTGAGTTGCACCTGTATAGCATGACATTCTTGTCTTTAGCCTTAAAGGAAAAGAAATCTTTTCCATTTGCACCAGTTTGAAATATTTCTGAAATAAGGCTCCTTGAAGAGGATTACTACAGTACTCATTCACGAGAGAGTTCATACATGTAGTAAAAAGACAAATACAGGATTTCATGGTCACCTTTTTTGGTTGATTTGGTTAATTGCATAAAAAGAAGGATAAATACTCACAAGCATATCTGTTTAACAAATCTCCTAAGTACATCAGAATGCAAAATATCAAATGTCCTAAAATAGACTCTGATCACCAGGCACACACAACTGAAGTTAAGCCTGTGTCAGTTTCATTCCTTCCACTTCTTCGGCACTCCTAAGTAGGGCTCTTTCTCTCCTACCAGTGCTGGGACCTTTCACCTAACACCAACGAACCTCAGAAAGTCAGAGTTCTAAGAAAATGTTCCTTCGGCCTTTACTTGGGACGTTTTATTCTTAACTTAAAAGGATCAACTGGTCTTGGTCAGCCTTAGGAAGGGAAGCATCCCTCAGTTGAAACCATGTGGGGAAAACTTTAAATACCTAGCTACCTTGCCACACAATTAAATCAGATTGACTTCAGCTGGTCTTAGAATTCCGCGTAGTTATCCAGAGCCGTCACTCAAGATTTGGTTCTCTTTTACATAGCTGCATTCGGAGATATTCTATAGGAGGCATGTTTAGAAAAAAAGAAACACTTATACCTGGAATTTATATTCTTCCAAATAATCTTTTAGTCTTGTTGGTAAAGGCAATCCCCAGATGGTGCTGGTACACTTGTTAATGGTGAGTCTACAGAGATGCTGCAGAGGTGGTGCTGATGTGTAGAGTGGCTTGGTCAGATAAAGGTGAACGGTGCCGTTCCGGGGGCTTCTGGGCCTGTCCGCTTATCCTTGCACATCTGAACATAGTAGTCGATCAGATGAACCACACTGTCAAATTGTTTAAGCTTGGACTTGACACATATGATAGAGTCCAATCTAAATTTCCCATCTTGGTATTCGATGCGAAGATTAGTTGGTCCAGCTGATGTCTTAACAGATATTGTTAGTAGGTAGTCTGAATGCGAACTATCTCTAATCAAGAAAGTTCCTTCTGGTGCCTCTTTTAATTTCTCTTTGGCTTCATTAACAGTCATACTTCCCCAGTACCAACCTGGGGTTTTGTTCAAAAAGAAAAAGAAAAGAGGGTTAAATAGTTATTATAGAGAATTTTTTAAATAGGGCAAGTACTTGGCAACAATGTTCTAGCTATAAAAAGAAGTGTGTGGAAGTTTACCATAGGCTACAATAAATACATTCTGTAGAAATTTACTGAAGACGTGGGTCCGTTTAATTTTCTGAACAAACTGCAAGCCAGCTTTCTTTTTTTAAAAAGTAACTTTCTGTAGCTGATCTTTGAACTCTCTTAAGATTTTCTAACACACAAAAGAATGGTTGTAATATGACACACTGGCTGAGCAGGCATGATGCTTTTCAAGTGAAATCAAAGATTTAATGTAAATTAAATAAGTCAGAAGTTAGAAAATCCATGCCCTTAGAAAATGGAAAACCCAACTTCAGTTAATTCCAACAAAATAAAAAGCAACAACTTTTTGGCTGGTTGGTGTCCACCTCCACCCTTTCCAAATCTTTATCTCTTTTCAAAGCCCTGGAAAGCACCGCTATTTTAAAAGAGCAGTTCTAGTACAGTAGCTTCTGTCTGCTGTTTTGACTGCAACTACCTTATCAGCCATTGAGAAATGGAGAGAAAGCCCAATGGATAATTAGTACTTCAAGTTTACAGTCTTCCATAAACCCTCTTGGACTTCGCCCTAATTCAAATCCAGTCACAACTGTCGGTCTCCCTAGCATTCTCGATTCGACCTGCCAGTTTCATCTTCCATCCCGTTTTCCAAAAGCGACTTAGATACATCTTGCATATTAAACGTTTGAACAATGCTCCCCACCCCCTACCTCAAAAAAACTGCTCGGGTATCTGCAATCTGCCGGTTCCTCCTGCGCAGGGAAAGCCCTTGGCCGGCAAGGAAAGACCGGAACCACAAGTGAAGAACTATTCCCTCCCCCCTACCTCTACCAAAACTTCAACTCTGCCCCAAACCTAAGCTTTGAGGGTCCCGATTTTGAAAGCTTGCAGGCTTGCCAGAACCTCCCCCCTACACGCCCCCCCGCCCCCCGCCCCCATCTTGTCTTCTTTCAGATGCCGAGAGACGACAGAGAGCAAAGCGCAAGGCTGCCCCTAGAAACCAGCGAGGCCAGGCTCGGCTCGGGCTTCGCAGTCTGCCCTCCTCCCAGCTTTGCAGCAGTCGCCTGCCCGGCAATCTGTCGGTCCCTGAACTTGGCTGCCAAGATTCCAGGCTGCAGCGGCTGCCGGGCCCGGGAGCCGGATGCAGCTGTAGCTGCTAGCAGCGCAGCGCCCACTCGCTGCCCTCGCAACCCGCGGACAGGAAAGGCGCCGTCACCATCTCCGGCTAGGATCCGAGCCCGAGTGCCGACCCCCAAGCAGCCGCGGAAAACAGCTAAAGTGCCAGCGCCCTAAGAGTCGATTTCCAAGGAACCCTCCTCGAGCTCTGCCCTCCTCTAGGCCTTGGAGTCCCTCAGGAACCACTCTCCTTTGCATTCCCAAGGATCCAGAGCCACGCGGCATCGTCTCCGCGAGCCGCCTGCCCCGCGGCGGGGATTCCAGCCTCGCCAGCACAGCCCCATCCGCGTCTCCCGGGAGGCGCCCCCTTCTCGCACGCGTCGCGACCGGTCCGCTCCCTACCTGTGTGACTGAGTTCCCGCAGGGCCTTCGCCAGACGCGCCGCCTCTGGGGACGGCTCCTCCGCCGACCCCGCGGTCCCCCACTGGCTCTGCGCCCCTTCCGCGCCATTCCCGGAGGACTCGAGGCACCGCAGGGTCATGGGAGAAAGGTCACCGCGGCAAAGACAGGTGGCCGCCCGAGCTGGGGTCGGAGAAAGGCACGCGTCCTTCTTAGAAGTCAGTGGGAACCCCAAAACCACTCCCTGAGGGGTCCCCGAAATGGTGGTGGAGGGGGTGGGGATGGGGCGCTGCAGGCTCTTCCTCCCCGGGTTCCGGTGCACCGATGGCCAAATCCCCCGCAGGCGCGTTCACGCACAGTTCGCCAGCAAAGAGAAAGTGGAGGGTTGGATCAGTCGGAACTGGACCCCTGCGGCCGGGGTGAGGGTGGAGAGGCAGGGATATCGAAAATCCCGGGGACTCCTCCGCGTCTGTGCTCCTGCACCATTTAACCCCGAGCATCCAGTTACTGCCCTGGCCCGTTCCAGAGAAAGAAGGATAGAAACAGCAGGGATCCAAGACACACAGGGCATTGGGGGGGGGGGGGGGCGGGCAGGATGAGGGTGGGGAACCGGGCAATTTCCCGCCGAGGGCTGCTCTCTGAAATCGCAGACTAGCAGACAAGAAGAGCGAAGAGTCACCTGCGGGCACGGTGGTAAATGGACAAGCAGAAATTTGAAAAGGAAACAGGCGAAGTCCCAAAATTGGCACTCCTTTCGCACACTCTGCACAGCCCGAGGAGCCCGGGAGGAAGCCCCCGGCACAAACCTAGTTACCGACCCTAGAGCGCAGCGGGGCTCCCCGGGCAGAGCCGGCAGTCCGGGACTCAGAGGTGCGGGAGCTGCGGCCACCCCGCAGAAGAGGATCCCTGGCTCCCCTGCCCTCGCTGAGGGCACGGGTTGGGGGGCTGCCGAGGCTGCCGCTCCCGAGGTCGGGTGGCTCCTGCTGCTGCTGCTGCTGCTGCCGCCGCCGCGGGCGCTGTCGAGGAATCTGCCCGAGCGCGCAGACCTCGCAGGGGCTCCGATCCGTGACCCGAGCCCAGGCCGAGCACGCGGCTGAGAGCTCTGTGGGACATACTAGACAACCAACGCCGAGCCCTTACCTCGGCCTCGACCGCCGCGGCCGCCTCCACACCAGGCAGACTCCAGCCTGCACTGGGCGGGGGGAGCCGGGAGGGGCCCGGGAGGAGGGGTGTCTGCCCGTTTCCCCTGTTGACTTTTTAATTTGGGAACGAGATGCCCAAGGCGGTGACTAGCCCTGCGCTCAGCGGCGGAGGCGTCCGGAGTTCTCTGCGCAGGGAGTAAACGTGAGTCCCGGGGACCACTGCCTCGACTGGCTGGGCTCAGACACCTCCCCCGGGCTCCGACAGCCCCCGCTCCCCGACCCGGGGCAGCTGCTGGGTTCCCTCCGGCTGCAGCCAAGGCGATGAGAAGGGGAGAGGGAGGGAGGAAAGAGGGCGGGAGGCAGGCGGGTGGGGAGGAGCGGGAGATCAGGTTATTAGAAGGATTATTAATCTGGATGGCAGTTTACAGGGGGGGGGGTAGAAAAAAAAAAACTCTGGAGACTCCCAGACGCCGGGAAAGAACCGGAGAAAGCAAGCAGTAGCTCCCAGCCCCCGGGCAGAGCCACAGTTCCGACTCTCAAGCCCGGCGGCTCCAAACTGCGGAAGCCCAGGCTGCCTGGCGCTGGCGGCCGCGCCCCAGTGCCCTCCCCAGCCCTCGTGGGGGCGGAGCCTTCGGGCTCCCGGGTCTGATACCTGCTGCCGTCCCGAGCTCCTTTGGCGCCCCAGCTGCAGGCGAAGGCGATCCTGAGGCCGTGCACCCGGGGCCCCGGCGCGCGCCGTCCGTGGCCCGCGCAGCGCCAGTGGCGGCGGGCGAGGAGGCTCATGCTTCAGGGGAAGCCCAGGGCCCGCGAGCCGCGGCGGCGGCGGCGAGACTAGAGTTAAACGTCCGTCCCGGGAGCGGTGTGTGCGCGCGATTTCCCAGACGTACGCGCCTCCCTCACTCCCCGCCTCTCTCCGCGTCCGCGCTCCCCGCGCGCCCCGCCCAGCGGCTGCGGAGGCCGCTTTCCAGGAACTTTCCAGGAATCCACCTCACGTGACCGCGGCCCCCGCTACTGCTTTAAAGAGACTCCGGCGCAGTTGCGCAGGCTTGGGGGGAGACCGGCTCCGAGCGCTCGGGTTTCTACCCGGTCAGGGTGGATGCCTGGGAATCCGCCGTCCTCTGACCCCCAACGCCTGGGTGTGCTCCGGGACGCGCAAGAGAAGCCCCAGGCCACCACCGAGCCGGTTCCCGCGGCGGGAGCCTGTCTCCAAGCCTTGCAGGCAGTGCGCCGGGGTCGAGCGATGAACAGACATGCTCGCCCCTAGGCCCGCCGCCGAGGGTTGTCTTGCCCACCCCTTCCGCGCCTTCTCTAGGCGACCTTCCAGGCCGCACATCTGGAAGAGGGGGTGTTGGAGAGACTAGAGGTCCTCGGAAATGGACCCTTCCTCTC
Organism: Tragelaphus eurycerus; assembly: GCA_935064755.1. NCBI lineage: Eukaryota > Metazoa > Chordata > Mammalia > Artiodactyla > Bovidae > Tragelaphus > Tragelaphus eurycerus. Next base: position 33,219,517 of record CAKXYN010000010.1, read on the forward strand.
TAAGACATATTCGTGGAGTGAGGGAGCCCCCTCTTCGACCACCCTCCCTTCCAGGTCCACGCCCAGGAGCCGAAGGGAGTGGGCCGATGACGGTCCCCTGGGCCTGGGTCCTAGAAGGTTGCCAGCGGGCGGAGAGCGGCGCCTGGTTAAGCTGCGCTGGTCGCGCTCAGTCCCCTCCCCCTGGCGGGCTTGCTCGCGGTCTCCCGCACCGGCCCGGCCCCTGCTCTTCCCTCCTTCCCTCCGCTCCCTCGTCTCCTTCCGGCCACCCGGCGGCCCTCCCGGCTCACCAGCGCCGATCGCGGAGGGGACTCTCAGACCCGCGCGCTCTGTGGTCCGCGTGGCCCGCAAGCCTCCGTGTCCGCAGCCTGGGAGAGCTCAACTCTGAGATTTCCCGCAGAACTGGAGTCTGGGGGACCGCGAATGCGGAAAGATCCCCAGCTCTTCTTCCCTGCCGAGGGACCCTCACCTCCTCCAACCTGGTTGGAGGCCACCTGGCCTCAGTTAAAACTCATCTCCTTCCCTGCATGTCTCCTCCCGAGACGTGACCTACTTTAAATGTGACCTACTTTTTAAAAAATCATCAACACTCATGGGAAAACCGGATCCAACATTTCGATAACCATTTTTCTTTGAAATACTCTTCTATTGCATCACTATTCAAAAGCTTGAAAGGTCAATGGCCACTTTTAGTTGAAGCGCCGGCTATGGGGAAGTTGGGCGAGGAAGCGGAGGGGCGGGTGGGGGGCGGGGAGCGGCGGGGAAAGGCTCGACTCACAAACCTTGCCTGGTGCCCCCCCCCTGCTGGCTCTGCGAGGAAACAGAAACCAGTTCTCTGCCTTGGGGAGTCGTGGACAAAAGGTTTTTCTCAATAATTTTCCTGCTTTTGAGTAAATAATTACGCAAATAATTGATAAATTAGCCGGAGAGGAAGGGGAGGAGTGCATTTCCCAGCTAACAAAGGGTTTTTTCAACGATGGGGTCTTGTGGACGAATCATGTTTTGTTTCTTAGAGTCTAATGTGGAGGACTGAGCTAACTGAACCTAGTTAGAACCCTCTATAATAGAGATGGATAAGTTTGTATAAGTCTCTTACCCTCCTTGGACCCTAGACCTTTTCTATAAAATTAAGGGACTGGGTTCCAGTTCTGGGCAAGGGATTGGGATGAATGAACAAATAAGATTCCAAGTGGAGTTTGTGTCTGGTCTGAGGCCCAGAAACACTTAATAAACCACTACCTCTACTAGGGTTCATTATGCTCTAAATAATTCCATTTAACTTCTGCTTCCTTGGTAGGGAACCACAGAGGAGAAGTGTACCCACTTTTCTGTAGTGTAAAAAGATTTTTTTTTAAATTTTGCAAAGATAAAATAATTTCCATTTAATTGCCAGGTGAAATGAATCTGCCAGCAGCTCTTTTTAACTGTGTTTTCCCGTAGCCTCCTAAGGACCTTTGCACATGCCCTCCCTGCTTCCTGAAATGCCCCTCCCCAGACTGGGTGTGAGGCAGACTGTAATCATTCAAGGCCCAGCTCAGGAATTGCCTCTACAGTCACTGTCCACAAAGATTACAGTAAACACGGTGCCAACTGTAGCAGCGCCAAGCTTTGTACTAAAGTAGGATTTTTAACTTCTGTCTCTGAAAGGTCTCAGCAATGCCCAGCATTTTGTTGGCCCTAGGAAGCACACATTAAAAAAATATTTATGAGATTGTGTTAAGTGAAAAAAAAGTAGAATATGTAATTGTATCCATGCTATGCTTTTGACATTATAAAGTGTGCCTGTGGGCAAAAACAGAATGTGACCAAGTAAAAGCAGCTATTTGGAGGGTGACAGAATGTGGGTGAATCTTTAGATTTGACTTTTCTTAATACTGTTCCAGTGTTTCTGATACAGCCATCATTTTCCCAAAACTGCATGAGAGTGTCATCACTTACTCTCAGGGAGTAGAGTATAGTTTGCAGAGCTGAGGGACTGCCCTCCTGAACCCCAGGTCTGCCACCCATCACTACCCTTTAGACGTCTAAGCAGAATCTCTGGTTTAATAGGTTCCAAACTGTGGCCTGAATAACCCTCCTGCTGCTGCTGCTGCTGCTGCTAAGTCACTTCAGTCGTGTCCGACTCTGTGTGACCCCATAGACGGAAGCTCACCAGGCTCCCCTGTCCCTGGGATTCTCCAGGCAAGAACACTGGAATGGGTTGCCATTTCCTTCTCCAATGCATGAAAGTGAAAAGTGAAAGTGAAGTCGCTCAGTCGTGTCCAACTCTTAGCGACCCCATGGACTGGAGCCTACCAGGCTCCTCCGTCCATGGGATTTTCCAGGCAAAAGTACTGGGGTGGGGTGCCATTGCCTTCCCCGGAATAACCCTCCTAACTCCCCTCAAAAATAAAACAAAAACAAAGCCATCCCTCCTGCACTCTTCCCATCTCTGAAAACATCAATTTCAGTCTTCAGCTGCTCAGGCCAGCAGCCCCAGAGCCATCCTCCTCACACACCCCTCATCTCATATGTCAACTAGTCCTTTGATTTCACAATAAACCCAGAAGGGAAACACTGGCCACATCTCCCCCATGCATTAGTCTGTGTTTGTTCAGTCACTCAGTCGTGTCCAATTCTTTGCAACCCCATGGACTGCAGCAGGCCAGGCTTCCCTGTCCTTCACCATTTCCCGAAGTTTCCTCAAACTCAACGTCCTTTGAGTTGCTGATGCCATCCGACCATCTCATCCTCTATTTTCCCCTTCTCCTGCCTTCAATCTTTCCCAGCATCAGGGTTTTTTCTAATAAGTCAACTCATTAGTCTAGGCCACCTTCATTTCTGGGCTTCCCCGATGGCGCTAGTGGCAAAGAACCCACTTGCCAATGCAGGAGACATAAGAGACGCGGGTTCCACCCCGGGGTGGGGAAGATTCCCTGGAGAAGGAAATGGCAACCCACTCCAGTATTCCTACCTGGAGAATCCCATGGACAGAAGAGCCTGGCGGGCTACAGTCCATGGGGTCGCAGAGTCGGACACGACTGAAAACAGCTTAGCACTAGCACGAGCACTTTCATTTCTACCTGACTTACTGCTGCAGCCTCCCACAAAAGGCTCTCCAATCAGGGAGAGAGACCCTGATTAAACTAAGTCATCTCACTTACCCCCTCTGCTCTACCCCAAATCACGGCATTGCACCAGAGTAAAAGGCAAAGCCCTAACAGCTGCTCACAAGACCCTGGAAGATCTGGCCCCTCTCTGATCTCATCCCCTCCTGCTCTGTTCCTCGATCACAACGCTCAAGCCACGGTGAACTCCTTGCTATGGGTAGAACGTGCTACCTGTGTCCCTTCCTCAGGCTCTTTGTCTTTGCTGTTTTCTGCACCCACCACTCTCTTCCTCCAGATAATCTGCATGGTTTGCTCCTTCACTTCCTCAGATCTTTGTTAAGTGCCACCTTCATCGTGAGACTTGACTGATCACCCTATTCAGAATCCACTCCTCCTCCCACCTCTCTTTTGTCCCTTGCATCGATCACTATCTTACCTAGTTTGTGTCTTATTCATTGGCCTGATTTCCTGTCTTTCTCACCCACAAGAATGTAAGCTTCATGAGGACATGAATCTGTTTTGCACTGTTTACAGCTTTTTATCTCATCTCCTTGAATAGTTTCCAGCACATAGTAGGCATTCCACGTAATTGTAGAATGAATGAAGTTCCAGCAAAGTGACTTTAAACTGCCCAGGCATGAATCCTTGCTCTGCCACTGCTGAGACTGCCTGTGTTATTTTTGGCAAATTATTTAGCCTTTTATGGAGATAATAATGAAATGTATAGGGCTATTGTGAAAATTAAATAACATAATCTATGAAGAGTGCTTTGGCATTTAGCAAATAATAAAGATCAGCTATTATTTTAACTCTCATCCTTTTACTCTCAATGAGTTTGAATTTTTCTCCCTATAGGTAAGGTTATCTTATTTTGTGTGTATGAAACCCAATAGTCACTCTCTAGTCACTGCCTGAGAACTTCCTGTGAGTTGACTCCCTGGAGTTCACCTTGAGCTTTAAATTTACAAGGCAAAATAGTGATTCACTTTGGTCCCAGGTTTTTAGGAGTACATGCTCTGTTTAGGGGGCAGGTTCATGGCCAAAGTTGTGAACTCTCATTTTACTAGGAAGGGAAGGAAGAGTGATTTTCACAAAGCTGAGGAGTGTCTTCTGTTGCTTGCATGGAGGAACTGCCAAAGCTTGAAAATCTCCTCCATGAACCAAACTCAAACTGGGTCTTCTTGGTTTTTTAATGCAGATGCTCTGATACTAAAACTGACTCAAGCAATGGGCACTGAGCTTGCTGAGTTGCAGAGAGAGCTTTTGGGGTTTTGTTTGGGAACTGAGGGAATGGCTGTTAGCTATTGTGTCTGAAGTGCCTGTGGGTAGAAGGTACCCTTTTAAGTGGCCACCATTCCTTCCTTTTAGAGTTTGCCATCTCACCACCACCACCACCACCACCACACACACATGCACACACCATCCTCAACACTCCTTGTGATTCTGGAACCTACTCTTTTGTAAAGCATGTGACTCAGGCTAGCCAATAGGAGTGCCCCATGCCCTTGGACATGGGTTCGTCCACTATCACAGCAGATTAATTTTTAGAATTTGATGTAAGTGCCTCCCCTTCTGAGATGATGGGCAGTAAGGACCATGTAAGTCAACTTTCCCAGTTTGCCATCTCACCACCACCACACACACATGCACACACCATCCTCAACACTCCTTGTGATTCTGGAACCTACTCTTTTGTAAAGCATGTGACTCAGGCTAGCCAATAGGAGTGCCCCATGCCCTTGGACATGGGTTCGTCCACTATCACAGCAGATTAATTTTTAGAATTTGATGTAAGTGCCTCCCCTTCTGAGATGATGGGCAGTAAGGACCATGTAAGTCAACTTTCCCATCACTTGGAGAGCTTGTCAAAGAACAAAAACAACAGAAAAGAAAGCAGAGCTCAGTTTTGAGTGAGGAGAAGAGATTCCTGAGCACTTGAATCCAACAAGCCTGAAGCAGCACTGCCCTTGGGCTTCTCAGATACAGGAGTGAACAGGTTTATTTATCCCCACAGGGTTTGATGTGGGTTTCTGTAGCTTGTAGTCAAAGAAACTCTCATGGGGTATAAAGGGCCGAATGTGGAGGAATGTGTCGGAGGGAGTAGAGTGGAGAACTGAGAAGATGAAGAAGAAAGCTGCCTTTCGTGGTAATGAGCCTCTATTACTGCTCATCTGGTGCTTCTCAGTACCCATTCCCTTTAACAGGGTCCTACTTGCTCCATCCCTATAGTGGAAGACACTACCTGGGGAACAGAGGAAGTGAGGGAGATCCTGCTGGCTTCTGTGCTCTGGGTCAGGGGTGTGGGGGAGGGAAAAGCCAGGCAGATGGCCCTCCCCTAGACTTCTGGGACCCAAGGACATGGTGCATGGATGTGATCTCGGTCCTTCTGTCCACAGAAGTGGAAGGGAATCATGTTCTAGGAGAGTAGTTGTCAATGTTAAGTCACAGATCTCTCAGAAATCCTGATCAGAGTTCAACAAACCACCTGCCTATGGGCCATATTTGACCTCCCCCCACCCTGAGTGTTATGGGCTTCCCAGGTGGCGCCAGTAGGAAAGAACCCATCTGCAGGAGACATAAGAGATGCAGGTTCGATCCCTGGGTTGGGAAGATCCCCTGGAGGGGGTCACAACTACCCCCTGCAGTATTCTGTCCTAGAGAATCCCATGGACAGAGGAGCCTGGTGGGCTACAGTCCATGGGGTTGCAAAGAGTCGGACACGACAGAGGTGACTTAGCACAAGCACATACCCTGAGTGTTACGGTTGGCCTACCAGGGTTCTAAAAAAAAAAAAAAAGAAAACTATGACCCAAATTAAAAATTTGGAGATTTCATCCCCAAAGAGATCCAGAGTTTTGCATTCTCTAAGATTCGTCCACACGGAGTCCCATCCCCTCAAGGCAGTGATGGGCTGAAGCAGAGCAGTGGTTGCTGCCTTTGGAAGGCATGTGTCCTCCTGTTCTCCACAGTCCTCACCATCCTCTGTGGATCCCCAACACTGAGCAGAACCTGCTATCTGTCATCACTCTTGCATTGTTGGTTTTCTTATGGTGGAGAAGTATTTTTTCTGGACCTAAATGGAGAAATAAAAAAAAAAAAACAAACCCAAAGACTGAATATTTCAAGACAAATAGAAGAGAGCTTATTTCTCTGTGGTGGTGGAGCCTATGCCTCTGTATAGTAGGCAAAATGTGGCTGGGTTCTCCCACTGACCTGTTTCGTTCTTCTATATTCCTACCTGGTCCTGCAGGCATTTGCATACAGGTTCCATTTTTCTCTGCAGAGAAATGTTCTGGGACTTCCCTGGTGGTGCGGGGGATAAGAATCTGCCTGCCAATGCAGGGGACATAAGTTCAGTCCCCGGTCTGGGAAGATTCCACAGGCAACTAGCTCATGAGCCGCAACCACTGAGCCTGCCTGCTGCAACTACCGAAGCCCGCTCACCTCGCGCCTCTGCTCCGCAACAAAAGAGAAGCCACGGCAATGAGAAGCCCGCGCACCACAACTAGAGAAAGCCCACACAAAGCAATGAAGACCCAGAACAGCCGAAAAGAAAAAAAATGTTCTGGAGGGAGACGCAGATTGGTGGGTGGGAGTGGTTATTGACAACCTAAAACCTGACTGTGAATCTCCAGGGGCGAAATGCGCTCAGGTGAGACCCCTTGTCCTAGGGTGTGGATAGTTTCCATTAAAGACTTCTGAGAGATAAAAGTCTGCTTTCAGCATGGTTCAGGGTGCTCCTTATTGAAATCGGTCTGTACAGGCAGAAGGTATTCAATCATGAAGACGCTGGCTTCACTAGAGCGGAGTAATCTTCCTCAAACCCTTTCTCCTTCCTCACATGGCTCTTTCTGGCCATCTTGTTTCCCAAACTCACCAAACCTGCCTCAGGATCTTTGCACTTATTCTCCCTGAAATGCTCTATCCCTAATATTCTCATGGCATCATTCCCTCACTTTGTCCAGGTCTTTGCTCACCAAGACCTTCCTTTTTTTATCAGTGATTATTTCTTTCCCTGGCTTTATTTTTCATCTCAGCATTTACCACTACCTGATGTTATCAGTGTTCTTCATTTGACCTTTGTTTAATGTCTCTCTCCCACTGGAAATATAAAGGGGACTTTGTTTTATTCACTACTGTATCTTCAATGCCTAAAATAGCTCCTAGTCCATAGTAGAAAAGCTTCCCCAGTGACTCAGTGGTAAAAGAATCTGCCTGCAATGCAGGAGATGCTCAGGAGACCTGGGTTCCATCCCAGGGTCTGGAAGATCCCCTGGAGAAGGAAATGGCAACTTAATCCAGTATTCTTGCCTGGGAAATCCCATGGATAGAGGAGCCTGGTGGGCTGGTCCATGGAGTCACAAAGAGTCAGACACGACTGGGAGACTAAGCAGCAACAAACCATAGTAGATGTCCAGTATAAAGTTACTGAATGAATCAATCAAACACACATCCCAAGTAAGGTAATTGAAGCATTTTCACTATCTTCTTTCTGGCTTGAATTCCTTTTTGGCTTTTGCATCTTCTCTTGCATACATGTACTTCTCAGCTTAATCTTTGACTTAGCCTGCAGACTCAAATCCACTACCAAGAAGAGCTTGGGCTCTCCTGGATTTCCTCCTTGATTTCCAGGAGCTTGATGTTACATCTGTCGTACCAAGTAGCTAGCATGTAAGAGACTCAGCCACTTGATGAGCTGCTATGTTTCCTTCTCATTCAAATCACCTTCTAAGCTCTGCTCCAAGACCTTCCAAAGAGTAACTGATGGTGTTATTAGGCCTAAGCCTGGGCAGCTTCTAGGTATGTTTGATTTTCCAGAGGAGTTCCCAAAGGTCAAGGCCTGGTATGATGATGTGGTAAGCAGAACAGGCAGAAGAAATACCTATTGGTAAATAACAAACACCACTCCTGGCTTAGTCATAGAATTCTGAGAAGTAGCAGTACCCAGTGAACCAACCTGGAGATTGGCAATCATGGGTGAGACTAACTTTAACCAAAGGCATGTGGCAGAGCTACAAAAAGCAAGCTCTGAACTGTGCAAACAGTAACCACCCACCTCCTCAAGCCACAGGGACAACCTCCATATGCAAGCCATGTGGCAAGGCCAGCTAATCACACAGAGCAGGACTTTTCTGTTCCCTAGCTCATTAAATTGTAATGATCATGTTCAGCCATAAAAGAAAGCAATAAAATATCATCCATGTGCCTTTATGTGATAACTTTAATCTCTCTTCACCATATATTTGAAGCATATGCCTTTACTTATAGTAATCCATTGATGGTGGTAGGAAAAGAAATATCTACTTTGCCTGTAAGTAAATTAAATCAAAGTAGATTAAGTAGGTTATTCTATACTTGTAATAACCTTGTCCTTAGGAAAACAGTATAGGGTTTAGCATGAACAAACAAAACATTTTCAGTGGAAAAGTAACTTGTAGGGTAAGTTCCTTTTAAAATAGGTCATTCAAATCACTGAAAGTGCTATTCCAACAAATGTGGCTGTTACATTTTCAAAGGTTATTTACAATATTTAAACATAGGCTAGGGATAAAAAATTGAGGGGGAAAGTTGGGTTCTTTCTGTTTTGTTTCAAAATATTCCCAATCAAGAAATCATTATATTTCAGTATGTGTCAACAACTCCAAAATAAACAGTAAGGTCTTGTTTCTTAAAAAATAACAAAAACAATTTTTTAAAGAAATAATTCTGTGAACATCATGCTGGTAAGTCCTGCCGCTTTTCCCTTTGGTTTTTCTGATGCAAGCTCAAAGGAGATTTTTATTGCAACGTCCCTTTTCTTCTCTGATTTTTTAAAGCCGATACTCAAAATAGACAAATTTGTATGACAAAGTCATCAGGCAAATCCTTGTCTTTTGTGACATAAATATTTTTAGCCAAAGTCTACAATGCCTTCTACTCTGCCATAACCACCAATTTTCCCCTGCCACGTATTCATTCTCAATCAGATTAATTTTATTGTAATCTATTGATTGCAGTCATTAAATAGGAAAAAAATAATGATGACATAATAAAAAGGGCTCAATAAATAAAGATGGTATGCCTAAACAAATATCACTGATCAGATCAGATCAGATCAGATCAGTCGCTCAGTCGTGTCCGACTCTTTGTGACCCCATGAACTGCAGCACGCCAGGCCTCCCTGTCCATCACCAACTCCCGGAGGTCACTCAGACTCACATCCATCTTGTCAGTGATGCCATCCAGCCATCTCATCCTCTGTCGTCCCCTTCTCCTCCTGCCCCCAATCCCTCCCAGCATCAGAGTCTTCTCCAATGAGTCAACTCTTTGCATGAGGTGGCCAAAATACTGGAGTTTCAGCTTTAGCATCATTCCTTCCAAAGAAATCCCAGGGCTGATCTCCTTCAGAATGGACTGGTTAGATCTCCTTGCAGTCCAAGGGACTCTCAAGAGTCTTCTCCAACACCACAGTTCAAAAGCATCAATTCTTCGGCACTCGAGCTTCACAGTCCAGCTCTCACATCCATACGTGACCACAGGAAAGACCATAGCCTTGACTAGGCAAACCTTTGTTGGCAAAGTAATGTCTCTGCTTTTGAATATGCTATCTAGGTTGGTGATAACTTTCCTTCCAAGGAACAAGCGTCTTTTAATTTCATGGCTGCAGTCACCATCTGCAGTGATTTTGGAGCCCAGAAAAATAAAGTCTGACACTGTTTCCACTGTTTCTCCATCTATTTCCCATGTAGTGATGGGACCAGATGCCATGATCTTCGTTTTCTGAATGTTGAGCTTTAAGCCAACCTTTTCACTCTCCATTTTCACTTTCATCAAGAGGCTTTTTAGTTCCTCTTCACTTTCTGCCATAAGGGTGGTATCATCTGCATATCTGAGGTTATTGATATTTCTCCCAGCAATCTTGATTCCAACTTGTGTTTCTTCCAGTCCAGCATTTCTCATGATGTACTCTGCATATAAGTTAAATAAGCAGGGTGACAATATACAGCCTTGACGTACTCCTTTTCCTATTTGGAACCAGTCTGTTGTTCCATGTCCAGTTCTAACTGTTACTTCCTGACCTGCATACAGGCTGAAAGGAACTGGGAAATCAGAAGGCAATTATAATATGCCAACATCTTACACAAAGACCACCATAAAAGAATAAGATACCAGCTACCAAAGTCCAGTCAAAAAGAAATGGATAATGTTTATAGCCCTTTTAAAGAAGTAGACTCCAGATTCATGAGACTTTACTAGTGAGTTTTACCACTTATTGAAGAAATTACACCTGTTCTACATAAACTTTTCTCCAAAAATAAAACTGGTAACTTTTCACAACTCATTTTATTAATAAGAGGCCAGCAGTCCATGGAGTTGTTAAGGGTCAGACACAACTGAGCAACTTCACTTTGACTTTTCACTTTCATGCATTGGAGAAGGAAATGGCAACCCACTCCAGTGTTCTTGCCTGGAGAATCCCAGGGACGGGAGAGCCTGGTGGGCTGCTGTCTATGGGGTCGTACAGAGTCGGACACGACTGAAGTGACTTAGCAGCAGCAGCACTATCATGATGCCAGAGATGGATAGGACAGAAAACTATAGACCAATACCTTTAGTGAACATAGTAACAAAATATTAGCAAATTGAATCCAGAAATCTATAAAAAGTATAATATACCATGACCCACTTGTGTATATTCCAGAAAAGTGAAGTAGGTTCAATATTCAAAATCAACCAGTAAAAGTCACATTTTCAACACACTAAAATACTAAAATTATGTAATATCTCAATATATGTTTTAAAAGCATTTATAAAATTCAACATTCATTACAATCAGTTTTGGCAAACTTGAGATAGAAGGAAATAGTTCTCAATCTGGCAAACCTTATGTCCAAAAAAAATGGTAACATTGTTATTTTTCTTTAGCTTTTTATTTTGTATTGGGGGTATAGCCAATTAACAATGTTGTCATAGTTTCAGGTGAACAGGGAAGGGACTCAGCCACACATACACTTGTATCAATTCTCCCCCAGTCTCCCCTCCCATCCAGGCTGCCACATAACACTGAGCAAGGTTCCATGCACTATGCCGTTGGTCCTTGTTGCTTATCCATTTTAAATATAGCAGTGTGTACAAGTCCATCCCAAACTCCCTAACTATCCCTTCCCCGATACTTTTCCCCACCTCCCCACTCCCCTACTCCTAGCGACCATAAACTCATCTCAAAGTCTGTGAATCTGTTTCTGTTCTGTACATAACTCAGCCATTAAAAAGAATGAAATAATGCCATTTGCAGCAACAGACATGGACCTAGAGAGTGTCATACTGAGTGAAGTAAGTCAGACAGAGATGGAGAAATATCGTTTGACATCCTTTGTGTGTGGAATCTAAAAAGAAATGATACAAATGAATTTAGGTAACATCATTCTTAACAGTAGAAGATTGAATGCTTTGCAATTCAATCTGGGATTGAAGCAAGAATGCCCACTTTTTATAACCCTTTTTCAGTTAAATTGGAGGTCCTAGCTAATGCAATAAAATAAGAAAATAAATAAAAGCATACAGATTATTTTTTAAAAAGTAAAAATGTCTTTAATTGCAAATAGCATAATCATATGCATAGAAAATTTAAGATATCAAAAATACAAATAGTTATTACAAAAAATATGTGAGTTTAGCTATGTATCAGGATACAGTAAAGTGAAAGTCTCTCAGTCATGTCTGACTCTTTGCAACCCCATGAACTATACAGTCTATGGAATTCTCCAGGCCAGAATACTGGAGTGGGTTTCCTTTCCCTTCTCCAGGGGATCTTCCCAACCGAGGGATCGAACCCAGGTCTCCTGCATTGCAGGCAGATTCTTTACCAGCTGAGCCAGGAGGGAAGCCCATCAGGATACAAGATTAATATAAAAAATAAATCGTTTTTCTACTTATAGGCAATGAACTATTGGATGTTGAAAATGCTGAAAATACCACTCACTGCAATAATCTATATGGGGAAAGAATCTTAAAAAGAGTGGATATATGTATATGTATAATTGATACACTTTGCTATACAGTAGGAACTATTGCAACATCGTAAATCAACTATACCTTAATAAAAATTTTAAAAATTACCACTCACAACAGATTAAAAACATGAAATATTTAGAGATAAATATAACCAACTATGTGCAAGACCTGTATACTGAAAAAATTTCTAATGCTGAGAAAAATCAAGGAAGAACTAAACAAATCAAGAGACAAGTCATGCTGATGAATGAGAAGAGTGAATATTGTTAAGATGTCGATTCTTTCCATATTCATCTGCAGATCAACAGCCTTTGTTGTTATAGTAGAAATCTACAAACTGAATCTAAAATTTTTTTGAAAATATAAAGGACCAGAAATGACTTTTGAAAAAAGATAATAGAGTTAAAGGAGTTGAGTTGGAGTTGAAATCTCTCTGATTTCAAGATTTATTCTAAAGCTGCAGTAATCAAGGCAGTGCATATAGCTAAAGGTAGAAATATAGATCACAGGGACAGACTATAGAGTCCAGAAATAGATCCACCAAAATATAGTAAACCGATTTTCAACAAAAGTGCTCAGGTGATTCAATGGGGAAAAGAGTTTTTCAACAAATAGTGCTGGAACAATTGGAAATCTGAAAAAAAAAAAAAAAAAGAATGAACCTTGTCTCTTACCTCATACTACACTCCACAATTAGCTTAAGTGGATCATAGACTTAAATGTTAAGAGATAAAACTATAAAACTTCTGAGAAAACATAGGAGAAGATCTTTTTACCTTGGGTTAAACAGGGGTTTCCTAGATAAGAAACAAATATCACGAACCATAAAAGAAAAAATTAATATATTGGACTTCATCAAAATTTTAAAATTTCTACTTTTCTAAAGATAATGTTATATGCTGCTGCTGCTAAGTCACTTCAGTCGTGTCCGACTCTGCGCAACCCCATAGACCGCAGCCCACCAGGCTCCCCCATCCCTGGGATTCTCAAGGCAAGAACACCGGAGTGGGTTGCCATTTCCTTCTCCACTGCATGAAAGTGAAAAGTGAAAGTGAAGTTGCTCAGTCGTGTCTGACTCTGTGTGACCCCATAGACTGCAGCCCACCAGGCTCCTCCGTCCACGGGATTTTCCAGGCAAGAGTACTGGAGTGGGGTGCCATTGCCTTCTCTGAAATGAATGCCAAATTAGTTCATTAAAAGATGCTAATTTGAGTTTAGGGAAATGTAAATTAAAGCATAAGAAAATACCATTGCACCCTCACGAGAATCTCTAAAATTTTTTAAATTGACATGACCAAACATTGCCAAGCAAACAAAACAACAGAAATTCTCATATTTATAACAATTTTATTCATAATAGCTGAAGACTGGAAACAGCTCAAATGTTCACCAAATGGTGAATAAACAAATTGTCTATATCCAGACCATAGAGTAATAGTCACCAATACAAATAGAACTATAGACACATGCAACAATATGAATTTATTTCAAAAGCTATTAGCTAAGTATAACAAGCCAGGCACAAAGGGCTATATATTATAGGATTTCATTTATATAACATTCTAAAAAACAGGTCAGATATTGCAAGGAAATGAGGGTGGGTGAGGAGATTGACTGCAAAGAGCATGAAGGAACATTTGAAGTTGATAGAAATGTCCTATATCTTGATTACGACAGTAGTTTTATGACTGTATGATCAACAAAGGACTTCCCTGATGGCTCAGTGCCCAGGAATCTGCCTGCAGTGCAGGGGACAAGGAGATGCAAGTTCCATCCCTGGGTCAGGAAGATCCCTGGAGGAGGACATGGCAACCCACTCCAGTATTCTTGCCTGGAAGATTCCATGGACAGAGGAGCTGGCAGTCTACAGTCCATGGGATCACAAAGAGTCAGATGCGACCGAGCACATTCACACGATGATAGACAAAACTCACTGAACGGTACTTGTAAGGGGTAAATTTCATTGGGTTGGCCAAAATGCTTGTTCAGGTTTTTTCATAACATGGAAACCTAATGAAACTTTTTGGCCAACCCAATATTTTATGTGAATTATTCCCCAATACACCTGACTCTTTAAAAGGTAAAACTTAAGAAGTACCTTGGAAGTCAGTATACATGCAAGATCCCATCACTAAATAATCTTCCCTCTACCTGGTATTTTGGCATTCATATGGTGCTCACTCTGGGAAGACAAATAAGGGAGGTAAGGTGATTTTTTTTTTATCCCTACAGCTATAAATTCTCGACACATCTCTCCACGTTAATTCAGATTATTCAAAAGAGAATAGTTTAGGTTTGGTGAAGTTACAAATAGGAGAAGATAGTTTTTTGTTTTTTTGTTTTTAATATGGAACACTTCACGAATTTGCGTGTCATCCTTGCTCAGGGGCCATGCTAATCTTCTCTGTATCGTTCCAATTTTAGTATATGTGCTGCCGAAGCGAGCACAGGAGAAGATAGTTTTAACTTTAGTACTAAAAACAGGTTTAAAAATAGAACCCATAACTAGATCTTAAATGTTCTTACTACAAAAAAGAAATGGCAATTATGTGATGGGCTGATAATATCGTAATATATAAATGTATCAAATCATGTTTGTACATCTTAATGTTACATGTCAGTTATATCTTGATTTTTAAAATTAAAAATATAAATAGATGATAAACAAAAACAGCACTCTTACATATCCTCAGAGGGATAGAAGGTATTTTACCTGTGTGGATCCTTAGCTAACCATAGCTCTCTGCAGGTAGAAAATGCAGATAGAGGGAGATGCTGTGAAACTGAATAGTTTTGCCCCAGGGAGAGAGATGGTTGGACTACATGTTGCAGAGATGACTCTGGTAGTCGTGATATGAAACTGAATTTGATCAAGGCAATGCAGTATAGAAGGACATCGTTGTTGAAAGCTGAAACCATCCCTTGATAAGTGATAAAGCCGTCTCTCAGGACAATGAGAGGTGGCAACTCAGAGGGACTTGGCCATTGGTTGACTGTGACGGTGAGTGAGAAAATGGCATTGGGGATCACACTAACATTCTGACTTGGTGGAAGATGTTGTCACACCAAAAGAACCTGGAAAGAGAAGCAGTAGGCACGCTTAGATAGAGGAAGGGTTCTCATATGGCACTTGTCTATGTTGATCCAGGAGTTTCATTTTGGCTTTTTCTATAAACTCTTCCTTCCCTGCCGTACGCCCTTCCTCTCTATTCTCACATTATAGTAAATGATGAATAAAAATAATAAAGTATCTATTTTATGTCCATCTGTCCCACTTAACTGGGAGCCACTCAAGGGTAAGACCTGTGTCTTCTGTATTTTTTATCAAGTCCAGAATTCTTATTGTGCTTTCCAGGCCTGAATGTTCTTGCTCCTGTGTCCACCACTTCTCTGCCGAGCCAGTTCTCACCTGCTGACATTGCTAGTCCCTCTGTCTGGAAGGTCCCTCTGCCTCCCCTTCTTTACAACCCCTCCTGGATCTGAAAATCTCTTCATCATTCTTCAGGTCTCAGCTAAGTCATTGTTTCCCTTAGGAAAACCTCAGGACTTCCCCCACGTCTGGTACAGGGCCCCTCCTGAATGTCCCACAGCACCTCTCAGATCAGATCAG
Organism: Tragelaphus eurycerus; assembly: GCA_935064755.1. NCBI lineage: Eukaryota > Metazoa > Chordata > Mammalia > Artiodactyla > Bovidae > Tragelaphus > Tragelaphus eurycerus. The sequence goes on from CAKXYN010000010.1 coordinate 33,235,207, forward strand.
ATCAGTCTCTCAGTCGTGTCTGACTCTTTGTGACCCCATGAACCACAGCACGCCAGGCCTCCCTGTCCATCACCAGCTCCCGGAGGTCACCCAGACTCACACCCATCAAGTCAGTGATGCCATCCAGCCATCTCATCCTCTGTCGTCCCCTTCTCCTCCTGCCCTCAATCCCTCCCAGCATCAGAGTCTTTTCCAATGAGTCAACTCTTCGCATGAGGTGACCAAAATACTGGAGTTTCAGCTTTAGCATCCTTCCTTCTAAAGAAATTCCAGGATTGATCTCCTTCAGAATGGACTGATTGGATCTTCTTGCAGTCCAAGGGACTCTCAAGAGTTTTCTCCAACACCACAGTTCAAAAGTATCAATCCTTCGGCGCTCAGCCTTCTTCACAGTCCAGCTCTCACATCCATACATGACCACAGGAAAGACCATAGCCTTGACTAGGCGAACCTTTGTTGGTAAAGTGATGTCTCTGCTTTTGAATATGCTATCTAGGTTGGTCATAACAATCCTTCCAAGGAGTAAGCGTCTTTGAATTTCATGGCTGCAGTCACCATCTGCAATGATTTTGGAGCCCAGAAAAACAAAGTCTGACACTGTTTCCACTGTTTCCCCATCTATTTCCCATGTAGTGATGGGACCAGATGCCATGATCTTTGTTTTCTGAATGTTGAGCTTTAAGCCAACCTTTTCACTCTCCACTTTCACTTTCATCAAGAGGCTTTTTAGCCCCTCTTCACTTTCTGCCATAAGAGTCGTGTCATCTGCATATCTGAGGTTATTGATATTTCTCCCAGCAATCTTGATTCCAACTTGTGTTTCTTCCAGTCCAGCATTTCTCATGATGTATTCTGCATATAAGTTAAATAAACATGGTGACAATATGCAGCCTTGACGTACTCCTTTTCCTATTTGGAACCAGTCTGTTGTTCCATGACCAGTTCTAACTGTTGCTTCCTGACCTGCATATGGGTTTCTCAAGAGGCAGGTCAGGTGGTCTGGTATTCCCATCTCTTTCAGAATTTTCCATAGTTTATTGTGATCTACACAGTCAAAGGCTTTGGCATAGTCAATAAAGCAGAAATAGATGTTTTTCTGGAACTCTCTTGCTCTTTCCATGATCCAGCGGATGTTGGCAATTTGATCTCTGGTTCCTCTGCCTTTTCTAAAACCAGCTTGAACATCAGGAAGTTCACGGTTCACATATTGCTGAAGCCTGGCTTGGAGAATTTTGAGCATTACTTTACTAGCGTGTGAGATGAGTGCAATTGTTTGGTAGTTTGAGCACTCTTTGGCATTACCATTCTGGCTATATTAACACCCATGACTCTGGTGGCTCTGTCGGTAAAGGGAGAGACCATGTGCAATACTAGAGATCCAGGTTTGATCCCTAGGTCAGGCAGATCCCCTGAAGAAGGAAAATGGCTACCCAATCCAGTATTCCTGCCTAGGAGTTCCCACGGACAGAGGAGACTGGAGGGCTACAGTCCATGGGGTCACAAGAGTCAGACATGACATAGCCACTAACCCACCACCACCACTCAATTATAATTGCTTGCTTTCTTCATCAGCCTGTAGGTTTCGTAAGACCAAAGACTATGGGAGCCCTGGTTGTGCTGTGCTTGATCTCAGTCATTTCTGACTCTTTGCGACCCTATGGACTCTAACCCGCCAGGCTCCTCTGTCTGTGGGGATTCTCCAGGCAAGAATAATGGAGTGGGTTGCCATTCCCTTCTCCAGGGGAATTTCCCAACCCAGGAACACAGATCGAAGACCCATCTGTGTTAAAAGACCCATCAAACACAGGTCTCCTGCATTGCAGGCGGATTCTTTACCAGCTGAGCTACCAGGGAAGGCCAGCCCTGGTTAGTAGCGTTAGTCATATTAATCATCATCATAATATTGGCTACTAGGTATTTAATTTATTTAAAATACTAGGTATTTTAATGTAATTTATTGTTTTACTAGGTATTTAATATACGCCAGTCATCCTTCTAAGTATTTTGACGTATTAACTCATTTAGACCTCAGGACAGCCTTTCAAGGTAAGTCCTGTTACTATCACCTTTTCAGGTTAGGAAACTAAAATGTCACGAGGCGAGGTAACTTGAGGTCAGCATTCTAAGAAGAGTATTAATCAACAGCAATGACAGCTATTTATCGTGTGCTCCCTGGTTCCTCTCACGCTATCATCAGAGAAAAGATGTTCCATCAATGTTTGCAGAATTGATTTCAGGTAAGGAGGTCGTACTTGAGCTGGCAGCTTGTACCTGGCACAGAGCAGAGGGCAGACCAGGCAAAACTGTCATAAACACCAGCACCTGCTCGGGGCTGAGGTGTTGGGACACAGTGGTAAAAACACTCTCCTCGCAGCGGCTTTAAGGCCATGGGGAAGGGCGTCCTGCCAGTCAGAACAACAGGGGGAAGATTTTTGGGTCTTTTTGCTTGTTATATTTTAACTGTGCCCTGTGGCATGTGGGATCTTAGTTCCTCAGCCAGGGATCAAATCTATGCCTCCTGCATTGGAAGCATGGAGTCTTAAACACTGTCCCTCTTGTTGATTTCTTTATCTCACGCTGCGCTGACTTGTGACCCAGTGACCCTCCCACTTTCCTATAAAATGACTCCACACTCTATCCTCACCTGGTCTCCTGTGGCTCTCTCATGTGTCCACGTAGTATGTCTTGAGAACTCTCTGGAAAACCACTCAGGTGAGGTCATTATTCACAATGTCATTATTCACATTCACTCACAATGTGAATAATGGAGGGGCCCATGATGCAGAGAAAGGGTCACCCAGAACTGTGTGAACTATACAGTTCAATTCAGTTCAGTCACTCAGTCATGTCTGACTCTTTGCAACCCCATGAATCGCAGCACGCCAAGCCTCCCTGTCTATCACAAACTCCTGGAGTTCACTCAGACTCACATCCATCGAGTCAGTGATGCCATACATCCATCTCATCCTCTGTCGGCCCCTTCTCCTCCTGCCCCTAATCCCTCTCAGCATCAGGGTTTTTTCAAATGAGTCAACTCTTCACATGAGGTGGTCATAGCATTGGAGTTTCAGCCTCAGCATCAGTCCTTCCAACGAATACCCAGGACTAGTCTCCTTTCCAATGGACTGGTTGGATCTCCTTGCAGTCCAAGGGACTCTCAAGAGTCTTCTCCAACACCACAGTTCAAAAGCATCAATTCTTCAGCTCTCAGCTTTCTTCACAGTCCAACTCTCACATCCATACATGACCACTGGAAAAATGATAGCCTTGACTAAACATACCTTGGTTGGCAAAGTAATATCTCTGCTTTTTAATATGTTATCTAGGTTGGTCATAACATTCTTTCCAAGGAGTAAGCGTCTTTTAATTTCATGGCTGCAATCACCATCTACAGTGATTTTGGAACCCAGAAAAATAAAGTCTGACACTGATTCCACTGTTTCCCCATCTATTTGCCCTGAAGTGATGGGACCAGATACCATAATCTTCATTTTCCGAATGTTGATATTAAAGCCAACGTTTTCACTCTTCTCTTTCACTTTCATCAAGAGGCTCTTTAGTTTTTCTTCACTTTCTGCCATAAGGGTGGTGTCATCTGCATATCTGAGGTTATTGATGTTTCTCCCTGCAATCTTGATTTCAGCTTGTGCTTCCTCCAGCCCAGCATTTCTCATGATGTACTCTGCATAGAAGTTAAATAAGCAGGGTGGCAATATACAGCCTTGATGTACTCCTTTTCCTATTTGGAACCAGTCTGTTGTTCCATGACCAGTTCTAACACTTACTTCCTGACCTGCATAGACATTTCTCAAGAGGCAGGTCAGGTGGTCTGGTATTCCCATCTCTTTCAGAATTTTCCACAGTTTATTGTGATCCACACAGCCAAAGACTTTGGCATAGTCAATAAAGCAGAGATAGATGTTTTTCTGGAACTCTCTTGCTTTTTCGATGATCCAGCGGATGTTGGCAATTTGATCTCTGGTTTCTCTGCCTTTCCTAAAACCAGCTTGAACATCTGGAAGTTCACGGTTCACATATTGCTGAAGCCTGGCTTGGAGAATTTTGAGCATGACTTTACTAGCATGTGAGATGAGTGCAATTGTGCAGTAGTTTGAGCATTCTTTGGCATTGCCTTTCATTGGGATTGGAATGAAAACTGAACTTTTCCAGTCCTGTGGACACTGCTGACTTTTCCAAATTTGCTGACATATTGAGTGCAGCACTTTCACAGCATCATCTTTCAGGATTTGGAATAGCTCCACTGGAATTCCATCACCTCCACTAGCTTTGTTTGTAGTGATGCTTTCTAAGGTCCACTTGACTTCATATTTCAGGATGTCTGGCTCTAGGTCAGTGATCATACCATTGTGATTATCTGGGTAATGAAGATCTTTTTTCTACAGTTCTTCTGTGTATTCTTGCCACCTCTTCTTAATATCTTCTGCTTCTGTTAGGTCCATACCATTTCTGTCCTTTATCAAGCCTATCCTTGCATGAAATGTTCCCTTGGTATCTCTAATTTTCTTGAAGAGATCTCTAGTCTTTCCCATTCTGTTGTTTTCCTCTATTTCTTTGTACTGATCCCTGAGGAAGGCTTTCTTATCTCCCCTTGCTATGCTTTGGAACTCTGCTTTCAGATGCTTATATCTTTCCTTTTCTCCTTTGTTTTTCCCTTCTCTTCTTTTCACAGCTATTTTTAAGGCCTCCCCAGACAGCCATTTTGCTTTTTTGCATTTCTTTTCCATAGGGATAGTCTTGATCCCTGTCTCCTGTACAATGTCACGAACCTCATCCCATAGTTCATCAGGCACTCTGTCTATCAGATCTAGTCCCTTAAGTCTATTTCTCACTTCCACTGTATAGTCATAAGGGATTTGATTTAGGTCATACCTGAATGGTCTAGTGGTTTTCCCTACTTTCTTCAATTTCAGTCTGAATTTGGCAATAAGGAGTTCATAGTCTGAGCCACAGTCAGCTCCCAGTCTTGTTTTTGCTGACTGTATAGAGCTTCTCCATCTTTGGCTGCAAAGACTGTAATCAGTCTGATTTAGGTGTTGACCATCTCATGATGTTCATGTGTAGAGTCTTCTCTTGTGTTGTTGGAAGAGGGTATTTGCTATGACCAGTGTGTTCTCTTGACAAACTCTATTAGCCTTTGCCCTGCTTCATTCCGTATTCCAAGGCCAAATTTACCTGTTACCCCAGGTGTTTCTTGACTTCCTACTTTTGCATTCCAGTCCCCTATAATGAAAAGGACATCTTTTTTGGGTGTTAGTTCTAAAAGGTCCTGTAGGTCTTCATAGAACCGTTCAACTTCAGCTTCTTCAGCATTACTGGTTGGGGCATAGGCTTGGATCACCGTGCTATTGAATTGTTTGCCTTGAACATGAACAGAGATCATTCTGTCATTTTTGAGATTGCATCCAAGTACTGCATTTCGGACTCTTTTGTTGACTATGATGGCTACTCCATTTCTTCTAAGGGATTCTTGCCCACAGGAGTAGATATAAAGGTCATCTGAATTAAATTCACCCATTCCAGTCCATTTTAGTTCGCTAATTCCTAGAATGTCGACATTCACTCTTGCCATCTCTTGTCTGACCACTTCCAATTTGCCTTGATTCATGGACCTGACATTCCAGGTTCCTATGCAATATTGCTCTTTACAGCATTAGACCTTGCTTCTATCACCAGTCACATCCACAGCTGGGTATTGTTTTTGCTTTGGCTCCATCCCTCATGCTCTCTGGAGTTATTTCTCTACTGATCTCCAGTAGCATATTGGGCACCTACTGATCTGGGGCGTTTCTCTTTCAGTATCCTATCATTTTGCCTTTCCATACTGCTCATGGGGTTCTCAAGGCAAAAATACTGAAGTGGTTTGCCATTCCCTTCTCCAGTGGACTACATTCTGTCAGACCTCTCCACCATGACCCGCCCGTCTTGGGTGGCCCCACGGGCATGGCTTAGTTTCATTGAGTTAGAAAAGGCTGTGGTCCTAGTGTGATCAGATTGACTAGTTTTCCGTGAGTATGGTTTCAGTGTGTCTGCCCTCTGATGCCCTCTCACAACATGTACCGTCTCACTTGGGTTTCTCTTACCTTGGACGTGGGGTATCTCTTCATAGCTGCTCCAGCAAAGAGCAGCCACTGCTCCTTACCTTGGATGAGGGGTATCTCCTCACCACCACCCCTCTGACCTTGAACGTGGAGTAGTTCCTCTCGGCCCTCTGCGCAGCTGCCGCTCCTTGGATGTAGGGTAGCTCCTCTTGGCCGCCACCCCTGACCTCGGACTGTACCGAGTGGTTCTCAACCTTGCTGCCCAGTCCGGAGCTTTTTAAACAAGAGTAATTGTATTGTCTCCCAAATGAATTAAATCAGAACCCTGGGAGTTGAGCTCCAGGCACTGGCGTGTTTTTTTAAGCTCCTAGGGAGATTCTAGTCCACAAGGTCTCAAAAAGTCAGACACAACCTAATGACTAAAGAAGAACAAGAAAATAGAGTCCAAGGTTGAGACTCACTGCAAAGGAACTCAGTCTTATTCTTTTCTGGGCCTTAGTTTCCCTGAGCTAGAGATTGAGAACAGTGTGTTCTTTCCATGTGGGATGGGATGGGCAAGCTTTAGAGAGAAAGCAAGACTTCATAACCCCAATCTTAATAAAGCCTCATGGAAATGAGGCTACAGCCTTGCTACAGCCTTGTGCTTCTCGCCATGTTCACCTGGTCTGAAGTTGAAGGGCAAGTGGCCCCTGTCCACGCACATCTGAAGGGACAGGAGTGGATGGCAGTGACTGTAGCTTGACCTCCTCTGAAAACCAGCTGGAGCAGTCTCCTCCCTAAGATACTCCTGTGTCCTTTACAGAGCAGAAGCTCAGTCCCCAAGGGAACATGGGGTGCAGTGGTCCACCCACCCTCCCACCCTTCCTCACCCTCAGCTTCTCCCTCTTGTGCCCATTTCAGAGGATCCAAGGTTGACAAGGCAAATGGCAGCATCCTTATATACCAAGTCCTCCTGGCTCTGGAGGAGGGATCCCTCGCCCCTCTCCCCAACCCCTCCCCTATATGCTTTTCTAGTTCCTTCTGAAAATTCAGGTGACAGACAGCAGAGAGGAAACAACCAATAGAAGCGTTAGACACAAGAGCTGCAGAGAAGTGGAGCTAGCGATCGTCACTGTTAGTGCTGTCCCTGCTAACACTACTCTAGAGCACGGCCTGTGTTCTCAGCTCTACATGAATTATTCCCCTGCCCCTTCCCCCAGTCCTGCGAGGCAGAAGTGTCACCATTTTACAGAGGAGGGATGGAGAGGCACAGAGGGCAGCAATGTTTTGCCTTGCTTTAAAAAAAAAAAAAAAAAAGAATAATTACACAGTTCTCAGAAACACTTAGGAACTTGCTAGAAATGTAAATATCCCCTGGCCAGAGCAAGACTCATGGGCATGCAACCAGCGTAGGCACACAGCAGCTGCGGGTTCAGAGGAACTGGGCAGTTGGAGTTGACTTTTGAGTGTTTCCTGAGTGAAGTCTGCTTGGACAATGGAGGAGGCTGGGGAACTTGGAGTTTCCCAGTGCTTCTCTGCCCGGGTTCTAGGCCATCTGCCCCAGGCTCCCCGTCTCCCTCTCCCTTGATGGCAGTGATAAAGTGAGGCTTGTGTTCACCATAGTCTGTTGCCCCTGGAGGGGACCTCAGGCACAAACACAGGGAGAGAGGGGGTCAGACACACACCCCTCGTACCCCTGGGTGCTCAGGCCAGGGCAAGGCGGTGACTGTCCCTACCCCAGGCAGCAGCTCCACAGTGACTTTCAGGCACCCCTTGCTGGCCCTGACCTGGGTACTGAGAGAGTCATGGTGTGGAGGTTGCATTTCCCTAGGGAGGGGTGAGAGTGTCTATTAAGTGGGGATCAGGCCTTGGGCCCGTGGGAAGGGGAGAGGGACTTCCTCCAGGACAGAGCCCTGCATTTCTCCTTTGCACTGGACCCAGCAAATTTTGCCACTGACCATCTCTCTGCCAAGTCCAGGTCAGCTGAATCAAACCTCTCAAGGCCAGGCCCAGCAGTCAGGGTGAAGCAGTGCCCCCAGGTGATTCTGACACTCTGAAGTTCAAGAACCCCCGAGTCCTACAGAAGCTAAAAGAGGAGCCAGTGAGCATGGTGTGGCCAAGGGGCTGTGTGGCAGTCACAGGTTGGGTGTGGACCCCACTCCTTTGCTGGGTTACCCTCAGCAAATGACTTCCCCTGTATTAGCCCTTGTTTTTCTGAGAATCCTGCTTGATGTAATAGTCTTATCAGAATCTTCAGGCAGGAGTTTCCTTGATGACTGTTCTAAGGAATCTGTTTTATCTGATTTTAAGGAATCAAATGGAAGATGTACCATGTGAATGACCTCTCGGCTGCCTACTGATTTCAACGGCTCAGGTCACATCCCACTGGAAGTCCCCCCAGCACTTTCCTGTCCTCTTCTGAATGCTGCCTGTAATCCATGCTGCTGTGTCCTGCCTACACTGTCTCTACCAGGCAGGTGTAGGGAGAGTCTGCCCTTGACTCACGGGAGCCAGCTTGGCCAGAAACGTCTGGGAGCTTATTCTATCCCCGGGGGCAGCCCACGGGCGATGGCTACTGACACAGGCCACAGCGGCCCCTCTCGCTGGCGGCACTACGTGATATTTCCTGACCCACCTCTTACACAAAAGCTGTGGTTTTTTCCTGACACCAACCAACTCTCCAATACCAAGTGGGTATTGTTGTTGTTCAGTGGCTCAGTTATGTCCAGTCTGTCCTTCACTGTCTCCCTGAGTTTGCTCAAACTCATGTCCACTGAGTGAGTGATGCCATCCAACCACCTCATCCTCTGCTGCCCCTTCCCCTCCTGCCCTCAGTCTTTCCCAGCATCAGAGTCTTTTCCAATGAGTTGGCTCTCATTGGGTATATACCAACTCAAATTCCAACACTATTTACTTGGAGTCAGTTTGCATTGGCTCCCACAATTTAAAGGGCTCAGTCCCACACGACAACCCCCGACTCAGCTGCCAGTCACAAGTGGCTTCCCCGGGTGACCCACACTTCTGCCCAACTGATTACAAATTCAGGCATTCTTACAATGCCCCCTTACGTTTGATAATTCCACTGGAATGAATCAGTGAACTCTAGAAAGTGCTCTACTTATGTTGCACTTTACTGTAAAGGATACAAACAAACAGGCGGATGAAGAAAGTACATAGGGCAAGTGCCAGAAGTGTCCCAAGCGCAGGAGATTCTGCACTACGGAGTGGGGTTGAGCCACACTCCAGCACATGGATGTGTTCACCAACTCAGAAACTAGAAATCCTGTATGATCCAGCAATCCCACTCCTGGGCATATATCCAGATACAACTGTAGTTCAAAAAGATACGCGCACTCCAGTGTTCATTGTAGCACAAGGCACAAACAGCCAAGGCATGTGAGCAACCTAAATGTCCATCAACAGAGGAATGGGTAAAGAAGATGTGCTACATACAACAGAATACTACTACTGCTGCTGCTGCTGCTAAGTCGCGTCAGTCGTGTCGGACTCTGTGGGACCCCATAGACGGCAGCCCATCAGGCTCTGCCGTCCCTGGGATTCTCCAGGCAAGAACACTGGAGTGGGTTGCCATTTCCTTCTCCAATGCATGAAAGTGAAAAGCGAAAGTGAAGTCGCTCAGTCATATCCGACTCTTAGCGACCCCATGGACTGCAGCCTACCAGGCTCCTCCGTCCATGGGATTCTCCAGGCAAGAGTACTGGAGTGGGGTGCCATGGCCTTCTCCGACAACAGTATACTGCTACTGCTAAGTCACTTCAGTCGTGTCGGACTCTGTGGGACCCCATAGACGGCAGCCCACCAGGCTCCGCCGTCCCTGGGATTCTCCAGGCAAGAACACTGGAGTGGGTTGCCATTTCCTTCTCCAATGCATGAAAGCAAAAAGTGAAAGTGAAGTCGCTCAGTTCGTGTCCGACTCTTAGCGACCCCATGGACTGCAGCCAACCAGGCTCCTCCATCCATGGGATTTTCCAGGCAGGAGTACTGGAGTGGGGTGCATTGCCTTCTCCGACAACAGAATACTGCTGCTGCTGCTACTGCTGCTAAGTCGCTTCAGTCGTGTCCGACTCTGTGCGACCCCACAGACGGAAGCTCACCAGGCTCCCCTGTCCCTGGGATTCTCCAGGCAAGAACACTGGAGTGGGTTGCCATTTCCTTCTCCAATGCATGAAAGTGAAAAGTCAAAGTGAAGTCGCTCAGTCGTGTCCGACTCTTAGCGACCCCACAGACTGGAGCCTACCAGGCTCCTCCGTCCATGGGATTTTCCAGGCAAAAGTACTGGGGTGGGGTGCCATTGCCTTCCCCGAACAGAATACTACTCAACCATAAAAAAGAATAAAACACCATTTGCAGCCACATGGATGGACCTAGAGATTATTATACTAAGTGAAGTAAGTCAGGAAGAGAAAGACAAATATTATCTAGTATCACTTATATTTGGAATCTAAAATGTGACACATATGAACTTACCTATGAAATAGAAGCAGATTCCCAGACATAGAGAATAAACTTGGGGTTGCCAAGGGTGGAGGGGTGGGTTGGGGGAGAGATGGAGCAGGAGGTTGGGGTTAGCAACCCCAACCATTTTATATAAAATGAATAAACAAAAAAGTCCTACCATATAGTACAGGGAACTGTAATCAATATTCTCTGATAAACCATAAAGGAAAAGAATACATAACTGAATCACTTCACAATTAACACAACATTGTAAATCAACTATACTTCAATAAAGAACAAAAAGCAACTCTCGAGTTTTATGAAGACTTCATGATGCAGTTATGGGTGATTAAATCATTGGCCGCTGGGAGCTGACCTCAATCTCCAGCCTCTCTGCCTTCCCCAGAGGTTGGGAAGTGGGACGGACAGTTCTAACCCTCTAATCATATAGTTGGTTTTTCTGGTGACCAGCTCCCATCCTGAAGCTATCTGATGTCTCCACAGGATCATCTCATTCGCATACAAAAGATAACTCCTAAAGGTTTTAGGAGCTCTGTGCTTCAAAATCAGGGGCAAAGACCAGGTATACATGTTTCTGTTACACCGTAGGCATTAGTCGTCCTTCAGAGCTCCTCATGGATCAGACTCAAGATGTCTGTCTCTTTCCCTAGCTTCTCTCCTGGTCTCCTCCGCTCACAGCCTCAAAGTTTTCACCCCACATCCCTCATTAAAGCACACAAACCCTGCTCTAGCGATGTCCAGAAATCCAACCTAAAACACACCCATAGCTTTCTATTCCCCACAGGTATCTGTGTGTCTTCTACGTGACTTATTTGACTGAGAGTTCCTTGAGATTTGATCCATATCTTATTTATCTTTGCCTTCCTATAACACCTACCCAATATTTTGCATGGTAAATTTTTTTCAAAATAAATATTTCATATTTTGAAATCATTTGCATAGATGGGCAGGATTATTAAATGACTGACTTATTTCCTCCAGTTCCCATGCTGCACCCTAGCTTCCCCACCCAAACTTGGCACAAGAACAATTTAATTCTCCCCAGTGAAGAGGAGGGCAAAGGATTTCAAGAAATGGTTCAAAAACAGGTCCTGTGGAAATATGTCCAGGTCATTCCAGTCTGGTGCCAGAGATAGAGAAGGCTGTTTAGTGCTTTGAGTATTTTTGCTCTTTCCAGCTTCTCTGCCGGATGAAGTTAAACAGTCCCTAAGAGTAAATAAATGTGGCAAAGATAAAACAAATATTTTTTTCAATTGGATTGGTTCATTCCTTGTGTGGGTTCAGATGAGGGAAAAACCAGAATGTTTTGATTAAATCAGCTATTACCATGAAATGATTTGCCTGTTTACTAACAGGCTGTTGTATTTCTTGTCATTATCTACCAAAGTGGGAATTCTTGGTATAGTGGAGAGGACTGATCTGAATAGGAAAAGGGCAGGTTTCCTTAACCTAATCTTCTTACTATGTTACAAAGAGTAAAACCACTGAATCGAAAGCAACAAGTGGGTACAACCCGGCATGATTGCAGAACAGAGAAAAAAGAGAAGCAGGTAGGCTCTCCCTATCCCTTTTAGGAGTCTTTCCTTACAGTGCTTCTGATGACTGTTTTTTTTCCACTTTCCTTTCACATGTATCCTACCCAGTGTTACTATGATTTGATTTCCTGATAAGAAGAAAGATGATGTTGTTCCCTGTGCCTCCTACAGTCTGGGAACCAAGGTTCTTCCTAACCTAAAAGGTCTGGATGATCACATGAGATGCTACTGAGTTCATGGTGTGGGTCATTTAGTTGCTAATCGTCTACCATGATGGTGGTCCTAATCATCTACCATGATGGTGGTCCCATAGCAGTGATGATAATGATGACACATGACCTTTGCTGGATTATCAGACATTGTTCCTGGACTTTACATGTATTAATTTATTATCCTCCATCACAACTATGGGGCTTCCCAGGTGACGCAGTGGTAAAAGAATCTGCCTGCCAACGTTAGAGACATGGGTTCAGTCCTCGGGTCAGGAAGGTACTCTGGAGTAGGAAACGGCAACCCACTCCAGTATCCTTGACTGGTAAATTCCATGAGCAGAGGAGCCTGGTGGGCTACAGTCCATGGGGTCACAAAGAGTCAGACACAACTAAGCAAGTAAACGCACATCACATCTATGAACGCATTTCATATCCCCATTTTACACATGAAAAAACTAGACCTCACAGATGTTAAATAACCTGTGCAAGCATAGATGTTGTCAGTGATGGAGCTGGCTCACCCTAGGGAGTCTGGCCCCAGATCCAAGGATACTGATCATATACATACTGCCTAGTAGTATTAGTCATAACAGCAACCATTAACATTTATTGAGCCTTCACCACATGCCAGTCACAATCATTAATTTTATGTATTAACATTATTAAATCTCATAAAAACTCCATCAGGTGCACATTTATCATCCTCTTTTGCTGAGGCACATAGAGGTTAACTTGTCTGGGGTTACTCAGCAGACGGGTGAAGGAACCAGGTTTGTTGTCTGTGTTAAATGCCTTCAGAGAGACACACAAAGGCTCTTCTGCTCTTGCCGGCAGGAGGTATGAGCTTTGGCTTTTCAAACACATGCATGCTACTATTGACAAAACTTTGTAAAATATATTCTGTCTCCCCTGGGAAAAGATCCAGGGAGTCATAGAACAAGAGATCCCAGAGACCTAGTCTAGAGCTCACACCTGTTCTGGCTGATTTGTTTGCTTTCCCAGTATTTCCCCCTTCTTTTAGTTAGAGTGCTCTAGAACAGGAGCTTCCAACCTCTGCAATCTAATGCCCAGAGATCCAAGGTGGAGCTGATGTAATCGTAATGGTAACAGCAATTAAGTGCACAATAAATGTAATGAGCTTGAATCATCCCCTGTCCATGGAAAAATTATCTTCCACAAAACCAATTCCTGGGGCCAAAAAGGTTGGGGACTGCAGCTCTAGAAGTTTCCTGTTGGGGAATGTATCAGTTTTCTATCATTGCTGTAACAAATTACCATAAATGTAATGGTTTGAAATAATACAAATGTAATTATCTTATATGCAGAGTACATCATGACAAAGCCTGGGCTGGAAGAAGCACAAGCTGGAATCAAGATTGCTGGGAGAAATATCAATAACCTCATATATGCAGGTGACACCACCCTTATGGCAGAAGGTGAAGAAAAACTAAAGAGCCTCTTGATGAAAGTGAAAGAGGAGAGTGAAAAAATTGGCTTAAAGCTTAACATTCAGAAAACGAAAATTATGGCATCTGGTCCCATCACTACATGGGAAATAGATGGGGAAACAGGGGAAACATTGTCAGACTTTATTTTTCTGGGCTTCAAAATCACTGCAGATGGTGATTGTAGCCATGCAATTAAAAGACGCTTACTCCTTGGAAGGATTGTTATGACCAACCTAGACAGCATATTCAAAAGCAGAGACATTACTTTGCCAACAAAGGTTCGCCTAGTCAAGGCTATGGTCTTTCCTGTGGTCATGTATGGATGTGAGAGCTGGACTGTGAAGAAGGCTGAGCGCCGAAGAACTGATGCTTTTGAACTGTGGTGTTGGAGAAGACTCTTGAGAGTCCCTTGGACTGCAAGGAGATCCAACCAGTCCATTCTGAAGGAGATCAACCCTGGGATTTCTTTGGAAGGAATGATGCTAAAGCTGAAACTCCAGTACTTTGGCCATGTCATGCGAAGAGTTGACTCATTGGAGAAGACTCTGATGCTGGGAGGGATTGAGGGCAGGAGGAGAAGGGGACGACAGAGGATGAGATGGCTGGATGGCATCACTGACTTGATGGGTGTGAGTCTGGGTGACCTCCGGGAGCTGGTGATGGACAGGGAGGCCTGGCGTGCTGCAGTTCATGGAGTCGCAAAGAGTCAGACATGACTGAGCAACTGATCTGATCTGATCTGATGGTTTTTCCTGTGGTTATGTATGGATGTGAGACTTGGACTGTAAAGAAAGCTGAGCACCGAAGAATCAATATTTTTTAACTGTGGTGCTGGAGAAGACTCTTGAGAGTCCCTTGGACTGCAAGGAGGTCCAACCAGTCCATCCTAAAGGAGATCAGTCCTTGGAAGGTCTGATGCTAAAGCTGAAATTCCTATACTTTGGCCACCTGATGCAAAGAGCTGACTCATTTGTAAAGACCCTGATGCTGGGAAAGATTGAGGGCAGGAGGAGAAGGGGACGACAGAGGATGAGATGGTTGGATGGCATCACTGACTCAATGGACATGGGTTTGGGTGGACTTCGGGAGTTGGTGATGGACAGGGAGGCCTGGCGTGCTGCAGTCCATGGAGTCACAGAGTCGGACACGACTGAGCGACTGCACTGAACTGAACTGAATTATCTTACTTACTTCTGGAGGTTGGAAATCAAAACTAGGTCCCTCTGAGCTAAAGTCACAGTAGCAAGTAGGCTGCATTCCTCCTTGTGGCCCTCCAGGAGACTCCATGTCTCAGCTTTTTCCATTTTTCAGAGACCATGCCTGTTCTGTGTGCATAGCATTCTTCCTCCGTCCTGAAAGCCAGCAGTATCAGGCCAAGTCTTTCCCATGCTAATGTCTCTCTGGTTGTCCCTCTTCTGCCTCATCTTCCACTTTTAAGGATGCTGGTGATTATATTGGGTTTACTTGGATACTCTCCCTAGTTTACCGTCAACCGCTTGGCAACCTTAATCTCTCTCTGCCATGTAACCTGTTCACAGTCTCCTCGGATTAGGATATAGACCTCTTTGGAGTAGTGTTAAGAGCATTGTCCTATCTGCCACAGTGAAACTTTCCTTTTCACCCTTGGTTCATGTATTTCTGAGTTTATCCAATGCAACAACCCTGGCTCAAAACGTAGGCTTGGGACTTTTACTGGATTTCTTGGTAAACAGCTCCCACCTCCACATCCCACTTCTGATGAGCTGATCACTGCTCACCTGCTCTGAAGATGGGCCAGGGGTGGGGACTCTCCCTAACTGGCGAGAGCCCTTCCTGTTTGGGCTGTTACACATACAGAAGTTCCGCCCTGCTGCTGAAGTCCATGAGTGGGTAGCAGCTGTGTCTGCCTTTGCAAAACACCAGACTGCTGCTGCTGCTAAGTCACTTCAGTCATGTCCGACTCTCTGCGACCCCATAGATGGCTCCATGTCCCTGGGATTCTCCAGGCAAGAACACTGGAGTGGGTTGCCATTTCCTTCTCCAATGCATGCATACATGCATGTTAAGTCGCTTCAGTCGTGTCCGACTCTGTGCAACCCCAAGGACAGCAGCCCAACAGGCTCCTCTGTCCATGGAATTCTCTAGGCAAGAGTACTGGAGTGGGTTGCCATTTCCTTCTCCCAAACACGAGACTAGCATTCTTAAAAATGAAGCCTCTTCCTCCTGCTGCTGATTCAGGGAGCTACAGTGCAAGTTTGCAAATACTCTCTAAAATACAAAGACAACTGAGTCAGAGGTCTTCAGTGATGCCCAGCCTGGCACTGTGTGGCCCCTTGTTTGTTACTCACTGGCTTGAGCTGAGCATCAGGACGGTACATCATTGTTCAACATTGATTTGCTTTCTCTAGCCTCTCCTTTGTCATTCTCAGCATCCCCAAAGATTTTTTTTTTTTAATACAGTAAAACATCTGTTTGCTAGGGTTCACCTGAAAGACACATTATTAGTCAGGTTTTTGCTATCTGAATACTGTGTAACGAAAGACTCCAAAGTCTCAGTGGCTTACCAAAAGCATTTCTTCTTCCTCATTGGTCTGTGGGGCAGCAGGGGCAGCTCTGCTTTGCTTTACAGAAGGGGATCAGGTCTACACCACATTTCTCTCATTATCCTTGGACCAGCAGCAACCAGGGACCATTCTACTCATGATAAAGGACACCAAGCCAAACTACAGGAGCACATTTAAGGTCTCTGCTCAGGTCATGACCATTAACATCCCATTGCCCCAAAAGAGTCACATGCCAAGTCCCCACATCAGTAGGTAAGGAAATGTACTCCAGCAGGCGACAGTGTCGAGCAACATGACAAAGAATGAGTGTGTTCCAAGGTGGAAGAGAATTGGGATAATCCAATCTTATTAATGGCACCCCACTCCAGTACTCTTGCCTGGAAAATCCCATGGACAGAGGAGCCTGGAAGGCTGCAGTCCATGGGGTCACTAAGAGTCGGACATGACTGAGCGACTTCACTTTCACTTTTCACTTTCTTGCATTGGAGAAGGAAATGGCAACCCACTCCAGTGTTCTTGCCTGGAGAATCCCAGGGATGGAGGAGCCTGGCTGCTGTCTATGGGGTCACACAGAGTCAGACACGACTGAAGCGATTTAGCAGCGACGGCAGCAGCAATCTTATCAATCCTAAAGGAAATCAGTCCTGGGTGTTCATTGGAAGGATTGATACTGAAGCTGAAACTCCAATACTTTGGCAACCTCATGGGAAGAGCTGACTCATTGGAAAAGACCCTGACGCTGGGAGGGATTGGGGGCAGGAGGAGAAGGGATAAGATGGCTAGATGGCATCACTGACTCGATGTTCATGAATTTGAGTGAACTCTGGGAGTTGGTGATGGACAGGGAGGCCTGGCGTGCTGCGATTCATGGGGTTGCAAAGAGTCGGACACGAGTGAGAGACTGAACTGAACTGAACCTTACCATGGGGACTTCCCAGGTGGCGCTAGTGATAAGAAATACATCTTCCAATACAGGAGATGCAAGAGAGACTGGTTCAATCCCTGAATGTGGAAGATCCCCTGGAGTAGGAAATGGCAACCCACTCCAGTATTCTTGACTGGAAAATTCTATGGGCAGAGGAGACTGGTGGGCTACAGTCTGTGGGGCTTCAGAGTCAGACACAGCTGAGAGACTGAGCAATCTTCTCATAGACACCCTCCATCTTGATACTGTTTCTTTCATAGAAAAGGAGAAAATAACTACATAAAATTTTATAGGTCATTTCAAAGATTTCTGCAAAAAAAAAAAAAAAAAAAAAACCACAAAATATATATGTTACCAGTAAGATTTCGCCCTGCCTCCTACCTATAGATCTAATTTCATGGGGTTTGTGCAGGAGCAAAGGACCTCACACCCAGAAAGACCCCACATTTGGTATAATGCTCTGCTTTATCTTGAAGTTCTTAATAATGTTTGACCAAGGGGCCCTGTCTTTTCAATGTTCACTGGCCCCCACAAATTAGGTAGCTGGTCCTACCTACATGTGCTGTATTTATGGTTCCATGTGGGGAGAATTAATGCTCACCTACAGGCCCTGAGACCTGTAGGTTCCAAAATAATCCAGTTCTGTTGCAATTACCGTGTTCTTTTCTTCTTTCAATATGTTTAATGGGCACAGTTATAATTCTAGGTGTTAGAAAATCGAGAACTAACCGGCCTGCTCGCCTTGAGTTTACCCTGTACCATCCTTCTTGCAATCTGCTGCTGGACAGATGAATTTCATTATAGTCTTTAAAGGGAAATCTGATGCAGACACTCAGAATAGATCACGTATGTTGAAGGTCACAGGCATGCCCCGGCACCCAGCAGGAGGAACTCCCTGCCTCTCCATCTTTTCTTCCCAAGAAAGTAAACCGGAACACAAGTGAGTTAGAGCGCCACGATTAGAGAGTCCATCTTAAAGCCACTCGGCTTTGTAAAGATAATAATAAATCTTTCACAACTTTGCTACTTTGGCTATAATCCTAGCCTCCCAAGTGACAAAAAGATCCATGTTACAAAGGTTTTCAACCATGAAACCTAAAGTCAAAGAGCAGACCGAGTTTCTGGTGAACATTTCCCAGGGGCTCTGCAAATAGTGTGAGAAATGCCACTCTGTGACAGCTTGAGCCAACACCAGGTTCATCCTTCAAGAGATCCGCTCACTACTGTGTTGCTCAGAGGAGTGGAAAGATGTCAAATTGCTGATCCGCTTGAAAGATCAAAACAGGTGTATTTCATACTCAAGCAGCAGGGACCCCGTCCTGGGAAGGAATCAGTGTTTTTCCTCATTTGCGTGCTTCACAGAAATTCACGCCCTCAGGCTCAGTACCTCACCCCACCCCCAGACTAGACTCTGCTTCCAGCAAGCCCAGCTGGACTCAACATGTTCACCACACACACAGATGCGTCCCTGATACAGATGGCACCACCAGCTCTATCAAAGCTTGCTTCTCCAGCCCCATAGGGCCTAGTTCTCAGCTTTTAGCCTACATCAGAATCATTTGGGAGCTTGTTAAACACAGATTTCAGGGCTCTAGCTTATGATTCTTTGATTCAGTTAAGTCTTGGGTAGGTCCCTTGCTTCTCTAGTAAGTTTCTGGATGCCCAATGCTGCTGGTTTGGGTACCAGCCTTTGAGAGCCTCTGCTCCAGGACATTGCCTTAGGCCCTGAATGGCTGCACTAGCAAAACTGTCTGCAGTGCTAAAGACCCTCATTTTCTTTGGCTTCTGACCACCTCCATCTCAGCTTTCCTCGACTCCCATTCATCCTTCAACATTCTTCTTTCAATAGTCCGCCAGCCTTACATGGCATAGAAAACGTTCTCACTGAAGTTAAACATGATGCACCACTATCAAATTTAATAGACGGGCATCACCACTCAGGTGCCTCCCCAGCCGGGCCACAACTCACCCTGTCTGCACTGCGCTCCCTGCCTCTCTGCCTGTTCCCTTGGTCTGGTGTTGGAGGCTGCCTGGGCGGCGTGTGTTCTCTTCCTTCTGGTGACGGTATTGCCCCGAATGGCAGCCATTGCCCCTCCCTACTTGGTGTCGTTGAGATGTGATTTCCAAACTGACCCTCCTGACACCTTGATTTTGAACATCTGATCTCCCGAATTGTCAGAAAATTAGTTTTTGTTGTTTTAAGTTATCCAGTTTGTGATAATTTGTTACAGCAGCCACATGGAAACAAATACATCCTGCTTCCATTTTAAGGGCTGGGGACTGGGGAAGGGAGGCAGGGGATCCTGCTTAGGTGATCTGATCTAAGATATAGAAGGTAGGAAATTTCAAAGCTTCCTCAGATCTGATTGCTTGAAAAATAGTACAGTCACCAAACTATGCAGTCTGAAAATAGCTACCACTTTGGCACAGATACTTAGCCAATCAAGAGCTCTATCTCTTACACCAACTCTGTTTATTTAGTCTCTTGAAGTTGGAGGGCATTCTCTCTGTAGACAGAAGAACGACTTTCTCTGTA
Organism: Tragelaphus eurycerus; assembly: GCA_935064755.1. NCBI lineage: Eukaryota > Metazoa > Chordata > Mammalia > Artiodactyla > Bovidae > Tragelaphus > Tragelaphus eurycerus. Next base: position 33,254,923 of record CAKXYN010000010.1, read on the forward strand.
TAATAAATTAAGAAAAAAAAAGTTTCACTGAACAGTCCTTTCTTAGAAAGCTTACAATTAATTTCCTTTGTAATTTCCGGTGATAAGAGCTGATAGCAGATTTCCTTGCCAGCTTTTGTAATCCCAATGACATCACAGAACCTCCATCACTGTAGAAAAATCACTCTTTTAGGTGGGAACGATGACATCAACCACTACAAGTGGTCAGGGTGGGGAAGAACAGGAAATTCTACATTCAGCTGCTGACTGATAAACGAAGGAGGAACTTGTGTTTAAGTTCCCATAACTAAGCAGCATTCTCAATTGCTTGGCTTTATTTGAGACCTCATTGTTTCTATAATCAAGTCCCTAGTCAGAAAGGCTCCTCGCTTTCAAAAACCCCAGGGATTATAGATTAGATCCCCTCACTTCAGGGGAGCCCTAGGTCATTGCCTCACGTTAGACATAAGCATAAGGACTAAAAAAGACCCAGACCACAGAGCTAGGAGATGATTTAGAAAAAGAGAGAGAGAAAGGAAGGAAGGAAAGATAAACAGAAAAGAAATACAGAGAATCAATAGACATCTGAGTTGGGCAGCCTAACAAACTGTATTAGGCTTCTCCAGAGAAGTAGAACTGATGGGATGTGTGTTAATAGAGACTGAGTTTCATTTTGTTTCAGAACATCATGTCGAGTTTGGTCTCATTTGTATACAACTGAAGATGTAAATTGCTATATTTCCTGGAAAGGACATTTATCAGAATCTGAACAGTCCTTATCTCTGAGTAGTGGAATTTTAAGTTATTTTGGTAACATTTATTAGGGGTATACTATGTGTCAGGCATTCTTTCAAGTATTTTACATGGATTAAATTAATTCAATAATTGATTTGGTTTGCACTTTTTAAAAAACAAAATCATGTATCATTTCCCCCAAAAAAACTATGAAGCAGTTGTTTTTTAAAAAATATTCCTTCTATTCTCATACATGCTGCTGCTGCTGCTGCTGCTAAGTCGCTTTAGTCGTGTCCAACTCTGAGAGACCCCATAGACAGCAGCCCACCAGGCTCCCCCATCCCTGGGATTCTCCAGGCAAGAACACTGGAGTGGGCTGCCATTTCCTTCTCCAATGGAGGAAAGTGAAAAGTGAAAGTGAAGTCGCTCAGTTGTGCCCGACTCTTAGAGACCCCGTGGACTGCAGCCCACCAGGCTCCCTCTGTCCATGGGATTTTCCAGGCAGGAGTACTGGAGTGGGGTGCCATTGCCTTCTCTGTCTCATACATGAGCAGCCCTTGTTTCCCAAAGCTCCACAACCTTGGGACCCCTGAGAAGCTGAAACTGTTGTATGCAGATCCCACCCAGAGTTATTACTTGAAATCTTCCCATTTCACACACACAAAATTAAAAAACTGATGCTTACCCATTGCTGTTGGAATGCTTTGTTTGTTTGATTATTTTCATGGCTCCTCTCTTGTTTATTAAGAACTGGATAAGTCAGTAATCTGTTCCCTTTCAACCTCAATCTTACTCATAACCACCTCCCACAGCCCATGCTTCTAAGGTATTTAATTTGCATTCTTTTGTTTCTGTGTGTTCTTATAAAATATGCCGTTTGGTAAACTCACGTTTCTAATTCACCTGGATGGTATGACTTTATATCTCATTCAAGGGTTCTCTGCCATCCCCACTACAATCACCCATCCGGTCCCTGCACCCACTCTCACCATTGCTGCTGGTGGAAACTCAGAGATTCCTGGAGTTGAAAGTGTTCTCCGTCATCCCTCCACCAGCCACTCACTCCTAAGCCCCTGACTTGCTCCAGAACTTAAAGTTCATTAGACAACCTTAGGTCCAAAAGTCAACCTTGGTTTTTTATTTTTTGTTTTTTCACGTGTGTAGCTCTCTCCCCTGAGAAACTTGCTCCAAGTTCCCCATTTGCCAGCCTGAAGGGAAGTGTAAAGCTAGCAATTATTGCCAAGTCAAGCCAAAGTCAGGTCCCTGGAAGAGGATTACCGGCCAGCTCGCTCATCCGTAGTAATTCCTCTGCCTAAATCACTTTCCCTTCTCCGCTGGGTTGAAGCAGTCTCGTTTCCCAACTTGTGTTAATACGGCGGGAAGCTGGGTCTTTTGCTCTAAGATTCCTTTACTGAATCTTCCAGAAAATCTAACGTGTCCTTCATCATCTCACAAGCATTAGAAGAGTGTATGTGGGGGGCACTCCCCTGGTGGCCTAGTGGTTAAGAACCTATCTTGCAATGCAAGGGATTTGGGTTTAATTCCTTATCGGGGAACTAAGTTGCCACATGCTGCAGGGCAACTAAGCCCACACCCTCTGGAGCCCCTCTGCCACAACAAGAGAGGCTGTGCACCACAATGAAAAGATTCCAGCAACTAAGACCCGACTTAGCCAAATAAAAATATTTTCTTAAATGTATGTGATGAGTCCCTCTGCTGTTGCTGCTAAGTCACTTCAGTTGTGTCTGACCCTGTGTGACTCCATAAACAGCAGCCCACCAGGCTCTCCCATCCCTGGGACTCTGCAGGCAAGAACACTGGAGTGGGTTGCCATTTCCTTCTCCAATGCATGAAGGTGAAAAGTGAAAGTGAAATCGCTCAGTCGTGTCCGACTCTTAGCTACCCCATGGACTGCAGCCCACCAGGCTCCTCCATCCATGGGATTTTCCAGGCAATAGTACTGGAGTGGGGTGCCATCACCTTCTCTGGATGAGTCCCTCACTTTTCTATAATTTCAACATCCCACACATCCCATTGGCTGCCTCTAACTTCAGTCTGATGTAATCTGCAGAAAAATGCTCAGGGTGGAAGATGGTCAGAGGTGGAGTCATCTCAAAGTTAATGAAGCTTGAGTTTCAAAGTCCCTGCCCTGTTAGGGGTCCAAGAAAAGTTCAACAATGTGCTTACAATGTGTTTTCATTAAATTTGCAATGTTAAGACATTTTAGCCACAGTCAAGTAAGACCTCTCTCTTTGTTCTCTGACATTCCTCCCATCCCAGTCTACCACGGGTCAGGGAGCTTTGGCGAGGCCTTGGATGTTTGGGGTTCTGGCTAAAGGAAAGTTGGCTTGCGGATACACATAGTGGGGTATAGTGCTTGTAAACACTGTTGTGTCTTCTGGTTATAGTATTTGTACCCTACAATTGTATTCTTAAAGAGGGTTTCCAAAATTCCAAAATCTCCCTCCACCTCCCAAAGCAGGGTCTTCCCATCCAGTGAAGACCAATGAAATCTGCTTCAGAACCCATGTATCCTTAGGGGTGACTTTGGACCTTCACGGTTCTGTCCTGATCTTCATTTTGAAACATTTCTGTTGTAGGTAGACCCCGAACTCCACCGAAGTGCAGCCCTCGCCTCAGAGTATCATTTCCACCTGCGCCTCTGTCGGCTTTCTCCTTGTGCCCCTCTCCTCTGCTCCCTCTGCACACGTGCACTCTCTCTTCTGTATCTGGTGCAGTTGCAGCTCCTATTTAAATAGCAGAAGCTGAAGCACAGATTGGCAATGAGCCAGTTCTTAAAAATGAGCCCAAATGTTCGCGGCAAACACTTCCAAGAATGCCCACAGCTGCCAGTCTCAACTTTAGAGGGCAAGAGGAGGAAGCAGGCTTACAAAGCAGATGTTCTGTCTGGGTGTCCCTCTGGAACTGAGGCTGTTTGATGAGGCAAAAATTTTTCCAACTCTCCACCTAACAAAACAGTGAGGGAACAAAACTCTTAAATTAGAAAAGTCTCTCAAGCCAACATCTCAGCAAAATTTTCAGCACATACACCAAAAAAAGTGCTCAAGGACTATTAAGTTAACAAATTCTCCTTTTAGAAGAAAGCACCCCCCACCCCCAGTCATTGCAAATGGACTCTGTTTCCATCTAAAATGTCCAGGGAGACATCTTTCTTGTGGCCTACGTTCAAGGTCAAGATTTTGTTGGTTTCTTGGGGGTAGGGGCTGGGGAGAAAGAATTGCTTTCATTTTCTTTACCTCTGCAAAATGCCTTTCCCAAAGTGTTAACCCTATTTTTTTTTTTTAATGTTGACCTCCATTTCTCTGGCAGACTTTCAAATCATTTGTTTTGTTATAAAAGTAGTCTATCCATGTATTAATTGAACAAATATTTGCAGAGTACCTATATCTCAAGTTGTATTCTTCTTTCACTAGGATATTTTTTTCTCTCTTATTAACTAGATTTTGCAAATATATTTATGATAAGCAGACCCCAGAATTTATTTATCCATTCTCTTTTTGTTAAACATTTAAGCCATTTCCAATTTCTCCCTGTTGTAAATAGTGTAGCAGTAACCTTCCTTGCAATAGACTCTTGTCTATATCGAAAAAGTAACTCTTCAGGACAGATATCTAGCAATGGAATTACTAGATCAAAAGGTATGAACAATCTAAACTTTCTTAATAAACATTCTAGTAAACTTGCTGATGCATACTGTCACATTTGGCTTCCTCAAAGGACAAATCACCCATCCCTATTTACAGACAGGAGAGCATATTCCATTCCTTCTACAGAAGTTTGCTGATTCCTAAAATAATTTCATTTCCTGGTGGCAATAAAAGTAATCTGGTGGTGATAAAATTCCAGTTATTTTCTGGAACACATATAGCTCTTTCTGTACTAAACTCATCCTCTAGGGTCACATTTTTGCATTCTTTATGCAAAGGTAAAACACTTGGAAAAGAAAGAGTATCCACACTCCTCTAGTCAGGATTATCACTCTGGGCAAACAAGAAATTAACCCAGAAAGTACATCATCCCTTCCAAGACAAATACGGAGTCACACAAAGGTATGTAGGACTAGTAACCATCTTCATTCCTCTACCTATTGAGGGGATTGTGGAGAGAGGATGTAAAGCTGAGCATCTCTATAATTAGCCTTGCTCACACAAGAGGAAAGTCAGCACCCCTACTCTGGCAAGTCAACCTGTTAAAAGTGCCTTACCATGGCGCTTTTCAATAGATAAGGTAATTTCATTGCATAGCATTTTAATCTCTAATTTTCCTTCTGGAACAACTTCATTCCCTGACTCTCTACTAAAGAAGAATGCCTGCTTTCCAAGAAAACCAGTGCTGTCTTGAGAACCCCCCAGTACTTTGACCTCAGGAAGAAACACTAGGGGAGACAAAACCAGGAGCAAGTCCTCTTTGATCTCATTCAGATGGAATATTTGCTAATGTGTTGCTTCACTGTCTTATTTGGATCAGAAGTCCTTTAGTGGGAATTTTGTTTATACAATGTTCTACTTAAGACAAAGACTATTGAGATTGAGAGATTTTCTCTTTCTTGGGAGCCAGGCAGCATGAGCGAACTGATTGCCTGGTCTTTTTCCCTCCAGCTGAGTACAGGCTACGAGGAAATCCATGACAAGAACAAAGAGTTTCATCTCTGGATGACCAAAAGGGGCTTTATACCAAAGGTGATGATAGAACCTGTGGTGGGTGACAGACAGCACCATCATTCATTCATCCAGCAGTGACTTACCGAATGCTTAGTATGTGCCAGAATCTAGACCAGGCACTGTGTGAGTGAAACAGACATATAGCCCGCTCTCATGGATCCTGCTACTTAATGAGAAGCAAACACCAACCAAGTACTGTTGATCCTTGAACAACACGGGTTTGAACTGCGCAGGTCCACTTCTATGCAGATTTTTTTTGCTTCCTTCAAATACTACAGTATACCACCATCAGGGTTGGTTGAATCTGCTGATGCAGAACTACAGATAGGGAGGGTCAACTGAAAGTAATACATGGATTTTGCGCTGTGCGGAGGGTCAGCACCCCTAACCGTCCAGTTGTTGGAGGGACAGCTGTACTCATACCCATGAATATAAGATCGGTCTTGGTGTGGGCAGGGCATCAAGAACATAGAGCTGTGAATGCTTGTTTGTGGTAGGGGATTTACCTTAAAGGGGAAGGCAAGCAGTTGTTGCTGGAATTTAGATCTGAAAAGTAAGCTGGAAAAGAGGGAAGAAAGTGTGTACCAGGCAGAGGGGCTGCAGTCAGAGTGAAGGGCAGGGGTAGTTTGCAGGATAACTCCAGAAATGTGATCGAGGCCATGCAGGGTTTTGGTCTTCATCTTGAATGGGTCTTTATTATTTTTTAAATTTATTTTTAATTGGAGGATAATTGCTTTACAACACTGTGTTGGTCTCTGCTGTATAACAATGTGACTCAGCTGTAAGGACATATATCTCCTGCCTCTTGAGCCTCCCTCTGACACTCCCCCAGCCCTGGCCCAGCCGTCTAGGTCCGCACAGAGCACCGAGCTGAGCTCCCTGGGCCACACAGCTGCTTCCGGCTAGTCATCTACTCACACGTGGCAGAGTGTATAGGTCAACGTTACTCTCTCAATTCACCCCACCCTCTTCTTTTCCACTCTGTCCACAAGTCCGTTCCCTACGTCTGCGTCTCTATTCCTGCCCTGCAAGTAGGTTCATCAGTACCATTAAATGAGTCTTTAGATTGTTAAGCCCCTATTCCTTGACGATTCTACTCTTAGGTATTTACCTAAGAGAAATGGAAACTTCCTCCAAAGACTTAACATGAGTACTCACAGTTGCCTTAAAATAGCCTAAAACTGGAAACGATCCAAATGTCCATCAACAAGAGAATAAATAAGTTGCAGTATATTCATAGTCAACTGAAGGAATAACACACAACACAGAACGCTGTCCAGATTACTTTGAGTAAAAAGAGCCAGGCACATACTGTCCTTACTGTGTATTTATATTTGTATGAATCCAAAAATGGGCAAAACTAATCTGTTGTTGTTGTTAAGTCACTTCAGTCATGTCCGACTCTGTGCGACCCCATAGATGGCAGCCCATTAGGCTCCCCTGTCCCTGGGATTCTCCAGGCAAGATCACTGGAGTGGGTTGCCATTTCCTTCTCCAATGCATGAAAGTGAAAAGTGAAAGTGAAGTCGCTCAGTTCTGTCTGACTCTTAGCGACCCCATGGACTGCAGCCTACCAGGCTCCTCCATCCATGGGACTTTCCAGGCAAGAGTACTGGAGTGGGGTGCCAAAAACTAATCTATGGTGATAAAAATTAGAAAGTGGTCACCTCTGGTTGTGGGGGCTGGGCAGGGGAGGGACTCACTGGAAAAGGGCAGCGAGAGAACTTTCTGAGGTGATAAAAATGTCCTACACTATGTGTTTTTTTTGTTTGTCTTACACTTTACTTCAGCAATACATGAACTGTGAACTTCCAGATGTTCAAGCTGGTTTTAGAAAAGGCAGAGGAACCAGAGATCAAATTGCCAACATCCGCTGGATCATCGAAAAAGCAAGAGAGTTCCAGAAAAACATCTATTTCTGCTTTATTGACTATGCCAAAGCCGTTGACTGTGTGGATCACAATAAACTGTGGAAAATTCTGAAAGAGATGGGAATACCAGACCACCTGACCTGCCTCTTGAGAAACCTATATGCAGGTCAGGAAGCAACAGTTAGAACTGGACATGGAACAACAGACTGGTTCCAAATAGGAAAAGAGGTACGTCAAAGCTGTATATTGTCACCCTGCTTATTTAACTTCTATGCAGAGTACATCATGAGAAATGCTGGGCTGGAGGAAGCACAAGCTGAAATCAAGATTGCCGGGAGAAATATCAATAAGCTCAGATATGCAGATGACACCACCCTTATGGCAGAAAGTGAAGAACTTAAGAGCCTCTTGATGAAAGTGAAAGAGGAGAGTGAAAACGTTGGCTTAAAGCTCAACATTCAGAAAACTAAGATTATGGCATCCGGTCCCATCACTTCATGGCAAATAAATGGTGGAACAGTGGAAACAGTGGCTGACTTTATTTTTCTGGGCTCCAAAATCACTGCAGATGGTGATTTCAGCCATGAAATTAAAAGACACTTACTCCTTGGAAGGAAAGTTATGACCAACCTAGACAACATATTAAAAAGCAAAGACATTACTTTGCCAACACAGGTCCGTCTAGTCAAGGCTATGGTTTTTCCAGTGGCCACGTATGGATGTGAGAGTTGGACTATAAAGGAAGCTGAGTGCAGAAGAATTGATGCTTTTGAGCTGTTGGAGAAGTAACAGAAGACTGGAGAAGTGTTGGAGAAGACTCTTGAGAGCCCTTTGGACTGCAAGGAGATCCAACCAGTCCATCCTAAAGGAGATCAGTCCTGGGTGTTCATTGGAAGGACTGATGTTGAAGCTGAAACTCCAATACTTTGGCCACCCGATCCGAAGAGCTGAGTCATTTGAAAAGACCCTGATGCTGGGAAAGATTAAGGGCAGGAGGAGAAGGGGAGGACAGAGGATGAGATGGCTGGATGGCATCACTGACTCAATGGACATGAGTTTGAGTGGACTCTGGGAGATGGTGATGGACAGGGAGGCCTAGCGTGCTGTGGTTCATGGGGTCGCAAAGAATTGGACACGACCGAGTGACTGAACTGAACTAAACTGAGGGCCAACTATTTATCTTACACAGATTTTAAACTGTGTAAAGGGTCATGGTTGGTACCCCTAACTCATGTTGTTCAAAGGTCAACTGTAGATCTTTAAATACCTGAAAATTTAAATATCTGAAAACAATGGTTTTCCAATCCCATCTACTGACAAAGGCTCTATGACACAAGATTTTACTGGGGCTGGGCCTCCTTAGGTCTTGGGGAAGGCAGGAGCTTAACAAATACCCCCTACCTCTTTTCTCCATCCTATAATTCATATTTGGGGTAAATTGTCTATTTTTTAAAGTAAACTTTGAGGAATGACATATTTTGATTTAAATTATTTGGGAAGAAGCATGTGAAGTAAAGAATGAGAGAAATTTGTAGTTAACAGATTTTTATTTGGGTCTTATCCCTGTCCATACTTGTGTCAGCTGTTAGCAGAAAGCCCCATGAGGGTGCAGGCCAGAGCTGTCCCAATTCACTGATGAACACACAATGCCAAGCGTGTTTAATAGGTGCTCAATACCTTTTTTTGTTGTTGTCAAATAAATTAATACATGGATTTTTGCATGGGTCCCTTAATTTTTCTTATGTTAGTTAGGTTAACTGGGAAACAAGCACCAAAACATCAGTGGTTGGGTAGAGGAAAGGTTTATTTCTCATTCCTGTCAGAGTTCAGTTGGATCAGTGAATGGGTGTCACAGTCTTTGTAGACCGGGACCTGGGGACTGGAGTCGATGAGAAGAAGAATGCAGGGGACCCAAGTCTCGAGTGAAACAATGGTACTTTGTTTGCAGAAAGGCATGCTTATATATCTTCAATAAAATGATTATTCAGCCAATAAAAAGAATGAAATTCCACCAGTTGCAACAAAATGGATAGTCCTAAAAGGTCACTGAAGGGAGTCGCTGAAGGCAAGCCAAGCAGGTGCCCTTGCCCCGATCTCAGTCCTGAGAACTGCATGCAGCTCCGCTTGTTCCTGTTCTCCAGGAACTGATGAGGATCAGAGAGTCCTTGAAAAACGGCACACAAAGGAAGAAAACCACATATTGGATCCCTTAAAGTTGATCATCCCCTGACAAATGGGGGAAAATATCTCTGCTCCACAGAGTCATTCAGAGACTCAGGATCCTTCCAGTGGATGGCTTCACCATCCCTTGGGGCTGTGAACTCCTCTCCTGGATCCTGTACATCTGGACAGCTGGCAAAGAAGTGAGAATGTGAAGAAAGGATTGTATGATAGGTTACCCTACCCCTCCAGCTGCAAGAGAGGTAGTAACAGGGAGATAGTGACGTACCCTAGAAGGAGAGGAGAAACTTGTGCATTGATAGGAATTTACTTTTTCTGCTTTACTCTCTAAGCCCCAACTTCTGAAAATAAGAATGAATAGTTTGCCATCACTTTATGGGGATTTAAGGAGGTAATCGATGTGGAAGCACTTGGTAAGTATTAATCAAATGTTAGTTATGAAGGTTCCTGGGTAGTTTAGTTCCTTCACTCCCGCATTCCACGAGTGAAATGTTTGGGCTGGAGTGCACTCTAAGAATCCTTTCCAGCTGTAAAATGTTTAGCTTCTTTTGTTCTTCTAAACCTTTAGCAAGCAAGGGCCTTTCTGACTTTGAGGTGGTGCCTGCAATAAGACATTTAGGATCCTACAACCCAATCCACCTGCCCCCCAACACTCTTTCATTGCTATAATACTGCCCATGTTCTTTTAGAGACAAAACCTGATTCAGTCTTATTTTAATTCTATCCATTCCGACTGTGGGTAAAAGATGATTTTTGCCTTCCTATTATGCCAGTCACTTCCAGCCTGTTAGATTCTTAATTTCAGAAGAAAATTATAGATGGGAGAAGAGAACCCAAGGAAGTATTTGACAGGTTTGAAATATTAAAAACAAACATGATTACTTTAACCCTGTCTTGAAAGGTTTTATGTCATAGAATTGGTTCAATCTATTGCCTTTGTCTGTGGTTTCTTTAGTTTCTTATCTCAGTTTCCCAGTGCTTTTCTCCAGCGAAGTTCTCTTTGTGGTTCATTGACAGCTGTTTAGCACAACTCCTAGAGGAGGTCAGCAAAGACCAAGTCTGAATTCTTCTAAAGGAAGAATATGCATTGATGATATGCACTGATGCTCAGGGGTATTCTGGATTCTAGATAATTTGAATTAAGCAGAAGAAATGATCTACCACTTCCATTCAGGCCTCTTATCTTTCTCCAAACCACAGCCAGGCACATTTTTCACATTGCAAATCTGATGTCATTCCTGTGCTATATATTATATGTGAAAAAAAAAACTTTGAAATATATTATTACAAATAATACAGTGCACAGATCTTCAGTACAGTTTGAGGAGTTTTTATAATTGGATATGCTTGTGGAAACACTATCCCAAACAAAGTGTTTCAGTTCAGTTTCAGTTTCAGTTCAGTCACTCAGTCGTGTCCGACTCTTTGCGACCCCATGAACCACAGCACACCAGGCCTCCCTGTCCGTCACCAACTCCCAGAGTCCACCCAAACCCACGTTCATTGAGTCAGTGATGCCATCTAACCACCTCATCCTCTGTCATCCCCTTCTCCTCCTGCCCTCAATCTTTCCCAGCATCAGGGTCTTTTCAAAAGACTCAGCTTTTCACATTAAATGTATGAAAGTATTGGAGTTTCAGCTTCAACAGCAGTCCTCCCAAAGAACACCCAGGACTGATCTCCTTTAGGATAGACTGGTTGGATCTCCTTGCAGTCCAAGGGACTCTTAAGAGTCTCCTCCAACACCACAGTTCAAAAGCATCAATTCTTCGGTGCTCAGCTTTCTTTAAAGTCCACCTCTCACATCCATATGTGACTACTAGTTGGCCCTATGTATACCCTGGTCCTCTGTATATGCAGTTCCTCATATCAACAGTTCTGCATCCCTGGATTCAACTAACCAGGGATGGTGTAGTAATGAAGTATTTGCCATTGAAAAAAAAAATAATTCACGTATAAGTGGACCCACGTAGTTCAAACCCATATTGTTCAAGGCTCACCTCTATATTGTTGGAAATGGCATGAGTTCATTTCCCTTATTACTCAACAGTAGTAACCTAAAATTCTATGACCCTATGAGCTTTTCTCTCTGATACCTGTGACTTTCCGGTGTCTCATGGTCACAACTCAGAGCAGCTGTTCTCATTGTAATCCATTGTTAAGGGACTAGATTAAATATCTCAGACCCTAAGATATTCCAAGCAATTGTCTGAATTTTTCAGACTACTCAGAACCTGGTTTCTTATGCTTTACTCTCTTTTTCTTGACAATTTTGGCAAGCCTATAGGAAAGGCTGTCATGGTCAATAGATACTGAGTTTTCAGCTCTTTCTCTTTGAAATTTCAGATTTGTATGTATTTATGCAATTTTTACTTTTATTCAAGTGACTTTTACATGGTCATTGCTGTTTCAGTTAACTCTTGGTAACAGAAAGACCCATTCAAATGGGCTTAAGCAAAAGGTAAGTTTTGGTTCAAGTAACTAGGACCTGATTTTTCTTTCTCCATTTCTCAGCTTCCTATCTTTTGGGTCAGCTCTGTTCTCAGATAGACAATCCCCACCTGCTCATAAAATAACTGCAGGAATGCCAACCTCACAGCCCCTTAAATTCATACCCAGTGGAAAGAAAAAATATCTATCTGCTGGTAGCATTCATAAAAGTCTTGAAACGTCCTTGAATTGCACTGGTTTAGGTCAGGTACTCACTCAGGAACACAGGTGCAGGCTGTCTTGGGCCTGGGTCATGACTCCACTCGATGTAGGGATCAGAATGCCACTGAGACCTCAAAGACTGAGATTGGGAAAAGAGTAAATTACCCAGAATAAAACTGGAGACTGATTCTGCAAAGAGAGGTAGGCAAAGACAAATTATGGAATGCATTGGTTAGTACTGCCATTGATGGCTCTGGGTGATTAGATTCTTTTTAAAGAATACAGCTATGAACCAGCTTGGGTAGCTGTTTCTAAACTCAGCAAATGTCTGAGTGAATACAAAGTTTGGGGTTTCACGTAGCCTTAAGAACTAGAAAAACTAAATGAGTAAACAGACAGTAAAACCTGTTAAAATAACTCTTCATCAGAGAAAGTGTAAGCTTGAGTAGGCACTTGGGAAGTTGTTTGTAACTATGGGAAAGAAAGATAGAGTATATGTACCCTCTCTTACAAAACTGATTTATTTCTTGTTGCTTTCGAAAAGAATTTTATAGTGACAAGATGATATACATTCAGTGCAACAGTGTGATGGGGGAGGTGGAAGTGGAAATACAATTTAAACTAAGGTTGCTAACAAGAAAGAGAGCTTTAGGATACTGCCTGGATAGAAAAAAATTTTTTTAACAACTGCTCCTTTTATTAGGAAAAGTACAACAGCAATTTATGGTCATTTTATTTCTTACCATTTCCTGTGGATGTTTGAGATATTTATCAAAATGAAGTTAACTTTTAAAAAAATATTTATTCATTTATATATTTGGCTCCGTCAGGTCCTAGTTGTGGTACATGGTTCTCTAGTTGTGGTGTGCGGGCTTAGTTACTCCACGGTAGGTGGGATCTTAGTTCCCCAACCAGGGATCAAACCCGTGTCTCCTGCATTGCAGGGCAGATTCTTAACCACTGGACCATCAGGGAAGTCCCTGAAGTTAACTTTTGGGGATATAAATGAAGTTAGCTTTTGACAATATTAATCAAAATCAGTTACTTGAAGTCGCTGTATGAGTGAAGTCTCTCTCTTTGGGTAAAAAGTGACTGAAACCCAAGTCAAACTAGCTTAGGCAAAAAAGAATCTGTGTTGGGAAGGCTCAGCTAGTTCTGAGATGACAAAGACACATCTGGGCCTCACAGACAAGGAATTGGGGATTCAAACACCACCCAGAGTCTTTTCCTTTAGTCCTTTATCTCTGTTTCTCTTACTCTGGCTTTCTCCCCAGGAATTATGCCAAAAACAAATTGAATGTTTTCTCAATTTTTTACCAGCTGCACCACAAGGGAAGCCAAGAATACTGGAGTGGTTAGCCTATCCCTTCTCCAGGGGATCTTCCCAACCCAGGAATCAAACGGGGGTTTCCTGCATTGCAGGTGGATTCTTTACCAACTGAGCTCTCAGGGAAGTCACTTCTGTTTGTCTTAGCAAGGGAGTAAGCCTCTTTGTCCACTGCCAGTTTTTCAAATCCTGAAGAAGGACTCTCATTGGTCTGGTGTAGGTTATCTGCTTACTCAGGACCAAAGCATTATATTTTGATCAGCCCTACTTGATATAGTTAATCACCTCCAGTCCAATTTGCTAAGGCCAGGAGTTGGGACTCCCTACAAGATGTTTGTGTTAGAAAAATAGGCATTTTCCAGAAGAAAGAGGATCAGAATGCTAGGTCAACAAAGCCAGAGATGTTCACATCAAACATCCAATTCTTTTATTAATAATAAAGAATAATAAAGAATTTAAAAATAATAACGTATTCTTTGCAAACATAATTATCACTTTAACAAGTAGAGGGTTACAGCTGAAATGCTAAAGCCCACACACCAAGATAAAATGCTTGGCACAGGTAGATAACCCAAACATTTCACAGGCAGTTGTTCAGCTTTGCTCCCTGCCTACCCTTCACAGATGACCTTCCTGCCCTGCTGAGATCATGCAATGCCTGATGAAAGTCAGACCTCTGCCCAGAGTTCCTAAAATGAATCCTAATTTTAGGGAAAGCTTGGAGTTCTATTTATCTTTCACCTACTTTGACCTTAAGTTTCAGTTCTAATAACTAGACCTCTGCTTTGCTCATCTTTACCTAAGCCAAATTTCCCCCTCTTTGTCCTTCTATTCCCCTACATGACACTACATAGCCCTTCTCAGACACGCTTTTTAAAAGGAGTAGAACACAAAATCTTGGTTTCTAAGTATTGATACCATTTTCCACTTGACGAAAACAGGAGTCCTCGGAAATGGCTGATTCCAAATCTAGACAAGGGAAGTAGAATGAGCCTGAAATATCTTATTGTACCAGCAAATAAAGAGGTGCTCAAAAATAATGGGGAACGTCAAACAGTTTGCAGGGCTCCTTATCTTACTTGAATCCTTGGCCATATATAAAACTACTAATCTCACCCTCGCTCTTGAAACCTCCTCTAACTTCTGGTCATCTTCTCAATGCTAGCTCCCTCTAAGAGTATTTCCTGGTATCTCATTTTCTGCCCAGTCATCAAACAGGTGTTCCTTGGGGTTCTGTCCTCAGCTGTCTTCTCATTCTATTCCCTCTCTGGGTGATCTCAGCTAATCCCATAACTCCAGGTGTTATATAAACAATGGCTCCCAAATATATACTTTAAAGTGTATTTCTATGTGGGTAGAGAGAAGAGATAGATTTAGCACAGAGACTTTGTTAAAGCTCCAGAGTCCATCCTGGATATCAATCTGGATATCTCCACTTAGTTTAATTCTCTGATATCTCAAAGATAACCTATTAAAAATTAAAGACATTTTCATCATGTCATCTAGTATTCTTTATTCTGTTTCTGGTACTACCAACATCTGACTCTCGGAGCAAGAAATTCTGTGGTTATTCTTTTTTTTTTTTTTAATTAAATTTTATTTTGCTTAACTTTACAATATTGTATTGCTTTTGCCATACATCAAGATGGATCCGCCACAAGTATACATGTGTTCCCCATCCTGAACCCTCCTCCCTCCTCCCTCCCCATACCATCCGTCTGGGTCGTCCCAGTGCACCAGCCCCAGGCATCCGTCATCAGGCATTGTACCTGGACTGGTGACTTGTTTCAGATATAATATTATACATATTTCAATGCACTTCTCCCAAATCATCCCACCCTCTCCCATTCCCAGAGTCCAAAAGTCTATTCTATACATCCGTGTCTCTTTTGCTGTCTCGTAAACAGGGTTATTGTTACCATCTTTCTAAATTCCATATATATGCGTTAGTATACTGTATTTGTGTTTTTGTTTCTGGCTTACTTCACTCTGTATAATAGGCTCCAGTTCCATCCACCTCATTAGAACTGATTCAAATGTATTCTTTTTAATGGCTGAGTAATACTCCATTGTGTATATGTACCACAGCTTGCTTATCCATTCATCTGCGGATGGACATCTAGGTTGCTTCCAAGTCCTGGCTATTGTAAACAGTGCTGCTGTGAACATTGGGGTACACGTGTCTCTTTCAATTCTGGTTTTCTCAGTGTGTATGCCCAGCAGTGGGATTGCTGGATCATAAGGCAGTTCTATTCCCAGTTTTTTGAGGAATCTCCATACTGTTCTCCAAAGTGGCTGTACTAGTTTGCATTCCCACCAACAGTGTAAGAGGGTTCCCTTTTCTCCACACCCTCTCCAGCATTTATTGCTTGTGGACTTTTGGATCACAGCCATTCTGACTGGCATGAAATGGTACCTCACAGTGGTTTTGATTTGCATTTCTCTGATAATGAGTGATGTGGAGCATCTTTTCATGTGTTTGTTAGCCATCTGTATGTCTTCTTTGGAGAAATGTCTATTTAGTTCTTTGGCCCATTTTTTGATTGGGTCATTTATTTTTCTGGAATTGAGCTGTAGAAGTTGCTTGTATATTTTTGAGATTAGTTGTTTGTCTGTTGCTTCATTTGTTATTATTTTCTCCCATTCTGAAGGCTGTCTTTTCACCTTGCTTATAGTTTCCTTTGTTGTGCAGAAGCTTTTAAGTTTGATTAGGTCCCATTTGTTTATTTTTTATTTTATTTCCAATATTCTGGGAGGTGGGTCATAGAGGATCCTGCTGTGATGTATGTCAGAGAGTGTTTTGCCTATTTTTTCCTCTAGGAGTTTTATGGTTTCTGGTCTTACATTTAGATCTTTAATCCATTTTGAGTTTATTTTTGTGTATGGTGTTAGAAAGTGTTCTAGTTTCATTCTTTTACAGGTGGTTGACCAGTTTTCCCAGCACCACTTGTTAAAGAGATTGTCTTTAATCCATTGTATATTCTTGCCTCCTTTGTCAAAGATAAGGTGACCATATGTGCGTGGATTTATCTCTGGGCTTTCTATTTTGTTCCATTGATCTATATTTCTGTCCTTGTGCCAGTACCATACTGTCTTGATGACTGTGGCTTTGTAGTAGAGCCTGAAGTCAGACAGGTTGATTCCTCCAGTTCCATTCTTCTTTCTCAAGATAGCTTTGGCTATTCGAGGTTTTTTGTATTTCCATACAAATTGAGAAATTATTTGTTCTAGCTCTGTGAAGAATACCGTTGGTAGCTTGATGGGGATTGCATTGAATCTATAAATTGCTTTGGGTAGTATACTCATTTTCACTATATTGATTCTACCAATCCATGAACATGGTATATTTCTCCATCTATTAGTGTCCTCTTTGATTTCTTTCACCAGTGTTTTATAGTTTTCATATATAGGTCTTTAGTTTCTTTAGGAAGATATATTCCTAAGTATTTTATTCTTTTTCATTGCAATGGTAAATGGAATTGTTTCCTTAATTTCTCTTTCTATTTTCTCGTTATTAGTGTACAGGAATGCAAGGGATTTCTGTGTGTTGATTTTATATCCTGCAGCTTTACTATATTCATTGATTAGTTCTAGTAATTTTCTGGTGGAATCTTTAGGGTTTTCTATGTAGAGGATCATGTCATCTGCAAACAGTGAGAGTTTTACTTCTTCTTTTCCAATTTGGATTCCTTTTATTTCTTTTTCTGCTCTGATTGCTGTGGCCAAAACTTCCAAATCTATGTTGAATAGTAATGGTGAAAGTGGGCACCCTTGTCTTGTTTCTGACTTTAGAGGAAATGCTTTCAATTTTTCACCATTGAGGATAATGTTTGCTGTGGGTTTGTCATATATAGCTTTTATTATGTTGAGGTATGTTCCTTCTATTCCTGCTTTTTGGAGAGTTTTTATCATAAATGGATGTTGAACTTTGTCAAAGTCTTTCTCTGCATCTATTGAGATAATCATATGGTTTTTATTCTTCAGTTTGTTAATGTGGTGTATTACATTGATTGATTTGCGGATATTGAAGAATCCTTGCATTCCTGGGATAAAGCCCACTTGGTCATGGTGTATGATCTTTTTAATGTGTTGTTGGATTCTGATTGCTAGAATTTTGTTAAGGATTTTTGCGTCTATGTTCATCAGTGATATTGGCCTGTAGTTTTCTTTTTTTGTGGCATCTTTGTCAGGTTTTGGTATTAGGGTGATGGTGGCCTCATAGAATGAGTTTGGAAGTTTGCCTTCTTCTGCAATTTTCTGGAACAGTTTGAGCAGGATAGGTGTTAGCTCTTCTCCAAATTTTTGGTAGAATTCAGCTATGAAGCCGTCTGGACCTGGGCTTTTGTTTGCTAGAAGATTTCTGATTACAGTTTCAATTTCCGTGCTTGTGATGGGTCTGTTACGATTTTCTATTTCTTCCTGATCCAGTTTTGGAAAGTTGTACTTTTCTAAGAATTTGTCCATTTCTTCCACATTGTCCATTTTATTGCCATATAATTGCTGATAGTAGTCTCTTATGAAGGCCATGGCACCCCACCCCAGTACTTTTGCCTGGAAAATCCCATGGACAGAGGAGCCTGATAGGTTCCAGTCCGTGGGGTCGCTAAGAGTCGGACACGACTGAGCGACTTCACTTTGACTTTTCACTTTCATGCATTGGAGAAGGAAATGGCAACCCACTCCAGTGTTCTTGCCTGGAGAATCCCAGGGACGGGGAGCCTGGTGAGCTTCCGTCTACGGGGTCGCACAGAGTCGGACACGACTGAAGCGACAGCAGCAGTAGCAGCAGCAGCAGTCTCTTATGATCCTTTGTATTTCTGTGTTGTCTGTTGTGATCTCTCCATTTTCATTTCTAATTTTATTGATTTGATTTTTCTCCCTTTGTTTCTTGATGAGTTTGGCTAATGGTTTGTCAATTTTATTTACCCTTTCAAAGAACCAGCTTTTGGCTTTGTTGATTTTTGCTATGGTCTCTTTTGTTTCTTTTGCATTTATTTCTGCCCTAATTTTTAAGATTTCTTTCCTTCTAGTAACCTTGGGGTGCTTCATTTCTTCCTTTTCTAGTTGCTTTAGGTGTAGAGTTAGGTTATTTATTTGGCTTTTTTTCTTGTTTCTTGAGGTTTTAAACAAACCTTTTATTTTGTTTTGGGGTATATAGCCAATTAATGGGCTTCCTTGATGGCTCAGGCGGTAAAGAATCTATTTGTAATGCAGGAGACTGGGCTTCAATCCCTGGGATGGAAGATCCCCTGGAGAAGGGAATGGCTACCCAGTCCAATATTCTTGCCTGGAGAATTCCATGAACAGAGGAGCCTAGCAAGCTACAGTCCATGGGATTGCAAAGAGGTGGACATGACTGAGCAGCCAGCACACAACACGGCCATCTAACACTGTTGTGACGTTTCAGGTGAACAGAGGAGGGACTCAGCCATACATATACGTGTAGCCATTCTCTCCCAAACCCCCCTTCCATCCAGGCTGTAACGCTGAGCAGAGTTCCATGTGCTGTACAGGAGGTCCTTGTTGGTTATTCATTTTAAATACAGCAATATGTACATCTTAGGATTATTCTTAATGTCAGTGTCTTTCAGGCAGAGACCAACAAGAACACAGCTCTAGCTGGACAAGCTGAGTTAATTACTCATTGCAGTGAAGGAAGATACACAGCCTAGGGAGCCCTGGGACTCAGAAGGAGAGTGTTTGAAGAAACTATTAAGGAATTTGGGATTTGGTTGAGTGATTTGAGAGAGGACTGCATAAGCAGAGGTCTGCACTAGACTGGTTGCCATTGGGAAGAAGCAGCATTTTACTGTTGGGAACTCAATACATCTTATGTGCAGGAAGGACAGCCCAGAGGAACAATAACACTATAATTGGTTAAGAAGTAGCTATCGTTCATTTCAGAGAGAGGGGCAGAGTGCTTTGTATTTTGTGAATGGCATAGTGACACTGTTTTTGTCTGTGCTTCCACAAAATTATCAAGTAGAGTTGTTTTGTCTCATGTTGTTATGGTCACTGAATAATCTTGTCTGATGCTGGTATTCTGTGAGATTCTTATGCCAACAGAAAATAACATAGCCTGACTCTGAATGCCAGGTCAGCGTCAGGATGTCAACAGCTGCTTTTTTCCCTTCTTTCTCACTCATTACTGTAAATTACTTACCAAGTCCTATTGATTTTCTTCCTACATATCACTAGACTCTGTCCCCTTCTCTCCATCTTCTTTTCTGCTTCTCTAATCCAGGCCATTATCATTTGTCATCTAAATTACTACATCAGTCACCCCAGATTTCGTCTTGCTCCTGTTCTGGTCCATCTGCTACCCTCCCCCGAGTTAGCCAAAATGAAGTTTCTAAAAATATCATCCCTGCTTAAAATCTTCATTGGTTACATTATCAGCCATACTGCTAACACTTAAATGGTAAAATTAAAAATCACTGAGGTTAGCAATGAAATAAAACTTTTTTTTTCTTTTCTCCCTAAAAGGAATTAAGAAGGGTGGAAGAATTTATTTTTATACAAGAATCAGCTGAATTTGGAGACCATTTTCACATACTGACTACCTCTTAAGAAGTTATGACTCAATACAAATCAATACAGTGACATGACTGCTAAAAACCAATGCATTATTGACACCATTAGCAGAAGTATATTGTCCAGAACATTAAAATGATGTTCAGTTCCACTCTGGGCAATACATTTTAAGAGAGACATCATTTAAAAAAATATGTCCAGAAGAGGGCAACTAAGGCTGGGAGCTTCTGGAAACCATGTCATACAGATACACAGAAAAAGTGGAGCTTAAAAATAGGAATTTGACAAGTGTTTTCAAATATCCAAAGAGCTGTCATATGTAAGAGGGACTAAATATATTTTGTACAGTTCTGGGGCAAGATCAATCCTGAGGATTACAAGTCATAGGAAGATTGATTTCCATTCAGTATAAGGAAATACTTTCTAATAATGAGAACTGTTCAATAATGGAGTTAGCTTCCTGGAACTCCAGGTTACTAGAAGGGTTTAAGCCAAAACTGAATGACTGTCTGGAAAGAATGCTGTAAAACAGAAGTTGTTAAACCATCTGTGATAAAGGTATAGTTTTTTAAAATCAATTATGATCTAATACTTTCATAAATTATAATAAAACTTAGTAGAATGAAAAAAAATGAAAAGTACAAACTTAATTTTTTATTGCCTAATTCAATGAACATAAAATTTAATTTTAGTAAATAGAATTAGAACAAATCTGAACATGTACATTCAGGATTAATATAGAAAATTTCTATGAAAGTTAAAGTGTTAGTCGCTCAGTTGTATCCGACTCTTTTCTGAATCCCTTGGACTATAGCCTGCCAGGCTCCTCTGTCCACGGGATTCTCCAGGCAAGAATACTGGGGTGGGTTGTCATGTCTGCCTCCAGGGGATCTTCCTGATCCAGGGATTGAAACCACATCTCATGTCTCCTGCATTGACAGGTGGGTTCTTTACCACTTGAACCTCATGGGAACCAAATTTCTATAACCCTTAACATTTTGTTGTTCTTCAGTTCTAACTGAAGAAAATTATGAGTGAATTAGCAATTTTCTAGATTAGCCCAATACATGCATACTTTGAATAAACAGCCTGCATATTACTATTTTAAAGTTTTAATATTTTAAAATACCATGTGACAAATGAGCTTGTTTCTTTCTTTTAAAATATCTAATCTAGGTTGGACTGATGACAATGCTACTTTCAGGAAATGATGTACATCTAAACTACTTCTATGAGATATTTTAATATCATCCTTAAGAAAGAACTGAGCTTACAAAGGGGTGATGGTAGAAATGGAAAAAAGAAGTTTTAAGATAATTTCAGCATGCTCAAACTGTTCGTTTTAACTTTTGTACAAAATGAAGGGAGTGATTCTGAAATTTCAAAGTTTATTTTTAATTCTTCATTAGTTGCCAGTTAGAATAATATATCCTATAAGTCTATAATTAAATTTAAATCATCTTTTGATGAAATAAATGGATTCCAGATCTATGAATTTACTGTCTGGACTTTCTTTTAATGGAAGATAAAATTTAAAACATTCTATCAAATTAATAATCGTTTGATGAAAACTGTTTGCAGATGTGCAGCATCAAGATAATCACCACTTCCACTGACAATTGTTAAATTATGGAACATGTAATCACAATCTGTAGAAACCCTGTTCTTCCTGGCCTCTACCTTTTGTTTTTGCCCTTTATCTTCCACTGAAAAACATCTTGCATTTCTGCTTTGAGTAGACTAATTTTGAAGATATCAAACAAGTTAATAACTCTAGATGGCCAATTTATATCTAAAAAGTTGGAACCAAGCTGGTTTCTTGAAGTGAAGCTAAATATTCAAATATACTCAACAGAATTCCCCCTAGATAACCATCATATCTCAGCATGTAATTATAGTTGTTTATAGGTTTCTAATTATCACATAATAAAAAGAATAATTTCAAATTTATTGCATTAGCCTTTATATAATTTATAATATTTCCTAAGTCACTAAACACACTGTTTAATTTAGCTGATGAACTTTTTATACTAAGACTTTCTGAAAGGAAGTGGTATGTTGACTTAAATTCTGGGTCAAGCTCCTTAATTTAAGTAACTACTTCAGTATGTTTTCTTATCATTGCAGCTATGCATCTAATTGTATTCCTACTCAAAAATTCAAACCACATTTACTGACACTGTAATCTTTCTGTTGTTTACAGATGGTTATGTTTGTTAGCAATGAAGGTAAACGAGAATTATTTGGACTTATCTTTGATTGTCTAATGCTGGGAGTGGGGGAGGAGAGACAGCAAAAGGGGCAAGAGTTAATTTCGAGGGATGATAGAAATGTTCTCAATCTCGCCAAAGCAATCTTGAGAAAGAACAGAGCTGGAGGAATCATGGCCCCTGACTTCAGACTATACGACAAAGCTATAGTCATCAAAAGATGCACAAAACTAGACACATGAACCAAAACAGAGCTCAGAAATAAACTTGCGCATTTATGGCCAATTAATCTATAACAAAGGAGGTGAGAATGTACAGTGGGGAAAGGACAACCTCCTCAATGAGTGATGCTGGGAAAAATGGACAGCTACAGGTAAAAAAATTAAATTAGAATGTTTTCTTATACCATACAGAAACAAACTCAAAATAGATTGAAGATCTAAACATAAAACCAGAAGTCATAACTCCTAGAAGAAAACATCAGCAGAATACTCTTTGACATAAACCATAGCAATCATTTTTGAACCTGTCTCCTAAGGCAATAAATAGCAGAAACAGAAATATGCATATGTGACTTAATTAAACTTAAAAGCTTTTACAAAACCAAAGAAATCAAAATGAAAAGACAACCTATTGAATGGAAGAAAATAGTTGCAAATGATATGATCAGTAGGGGATTAATACTCAAAATATATAAACTGCTCATACAAAATAAAAAATTCAATTTTAAAAATGGGCAGAGCCAGTCAGAATGGCTGCGATCCAAAAGTCCACAAGCAATAAATGCTGGAGAGGGTGTGGAGAAAAGGGAACCCTCTTACACTGTTGGTGGGAATGCAAACTAGTACAGCCACTATGGAGAACAGTATGGAGATTCCTCAAAAAACTGGGAATAGAACTGCCTTATGATCCAGCAATCCCACTGCTGGGCATACACACTGAGAAAACCAGAATTGAAAGAGACACGTGTACCCCAATGTTCATAGCAGCACTGTTTACAATAGCCAGAACGTGGAAGCAACCTAGATGTCCATCCACAGATGAATGGATAAGCAAGCTGTGGTACATATACACAATGGAGTATTACTCAGCCATTAAAAAGAATATATTTGAATCAGTTCTAAGGAGGTGGATGGAACTGGAGCCTATTATACAGAGTGAAGTAAGCCAGAAAGAAAAACACAAATACAGTATACTAACGCATATATATGGAATTTAGAAAGATGGTAAAAATAACCCTATTTACGAGACAGCAAAAGAGACACTGATGTATAGAACAGACTTTTGGACTCTGGGACCGGGAGAAGGTGGGATGATGGGGGAGAATAGCATTGAAATATGTATAATATCATATCTGAAACGCAGTCGTCAGTCCAGGTACGATGCCCGATAACAAATGCCTGGGGCTGGAGCACTGGGACAACCTGGAGGGATGGTGTGGGGAGGGGAGAGGGAGGAGGGTTCAGGATGGGGAACACGTGTATACTGGCGGCGGATCCATCTTGATGTATAGTAAAAGCAATACAATATTGTAAAGTTAAGCAAAATAAAAAAATAATAAATTAAAAATAAAAAATAAAAAAATAAAAACGGGCAGAAGATCTCAACAGACATTTTTCCAAAGAAGACATACAGATGTGTGTATGACACATATGAGGACATACAGATGAACAAGAGGCAGATGTAAAGATGCTCAACACTGCTCATCACCAGAGAAATGCAAATAAAAACCACAGTGAGATATCACCTCATACCTGTTAGAATGGCTATCATCAAAAAGACCACACACACACACACAGAAGACCACAAATAAAAATGTTGGTTAGATCATAGAAGAAAGAAAGAGAACTCTTGTGAACTACTGATGGGAACGTAAATTGGTGCAGCCACTATGGGAAACACTATGGAGATTCCTCAAAAATCTAAAAATGAGAACTATCATATGATCCAGCAATTCCACTCCTGGGTATGCACCTGAAGAAACAAAAGCACTCGGGAAAAGATACATGCACCCAATGATCGCAGGAGCATTATTTACAACAACCAAGGTATGGAAGCAACTCAAGTGTGCAGAACAGATGAATGGAAGAATATGTGGTATGTATCACACACACACACACACACACACAAAATGAAATACTGCTCAGTCATTAAAAAAAAAGAACAAAATTTTGCCATTTCAACAACATGGATGGACATGGAGGGTATTATACTTAGTGAAATAAGTCAGGCAAATGAAGACAAATACTGTATGTTAAATATGTGCATTTTATTGTATGTAAACTATAGCTCAATAAGGTGGATTTAAAAAGTGGTTCTCCAAGAAGCAGTCTTCCCCACAAATCTAATTCCCCGTGAGTGCTTCTTTTCCTGAACTTGAATGACAGTACACAATTTATCAATTGATTACCTAACGTCTTATTTCAGCTTCCAATTGTTAAGCAGACCATACTGCCTTACTGTTTAACTCTTTCCCACCTCCACCCTCTCCTTAGCTAACCAGTGTGTGTGGAAAAGAGACAGTATTAAAATAAATGTTCTAATTGATAAGGCAATTATCAGTTAATGAGCGTATCAATGACAGCATTCAAGTAAAGCTGGTTTGTAAGTAAAAGTTATGAATTTCTTTTGGACATCAGAAAAAAAAAACTTCAGTTAATTTCTTACTGAGGGGCTTCCCTGGTGGCTCAGTGGTGATGAGTCCAGCTGTCAATGCAGGAGACACAAGTTTGATCCCTGATCCAGGAAGATTCAGCTAAACCCGTGCACAATTATTGAGCCTGTGCTCTAGAGCCTGGGAGCCACAACAACTGAGCGGTGGCTGCAACATCTGAAGCTCGGGCACTCTAGAGCTGTGCTCTGCAACAAGAGAAGCCACTGCAATGAGAAGCCTGCCCCAAAACTGGAAAGGAGCCTCCACACGCCACGACTAGAGAAAAGCCTGCACAGCAACGAAGATCCAGCATAGCCAAAAATAAATAAATGTTAAATTTTAAAAAACTTTTTACGGACATTGAGCATTCAGCTCTGTCCTACAGACACATGACAACCTAAACCCAAATGTAAATCAGTTAAGATTAGTGATTCCTACTGTGACAGAATGGCCACTGTATTTGCTGCTTCTTTCAAAAGGTAGAGAGTCTCTTTCCCCATGCCCAGAACCTGGGATGGGCTTGTGGGAAGCGATGTCAAGCCAGTTCAAAGGCTTGGCCTTAAGAGACTTTACAGCTTCCAGTCTTGCACCCATGAGACCACGAAGCCATGTGACCATGTGACCACAAGCCATGTGACCACGTGATCAGGTCTGGCTTGCTGGATAATGAGAAATGTAGGTCCTCTTATTGCCCTAGCTGATAGACATTCAATCGCTGTGACACACGGATGATGCCGTCCAAGACCAGCCAGCCTCATCAACCCAATTAATGACCTTTGGATGGACAAGCCCAGCCTGCACTAGAAGAACACCCAGAAGAACTGTTGACTAAAATAAAGGATGGTTGTTTTAAGCCAGTGAGTTTTGTGGCAGTTTGTAACTTAGCCAATAAATAACAGATACTCAAGGACTCATCTGAAGCTCTCTTAAAAGACAGACCAAGTCATTTAAGACATTTATCAAAAGGTTATTAAATCCTTGGACTCCCCCGGTGGTCCGAGGGTTAAGAATCTGCCTGCCAACACAGGGACAAGGGTTCAATCCCTGGTTGGGAAGAGGCCACATGCCACGGGGGCAACTACACCTGTGTGCCATGACTGCTGAGCCCGAGCTTAGAGCCCGCGAGTGGCAACCACTGAAGTCCACTTGCCTAGACAGCCCACGCTCAGCAACGGAACAAGCCACTGCAGTGAGAAGCCTGCACATCCCAACGAAGAGCAGCCCACACCCGCCACAACTAGAGAAAGCCTGCCCATGGCAACCAAGACATAGCGCAGCCAAAAATAAATAAATAAAAATAACTTCTAAAAAGTCATTAAGTCCTTAAACTGAAAGTGAAGGTTGAAGCTGACGTGTACAGAATAATTTATTTCTCCCTGGAAATATTAACCAGAAAACAACGTAAAGTGTCTCTGAATAGACAACTAGAATGAGTGAAGAAATAATCTCATGCTTTAATAGTAAATGTATGATTTCAGAGGCATAGCCAGTGGAATGCTAGGACTGGTACACACCAACCTTTGAAATTCAATTATTACATTTTCAGAAATGTTGTGAGCCAGTTGTTAAACCATCGGTAGATTAAATCAGCCATGATAAGAGTATTTACACCATGGAATCCAGTTGTTAAATCTTTACTAGTATATCAGTGGGCACATCTGCCACTGGAGGCAAATTTCATCAGTATGTATATACGTATATACATACTACAATATCCGTGAGACTTCCCTGCGGGTTCAGTGGTTAAGACTCTGTGCTCCCACTGCAGGGGGCACAGGTTCAATTCCTAGTCAGGGAGCTAAAATCCTGCATGCCATGTGGCACGGCCAAAAATAAAATATCCTTAATACTTAAAGAAGACATTGGTTGGCATAACCAATGCCATGGCATAACATTCTGCCATGATCTGTAGTCTTGGGGAGACCAATTAGTCTTGGTAAATCTGAACCCATATATGTAAAGTCTGTGCCCCAAAATCATTTTTTAGGTTTCTTTTGGATCTATTATTCTATCTCCTATGAGTGTACTATTTTTCTGGAACTCTCTTGCTTTTTCCATGATCCAGCGGATGTTGGCAATTTGATCTCTCGTTCCTCTGCCTTTTCTAAACACAGCTTGAATATCTGGAAGTTCATGGTTCACATATTGCTGAAGCCTGGCTTGGAGAATTTTGAACATTACTTTACTAGCATGTGAGATCAGTGCAATTGTGCAGTAGTTTGAGCATTCCTTGGCATTGCCTTTTTTGGGATTAGAATGAAAACGGACCTTTTCCAGTCCAGTGGCCACTGCTGACTTTTCCAAATTTGCTGGCATATTGAGTGCAGCACTTTCACAGCATCATCTTTCAGGATTTGAAGTAGCTCAACTAGAATTCCATCACCTTCACTAGCTTTGTTCATAGTGATGCTTTCTAAGGGCCACTTGACTTCACATTCCAGGATGTCTGGCTCTAGGTCAGTGATCACACCATCGTGATTATCTGGGTTGTGAAGATCTTTTTTGTACAGTTCTTCAGTGTATTTTTGCAACCTCTTCTTAATATTGTGTGCTTCTGTTAGGTCCATACCATTTCTGTCCTTTATCAAGCCCATCTTTGCATGAAATGTTCCCTTGGTATCTCTAATTTTCTTGAAGAGATCTCCAGTTTTTCCCATTCTGTTGTTTTTCTCTATTTCTTTGCATTGATCACTGAGGAAGGCTTTCTTATCTCTTCTTGCTATTCTTTGGAACTCTGCATTCAGATGCTTATATCTTTCCTTTTCTCCTTTGCTTTTCGCGTCTCTTCTTTTCACAGCTATTTGTAAGGCCTCCCCAGACAGCCATTTTGCTCTTTTGCATTTCTTATTCTTGGGGATGGTCTTGATCACTGTCTCCTATACAATGTCACAAACCTCCGTCCATAGTTCATCAGGCACTCTATCTATCAGATCTAGTCCATTAAATCTATCTCTCACTTCCACTGTATAATCATAAGGGATTTGATTTAGGTCATACCTGAATGGTCTAGTGGTTTTCCCTACTTTCTTCAATTTAAGTCTGAATTTGGCAATAAGGAGCTCATGATCTGAGTCACAGTCAGCTCCCGGTCTTGTTTTTGCTGGCTGTATAGAGCTTCTCCATCTTTGGCTGAAAAGAATATAATCAATCTGATTTCAGTGTTGACCATCTGGTGATGTCCATGTGTAGATGTCCATGTCTCTTGTATTGTTGGAATTGACGATGCCAAAGCCTTTGACTGTGTGGATCACAATAAACTGTGGAAAATTCTGAAAGAGATGGGAATACCAGAGCACTTGACCTGCCTCTTGAGAACCTATATGCAGGTCAGGAAGCAACAGTTAGAACTGGACATGGAACAACAGACTGGTTCTAAATAGGAAAAGGAGTACGTCAAGGCTGTAGATTGTCACCCTGCTTATTTAACTTCTATGCAGAGTACATCATGAGAAATGCTGGGTTGGAGGAAGCACAAGCTGGAATCAAGATTGCCAGGAGAAACATCAATAAGCTCAGATATGCAGATGACACCACCCTTATGGCAGAAAGTAAAGACGAACTAAAGAGCCTCTTGATGAAAGTGAAAGAGGAGAGTGAAAAAGTTGGCTTAAAGCTCAACATTCAGAAAACGAAGATCATGGCATCTGGTCCCATCACTTTATGGCAAATAGATGGGGAAACAGTGGAAACAGTGTCAGACTTTATTTTTGGGGGCTCCAAAATCACTGCAGATGGTGACTGCAGCCATGAAATTAAAAGACGCTTACTCCTTGGAAGGAAAGTTATGACCAACCTAGATAGCGTACTGAAAGGCAGAGACATTACTTTGCCAACAAAGGTCCATCTAGTCAAGGCTATGGTTTCTCCTGTGGTCATGTATGGATGTGAGAGTTGGACTGTGAAGAAAGCTGAGCGCCGAAGAATTGATGCTTTTGAAGTGTGGTGTTGGAAAAGATTCTTGAGAGTCCCTTGGACTGCAAGGAGATCCAACCAGTCCATTCTGAAGGAGATCAGCCCTGGGTGTTCTTTGGAAGGAATGATGCTGAAGCTGAAACTCCAGTACTTTGGCCACCTCATGGGAAGAGTTGACTCATTGGAAAAGACTCTGATGCTGGGAGGGATTGGGGGCAGGAGGAGAAGGGGACGACAGAGGATGAGATGGCTGGATGGCATCACTGACTTGATGGACGTGAGTTTGAGTGACCTCCGGGAAATGGTGATGGACAGGGAGGCCTGGCATGCTGCGATTCATGGGGTCACAAAGAGTCGGACACGACTGAGTGACTGAACTGAACTGATGAGTGTACTGATGGTAATTATATCTGGATGGCAATGATGGCAAAAGCCAAGGGAGCATTCAAATGATCACACTGTGCTACTGATCACAAATTTTGCTCTAATTCAAGACAAACTAAAGTGATAGTATAGTAGTAATTACATGTACTTTGGGTTATAGACAGTAAGGAGATCAAACCAGTCCATCCTAAAGGAAATCAGTCCTGAATATTCATTGGAAGGACTGATGCTGAAGGGTGAAACTCCCACCTGATGCGAAGAACTGACTCACTGGAACAGACCTTGATGCTAGGAAAGATTGAAGGTGGGAGGAGAAAGGGACAACAGAGGATGAGATGATTGGATGGCATTACCGACTCAATGGCCATGAGTTTGAGTAAACTCCGGGAGTTGATGTTGGACAGGGTTCCTGGCATGCTGCAGTCCATGGGGTCGCAGAGTCGGACACGACTGAGCGACTACTGAACTGAACTGGGTTATGGAGGAGGAAGAGGTGAATTCTGACTAGATGGGAAAGAAAAGAAGGTCTGGGGAAGATATTTTATTAGTCAGGAATGAGATCTTATCTCTGAGTCCACAGTGGCTCAAACTCTGTAAGTGCTGAAATTGGGCTTCCTGCAGATCAGATCAGATCAGTCGCTCAGTTGTGTCCGACTCTTTGCGACCCCATGAACTGCAGCACGCCAGGCCTCCCTGTCCATCACCAACTCCCGGAGGTCACCTAGACTCACATCCATCGAGTCAGTGATGCCATCCAGCCATCTCATCCTCTGTCATCCCCTTCTCCTCCTGCCCTCAATCCCTCCCAGCATCAGAGTCTTCTCCAATGAGTCAACTCTTCGCATGAGGTGGCCAAAATACTGGAGTTTCAGCTTTAGCATCATTCCTGCAAGAAGATACTAAATAAACGTGAGGTGATTTTAGTGATGTTACTAAACCTAAGGGGATGCCGTTTGGTAGAATTAGAAAACACATTACATTCTCTGAGCATTTGTTGCCCGTACATTGAAGTCTTACTTTCAGAAGGTGAAACGGTACATTAGAAAACAGTAGGGGGCTAATAGCTGAGCTGTAATTAGGAAAGTATTTCTTTAGCATTGGAATATTTGCAAATTATTTTGGTAAAAATATTAGCAAATAATTTTTAACTTTGGTGGAAAAAGAATCTAAGAAATCATTCCTTTTGCCTATAAACAGTGGAAATACTTATCTATGCCTTCAGCAAAAGAAATGGTTTGGTAACTTCGTGTGTTTATACAGATATCCAAGTTGACTCATTTCTGAATACACATCTGAAACTGAAAAAATATTCCTTGATGGAATTCTCCCATCTAAAATGAAGGCATATGATGTCTTGTTTTCTTAAAAAATATTGAATCTAATTAAGGCTGCTTCTGAGAATATGTGGAAACTACTCTTTGTTGCATATCAATATCATTCCAGTACTAATGTTATTATGTGCTTTAGCTGCAGGCATGTAAGAACTAGGGCATAATGTGACAGAGCCTTTAATTGCTGAAAAACCACAGAAGTTATCCCCAGGAAAAAAAAAAAAGATACAAAAATTCTCAAAATTCTACACAATTTCTGGAGTTTCATAGATACTTCCAACCCAAATCCCATTTACAAAATCCTTTGGTTAAAATCTTCTGCAAGAATCCTCAACAAAATATTACCAAATCAAATCCAAAAAAGTCTAAAAATAATTATGCACCATGACCAAAAGGGATTTGTCCCAGGTGTGTAAGACTGCCATCAACACTCAGAAATCAATTAATGTAATCCATCGGTATTGAAGAAGTCAGAGGACTGACAACCATCTGATTTTAACGCTTATGATAAAGCTACAATCATCAAGACGATGTAGTATTGGTGAGTGAACAAACAGGTCAGTGAGGCAGAGTCCTAAAATAGACCCACACAGTAGTCAACTGATCTTAGACAGAGGAGTAAAAGCAACAAAAGTGAGCATAGAATGTCTTTCTAACAATAGCACTAGAGCAACTAGATATCCACATGCAAAAAAAAAAAAAATCTAAACATTAACTTGTCACCTTTAGCAAAAATTAGTTCAAAATGGATTACAGATCTAAATGTAAAAAGCAAAACTATAAAACATTTAGAAGATAACACAGGAGAAAATCTAGATGATTTTGGGTTTGGTGATGACTTTTTTAGATACAACAAAAAAGACATTTCATAAAAGAATTGATAAGCTAGACTTCATGTCCATTAAAAATGTCTGCTTTTTGAAAAGACACTGTCAAGAGAATGAAAACATAACCCATACACTGGGAGAAAATATTTTCAAAAGACACATCTGATAAAGGACTATTATCCAAAATATACAAAGAACTATTTAATCTCCGGTACTGAATAGTTTTGTTTTGTTTTTAGTTTTGTTTTTAAGTGTGAATGCAAGTGATTAATGAATATGGACTTATTAACAAAAAAAAAAAAAAAAAGAAAAGAAAACAAATAACCCAATTAAAAATGGGCCCAAAACATTTTAACATTGACTGTGGCTACAGAACTCTATGAATATACTAAAAACTATCTAATTACACTTTAAATGGGTGAATTGTATGGTATACGAATTCTATTCTAACTCAGGGTCGCTAAGAGTCCGACACGACTGAACGACTTCACTTTCACTTTCATGCACTGGAGAAGGAAATGGCAACCCACTCCAGGGTTCTTGCCTGGAGAATCCCAGGGGTGGGGGAGCCTGGGGGCTGCTGTCTATGGGGTCACATAGAGTCGGATATGACTGAAGTGAATTAGCAAAGCGATCAAAAAAAAAAAAAATGTGTCCAAGACCTTAACAGACACTTCACCAAACACATACAGATGGCAAAGCAGCAGATAAAAACATGCTCCACATTCTACGTCATCAGAGAAATACAAATTAAAACAAGACACCACTACACGCTATTTACAATAACCAGGACATGGAAGCAACCTAAATGTTCATTGATAGAGGAACGGATAAAGATGTGGTACATACAGTGGAATTTTAGTCAGTCATAAAAAAGAATGAAATAATACAATCAGCAGCAACATGGGTGGACCTAGAGATTATCATACTAAGTGAAGTCAGACAAAGATAAGTATTATATGATATCACTTATACATGGAATCTAATTTTTAAAATGATACAAATGAACTTACTTACAAAACAGAAACTCAGATTTTTTTTTTCTCTTGATGTGGACCATTTTTAAAGTCTTTATTGAATTTGTTACAATATTGCTTCTGTTTTGTTTTGGTTTTCTGGCCATGCCGCCTGTGGAATCTTACCTCCCTGAACAAGGAATCTAACTCCCACCCTCAGCACTGGAAGGTTAATTCTTAACCACTGGACCACGAGGGAATTCCCTCACAGATCTTGAAATCAGACTTATGGTTATCAAAGGAGAAATGTGGGGGGAAGTGATAAATCAGGAGAATGGAATTAACATATACATACTACTATACCTAAAATAGATAACAAAGACCTACTGTGTAACACAGGGAACTCTACTCAATATTCTGTAATAACCAATATAAGAAAAGAATCTGAAAAAGAAAATATCAGTTTGGAAACTGATTCACTTTGCTGTACAGTTGAAACTGACACACTGGAAATCAACTATATTAGAATAAAATTTTTTAAAAAATAAGAAATAATCTTCTTAAAAAAAACTACTGACCAGGATGAAGTAACAGCATTCTTTATAATAGGGAACAAATGGAAATAATGATTATGTCTAATCATATGCGTGCATGCTAAGTCACTTCAGTAGTGTCCAACTCTGTGTGACCCTATG
This sequence comes from Tragelaphus eurycerus, assembly GCA_935064755.1. Taxonomy (NCBI): domain Eukaryota; kingdom Metazoa; phylum Chordata; class Mammalia; order Artiodactyla; family Bovidae; genus Tragelaphus; species Tragelaphus eurycerus. The sequence continues at coordinate 33,287,852 of CAKXYN010000010.1, forward strand.
GACTGTAGCCACCCAGGCTCCTCTGTCCATGGGATTCTCCAGGCAAGAATACTGGAATGTGTTGCCATGCTCTCCTCCACGGGATCTTCCCAACCCAGGGATCGAACCTGCATCTCTATGTCTCCTGCATTGGCAGGCAGGTTCTTTACCATTAGCGCCACCTGGGAACCCCATGTCTAATGGTATTGGGTTAATTAAAATTATTACATTCCAGTTTATAAAATAATATGCATCCATTAAATGAGAGTACTGATACAGCAAAAAAATGCATGATACTAAGTGAAAAAGCAAGTTATAAAACAATATGCATAATAAATACAATTATTTTTGGAAATATATTTATGTAGCAAAATAATCCAGGAAAGAAAGGTAGCAAAAATGTTAGTGTTCTCTTTAGATGGGACGATTATAGATAATTTTCTCTTTAGTCTCTAATTTAAAAAAATGATACATTATATTCATGGTAAAAAGCAACATCATTAGAAAAACTAAGTAGCTCAGTAGATACTAGTTAAGTAGATACTATGCTCCTCAAGGGTCCATTTTTTATTATTGGCCTGGCAAAAAGTACAATGCCTCTTCATAGTAGTAGGGGGTACAACAAATGACTAGATCAACAAAATGAATGATGGCTTTAATTAATTTCACTACCATTACTTACTCTACTTATTCTTACCTACAGAATACCCAAATAGTATCTGCTAAATTACGTACATTAAGTCACGGTGCCCTTCGGGTGAGGAGTGCTCAAACCGAACCCTGTATGAGAGTGCCCTCTGGTGGTTTCACCGACAATGCTTTTCTCAATTTAAAGTATGAGGCCTGGCGAGCTGTGATTCATGGGGTCGCAGAGTCGAACAAGACTGAGCAACTGAACTGAACTGAACAATTCATTCCTTCCTCTAGGGGATCATCCCCACCCAGGGATCCAACCCAGGTCTCCTGCCTTGCAGGTGGACTCTACCATCTGAGCCACCAGGGAAGCCCCAACAACAATCCACTTCACCAATAGAAGGAAATATGAGAATAAGGACTTGGTAGTAGTATTTTCATGAAGCTAAATTTATTCCATTTAAAGAGTCATCAGACCTTACATACATTTTAAATTTCTGAAAAAACAAACTAATCTTCCATGAAATGTTAGTGATGGCGGATAATAGGTTACACCTCTGAGGTATAAAATGGAATGGAGGTGAAGGTGGTGATGAAATATGTACTTATTCAGCAACTCATGAAAACCAGAATTCCAGTAACTACAGTGTTAACTACAATGTATGATACTTCCAGTACAAATAAAACTAACTCTCCAAAGCACTCACAATGTGCACTTTGGACATCTCACAACCGAATAATCTGTATTTAGTAGATTCTTGCATTTAGAAGAAAATTTATTTTAGTTTTTATTTTTACTACTTTCATAACATGGTATATCTCAATCTTTGTAAAATTTTGGATATAACAACCTGAAACAACCATTTTTGAAGATATGTCACCAAATATGTGGTTAATATTTCAATTATCAAATTCTATTGATTTGTCTTTCACTTTTCCCCCCAAATGAGTAACAGTTTTATTTCCTTTATACTTTTCTATTATTCCTACATTTTACTGAACACTTGAACTTTCACTTTCCTTTATGAAAAGAACTAGATTAAGCAACAGAATGTGAAATCATTTTTCACATCCAATTTTAAAATATCACAAATATTGCACAAGTTTGAATAAAGTAACTTTCCATCTTCTTAAAAGACTCCTCACTGGAGAAGGAAATGGCAAACCACTCCAGTATTCTTGCTGAGAATTCTGTGGACTGGGGAGCCTGGTGGGCTACCGTCCATGGGGTGCAAAGAGTCAGAGGTGAATGAAAGGCCAACCCATGATGTGAATAGAAGGACCTTGCTAATGCAGATAGTGCACTTCCATTAGAATGTTCTCAATAAGTTAGTTGAGGAGAAGCTCTAGCATGGAGGAACATGATTAGGAGGTGCCCTCAGACTTTTTCAGACAAAGATTTTGAAGTGCGACTGGGACGGGTTGCATATGCATACATTGTATGGAACTAGTTTTTTGTAAAGCTGCTACTCTACATAAAGATGATGTGTTTGTTTATCCCATGTGATAGGCCTGTGTGACGCGTCCAGACTGCATGAGGACTGTGTTTGTTGAAATGAGCCTGAGATTTCAGTTTACCGTTGTTTTTTCCACTAATGAGATTTTTTATATATGATGGGATCGGTGGGAATGAGTGCTTTTTTCTTTTTTTTTTAAACATAGTTAAACTCCACTTCAGTGTTGTTTTTAAACTTTTTTCCATGGAGGAGTGTTATTATTTTTAAACTTTCTCTTGATTAATTGATTTCTAATTTTTTTTCTTGTTTTTTTTTGATATGGCCAGATATTCAACTTTGTTTTTTGATAGTTCCTAATGTTTTCAGAAAAATAAAAATAGTTCCCTAAAAAAAAAAAAAAAAAAAAAAAGACTCCTCACTTCCTAAGGAGAAATCACAGAGGAAGCAATGCTGATCATATATAAGCTGATAGTGATAATCAACAAAATAAAGTATTAACATTCTTATAAGAGGAACCAGAGATCAAATTGCAGAGAAATCAGAGATCAAATTGCCAACATCCATGGGATCATAGAAAAAGCAAGAGTTTCAGAAAAACATCTACTGCTGCTTTACTGACTATGCCAAAGCCTTTGTGTGGATCACAACAAACTGTGGAAAATTCTTCAAGAGAGGGGAATACCAGACCACCTGACCTGCCTCCTGAGAAATCTGTATGCAGCTCAAGAAGCAACAGTTAGAACTGGACATGGAACATACTGGTTCCAATCAGGAAAGGAGTACGTCAAGGCCGTGAATTATCACCCTGCTTATTCAACTTATATGCAGAGTGAGTGAGTGAGTAAACTCGCTCAGTAGTGTCTGACTCTTTGCGACCCCATGGACTGTAGCCCACCAGGCTCTTCCACCCATGGGATTCTCCAGGCAAGAATACTGGAATGGCTTGCCATTTCCTTCTCCAGGGGATCTTCCCAACCCAGGGATCAAACCCAGGTCTCCAGCATTGCAGGCAGACGCTTTAACCTCTGAACCACCAGGGAAGCAGAGTATATATGCAGAGTACATCATGTGAAATGCTGCGCTGGATGAAGCACAAGCTGGAATCAAGATTCTGGGAGAAATATCAATAACCTCAGACAAACAGATGACACCACCCTTATAACAGAAAGCAAAGAACTAAAGAGCCTCCTAACGAAAGTGAAAGAGGAGAGTGAAAAAGTTGGCTTAAAATTCAACATTCAAAAAACTAAGATCCATGGCATCCGGCCCCATGACTTCATGGCAAATAGATGGGGAAACAGTGGAAACATTGGCACACTTTATTTTCTTGGGCTCCAAAATCACTGCAGATGGTGACCGCAGCCATGAAATTAAAAGACGCTTACTCCTTGGAAGAAAAACTATGAACAACCTAGACAGCATTTTAAAAAGCAGACATTACTTTGCCAACAATGGTCTGTCTAATCAAAGCTATGGTTTTTCCAGTAGTCACGTATGGATGTGAGAATTGGACTATAAAGAAAGCTGAGCACCGAAGAATTGATGCTTTTGAATTGTGGTGTTCGAGAAGACTCTTGAGAGCCCCTTGGACTGCAAAGAGAGCCAACCAGTCAATCCTAAAGGAAATCAGTCCTGAATATTCATTGGAAGGACTGATGCTGAAGCTGAAACTCCCAATACTTTAACCACATGATGCAAAGAACTGACTCATTGGAAAAGATCCTGATGCTGGAAAAGATTGAAGGCAGGAGGAGAAGGGGATGACAGAGGATGAGATGGTTGGATGGCATCACCAACTTGATGGACTTGAGTTTGAGCAAGATCCAGGAGTTGGTGACAGACAGGGAAGCCTGGTGTGCTACAGTCCATGGGGTTGCAAAGAGTTGGACACAAGTGAGTGACTGAACAGAACTGATTCTTATAATGCCAGTTTAATTTAGTAATATTAATGTTTTAATCAGAGTTGCATGTGCTCTGAAGCAAAAAGAATTTTTAAGACAGCCAGAAAAAATGTCAAAACAAATAATATATTCTTTCTAGGAAAGTAAAAATTCTTGGGTGAAAGAAAACACCTCTTGTCATAGTGATGCACTGTTAAAAAGCTCTGCAGCCTGACAGTGTGGATCCTGGCTCTGCCACTTGCTAGATAGGCAGAGTTCAAGTCACTTAGCCTTATCTGTAAAATGGGAAAGATGCTGTTTCTTCAGAGGATTATTTTTGAGAATTTGATAATATTGTAAACAAAGGACCTAGCAGATAGTAGAAACTGATTAAAATGTAACTAATTATTCCCTAGAGTCACAAGAAAGGAAACATTATAACATCTTTTTCTGTGCAAACAGCATGAGTTTCTTTGCGAAAGCAATTTAAAAATCTTCAGAAGAACCATGCACATTTTTATTAATCATATTTATACTACTAACAGTATTTGGTTGATAAAAGTACTTAATCATACTAGGCACATAAAAATAAATACTAGACTTAAATAACGGGAAAATACTGTAAAATAGGCTCTTTAAAATTCGAATTGTCAAATTCAGAATTACTTACTATATATAAAGAAATACACATTCTAATATATGAAAAGATGTTTTATTATTATTTTACTATATAACATATTAGTGAATACACCCAATTGTATCTTCTCAAAAGGCAAATGAGATCCAGGGTAACATTCCTCTTTGATTCCTGAAAACATCAATATCATCTGTCTTTTGGAGGATTCAGTTTCCTACGACGTCTGTGATACCTTGAAAAGAAGAAAACATTTAAAATAAGATTATTTTAATAAAAGTTAACTGTTCGTAATAGAAATATCAAATTTCTATTAGCTTGGTGTTTACTGGCACTCAAAAAAAAAATCAATGAAACATAATACATACACAATACATACCTCAAGTAGATAGTTCTTAATAATAAGCCACATTTCCCTCCTGTGAAAATTGTTTTCTTTTAATTAAGCATTTGGAAAGTCTTTTATCACATCTTGAGGTAGTTTCAATATGGTAACCTAGATGACTGTTCCTTAACGTAAATGTAATGATTGTCTTTGAAGTAAAGAAGCACCACACTATGAATATGAAGGATACACGCTACTGAAGTTTTATTTAAAAGGGGATGATCAGCTCTAAACGGAAGCCTCTTGAGCTGCAAAATCATGTTTTAATAAACAATAAAATATAATTAGTAGTATGTATATGAAAAATGTGCAGTACCACAAAAAAATGGAAGAATTACAAATCAGAACAGTGATAAACCTTTTCCCTTGTTTGTGCAATCACAAATAATTTTTAAATTATAATGCACAATGCAAACATAGGTATGGTGAACTAAACAATATCAGACCCAACTGCTTAAAATATGCATCAGTATAACATTCGAAAACCAGTGTGGCACGATCAAAAATTTTCTTTATAAATCATAACTTTTGATTTAATAATTCCTCTCTGGAAATCTATCCTAAAGCAATAAGTAGTTAAAATATTAACTATCTTAATATGAAAATATTAAATATATACTATTAAAGGGGGAAGGGATGATACCGGATTCAAATTTATATATACAGTATGATTAAAACCATGTAAAAATAGAAGAACTATTAAAACTTATGTATAGAAAGAAAACGCACTGTTACCATTGACTGAAGTGTTTTCACCATGCAGAATTCTCTTTTCTTTTTTCAACTGCTCTTTTCAATTCTTTTTTCAATAAAGAACTCTTTCTTTATTGAGTCAAGAAAAATTTCTGCACAGAGTACATGTGCTTTCAGTGATGAGTTCTCTTCAAAAATTCCCTTAAGGCAAGACTGTGGCAAATTGATCTAATTTTTAACTTTTTTGCTAGTGTGGAAATTCAATGAAAAGATATCTATACCAATAGATATCACCAATAGAGTGACAGGGCATGTATCTTATGTCCTTCAGTTGTTGTGATTAAGATGATCTCAAGTATTTTTTGCTTATCTTAAAGGTTTCATACAGGCAACTTCCCCATACACTGTTTTTTGATAAACTGCAAAATACAGAAATTAAGTTAAATAAATTAAGTACATCTATATATACTAACACGGAATACTAAGTTGTAGGATAACATATATAACATATTATCACTACCTAAACATGTCTACATATACTTATATTGGCATTGAGACGATTATGGTTTTCTTAAGGGCTCCAGTTATGTGCCATATAATCAAGGTTTTACTGGCGTAATTGTATTCCTGAAAGATGTTCTGTAAAAGCTGTGAGCCACAGAATAGGGGTTTGGGAAGTTACAAACTTCCTGAAATTATTTATTAAAATTTCGAACATGTATTTATTTTCCTGGGAAGTGGATTAATAGGTTTCATTGGATTCTCAATGAAGTCTGTGGTTCTAAAAATCTAAGCACTGTCCTACGTAAGTGTGATTCAGCTTACAATGCTCAAACATTTTCACTATGCAAGATGCTTAAGACCCGAAAACACTTTGAGATCTTGATAGCCCTGAATCTAATAAAGTCAAATTCTAAAATATGCTCAATAAATGTCAAATAGCATTTACAGATTTTTTTTATCAAGCATGAATGTCAATCAGATCAGATCAGATCAGATCAGTCGCTCAGTCGTGTCCGACTCTTTGCGACCCCATGAACCGCAGCACGCCAGGCCTCCCTGTCCATCACCAGCTCCCGGAGGTCACTCAGACTCGCATCCATCGAGTCAGTGATGCCATCCAGCCATCTCATCCTCTGTCGTCCCCTTCTCCTCCTGCCTTCAATCCCTCCCAGCATCAGAGTCTTCTCCAATGAGTCAACTCTTCGCATGAGGTGGCCAAAATACTGGAGTTTCAGCTTTAGCATCATTCCTTCCAAAGAAATTCCAGGACTGATCTCCTTCAGAATGGACTGGTTGGATCTTCTTGCAGTCCAAGGGACTCTCAAGAGTCTTCTCCAACACCACAGTTCAAAAGTATCAATTCTTCGGAGCTCAGCCTTCTTCACAGTCCAGCTCTCACATCCATACATGACCACAGGAAAGACCATAGACTTGACTAGGCGAACCTTTACTCGGAAGCAAACATCTGAATTTTAAGGTGTCCTTATAGAACTGGACGTGGAACAACAGACTGGTTCCAAATAGGAAAAGAAATACGTCAAGGCTGTATATTGTCACCCTGCTTATTTAACTTCTGTGCAGAGTACATCACGAGAAACGCTGGGCTGGAAGAAGCACAAGCTGGAATCAAGATTGCCAGGAGAAATATCAATAACCTCAGATATGCAGATGATACCACCCTTATGGCAGAAAGTGAAGAGGAACTAAAGAGCCTCTTGATGAAAGTGAAAGAGGAGAGTAAAAAAGTTGGCTTAAACCTCAACATTCAGAAAACGAAGATCATGGCATCTGGTCCCATCACTTCATGGCAAATAGATGAGGAAACTGTGGAAACAGTGTCAGACTTTATTTTGGGGGCTCAAAAACCACTGCAGATGGTGATTGCAGCCATGAAATTAAAAGACGCTTGCTCCTTGGAAGGAAAGTTATGACCAACCGAGACAGCATATTCAAAAGCAGAGACATTACTTTGCCAACAAAGGTCTGTCTAGTCAAGGCTATGGTTTTTCCAGTAGTCATGTATGGATGTGAGCGTTGGACTATAAAGAAGGTTGAGTGCTGAAGAATTGATGCTTTTGAACTGTGGTATTGCAGAAGACTCTTGAGAGTCCCTTGGACTACAAGGAGATCCAACCAGTCCATCCTCAGGAGATCAGCCCTGGGAAGTCATTGGAAGGACTGATGTTGAAGCTGAAACTCCAATACTTTGGCCACCTGATGCAAAGAGCTGACTCAATGGAAAAGATCCTGATGCTGGGAAAAATTGAGGGCAGGAGGAGAAGGGGACGACAGAGGATGAGATGGTTGGATGGCGTCACCGACTTGATGGACACGGGTTTGGGTGGACTCCGGGACTTGATGGACACGGGTTTGGGTGGACTCCGGGAGTTGGTGATGGACAGGGAGGCCTGGCATGCTGCGGTTCATGGGGTCGCAAAGAGTCGGACATGACTGAGCGACTGAACTATGACTTATCATCTAAACTGGGATCATTTAAAAAATAAAAACCTGTTCTATCAATAATTAACAAAATAGTTAAACTGAGACAGTCCCTGGCAAGCCAAAACGTATTGTTATCCTTTTTAAATTACACAATGACTCAGTGATATCTGAAAGATTTGTCAACAGCTCTTAGTCCAGGACAGTACTTCACCCCCTGGTTCACGAGGCAGCTGGATGTTCAATGTTTCCTACTGATGGTGGGAGTTAATTTTTGTTGCCTCCATGGGAAAATATTCAAGTTGCTGTTGAAAGAGGTACTGCTACTCACATATTTATAGAATTGTTTTATATTTCATAAATTTAGAATTAAGTTCCATATCCTTCTTACTTTCAATCCAGAGTTCTTTCAACCCTTCCATCCTTTTTTTCCAACATAACTTTACATTTGGTGGAGTTATGTTACCTATTTTATTTTTTAAGAGATACTATGAAAATCAGAATCATTCACTTATTCATTCGTTTTTAAATATGTGGAGCATCTACTACGTAGCAGGCATCATTTTTAGGCACTAGAGTTTCTGTGGTACACAAAAAAATGACAAAATCCCCACTCTCATGAAGCTTTACATTCTAGTATATTAGACAGAAAAATAAGATAAATAAGTTGGCCAAGGAAGGCTTCAGTGATAAAAACTCCAAAAAAGAGGTGATAAAATCCCAGCTGAGCTATTTGAAATCCTAAAAGATGATGCTGTTAAAGTGCTGCATTCAATGTGCTAACAAATTTGGAAAACTCAGCAGTGGCCGCAGGACTGGAAAAGGTCAGTTTTTCAAATCCCAAAGAAGGGCAATGTCTAAGAATGTTCAAACTACCATACAATTGCACTCATTTCACATGCTAGCAAGGTAACACTCAAACTCCTTCAAGCTAGTCTTCAACAGTATGTGAACTGAGAACTTTCAGATATACAAGGTAGATTTAGAAAAGGCAGAGGAACCAAAGGCCAAACTGTCAACATCCACTGGATCATAGAAAAAGCAAGAGAATTCCAGAAAAACATCTACTTCTGCTTCATTGACTACACTAAAGCTTTTGACTGTGTGGATCACAACAAACTGGAAAATTCTTAAAGAGATGGTCCAGACCACCTTATCTGCTTCCTATGAAACCTATATGCAAGTCAAGAAGCAAAGGTAAGAACCAGACATCAAACAATGAACTGGTTCAAAACTGGGAAAGGAGTACGTCAAGGCTGTATATTGTCACCCTGCTTATTTAACTTATATGCAGAGTACATCATGTGAAATACCAGGCTGGATGAATCACAACCTGGAATGAAGATTGCTGGGAGAAATATCAATAACCTCAGATATGCAGATGACATCACCCTTATGGCAGAAAGTGAAGAACTAAAGAGCCTCTTGATAAGCATGAAAGAAGAGTGAAGAAGATGGCTTAAAACTCAACATTCAAAAAACGAAGATCATGGCATTTGGTCCCATTACTTCATGACAAATAGATGGGGAAACAATGGAAACAGTGACAGACTATTTTCTTGGGCTCCAAAATCACTGTGGATAGTGACTGCAACCATAAAATTAAAAGATGCTTGTTCCTTGGAAGAAAAGCTATCACAAACCTAGACAGCATATTAAAGTGCAGAGACATTACTTTGTCAACAAAGGTCTGTACAGTCAAAGTGAAAAAGTGAAAGTGAAGTCGCTCAGTCGTGTCCGACTCTTTGCGACCCCATGGACTGCAGCCTGCCAGGCTCCTCTGTCCATGGAATTTTCCAGGCAACCATACTGGAGTGGGATGCCATTTCCTTCTCCAGGAAATCTTCCCAACCCAGGGATCGAACCCGGGTCTCCCGTTTTGTAGGTAGATGCTTTTACCATCTGAGCCACCAGGGAAGTCAAAAGTATGGTTTTTCCAGTAATCACATATGGATATAAGAGTTGGACCATAAAGAAGGCTGAGGACTGAAGAACTGATGCTTTTGAACTGTGGTACTGGGAAGACTCTTGCAAGCCCTTTGGACTGCAAGGAGATCAAACCAATCAATCTTAAAGGAAATCAACCCTGAACTGGAAGGACTGATGGTGAAGCTGAAACTCAAGCTCCAGTACTTTGGCCCACCTGACGTGAAGAGTCAACTCACTGGAACAGACTCTGATGCTAGGAAAGATAGAGAGCAGGAGGAGAAGGGAACGACAGAGAACGAGATGGTTGGACGGCATCACCAGCTCAACAGACATGAGTTTGAGCAAGCTCTGAGAGACGGTGAAGGACAGGGAAGCCTGATGTGCTGCAGTCCATGGGGCTGCAAAGAGTCAGACACAACTGAGAGACTGAACAACAACAGGTCTGAGGTGGAAGGAAGGGCATGTTGAAGGAACAGCAAAGAGGTCATGAGGTTGCAACAGCATGAAGATGGAAGAGAACAATTGGAAAGCAGAGTAGAAAGGTAATAGAGGATCAGATCACGTAAATTCTTGTAGATAATAGGTAAGGCCTATAGTTTTCTGTGAGTGAGATGGAAAGCTGCTGGAGGTTTTTCAACAGAAAATTTATAATAACTAACAGAATTCTGGCTGTGTGCTCAGAACAGACTGCAGGAAAGCAAAGGCTGAAGTAGGGAGACCAGTTAGAAAGCTTCTATGAACCAGGCAAAAGATGGTGGCACACATGGGATGATGACAGAGGGAATGGTGATAAACGGTCAAATTGATACATTTTGGAGATAGAGGCAACAGGATCTGCAGATAGACCAGATGTTGGGAGTGAGACAAATAGAAAAGTTAAGAATGGCACCAAGATTTCTGGCCCAAGTAGCTAGAAGAATGGAACCAGCATTAACTGAGACAGGGAAACTTGCAGGAGAAGCTGGTTTGTGAGAGACCATGAGAAGCTCAGTTAAAGACACATTAAGTTAAGGATCTCCATTAGACAAGTCAAGTAGGCCCCTGGAAATACAGGTCTGGAGGTCAAGGCACAGGAAGAGATAAATCTGGGAGCCAATGTAGATGGTATTTAAACCCACAAGACTGGATGAGATAACTGTCTTAGGGAATGGACAGAAAAGAGAGAACCAAGGACTGATCCTTGGGGAACTCCAAAATTTAGACATAAGGGAAATGAAAAGGAATCAGCAAGAGAAACCAAGATATTAATAGTATATGAACTCTAAATATGTAAAAAATGTAAAAAAGTTTCAGCAAACTTATTAAGGTTGAATTAATGAGAAAAATAACAGAAAACTCAAAGAGAACTACTAGGAACTCTGCAATATTGCTAAAATGATGTGTTCTGCAAAGAACCATAATGGAAGGAATGCTCCACTGACTTTATTTTTTTCACACCAACTGAGGAAGACTACAGAAAGGAAGAAGAGCTTGGACACAAATGCTGGCAACTTAGGGCACTGATATGTCCTGCTTCTGGAGTACTGGCGACATTAAAGGCCAACAGGAGACACCTCAGGGGCTGCAGAGAAGAGCAAAATGACTCATAATCAGGTCCTCGACACCTATATACAGAGGAGCTATCTAATGCAAACTATAGGAAGTACAAAAAAGTTGATTTGTATAAGGAGTACCTTTCACAAAATATATTCAAAGTCCCATTCAGATCAGATCAGATCAGTCGCTCAGTCGTGTCCAACTCTTTGCGACCCCATGAATCGCAGCAAGCCAGGCCTCCCTGTCCATCACCAACTCCCAGAGTTCACTGAGACTCATGTCCATCGAGTCAGTGATGCCACTGATGCCATTCAGCCATCTCATCCTCGGTCATCCCCTTCTCCTCCTGCCCTCAATCTTTCCCAGCATCAGGGTCTTTTCCAATGAATCCCATTACATCAGATAAATTATAATGTAGTAATTTAGCTAGGGTAATTTGTTTTCATCACTTATAATATTATCAAATAGGAAATAGCAGGAGCCTCATGGTTACATACGCTATATTTTTAAAAAATCAATCTTTGCGCAACTGCATATAAAAATAGGCAAAAGGCAGAGGGGAGGGAACCAAAACTTCAATTTGATCCCAAACCCTCGGCCTGAATTTCCTCATCGCTCATTCTCACCCTGAAAATTCAAACAGTTCTATACCCAGTCTCAGTATAAAGCCCAAATCTAAGAGGACTCTTTGAATTGCCATCCTAAAGTAAATAAGATCATCGGGATTAGGAAACAGTAATGCCCAGTTCATAAATTTAGTGGTAACAATTCTAACAGTGGGTCTCCATATGTGAGATAACCTAACTCCCAGTGTTTATTATCTACTGGACTATTTCAGCATCAATTCTGTATAGTCATACTATCTATGCTTCCGGTCCACCCCACTGTGAGTGAGGTCAATAATTAAATGCAGGTAGGTTCAGTATTCGGAGAAGGCAATGGCACCCCACTCCAGTCCTCTTGCCGGGAAAATCCCATGGACGGAGGCGCCTGGTGGGCTACAGTCCACTGGGTCGCCAAGAGTCGGACACGACTGAGTGACTTCACTTTCACTTTCATGCACTGGAGAAGGAAATGGCAACCCACTCCAGTGTTCTTACCTAGAGAATCCCAGGGACGGTGGAGCCTGGTGGGCTGCCGTCTATGGGGTCGCACAGAGTCGGACATGACTGAAGCGACTTAGCAGCAGCACCAGGTTCAGGATTGAATGAGGTAGGTAACACCCTGGGATCATAAAGCCTTTGCTGGCCTTGATTCAGAATCTGATAATAAAAAACATCTTAATGCATAGGTGACCTACCTAGATAAAATGGAAATTAAACAAATCCTCATGACTTAACAGCTCAACTCTGAAAATAAAACTTCCAAGAATCACAGGGAAATTTACCAATGCACCAACCCAAAGACTACTATAAAGTACAGCTTCAAAGAAAAACAACACCTTCAAGAAACTGGAAGGATAATTAGGTAAGATAATATCCCATCAGACACTAACTTAGTACATAGACATCATATTAAAGATACTATATTAGAGGTCTTCCAGGAAATTACAAAACAGAAGTTGCATTTCTGATGAAGACAGAATGACAGCAAAAGATGAAACCAAAAAATTACCCACAAACATAACGTTAATGGGTATCTAATAAATTATAGTTAAAATAATTTAGAGGTGGTAGCTACTCAAAGTGACTATATTCAAATTTCATGAAAAAAGTAGGCTAAGGGCAAATGGCAGAAGAAGAGTGCAAGTACTGAAAGTCAAAAGCAAAAGCACTTACGACGGCTTGATACTAAAATCAGAAGTCAGACTGGATAAAAAACCAAAATACAACTATATTTGATTTTAAAAGCCCACTTTTGGGGACTTATGTGGTGGTCCAGTGGTTAAGTTCATGCTTCTGATTCACCAGTTCAATCCCTGATTGAGGGTTATATGCTGCACTTGGCATAAACAAACAAACAAAAAACCTTCAAAGTTTATAAAAAACTTTGTACAGCAAATAGAACTATAAACAAAATGAATGAACAACACACAGAATGGGAGAAAATATTTGCAAGCAATGAAACTAACAAAGGATTCATCTCCAAAATATACAGACAGTTCATGCTGCTCAATATCAAAAGAATAAACAACCCAATCAGTAAATGGGCAGGGACTTCTCTGGTGGTCCACTGGGTTAAAACTCCATGCTCCCAATACAAGGGGCAAGGTTCCATTCCTGGTTGGCGAACTAAGACCTGGCATGCCTCATGGTGCAGCCAAAAAAAGAAGAAGAAAAGGGGGGGCAGAAGATCTAAACAGACATTTCTCCAAAGACAGACACATGGCCAAAAAGCACATGAAAAGATGTTCAACACTACTAATTATTCAGTTCAGTCGCTCAGTCACGTCTGACTCTTTGCAACCCCCTGAATCACAGCACGCCAGGCCTCGCTGTCCATCATCATCTCCTGGAGTTCACTCAGACTCACGTCCATCGAGTCAGTGATGCCATCCAGCCATCTCATCCTCTGTCGTCCCCTTCTCCTCCTGCCCCCAATCCCTCTCAGCATCAGAGTCTTTTCCAATGAGTCAACTCATTGCATGAGGTGGCCAAAGTACTGGAGTTTCAGCTTTAGCATCATTCCTTCCAAAGAAATCCCAGGGCTCATCTCCTTCAGAATGGACTGGTTGGATCTCCTTGCAGTCCAAGGGACTCTCAAGACTCTTCTCCAACACCACAGTTCAAAAGCATCAATTCTTCGGAGCTCAGCCCTCTTCACAGTCCAGCTCTCACATCCATATATGACCACAGGAAAAACCATAGCCTTGACGAGATAGACCTTTGTTGGCAAAGTAATGTCCCTGCTTTTGAATATGCTATCTAGGTTGGTCATAACTTTCCTTCCAAGGAGCAAGTGTCTTTTAATTTCATGGCTGCAATCACCATCTGCAGTGATTTTGGAGCCCCCCAAAATAAAGTCTGACACTGTTTCCACTGTTTCCCCATCTATTTCCCATGAAGTGGGGGACTAGATGCCACAATCTTCGTTTTCTAAATGTTGAGGTTCAAGCCAACTTTTTCACTCTCCTCTTTCACTTTCATCAAGAGGCTCTTTAGTTCCTCTTCACTTTCTGCCATAAGAGTGTTGTCATCTGCATATTTGAGGTTATTGATATTTCTCCTGGCAATCTTGATTCCAGCTTGTGTTTCTTCCAGTCCAGCAGGTCTCATGATGTACTCTACATATAAGTTAAATACGCAGGGTGACAATATACAGCCTTGACGTACTCCTTTTCCTATTTGGAACCAGTCTGTTGTTCCATGACCAGTTCTAACTGTTGCTTCCTGACCTGCATACAAATTTCTCAAGAGGCAAGTCAGGTGGTCTGGTATTCCCATCTCTTTCAGAATTTTCCACAGTTTATTGTGATCTACACAGTCAAAGGCTTTGGCATAGTCAATAAAGCAGAAATAGATGTTTTTCTGGAACTCTCTTGCTTCTTCCATGATCCAACTGATGTTGGCAATTTGATCTCTGGTTCCTCTGCCTTTTCTAAATCCAGCTTGCACATCAGGAAGTTCACGGTTCACATATTGCTGAAGCCTGGCTTGGAGAATTTTGAGCATGACTTTACTAGCATGTGAGATGAGTGCAATTGTGCAGTAGTTTGAGCATTCTTTGGCATTGCCTTTCTTTGGGATTGGAATGAAAACTGACCTTTTCCAGTCCTGTGGCCACTGCTGAGTTTTCCACATTTGCTGGCATATGGAGTGCAGCACTTTCAAAGAATCAGCTTTCAGGATTTGAAAGAGCTCAACTGGAATTCCATCACCTCCACTAGCTTTGTAGTGATGTTTTCTCAGGCCCACTTGACTTCACATTCCAGGATGACTGACTCTAGGTCAGTGATCACACCATCATGATTACCTGGATCGTGAAGATCTTTTTTGTACAGTTCTTCTGTGTATTCTTGCCACCTCTTCTTGATATCTTCTGCTTCTGTTAGGTCCATACCATTTCTGTCCTTTATCGAGCCCATCTTTGCATGAAATATTCCTTTGGTACTTCTGATTTTCTTGATGAGATCCCTAGTCTTTCCCATTCTGTTGTTTTCCTCTATTTCTCTGCATTGATCACTGAGGAAGGCTTTCTTATCTCTTCTTGCTATTCTTTGGAACTCTGCATTCAGATGCTTACATCTTTCCTTTTCTCCTTTGCTTTTCACTTCTCTTCTTTTCACAGCTATTTGTAAGCCATTTTGCTTTTTTGCATTTCTTTTCCATGGTGATGGTCTTAATCCCTCTCTTGTACAATGTTATGAACCTCATTCCATAGCTCATCAGGCACTCTATCAGATCTAGGCCCTTAAATCTATTTCTCACTTCCACTGTATAATCATAAGGGATTTGATTTAGGTCACACCTGAATAGTCTAGTGGTTTTCCCTACTTTCTTCAATTTCAGTCTGAATTTGGCAGTAAGGAGTTCAGGATCTAAGCCACAGTCAGCTCCCGGTCTTGTTTTTGTTGACTGTATAGAGCTTCTCCATCTTTGGCTGCAAAGAATATAATTAATCTGATTTCGGTGTTGACCATCTGGTGATGTCCATGTGTAGAGTCTTCTCTTGTGTTGTTGGAAGAGGGTGTTTGCTATGACCAGTGCATTTTCTTGGCAAAACTCTATTAGTCTTTGCCCTGCTTCACTTCATATTCCAAGGTCAAATTTTCCTGTTACTCCAGGTGTTTCTTGACTTCCTACTTTTGCATTCCATTCCCCTATAATGAAAAGGACATCTTTTTTTGGGTCTGAGTTCTAAAAGGTCCTGTAGGTCTTCATAGAACCATTCAACTTCAGCTTCTTCAGCATTACTGGTTGGGGGATAGACTTGGATTACTGTGATATTGAATGGTTTGCCTTGGAAACGAACAGACATCATTCTGTCATTTTTGAGATTGCATCCAAGTACTACATTTCACACTCTTTTGTTGACCATGATGGCTACTCCATTTCTTCTGAGGGATTCCTGCCCGCAGTAGTAGATATAATGGTCATCTGAGTTAAATTCACCCATTCCAGTCCATTTCAGTTTGCTGATTCCTAGAATGTTGACATTCACTCTTGCCATCTCATTTGATCACATCCAATTTGCCTTGATTCATGGACTTGACATTCCAGGTTCCTATGCAATATTGCTCTTTACAGCATCGGACCTTGCTTCTATCACCAGTCACATCCACAACTGGGTATTCTTTTTGCTTTGGCTCCATCCCTTCCTTCTTTCTGGAGTTATTTCTCCACTGATCTTCAGTAGTAATTATTAGAGAAACGCAAATCAAAACTATAAGGGGGACTTACTCAATGGTCCAGTGGCTAAGAATCCACCTTCAAATACAAGGGACACGGGTTTGATCCCTGGTCAGGGAGAGGATCAACTAAGTCTATGCTCCACAATAAGAGAAGCCTACGCAGTTCAGCAAAAGAAAGCCTTCAAACCACAACAAAAAGCCCATATGCCACAACAAAGACCCAGTGTAGTCAAAATATTAAAAAATAAATTAATTAAAAACAAACAAAAAACTATAATGAGGCATTATGTCACACCAGTCAGAAAGGCCATTACCAAAAAGTGTGCAAACAATAAATGCTGGAGAGGGTATGAAGAAAAGGAAACTCGCCTATACTGTTGGTGGGAAGGTAAATTGGTACAACCATTATGGAGAACAGTATGAATATTCCTTTAATAACTAAGAACAAAACTACCATATGATCCAGCAATCCTACTCCTGAGTATATATTCAGGGAAAACCGTAATTCAAAAAGATGCCTGCATCCCAGTGTTCACTGCAGTATATTTATAATAGCCAAGACACAGAAGCAACCTCAATGTCCGAATAGATAAACAAGATGTGGTACATATATATAATACAATGAGATTTTACTCAGCAATAAAAAAGAATGAAATAATGTCATTTGCAGCAACATGAATGGACCAAGAGATTACCATGCTAAGTGAAGTAAGTCAGACAAAGATAAGTATCATATGGTGTCACTTATGTGGAATCCAACAACAACAACAAAAAAATGATACAAATGAATTAATTTACAAAACAAACAGACTCACAGATCCTGAGATCAAACTTAGGGTTACCAAAGGAGAAAGGTGGAGGGAAATGATAAATTAATTAGAAGACTAACACATACACACTACTATATATAAAATAGATAATTAACAAGGACCTACTGTAGAGCACAGGAAACTCTACTCAATATTCTGTAATAACCTATACAGGAAAAGAACCTGAAAAAGAATGGAGATACACACATACACACACACACAAATTCACTCTGCTGTACACCTGAAACTAACACTGTAAGTCAACTATACTCCAATAAAAATTTTTAAAACTTAAATAGGACTTCCCTCGTGATGCAGTGGATAAGGATCCTCCTGCTAATGCAGGGGCCACAGGTTTGATCCCTGACCCAGGAAGATCCCACATACCACGGAGCAACTAAGCCCATGCTCACAATGCTGAGCCTATGCCCTGGAGTCCAGGAGCTGCAACTGCTGAGCCCCCGTGCCACAACCACTGAAGTCCGCATGCTTTAGAGCCCGTGCTCTGCAACAAGAGAAACTAATGCAATGAGAAGCCTGTGCACCACAACAAGACAGTCCCCTCCGCTTGCCACAACTAGAGAAAAGCCGGGCAGTGCTGAAGACTCAGCACAGCCCAAATTAATTTAAAAATAAAACGGCCAAAATACTGGAAAGAACCCAAAATGTCCAACTGGTTAAAAGATAAACAAACTGTGGTCTATCCATACAAGGAACTATTATTCAGAAATAAAAAAGGACAAATTATTGGTATATACAACAATATGGATGAATCTCAAAAGCACTGTACTTAGTGAAATAAGTCAGACATGAAAGGCTATGTTCTGTATAATCCCATTTATATGACATTCTAGAAAGTAATAAAAAGCAGACAAGTAATTGCCAAGGGTGAGGATTATAGGGAGGGATCAGAATGCAAAAAGGCATAGGAGAACTTCCTGGAGTTATGAAAACAGTCTATATTATCATCATGGTAGTGATTATCAAACAAAGCAGGACCTTAAGGCCCTTGACCGCCCTCCTCGCATATCCTCAGCTTTGCTTTTTGTCTGTGGAAAAACATTAGCCAATGAATAAGTTTAATCAGAGAAGTGAGAAAATGCAGAAACAAAGGAAAACAGTCCAACAAGACTAAATAACTTTAACAGTTGTAATAATAACAATAACAATAATGATATCCTAAATATTATACTCAGCATGTACAGCACGTAATAACTACACAAGACAGTTGTATAACTGTTATCCAAAATGCATGTTCAGCTACTCGCATCTCAAAAGCTAGTAAGTAGGCAAGGCTGGTGGAAAGGAAAGTTTGCTTTATTTTGGAGCAGCAGCAGCAGCCTCTTTAACAGTTATACTCTCAGAAAACGTTCTACTTTATTGGAGTTCAAAAAGCACAGAACTGAGTATAATATGCTATGCTATGCTAAGTCACTTCAGTCATGTCCGACTCTGTGCGACCTCAGAGACGGCAGCCCACCAGGCTCCCCCATCCGTGGGATTCTCCAGGCAAGAACACTGGAGTGGGTTGCCATTTCCTTCTCCAATGCATGAAAGTGAAAAGAGAAAGTGAAGTCGTTCAGTCATGTCCTACTCTTAGCGACCCCATGGACTGCAGCCTATCAGGCTCCTCCGTCCATGGGATTTTCCAGGCAAGAGTACTGGAGTGGGGTGCCATTGCCTTCTCCGGAGTGTAATATGAGATAGGGTTATTGATGTAGGGAGAGTTTAACAGTGTTCATCTACAGGGAAGACAGCATTTGTAGGTAAAAAGACTTTTATTTTATACTTTAAATGCTTGTGAATTGCTTTAAAATATTTAAGATGTTATATAGCCCCAAGTAGTAAATTCATAATAGGTCCCTTTCTTTTAACTGTTATAACTTTAAAACTGTGAAATATTTAGTAAAATATCCTTGTATATCCTGCCTGATATTTAAGAAATGTTCTCTAACATCTAGAAACCAACACTTGAAAATGGCTCCCATTAAACCAAACTATCTCTATATATACATACCAAATATTTGTTAAGTATCAGCTATCACACATTAAAATTGTGAAAGATGTTGCATCACAATAGTAATGCCTACAGGTAAAACTTTTCTTTGTACACATAAGCTAGCATTTGGAGTTTTTACGTTGAACTCTTTATTAGGAGAGATACTGGGATAATGAATTGCATCTAATTAAAGGCTGCTTAGAAATGAAAAAGCCTAGTAATCCTGCAGGGAGAAGACATACCAGGAGATTAAATTAATTAGCAGTCAAAGCTAATTAGCAGTAATAAGATTAAACACAGGTGGGGTACTAGACAGAAAAGTCTGAAGATTACATGTTTGGTTTTAAGACTCCTAACGGTCTTCTTGACTTCTTACTTTTGCATTCCAGTCCCCTATAATGAAAAGGACATCTTTTTTGGGTGTTAGTTCTAAAAGGTCTTGTAGGTCTTTATAGAACTGTTCAACTTCAGCTTCTTCAGCGTTACTGGTTGGGGCATAGCCTTGAATTACTGTGATATTGAATGGTTTGCCTTGGAAACGAACGGAGATCATCCTGTCGTTTTTGAGATTGCATCCAAGTACTATTTCGGACTCTTGTGTTTACCATGATGGCCACTCCATTTCTTCTGAGGGATTCCTGCCCACAGTAGTAGATATAATGGTCCTCTGAGTTAAATTCACCCATTCCAGTTCATTTTAGTTAGCTGATTCCTAGAATGTCGACGTTCACTCTTGCCATCTCTTGTTTGACCACTTCCAATTTGCCTTGATTCATGGACTTGACATTCCAGGTTCCTATGCAATATTGCTCTTTATAGCATCGGACCTTGCTTCTATCACCAGTCATATCCAAAGCTGGATATTGTTTTTACTTTGGCTCCATCCCTTCATTCTTTCTGGAGTTATTTCTCCACTGATCTCCAGTAGCATATTGGGCACCTACTGATCTGGGGAGTTTCTCTTTCAGTATCCTATCATTTTGCCTTTTCATACTGTTCATGGGGTTCTCAAGGCAAAAATACTGAAGTGGTTAGCCATTCCCTTCTCCAGTGGACCACATTCTGTCAGATCTCTCCACCATGACCCACCCATCCTGGGTTGCCCCACGGGCATGGCCTAGTTTCATTGAGTTAGACAAGGCTGTGGTCCTAGTGTGATTAGATTGACTAGTTTTCTGTGAGTATGGTTTCAGTATGTCTGCCCTCTGATGCCCTCTTGCAACACCTACCATCTTACTTGGGCTTCTCTTACCTTGGGCGTGGGGTATCTCTTCACAGCTGCTCCAGCAAAGCGCAGCCATTGCTCTTTACCTTGGACGAGGGGTATCTCCTCACCGCTGCCCTTCCTGACCTTCAACGTGGGATAGCTCCTCTAGGCCCTCCTGTGCCCGTGCAACCATGGCGTGGGGTTGGTCCTCCCGGGCACCACCCCTGGCCTAGGGCTTAAGGGCGTGGGGTATCTCCTCCCAGCCGCCGCCCCTGGCCTCGGACGTGAGGTAACTCCTCTCGTCGTCACCCCTGACCTCCGACGCTGGGTATCTCCTCTCAGCCGCCCCTCCCACCCCTGCCCCAACCTCAGATGTGGGTAGCTCCTCTCTGCCATTCCTATGCTGCCGCAGTCTGGCACTCTCGGCCGCTGCCCCTGACCGTGGACATGGGGTAGCTCCTCTCGGCCCCACTTGGCACACCTGTCGCAGCTGCCTGTGCTTTAGTGCACCTGTCGCAGCCGCCTTGGAATACGGAATGAAGCAGGGCAAAGACTAATAGAGTTTTGCCAAGAAAATGCACTGGTCATAACAAACACCCTCTTCCAACAACACAAGAGAAGACTCTATACATGGACATCACCAGATGGTCAACACCGAAATCAGATCAATTATATTCTTTGCAGCCAAAGAAGGAGAAGCTCTATACAGTCAGCAAAATCAAGACCAGGAGTGACTGTGGCTCAGACCATGAACTCCTTACTGCCAAATTCAGACTGAAATTGAAGAAAGTAGGGAAAACCACTACACCATTCAGGTATGACCTAAATCAAATCCCTTATGATTATACAGTAGAAGTGAGAAATAGATTTAAGGGCCTAGATCTGATAGATAGAGTGCCTGATGAACTATGGAATGAGGTTCGTGACATTGTACAGGAGACAGGGATCAAGACCATCCCCATGGAAAAGAAATGCAAAAAAGCAAAATGGCTGTCTGGGGAGGCCTTGCAAATAGCTGCAAAAAGAAGAGAAGCGAAAAGCAAAGGAGAAAAGGAAAGATATAAACATCTGAATGCAGAGTTCCAAAAAATAGCAAGAAGAGATAAGAAAGCCTTCCTCAGTGATCAATGCAAAGAAATAGAGGAAAACAACAGAATGGGAAAGACTAAGGATCTATTCAAGAAAATCAGAGATACCAAAGGAACATTTCATGCAAAAATGGGCTCGATAAAGGACAGAAATGGTATGGACCTAACAGAAGCAGAAGATATTAAAAAGAGGTGGCAAGAATACACAGAAGAACTGTACAAAAAAGAGCTTCACGACCCAGATAATCATGATGGTGTGATCACTGACCTAGAGCCAGACATCCTGGAATGTGAAGTCAAGTGGGCCTTAGAAAGCATCACTACGAACAAAGCTAGTGGAGGTGATGGAATTCCAGTGGAGCTATTCCAAATCCTGAAAGATGATGCTGTGAAAGTGCTGCACTCAATATGCCAGCAAATTTGGAAAACTCAGCAGTGGCCACAGGATTGGAAAAGGTTAGTTTTCATACCAATCCCAAAGAAAGGCAATGCCAAAGAGTGCTCAAACTACCGCACAATTGCACTCATCTCACACGCTAGTAAAGTAATGCTCAAAATTCTCCAAGCCAGGCTTCAGCTATATGTGAACCATGAACTTCCTGATGTTCAAGCTGGATTTAGAAAAGGCAGAGGAACCAGAGATCAAATTGCCAACATCCGCTGGATCATCGAAAAAGCAAGAGAGTTCCAGAAAAACATCTATTTCTGCTTTATTGACTATGCCAAAGCCTTTGACTGTGTAGATCACAATAAACTGTGGAAAATTCTGAGAGAGATGGGAATACCGGACCACCTGATCTGCCTCTTGAGAAATCTGTATGCAGGTCAGGAAGCAACAATTAGAACTGGTCATGGAACAAACAGACTGGTTCCAAATAGGAAAAGGAGTACGTCAAGGCTGTATATTGTCACCATGTTTATTTAACTTATATGCAGAGTACATCATGAGAAATGCTGGACTGGAGGAAACACAAGCTGGAATCAAGATTGCCGGGAGAAATATCAATAACCTCAGATATGCCGACGATACCACCCTTATGGCAGAAAGTGAAGAGGAACTAAAAAGCCTCCTGATGAGAGTGAAAGTGGAGAGTGAAAAGGTTGGCTTAAAGCTCAATATTCAGAAAACGAAGATCATGGCATCTGGCCCCATCACTACATGGGAAATAGATGGAGAAACAGTGGAAACAGTGTCAGACTTTATTTTTCTGGGCTCCAAAATCACTACAGATGGTGACTGCAGCCATGAAATTAAAAGACGCTTACTCCTTGGAAGGAAAGCTATGACCAACCTAGATAGCATATTCAAAAGCAGAGACATCACTTTGCCAACAAAGGTTCGCCTAGTCAAGGCTATGGTCTTTCCTGTGGTCATGCATGGATGTGAGAGCTGGACTGTGAAGAAGGCTGAGCGCCGAAGAATTGATGCTTTTGAACTGTGGTGTTGGAGAAGACTCTTGAGAGTCCCTTGGACTGCAAGGAGATCCAACCGGTCCATTCTGAAGGAGATCAGCCCTGGGATTTCTTTGGAAGGAATGATGCTAAAGCTGAAACTCCAGTATTTTGGCCACCTCATGTGAAGAGTTGACTCACTGGAGAAGACTCTGATGCTGGGAGGGATTGGGGGCAGGAGGAGAAGGGGACAACAGAGGATGAGATGGCTGGATGGCATCACTGACTCAATGAATGTGAGTCTGAGTGACCTCCGAGAGCTGGTGATGGATAGGGAGGCCTGGCGTGCTGCAGTTCATGGGGTCGCAAAGAGTCGAACACGACTGAGCGACTGATCTGATCTGATCTGATCACCTATATGTGGAATCTAAAAAATAAAACAAATGTATAGAACAAAATGGCCTCCCAGGTGGCACTAGTGGTAAAGAACCTGGCTGCCAATGTAGGAGACATAAGAGATGCAGGTTTGATCCCTGGGTCAGGAAGATTCCCTGGAGGAGGGCATGGCAACCCACTCCAGTATTCTTGCCTGGAGAATCCCCTAGAGGACAGAGGAGCCTGGTGGGCTACAGTCCGTGGGCTTGCAAAGAGTTGGTCACGACTGAAGTGACCTAGCATGCACACATATATAACAAAACAGAAGCCGACTGAGAACAAACTAATGGTAACCAGTGGGGAGAAGGGAGAGATGCAAGGTAGGAGTGTGAGATTAAGAAACACAAATTACTATGTATAAAATAAACAAGCAACATGGATATATTGCACAGCACAGGAAAATATAGCCATTATTTTGTATTAATTTTAAATGGGGTAAAACCTATAAAAATACTGAATCAGTAGTTTGAGGTACACCTCAAACTAATATAACATTGTAGGCCAATTATGCTTCAATAAATTAAAAACAAATACTTAACTTAAAATAGACACTACAGTGGCAAAAAAAAATTAGAGATATTTTCCCCTTGGAAACTTATGCAGAAATATCATTTTATAATAGAAAATTTATTAAGGGAGAGAGAGGCTTTTTTGAGTGGAAAAGAAGAGCTGTGCTTTGTTACAATGAATTTAAAACTGCACAGATATCTAGTTAGAAATATTCTAAGAACCATGAATAAAAACAATACTTTAAATGACTATATCACAAAATAGAAAAAATTTTAAGAACCCCTGCAAGATTCCCTGAAAGCTTTGATTAAACTCTCCCACTAAAATAAAGGAAGAAAAGAAGTACACTTTCATTTTAGCTGCACTTTATGTAGATTTAGGAGAAGGCAATGGCACCCCACTCCAGTACTCTTGCCTGGAAAATCCCATGGATGGAGGAGCCTGGTAGGCTGCAGTCCATGGGGTTGCTAAGAGTCAGACACAACTGAGCGACTTCACTTTCTCCTTTCACTTTCCTGCACTGGAGAAGGAAATGGCAACCCACTCCAGTGTTCTTGCCTGGAGAATCCCAGGGACGGGGGAGCCTGGTGGGCTACCGTCTATGGGGTCACACAGAGTCGGACAGGACTGAAGTGACTTAGCATATGTAGATTTAAAAGTACAATTCAGTAGGTGAACATACTGGGTGTTAACTCCTTCAGGCAAAGTACAACCTCAGAAGGCTGTTAACAGAAAACAAGCTATGTTATTTCTTTAGTGTTCAGTGAGAGATGAAGAAGAAAAGAAAACACTTACTGTCCACGAGGATACCAACGGTGCTTGGTAGTAAAGAACATTTTACTGAGTTGTTCTATCATGGGTCCTTGCTCTAGGTGTTCACTTTTTTCTTCTAATCTGGTTTTCAGTACTATATCATGTGTTTCTTCATTGTTATGCACTGGATCTGGCCGAGGGATAGGCTACAAAATAAACAGCAGTGAACATCAACATGTAGGAATGTTAGCCAGCATCTGATTGAGGTGACGGTAAAATAATTACCACCACAGTATCTCAAGGTGGGTAAGTAAGTCACCAGAACGGTTTCACTGAGTCGCACTGTCAGCATATCAGAATTTATTTCTGGCTGCACCAAAATCATGGCATGTGGGATCTTAGTTCTCCAACTAGGGATTGAAGCTGTGCCCTCTGCAGTGGAAGCACAAAGCCCTAACCACTGGACCGTCAGGGAAGTCCCCAGAAATATTTTTCTTCTCATATCAAGTTCTGGGTTTCCTTTCCAATAATAAAGTTATTATTTAAATTTATCTTCCCCCAATAATAAAGTACTTATTACTTTAGTCTCTATTTCTCAAAACTATAAATTGTGCCCATTTTACTTTTTAACTTAAAAGTTTATAGTCTCAGGACTTCCCTGATGGTCCAGTGGTTAAAATCTGATGCTTCTGCTGCAGGGGGCTCGAGTTTGATCCCTGGTCAGGGAGCTGAGACCCCACATATCACATGGCTCAGGCAAAAAAAGAAAGAATTACAGTGTCTACACTAACATTCAAGTGAGATACAATGAAAAACCTTTAATTGCAAATGACATTTCTTATATCAAAAAAAAACAGGAAAAATTTTCAATATTTTCATTTTAGGTGACTGCACTGGCATTAAATGATGCTTTATGATAATTTGAGTAGTTTTTTTCCCCAAAGACGTTAATTACTAAAAAAAAAAAAAAAAAAAAATCTCATTTCTTCCCAACACTAGTAAGATAGCATATGCCAATCAGCAACAGTGGCTGACTAAAGCTCTTAAAAATCACTGCCTTGGAAAGTCAACTTACCTATATTTTAAATATTAAGTGATATGACATGTAACACAAGACTGTAACATTAGTTTTATTTAAAAAATAACATATATAAAATAACATATATGTATGTTATATACATACCATATATAAAACATATATATATTTATATATAACATATATAAAAGATGCTTGCTCCTTGGAAGAAAAGCCATGACTAACCTAAACAGTATATTGAAAAGTAGAGACATTACTTTGCTGACAAAGGTCCATCTAGTTAAAGCTATGGTTTTTCCAGCAGTCATGTATGGATGTGAGAGTTGGACTATAAAAAAAGCTAAGCGTGGAAGAATTGATGCTTTTGAGCTGTGGTGTTGGAGAAGACTCTTGAGAGTCCCTTGGACTGCAAGGAGATCCAACTGGTCCATTCTGAAGGAGATCAGACCTGGGATTTCTTTGGAAGGAATGATGCTAAAGCTGAAACTCCAGTACTTTGGCCACCTCATGCGAAGAGTTGACTCATTGGAGAAGACTCTGATGCTGGGAAGGATTGGAGGCAGGAGGAGAAGGGGACGACAGAGGATGAGATGGCTGGATGGCATCACTGACTCGATGGACGTGAGTCTGAGTGAACTGTGGGAGTTGGTGGTGGACAGGGAGTCCTGGCGTGCTGCGATTCATGGGGTCGCAAAGAGTTGGTCGACTGAGCGACTGATCTGATCTGATCTGATTTGGAATATAATCAACATCTAGATGCAAATGCAAGTTACCAGAAAACCAAGGATATAAATCATTTTAATTTTCTTAAAGTCAGTGTCATAGGTATTTCTACATATGACCAGGATCTTTGTATGCAATATGCTTTCTAGGGCCTAGAGAATTAAAGCGTCCACTAGAGTTGCAGCTGGGGTTCCCTGGAGACCCCGGTTTGATTCCTGGGTTGAGAAGAGCCCCTGGAGAAAGGGCATGGCAACCCACTTCAGTATTCTTGCCTCGAGAATCCCCATGGACAGAGAGGAGCCTAGCAGGCTACAGTTAGTCCTCAGGGTCACAAAGAGTTGGACATGACTGAGCAACTAAGCACAGCACAGAACAGAGTTGCAGCTACTTCCTTGAGAAAAGAAAATCAAATCTAAATGTTAAGTCATGTTTAAATACAGTTATTTAATGCTATATACTTTGTGAAATCTGTAAATCTAGATTCAAAAAGAACATATTTTAACAACAACCTATTTTGAAGAATGCTTCCTATTGTAAATAAAGTCCAATCTGTAATTACTTAAGAAACAAAAAATTTCCAAGCTTCTACAAATTTGTATCTCTTAGCTTTAAAACAGAAAATTATGGAGAGGACCCAATTTATTTAGTTGATCAACAAATATTTATTGTGCACCAACCAAGTACAAAGGTTTTCCAGGTGCTGATAATATAGCAAAAAATAGAACAAAATAGACAAGGCCCTGTCCTCATGGAGCTTACATTTTAATGAAGGGAGACACACAGAATAGCAGGAAAACATCCATTGTGCCAGAAATGATAAATGCTATTGAAAAAAGCAAAGCAAAGAAGGACAACAGGGACTCCACGGGCAGGGGTACTACTTTAAATGCAGTGGCCAAGGAAGGTCTCTCTGGATAACAAATAAGGAAAGATCTCAAGGAGAGGGAATAAACTATAGCATTTCTGGGGGGGGGGGGGGCGGAAGCATTCAGGCAGAGGAAGCAGTAACTACATGGGCCCTGAGGCAGAAGCTTTCTAAGTATCTACCTTAAAGAACAGCAGAGAATCCATTATGTAGAGGGATTATGTGTGACCTCACAGGAGTGATCTCCTAGACTAGAGACAGGGATACTCAGGACACTGGAGAGGAGACAACTGATACAGCAAAGGAAGGCAACAAAAAAAGAAACAGAGACAGGTATGTATGCAAGGGAGTGATGACGATGACGACCATGGAATCGATCCCAGGTAAGGAGAATGTATGAGATATGAAAAGGACTTCGAAAACATGGTTCCATCAATCGATGGAGGTCTTAATGAGGAAATAAATAATTCTTGGAGCTGGGAAACTATGAGGAGCTGGTAGCACACTAATGGAATTCTTAAACATCTAGATTGGGAGGAAGAATTATTTGTGATTAAAACCTCTCTAGAAAACTACCACGGGCTTCCCTGGAGGCTTAGATGATAGAGAATCCGCCTGCAATACGGGAGACCTGGGTCTGATCCCTGGGTTGGGAAGACCCCTTGGAGAAGAGAACGGCCAATCCACTCTAGTATTCTTGCCTGAAGAATTCCCATGGACAGAGGACCTGGCAGGCTACAGTCCATGGGGTCGCAAAGAATCGGACACCACTGAGTGACTAAGCACAGCACAGTAGCAGGAACAACCATGGGAGTGGGGGCCGCTGTAGGGATAAAAGGTCAAGAAGTCAGAGGCCGGGGTAGTAGACAGATTATCTACACGGACACTGAAATAACAAAGAATTAGGACACAAACAGTGTTGGTGAGTGTGAAAGTACGTTTAAGAGTCAGAAGGCGAAGGCAACCTTGTAGAAGAAGTTAAGGTTCTGAGAGACTTTATAAAGATATAGAGAAGGCAATGGCACCCCACTCCAGTATTCTTGCCTGGAAAATCTCATGGATGGAGGAGCCTGGGAGGCTGCAGTCCATGGGGTCGTTGAGGGTTGGACACAACTGAGCGACTTCCCTTTCACTTTTCACTTTCATGCATTGGAGAAAGAAATGGCAACCCACTCCAGTGTTCTTGCCTGGAGAATCCCAGTGATGGGGGAGCCTGGTGGGCTGTCGTCTATGGGGTCGCACAGAGTCGGACACGACTGAAGTGACTTAGTCATAGTAGTAGTAGTAGACATTTTAAGAGTTGGGAAGGACAGGAAAAGTGTCAGATTCAGGGATGCAAAGATCTATATGGAGATGAGAATCTGGATAGTTGAGAAAAGATCACACAATCTTGGGCTTTTTAGTATAATTGCTAACACAGGAATAAAGCACATAACCAGAAAAATAATAGAAAATAAAAATGAGAGAAGACACAATACAGTATGAGCTAGAGATTACAGGCCAAAAGCCAGTGACTTACACTTGTTTTCTAAAAACTGTTCTAAGAAATGAAACAAAAAAGGTACAAAATTACTGCCTATGATATCTAGCTAGAATACAAAGTAGGCAGACAAAATAACAAAATTAAAAAGAGAATAAAAAATAGCAAACTAACATTAATTTGTTCTATCAAATCAGTACTCTAGCCTTAATGATAATTTTTAAAAACAGCTACCCCTAGATGCATCATGTGATGAATTACTTAAGTATTTTTTCCTCAAAAAGCTAATCAAACATTACCAAATACAGTAGAAGAAGGCTTAAAGAAAAAAGAGAAAGCAATTCATATATAAAATAATAAATAAAGACTTGGGTCAAGCTAAATAAATTGTATTAAAGTAAAAACAAAGCCTCCTTTATCTAGTGCTTTGCTTTTGAAGAAATATGGAAAACATTAAACTAGGCCACTTAAAATTCTCATGTTGGCCCATGAGAAAAAACTAACCATAAAAAGGAAGAAATTCACCAAACATTAAAAGGATGATCAGAACCAACACAATATAAAAGTTATGAAATAGCACTCTAAAACACAAACTTTTCATAGTTTATTAGAATGCAATGTACAGTAGCATGGCACAATGTGTTTTTAAAATTTATACTAAGTGTGTTTGATCCCTAATCAGTAATCTGCCAAATTTTAGGCAAGAAAATTGATGCCATAATTGTGTTTAAATGGTTCACTTTGTGTATTGAAAAAAATCTTTAGAGAAAGAGGAAGAGAAAAATCAAAACAGTAAAATAAAAAAGCCAAAAGATAATCAATACCAACTAAAGAAAATCAAACAACACCCTTCTCTTTGGACACTGTAAAGAAGTGTATTTTCAACAGCAAATTAAAAATCATAAGAGATCTGCTTATACGTACTTTTGTGTGTTCATATGGAATGTCCACAGAAGGGTGATAGCATACTATTGTCCTGGCATCAGATGTCAGAGCAAGCTCTACTTTGCTTAAAAAAAAAGAACGAACATTTCAGAGACAGATTTATACTGTATTCAAGGCAAAATGAGTATTAGAGCTCAAATCTGTTAACCACCAATCCCTGAAGAATAAATGCCGTTTCACTGGACTGGCAAAGGAGGTACCCATATCACAGGAGACAATTCAGACCATCCCACAAAATATGTCAATTTACCACAACAAACCCATTACCCATGATTTTATCTATTATCCTTCAAAGTACTTGTTTTCTTAGTTTGTCCTCCAAATCTTTGGAAGAGATCTTCATGTTTACTCATCACTATTAATAGAACTTCCTTTCCTTATCTAAAAGCTACCTTCAAAAAGCTGTAAGATTACTTGAGTTATTAAAGCTGAAGATCAGCAAAATACATAATCTTCCAGGTAAAGGATCACCTGAATTTCCAATCATAAAGACTGTAGCTGAACACTTTTTCTAGATCAGCATTTCTCCAAGTGCCCTTGGCATAATGCAAAACATGTAAGATTCAATCTTTTCAGGTTCAAAAAGTGCCACCTATTATCTTGTCTTATTGCATCACTATCTTAACACTTACTAAATTTATGATTAAAATTGGTGTCAAGAGATAAGAAAATATATTTTTACTAAAATTCACAATAAAACAACTTCGTGGGGGTTTCCTGCTTCTTCAGTGATTAAAAAAAATCTGCCTGCCAATGCAGGTGACAGGGTTTTGATCCTTGGTCCGGGAAGATCCCAGATACCACAAAGCAACTAAGTCCGTTGCACTACAACTATGGAAGCCCACATGCTCTAGAGCCCGGTAGCTCCAACTATTGAGTCCCCCATGAATAGAGCCCATGTTCCACAAGAGAAGCCACCAAGATGAGAAGCCAGCACACAGCAATGAGGCCCCTGCTCACTGCAACTAAAGAATGCCCAGGCAAATCAACAAAGACCCAGCAGAGCCAAAAATAAATAATTAAATTATTTTTTAAAAAAGTAACTTAAGGAAAAAAATATTATAGCTTCTTCACATAGGACTCTGCTATAAAGGACAACATTCTATTCATATGCTACTCCTAGTTCTTAGCGTACTGACTAGAACTGAATAAGTACCAAATAATTTGTGGTTAAATTAAATATTTGCAATTTAGGATTATTCAATATCAACAAAAGATAAGATAAATAATTGTTTAAGCTAACAGATAAGAACTCTAAGAGAAAATCATAAAAGTAATTAACTTTTCAAAAAAACTAAAGAATGCTTCAGGAAAAAAAGACAGCATTTCTATCAGCACATCTGTCTTAGGACAAATGAAGTATTCACTGAAACACAATGATAAATGATTTTTATTTAAAACATTTATAAGTCCAGACACTGGGTAAATAAGATCACTGAAATATTTTTTAAAAACAGAATTAAAGAAAGAATAATCAGAAAACAGAAATACCAAAATAAGAAATAAAACAATCATTTCAGATAGAGCTAAGAGACTCATTTTTTTTTCCAATTGGATTTCAATACGTACCAATTATAGTCATCTGGAAGAGAAGAATATGTAGATTTGTGACCAACACAATATAAGGCTCCGTCTGCAAAAACCCCAAACAGTAAAATGGATTTAGTTCATTTGAGCATATGTTCTCACACAAATGTAAAGTTAGTTTTACCCATTCAACCAATATTTACTATATTCATTATGAAGCAGGGCTGTACTTGGAGCTAAGGATTCAGCAAGTTAAGATCCTGCCCTCAAAAAAGGTTCAAACCCGGAGAGAGAGGGACACGTAAACGAACAACTCCAATACAAAGATAAGCCCTGTTAGCACAGAAGAACTGGGAGTAGAAGGGGCACACGGACAAGTCACAAAACAGGAGTATGGGTTCAAGAACAACTTTTCCAGTGGAGATGATCTTTAGGGTGTTCTGAAGGATAAAGTAGCAAACTGGAGTTATTAGTGGATAAGTACAACGTTTCTTGCTGCTACTAAGTCACTTCAGTCGTGTCTGACTCTCTGCGACCCCACAGACGGCAGCCCACCAGGCTCCCCCGTCCCTGGGATCCTCCAGGCAAGAACACTGGAGTGGGTTGCCATTTCCTTCTCCAATGCATGAAAGTGAAAAGTGAAAGTGAAATCGCTCAGTCATATCCGACTCTTGGCAACCCCATGGACTAGAGCCTACCAGGCTCCTCCGTCCATGGGATTTTCCAGGCAAGAGGACTGGAGTGGGTGCCATTGCCTCCTCCGACAACGTTCCTTAGAGAGGCAATAAAAAGTGCCAACAATCAAAGGAAAGAAAGAACATAAAACTTTAGTGTTGGGAATTCCCTGGCGGTCCAGTGTTTAGGACTCGGTGCATTCACTGCCAGGGGCTGGGTTTGATCCCTAGTCAGGGAATTAAGATCCTTCAAGCCAGGGAGCACAGTCAAATAAATAAATAAAAACTTTAGTGCAACTGGAGTGCACAGTCCATAAAAGGGGAGTGTTAAAGTGACAAAATACACAATAAACTTTAAAATCAACTTTTCTTAATCAAAATGCTGACATTTCCTTTTTTTAAGAATACCTGCAAATTCAAACGAAGAAGGCAATGGCACCCCACTCCAGTCCTCTTGCCTGGAAAATCCCATGGATGGAGGAGCCTGGTGGGCTACAGTCCATGGGGTCTCTAAGAGTCGGACACGACTGAGCGGCTTCACTTTCTCTTTTCACTTTCATGCATTGGAGAAGGAAATGGCAACCCACTCCAGTGTTCTTACCTGGAGAATCCCAGGGACGGGGGAGCCTGGTGGGCTGCCATCTATGGGGTCGCACAGAATTGGACACGACTGAAGTGACTTAGCTGCAGCAGCAGCAAATTCAAAAGCCATATTTTTTAACGGTTTGTAAAAGGTTTCTCTACATCCAGAGTAATGATAATTCTTTTAAATATAAAGGAAAAATGTAGTTCAGTATGGTTTAAAAAAATTCTGAATAAATCTTCTGTAGAGATCAACTTCTCTCAACTAGTCTCTTGCTCCTCAGTATGGAATGCCATTCCAACTTGGTTCAAATACCACACATCTTTCAAAAGTCAAATGCTACTCTTCCATGAAATTCTTTTTCCCTTTTCCCTGCCCAACAATCCCCATCACAGAAGAGCTGTCTATTCGGCATACTCCACAACCAACACTCCATACAACATTGCTATACCATCTCTGTGGTCTTTTTTTTCAATGCACCAGTTATTTACACGTACCAGAGATGTCTAAACAAAGTTGCATTTTCCATCTTTGTATACCTCTCCTTTCCCCAAGGATTGTATATACTTTAGAGTTCTAAATATAAATCCTTACTCGAATACATTAAAAAGTACCTTAACAAAACTCACTAGACCGTAAAAGATTCTTTAGCAAAATGTTGACCCCACAATTCCATTGATGTAAAGATAACAAAAATACAAAGAATTAGAAATATAACCTCTTTCAAAAGATTTATTAATTTTCATTATTTGTGCTAATACAGAGGTGTACTCATTAAGACAAATCAGAGGGTAATGTAAAAATCATTTATATGTATTTTATTTTCTTGTTTGACACTGTTGGGGATCTTAACTATGTATGGATTAGTATTAAAAGTCATTTGTATTCTCTGAATACAAACCAGCTAAGTGATCTACATGCTTGCTGAAAGAAAAGAGGGTTGGGTGGCAGAGGAAGGACAGAGAGAATTTACCATTTTTAGGTAGGCAAGAGGGAAAACTCAAGACAACAAGACTTTCAGTTCAACAGAAACTGCAAAATTTCTACTCTGCACTTAACAGACATTTGTTTGTACCCTCATGACACATACATTCTACCTTCTATTCCAGGTATTGTTTCCATAGTTATCTATTTTAACTATGAGTCTAAATAAATTCTTAAATGAACATCCTGCTTATTACTGTGCCCCTATCATGCTTAATAAAAAGAAGAGACTGCTAAACTGCCTCTGAAATGTTAATTTCTGTATAATTAATACTTAAAAAACTTATTTCACATTTTAGCAAGAGAAAAATTCTAGATATGGTTAAGTATCAGAAGTTCTAAAGGCATAATTAGGACTGATGGCAAAGTTAACATCAGTCAATTCAAAGTAACTCAATATGCCAAAAAAGAATCTCCCATGAGAGTCAGTTCTCCACATCTCAAGGACTTTCTTGTTTTATGTATATATTTATACACACACACAGTTTAATTGTATTATGGTAAGTTATGACCAACCTAGATAGCATATTCAAAAGCAGAGACATTACTTTGCCAACAAAGGTTCGCCTAGTCAAGGCTATGGTCTTTCCTGTGGTCATGTATGGATGTGAGAGCTGGACTGTGAAGAAGGCTGAGCACTGAAGAATTGATGCTTTTGAACTGTGGTGTTGGAGAAGACTCTTGAGAGTCCCTTGGACTGCAAGGAGATCCAACCAGTCCATTCTGAAGGAGATCAGCCCTGGGATTTCTTTGGAAGGAATGATGCTAAAGCTGAAACTCCAGTATTTTGGCCACCTCACACGAAGAGTTGACTCATTGGAGAAGACTCTGATGCTGGGAGGGATTGAGGGCAGGAGGAGAAGGGGACAACAGAGGATGAGATGGCTGGATGGCATCACTGACTCGATGGATGTGAGTCTGAGTGACCTCCGGGAGCTGGTGATGGATAGGGAGGCCTGGCGTGCTGCAGTTCATGGGGTCGCAAAGAGTCGGACACGACTGAGCGACTGATCTGACCTGATGATCTGTAAAAGCTGATAGTCCCATTCATTTTCAAATGCTGAATTATCTTAAATTACTTCAACAAAGACAGTATAGCAGAAAGTATATTGAGAAGACACAGTTTTGACCTCAGCTCTAATTTATCAGATATGCAACTTGGTTGAGTTTCTGAGGGCCAGAGAACTCATGCTCCTTCATCTTCAGAAAGAGAATATCAACACATGATAAGTAAATTATGTTAAAATTCAAAGTTGTAAACATCAAAAGACTTAAGGTGTTTAAAAGTTGAAAATTTTCCACAGTGGCTATATATTTCAAAAGGTTTTAAATGTTCCTTTTGGAGTACAGGAAGGCCTTTTTATTTGTGCTCGTTGAATTTTCCAATAACCGTTTGCTTTGCCTCTAATCTTTTAACATCCTTCCCTTTTGTATAAAGTATCAATAGCAACAGTAATAATAATATTTTACCTTCACTAGTAATAATACAAATTGTGTAGAATAATGGGCTTCAGGATGCAAAAGGTTAGGTAGTCCATGATTATTAGGATGACTGAGTGATGATGGAGTTATTTTCTGGGATAGCCCAACTGGTGAAGTCTACGTAGACATTTTTAACTTTGCCATGGGCAGATTAATGGTTGGTTTTCAGATTAACCAGTTTTCAGATTGACCTGAGTGAGGACAAACTGTTGTTTTAGGACATGGACTAGGTAAAAATTGATTAGGCCTGATTTCCCATCAGCCTTGGGGCTGAGTTCCTATCAGGGCAAAAGAGAGACTAATTGCAGCAGAACTCTCTCCCCAAGTTCTCAACAACAAATGCTCCTAGGTAATCAAGGGCTGACTGCAGTTTTGTTTTCACTGATTTTAGTGTGTATCTAAAAACTCTCAGCAATCTCTTCTGTTTACTTAATTGTACTTTTACTTATATCGTTTTTAACTCACTAGTCTTCAAATAACTCTTTTCCTCTTAACTCAATCAGTTCAGTTCAGTTGCTCAGCCGTGTCCAACTCTTTTCGACCCCATGAATCACAGCACACCAGGTCTCCCTGTCCATCATCAACTCCCGGAGTTCACTCAAACTCACGTCCAGGGAGTCGGTGATGCCATCCAGCCATCTCATCCTCTGTCATCCCCTTCTCCTCCTGCCCCCAATCCCTCCCAGTACCAGAGTCTTTTCCAACGAGTCAACTCTTCACATGAGGTGGCCAAAGTATTGGAGTTTCAGCTTTAGCATCAGTCCTTCCAATAGAAATGTTCAACTACAAATGGTAGTCAACAGGAAACATGAACAAAGAGATTAAGATTGGGCAGAGATGAGTAAAAATGTTGGCTGACTAGCTAAACATGAAAAAGAAAACCTACTTCAGCATTCTAACCATGTCTGCTTTAGAAATGGGAGAATGCAGTTCACAAACAGAGGTAAAGGGAAGAGAAAAGAAGGTTGGTTGGGAAATAAGATTTTAATTGCCTGTTTATTTATATAGGTCAATGTTTTGACTATCAAACATGTATTACTAGGCTTTGAAGAAAATATTACACTGTTTCTTCAGAAAAGGAAGAAATTACATTTTTTTAAAAAATTACATAGAAAAAATACAAAAAGAATACACCAAAATATTAACAATAATCATCTTTGTAAGATGGAATTGTACATTTGGCCCTTATTTGCTAATTTTAAGAACTGCCAAAAAAGTAGTATGTGAGGACTTCCATGGTGGCTCAGTGATAAAGAATTTGCCTGCCAACACAGGAGACATGGGTTCAATCCCTGGTCGGGGAAGATCCCACCTGCCAGGGAGCAACTAAAACCATAGCACCACAACTATTGAGTCGTTGTTCTAGAGCCCAGGAGCTGCAACCACTGAAGCCCAAGTGCCCTAGAGCCCTTGCTCCACAACAAGAAAAGCCACCTCAAGAAGAAGCCTGAGCACAGAACAAAGAGTAGCCCCCGGTCTCTGAAGCTAGAGAAAAAGCCTGAGCAGCAACAAAGACCCAGCAGAGCCAAATAAATAAGTAAATAAATAAATACTTTTTTAAAAAAAGCAGTATGTGAAAACATAAGTAATTCAAACCAGAAAAAGTTCCTCTTTATTAGTCCTTCACTTGGCCTCAGTTAAATCCCACTTGTGGTCTACAAAGATAACTTACTTGGTCCACACCTTTTACTCTTCATTTATAAACGTCGATATACATATATGGGTCAATCATCTTTCAAATGCACAAATTAGATCATAAAATAGATACTGTCTGACATACACCCCTTTCTATATAAGGATCTTTCCACATTATACAATATGTGGAATACATATGCCTCCTATATAATAGCAAGCATATACAATAACTAAACACTGTAAATATTCTTCAATGAACACATATTATGATATTATAATATTTGAAAAAGTTTAAAATCTCTTAAACATTAAAAAAAAAAAAACACCCAACTTACTTTGAACTGGACATAAATGTTTCAAGATAGTTCTGCTTGATATTGCCCATTTTACTGCTGCCAATGCCATGGTGAATCAAAATGCTTATCAAGTGGTATAAAGATGATTTGAAGAGAAACTGCTTTTAAAATCTGCTTCTAGATATAACAATCTTCACCCCTGCATGAGAGATAAAGAAAAATCAGTGCTACCTATGATAAACTGAAGCGACACAATACACTGAACACCACAAAATAAGACCACTGTCTAAAACTATAGACACTAACGCAAAACTCTGTAAACAACTTTCTGTTTCCAGGCAATACAGGACAAAGAGCAACATCATCAGATGTTATAGTCATTTCCATTCAATGAGTGCACAGCCAATGCGTAATCACTCTTAGAAACAGTCAGTCACACATGCCATACAGAGCATTCTCCTTTCATAAAGCTAATGTGTCTGTGTACAACTTCCCAGGTACCAAACACAAGATCTTATTACATCTCTTACAATGGTATTACTTCTGATTAAATGAAATATTAAACAAGAAGACCCAGAGGTGGCATATTAAATATTGACTTAGAGAAACACACATAAACATCCTATCCTAAAGCCCCGAATAAAATTTCACCCTCTTATATATGTATGAGATTTCTACCTTTGCAAGGTGCTTTCACTACATCCATTTTACTCCCATATTAATCATGGGAAGTATCTTTATTTTGATTCATAAATTAATTAAAGTACAAAATTTAAATAACTCGCTTTCAAGAGCTTCAGAGTCAATCATTTACAAACCGGGAAAGTTTGGGCGAGTCATTAAGCAATCCTCCCAGTCCCTTCCACGGTAAAACGCGGGAAAACAACTCCAGGCTGCTGTGAATAAACGGCATACATCACTCGTTTGCAACTGACTATTCGATGACTATTCCCCACACCCCCATCCCCGCACAGTGATAAAATCGTACTTTATCAGTCTTAGCTGCTAAACTATGCAGCTGACTCCTTGCACGGTCGGTACATTAGCACTGACATCACCGAGTTCCTTTCTACAGTTTACAACCCATTTTCCTATACATTATATGCTCTTTCACAAGTATAGAAGTTAGGCATCTCCACTTGAAAAGTTAAGAACGTAGGCTCAGAGAAGTCAAATGGTTTGTCCGCCCACTTTACCGCTGCTTAATAGGTGGTATGGATGAAACGCAAACCCGTATCTTCTGACTAGGAACTGAGGAACAGAACGTTTTAAACGACATTCTGTCTGAAACCCAGGGATCAGATTATTCACCTCAAAAAGAGAATTCAGAGGGTATGTCCCTTGGCTTGGAATTCAACTCTGAAGAATACAGGGTTGCGGGGAGCCTGAGGGGCTGAGGTTTGAGAAATAGGCTATCAGAACCAGCACCTTTCACCTGGAGCGTAGCTCCCACAGGAAGCGCGAGGACACACGCCGGCCCTTCTGCAAGACAGACTGAGTCTGGTAATGCCAGAGGCTTTATCCTGCCGTAGGATAGGAGATAGGAGACCTCAACACTTGCCAATAAGCCTCTGGGCCCGCCGAGCTTCTAGGGAACCCCTAGACGGGAAAAGGAGAGGGCAGCGGTTACCTGAACCGCTGCTCACCGCGAAGCCGCCATCTTGCCTCAGTCCCGGCTCTAGGCTGCACAACTCCACGCGCCTTCCTGGCCCGCGGGGCACTCTGGGAAATGTAGTCTCCGCCGGAAGGATCCCAAGCTGCCGCCGGGGTTGGGGGTGCGCGGCGGCCGAGGGTGCGGAGCGAGGATTCATCCAACCTGCTCCCGGGTTTAGTTGCAGCAGTTCGCCAGCAAGTTTACTAGCACTATCTCCAAAAACAAATTCACTGTTCCCCAGTCATATCCTTAAGAAAGTAACAAACACTATCTTTTTTTAAGTTTATACCTGTAATCGGAGCAACTTGAGATCCATCCTCGGATGAATTAGGTTTCCTACGGAAAGAGATATTTCAGAGAAGCATTGAAGGAGTAGTGGCGTTGGATTTAACGTTTGACATGGGGAAGCGGGGCAACCCTTCAACCTAAAAGCCCAGCACTATGTTTTGAGAACGGTGCTGGTTATTTATTATGAGAGAAAGACATGTGCAGAATCCTGAACCCTGCCTTGTATCTTAGAGGGAAGAAGAGGCCACGCTATAATGTCTTTCCGGACTATGCTGTAGGGGAAGACAGGGAGGAGGAACAGATTGGAAGGAACGTTTAATGGACTCGTCAGACATTCACTGTGCAGAGCTGAAGAGAGACGGATCAAAGACGATTCCACAGGACACGTCTCGATGGCTGTGAGCGGAGTGGGAACCACGGACCAACAGGGAGGCTCAGTGGGGCGAAGAAAGGTTCACAAAGCTGAAACCAGAAAAGAAACCGGCCATGGGCCTGTGCACATAAGCACTGAGGGTAGAAAAAAAAAGGAAAAGTACCCAGAACCTAGCCAGGAAATTCCAACGTTTAGCTGTCCGGTGAAGGAGGACAGCCAGCAAGGGCCTCTCAGAAGCAGCCGGAGAGAGGCAGTGTGAAAACCAAGAAGACACAGTCTGAGAGTGTGTCGGGAAGAGTTTCATAAATGTAGAGTTCAGCGTCAGCAGTTTTAAAACTAATTTCCAACATGCTAACATTTTGATGTATAATCTTTCACTTTTTGTCTCTTTGTGTATCTGTACTATGATAGTAGCTAACGGTTATCAGATACATTATGTGTACTGTTTTAAAGTCCTGTGGCCAGTGATGGAGCTCAGATATGAACCTGCCAGCCTGATTCTTCTTCAGTCTCCCTCTCTTTCACATAAACACATTATGTTTAGGTTTTCTTTTATTAATGTTAGTATATTAATACATATATAAATAAACACACATACATGCACCATAGACTATCTTTTCTAACATACCTTTATTCCACTTACCTGAGTATCATGAAAATCTTTCCTACAAACACCTTAAATATTGTCAGTTTCAAACTGCAAGCCTCCTGGAGATCATCAGGACTTATTTAGATGATCAGAGATTCTCACAGTATAAAGTTTTTTCATTATTAGTTGCTTTTATGCAACTCCTAAATTTTAAATTTA
The DNA here is from genome assembly GCA_935064755.1 of Tragelaphus eurycerus. NCBI lineage: Eukaryota > Metazoa > Chordata > Mammalia > Artiodactyla > Bovidae > Tragelaphus > Tragelaphus eurycerus. The sequence continues at coordinate 33,328,256 of CAKXYN010000010.1, forward strand.
TTCTACTGTACTCATTAATTCTGCAAATAATTTGCAAATTCTGCAAATTTATTGAGCACTTATTAGACGTACCAAACACCTTAAGAACAGTCTATGTATTTAGAGATTACACATCAAGTGGGGACCACAGATAGTAAATGTATAATTGTATAAGTAATTTATTATCATTGTCTTGAGTGCCTTGGAAAAAATGCTGTGAAAAATATAACTATTGATTATAAGCATATTGGTGTCTGACTAGTCTATTACAGTTAGAAAAGGTTCCCCTGTGGATATAAATGTAGGCAGAAATGTGAAGGAAGGGTAGAAGTCGTGAAGATGAAGAATACAAGAGAGAACAGCCTTGATTAAGGGCCTTAAGGTAGGGAGCAGTAGGGGATCCTCTCAAGAAACAAAACTGAGCTCAATGTGACTAGAATACAGAGTGCCAACAAAATTGATGAAGCTGGTGACAAAGGCAGATCTATTTTATATTTCTGAGAAATATTTTACTCTTGGCAGGTAATATATAAAAAGAACTTTCTAAAAGAACACATATATTTGAACTTAACCGAAAAATAAGACCCTGTTTTTCTAGTACACATTGAGTATTCTCCTTAAGAAGTGTTTCCTTGCCTTGTTAAGATAAATCACATATGTTTAATAGCATTGATAAATGATCCCTCCAGAAACCATAAGAAATTTACATCAGAAACTGTTATTATCCAATAGCTCTTTCTCCCTGTCCTCCATATTAATAGAACCCCTAATCTTTGACTGAATATACATCTACTCTGAATTTTAAAATCTACATTTCCCAGCCTCCCTTTTCAAACATAGGTGTGGTCATGTATAAGTGCTGGCCAATGAGATGTATGGACCCAACAGAAGCAGAAGATATTAAGAAGAGATGGCAAGGATACACAGAACTATACAAAAAAGATCTTCATGACCCAGACAACCATGATGGTGTGATCACTCACCTACAGCCAGACATCCTGGAGTGTATAGTCAAGTGGGCCTTAGGAAGCATCACTATGTATCAACAAAGCTAATGGAGGTTATGGAATTCCAACTGAGCTGTTTCAAATCCTAAAAGATGATGCTGTTAAAGTGCTGCACTCAATATGCCAGAAAATTTGAAAAATTTGGCAGTGGCCACAGGACTGGAAAATGTTGGTTTTCACTCCAATCCCAAAGAAAGGCAATGCCTAACAATGTTCAAACTACCATAGAATTGCGCCCATTTCAAATGCTGACAAGGTGATGTTCAAAATCCTTCAAGCTAGTCTTCAACAGTACATGAACTGAGACCTTCCATATGTACAAGCTGGATTTAGAAAAGGCAGAAAAACCAGAGGTCAAATTGCCAAAATCCGTTGCATCATTGAAAAGCAAGAGAATTCCAGAAAAACATCTACTTCATTGGCTATGATCTTTGACTGTGGCTCACAACAAACAGTGGAAAATTCTTCAAGAGATGGGAATACCAGACCACCTTACCTGCCTCCTGAGAAATATGTACACAAGTCAAGAAGCAACAATTAGAACTAGACATGGAACAACAGACTGGTTCCAAATTGGGAAAGAAGTACATCAAGGCTGTGTATTGTCACCCTGCTTATTTAACTTATACACAGAGTACATCATGAGAAATGCTGGACTGGATGAAACACAAGCTGGAATCAAGATTGCCGGAAGAAATATCAATAACCTCAGATATGCAGATGACACCACCCTTATGGCAGAAAGTGAAGAACTAAAGAGCCTCTTGATGAAAGTGAAAGAGGAGAGTGAAAAGCTGACTTAAACTCAACATTCAAAAATCTAAGGTCATGGCATCTGGAACCATCACTTCATGGCAAATAGATGGGAAAACAATGTAAACAGTGACAGACTTTATTTTGAGGGGCTCCAAAATTACTGTGCATGGTGACTGCAGCCATGGAATTAAAAGACATTTGCTCCTTGGAAGAAAAGCTGTGACAAACCTAGACAGCATATTGAAAAGCAGAGGCATTACTTTGCCAAAAAAGGTCTGTCTTCTCAAAGCTATGGTTTTTCCGATAGTCATGTATGGATGTGAGAGTTGGACCATAAAGAAGCCTGAGCACCAAAGAACTGATGCTTTCAAACTGTGGTGTTGGAGAAGACTCTTGAGAGTCCCTTGGACTGCAGGGAGATCAAACTACTCAAGCCTAAAGGAAATCAGTCCTGAATAATCATTGGAAGGACTGATGCTGAAGCTGAAACTCCAATACTTTGGCCACCTGATGCTAAGAACTGACTCATTGGAAAAAACCTTGATGCTGGGAAAGATTGAGGGCAGGAGGAGAAGGGGTCGACAGAGGATGAGATAGTTGTATGACATCACTGGCTCAATGGACATGAGTTTGAGCAAGCTCTGGGAGATGGTGAAGGACAGGGAAACCAGATGTGCTGCAGTCTGTAGGGTTGAAAAGAGTTGAACACAACTGAGCAACTGAACAATAACAATGAGATGTAAGAAAATGTGCCTTTGGGTCTTCCCAAATGCTTTGCAAAGTACCTAACATATAGTAAAGCACTCAATCAGTACTGGCAATAATTTTACCTTGTAGGTGCTTAATCGGAGAAGGCAATGGAACCCGACTCCAGTGTTCTTGCCTGGAGAACCCCAGGGACAGGGGAGCCTGATGGGGTACTGTCTATGGGGTTGCATAGAGTCAGACATGACTGAGGTGACTTAGCTGCAGCAGCAGCAGCAGCAGGAGCTTAATAAATACTTGTGTAATAAATTTTTATGAATATCTTACCCAAAGAGATTACCTACTTCTTAGACATTGAAATGTAATCCTTCCCTTTGACTGTCAGGAATAATCCAATGAATATAATTAAAATTTTAAAAAGGACTTAGTCTAAAATGGAAAATAATCATTTCTAGCTTTAAGTTGGTATATCACTTAGTCTCAGAAGAAAGCAAATGACATACTCAGCCAGTATCATTCCGAGCAGTTTATTTACAGAGGAATTCTTTAAGGAGGTGTGAGTGGAATCACACATAGCAGTAGTAGTATAACCCGGGCTTGATACTATTGGCTGTTCCTTCCAGATCAGAAGGAATAAACAGGGGGAGCAGTTCCTAGACTCCAGGAGAGAATCCTGTAGTTGGCTACCTGGAGGAGAGTAGTCAGCTGTTGAAGGGCATTGCCAGCCTTATGTGACCTTGACAGGAACAATCCAGGGTAATAATTACTCTGACTTCCCTATCCTTTCCCTCTCCAATCTCCTGCAAGAGCTTGTCATTGGCCCAAACCAAACAGAAACCAGAGGTGAGAGAACCCCCCCATGCAGTGTCGTCTAATCAGGTTAACTTCCAGGAGAGCAGAGTGGATGAGGTAAAGAGAGGATTTGGAAAAGCGAAAGGGAAGTTCTTGGCACCATGTCAGAGTAAGTGTCCTTAGCATGTTTTTGGTGCTCTGACTGTAAAGCCAGAGAGTGAAGTCCGACTCTTTGCGACCCCATAGACTGTAGCCTACCAGGCTCCTCCCTCCATGGGATTCTCCAGGCAAGAGTACTGGAGTGGGTTGCCATTTCCTTCTCCAGGGGATCTTCCTGACCCAGGGATCAAACCCGGGTTTCCTGCATTCCAGGCAGACACTTTAAACTCTGAGCCACCAGGGAAGCCCAAAGCCAGAGACTGGTAATCCAATTGGATGTTATTTAAATATAAATAGTATGATCCACCAGTTTTAATGGAATAGGAGAAGAACTCGGAATAACTTTGAGCAGCAATACTTTCACTGAATATGTTGATAAATCAAATACGTGAAACAATTTGGGTAGAAGATTAGAAGCTCACATTATACTGATAAATTAGTATGTGTAACATGAATTCAGGTAACACACGATTTGGAGGGTATGGGTGGCAACCATAAGAGGGGGCTCTGATTCTCCTTTCAGGTCATGTGGAAGAAGATCCTAGAAGACTGCACTTCCAGACCTCAGCCTCACAATCAGCCTAGGAGGCATCTCAAATTGCTTGTGTAGGTTACCCCAAGGTACATGGGGTTTAGTTGCTTCCTTCAGTTTTTAAGTGACTTTTAGCTTCTCAAGAATTTGGAATGAGTGTACAAATGATGACGTAAATCAAACACACGTATGGACTTCCCTGGTGGTACAGTTCAGTTGAGTTCAGTCGCTCAGTCATGTCCGACTCTTTGTGACCCCATGAATCGCAGCATGCCAGGCCTCCTGTCCATCACCATCTCCCGGAATTCACTCAGATTCACGTCCATCGAGTCAGTGATGCCATCCAGCCATCTCATCTTCTGTCATCCCTTTCTCCTCTTGCCCCCAATCCCTCCCAGAATCAGAGTCTTCTCCAGTGAGTCAACTCTTCACATGAGGTAGCCAAAGTACTGGAGTTTCAGCTTTAGCATCCTTCCTTCCAAAGAACACCCAGGGCTGATCTCCTTTAGAATGGACTGGTTGGATCTCCTTGCAGTCCAAAGGACTCTCAAGAGTCTTCTCCAACACCACAGTTCAAAAACATCAATTCTTCCGCACTCAGCTTTCTTCACAGTCCAACTCTCACATCCATACATGACCACTGGAAAAACCATAGCCTTGACTAGATGGACCTTTGTTGGCAAAGTAATGTCTCTGCTTTTGAACATGCTATCTAGGTTGGTCATAACTTTCCTTCCAAGGAGTAAGCGTCTTTTAATTTCATGGCTGCAATCACCATCTGCAGTGATTTTTGGAACCCAGAAAAATAAAGTCTGACACTGTTTCCACTGTTTCCCCATCTATTTGCCATGAAGTGATAGGACTGGATGCCATGATCTTCGTTTTCTGAATGTTGACCTTTAAGCCAACTTTTTCACTCTCCTCTTTCACTTTCATCAAGAGGCTCTTTAGTTCCTCTTCACTTTCTGCCATAAGGATGGTGTCATCTGCATATCTGAGGTTATTGATATTTCTCCCAGCAATCTTGATTCCAGCTTGTGCTTCTTCCAGCCCAGCATTTCTCATGATGTACTCTGCATATAAGTTAAGTAAGCAGGGTGTCAATATACAGCCTTGACGAACTCCTTTTCCTATTTGGAACCAGCCTGTTGTTCCATGTCCAGTTCTAACTGTTGCTTCCTGACCTGCATACAGGTTTCTCAAGAGGCAGGTCAGGTGGTCTGGTATTCCCATCTCTTTCAGAATTTTCCACAGTTTATTGTGATCCACACAGTCAAAGGCTTTGGCATAGTCAATAAAGCAGAAATAGATGCTTTTCTGGAACTCTCTTGCTTTTTCCATGCCGCAGCAGATGTTGGCAATTTGATCTCTGGTTCCTCTGCCTTTCCTAAACCCAGCTTGAACATCTGGAAGTTCACAGTTCACATATTGCTGAAGCCTGGCTTGGAGAATTTTGAGCATGACTTTACTAGCGTGTGAGATGAGTGCAATTGTGTGGTAGGTTGAGCATTCTTTGGCATTGCCTTTCTTTGGGATTGGAATGAAAACTGACCTTTTCCAGTCCTGTGGCCACCGCTGAGTTTTCCAAATTTGCTGGCATCTTGAGTGCAGCACTTTCACAGCATCATCTTTCAGGATTTGGAATAGCTCCACTGGAATTCCATCACCTCCACTAGCTTTGTTCATAGTGATGCTTTCTAAGGCACACTTGACTTCACATTCCAGGATGTCTGGCTCTAGGTGAGTGATCACACCATCATAATTATCTGGATCGTGAAAATCTTTTTTGTACAGTTCTTCTGTGTATTCTTGCCACCTTTTCTTAATATCTTCTGCTTCTGTTAGGTCCATACCATTTCTGTCCTTTATCAAGCCTATGCTTGCATGAAATGTTCCCTTGGTATCTCTAATTTTCTTGGAGAGATATCTAGTCTTTCCCATTCTGTTATTTTCCTCTATTTCTTTGCATTGATCACTGAAGAAGGCTTTCTTATCTCTTCTTGTTATTCTTTGGAACTCTGCATTCAGATGCTTATATCTTTCCTTTTCTCCTTTGCTTTTCGCGTCTCTTCTTTTCACAGCTATTTGTAAGCCCTCCCCAGGCAGCCATTTTGCTTTTTCGCATTTCTTTTCCATGGGGATGGTCTTGATCCCTGTCTCCTGTACAATGTCACGAACCTCATTCCATAGTTCATCAGACACTCTGTCTATCAGATCTAGTCCCTTAAATCTATTTCTCACTTCCACTGTATAATCATAAGGGATTTGATTTAAGTCATACCTGAATGGTCTAGTAGTTTTCCCTACTTTCTTCAATTTAAGTCTAAATTTGGCAATAAGGAGTTCATGATCTGAGCCACAGTCAGCTCCCGGTCTTGTTTTTGCTGACTGAATAGAGCTTCTCCATCTTTGGCTACAAAGAATATAATCAGTCTGATTTCAGTGTTGACCATCTGGTGATGTCCATGTATAGAGTCTTCTCTTGTATTGTTGGAAGAGGGTGTTTGCTATGACCAGTGTGTTCTCTTGACAAAACTCCATTAGCCTTTGCCCTGCTTCATTCTGTATTCCAAGGCCAAATTTGCCTGTTACCCCAGGTGTTTCTTAACTTCCTACTTTGCATTCCAGTCCGCTATAATGAAAAGGACATCTCTTTTGGGTGTTAGTTCTAAAAGGTCCTGTAGGTCTTCATGGAAATGTTCAACTTCAGCTTCTTCAGCATTACTGGTTGGGGCATAGACTTGGATTGCTGTGATACTGAACGGTTTGCCTTGGTAATGAACAGAGATCATTCTGTCCTTTTTGAGATTGCATCCAAGTACTGCATTTCAGACTCTTTTGTTGACTATGATGGCTACTCCATTTCTTCTAAGGGATTCTTGCCCACAGGAGTAGATATAAAGGTCATCTGAGTTAAATTCACCCATTCCAGTCCATTTTAGTTCACTGATTCCTAGAATGTCGATGTTCACTCTTGCCATCTCCTGTTTGACCACTTCCAAATTGCCTTGATTTATGAACCTGACATTCCAGGTTCCTATGTAGTATTGCTCTTTGCAGCATTGGACCTTGCTTCTATCACCAGTCACATCCACAGCTGGGTATTCTTTTTGCTTTGGCTCCATCCCTTCATTTTTTCTGGAGTTATTTCTCCACTGATCTCCAGTAGCATATTGGGCACCTACTGACCTGGGGAGTTCCTCTTTCAGTATCCTATCATTTTGCCTTTTCCTACTGTTCATGGGGTTCTCAAGGCAAGAATACTGAAGTGTTTTGCCATTCCCTTCTCCAGTGGACCACATTTTGTCAGACCTCTCCACCATGACTTGCCTGTCTTGGGTGGCCCCACAGGTTGAAGCAAATCTCAAGTAGCCTATTATTTCATCTATAAATATCTCAGTGGGTGTGCTTAGTAAGTCACTTAGCTGTGTCCAACTCTTTGTGATCCTATGGACTGTAGCCTGCCAGGCTCCTCTGTCCATGAGATTCTCCAGTCAAGAATACTGGAGTGGATTGCCATGCCCTCCTCCAAGGGATGTTCCCTACTTCCAGCGATCGAACCCACATCTCTCTGTCTCCTGCTTTGGCAGGTGGGTTCAACATGCAGCTTTCCAAATGGTTCATGAATGTCATATTTTCTATTGAGTTTGCTTGTTTGAATCAGATCCAAATTAGATCTACATTTTTCAATTGCTTAATATCAGGTTTTAGGTCCCTTTCATTTAAGAGTTCCTTCCCCATTTGTCTTTCTCCTTTTTCCTTGCACTTCTTTGGTAAAGAAACAAGGTGTTTGTCTGGTAGAGATTCCCACAGTCTGGGTTTGGTGAGTACATCTTGGAGCAAACTGTAACATGTTCCCAAGTCTCTTGTGTTTTCTGTAAATTGTGATTCCAATTTGAACTTGTCATTAGGTGACTGATTTAGGCTTATGAGTCTATGTTGAAAAGTGTGAAATAATTATATTGTTTGGAAGCAGTGTTAGAGTACTTAATAGATGACTCACTGTATTTAAATTGTTTTTCATTTATAAGAATTATTTAGATGTTTGGGAATATTTACCTATCAGAAAATTGAAGGGCTGGACAAGAAAATTGAGTATGTTAAATTTACAAGTGCAACTTCAAATGTTCAAATGTATGTATTTAATTTTCTTTTATGGAAAGTTCCCTTAAAAGAGTTTTATTTTAGTTGCTAGTCTAATAAGCAGAATAACAAGATTTGTAAATTGAACTTAAGGAAAAACTAGACTTTACTCTCACTTCAGTAAATTGAATGTTAATTAAAACAATGCTACTTAAACTAATCTATGGATAATCTCCTTGTGCAGGAAAGCTACCTCAAAGACACCCAAAATGCTCTTATTAGTATAAAGATGTTTTCATCCTCTACTTTCCAAAATTATACTCAAACAACAACGAGAACAGAGGTGAATGGCAAGAGATGCCAGAATGGCACCTGATTGTGCAGACCGAAGTTAAGCCTGCAGGCTGTACCACGTCTTAAACAATTGGTGTCACCACCTATTCAGGAAGAGGGGGTGAGGAAAGGGCTGAACGCTGATAATATTTGAAAGTCAGTGTAAGGTGCAATTAGATCCAACTCTCCCATACACATCAGCCCACCCTGGTCAGAAATGGGCATCTCAGTCTGAGACGCTCTGGACTCAGGAGCACCACATGCGGAGGAGGGCACGGGAGAAGCGCCCAACAGGAAACTGGTGAATGAGTCCCCAGGTTCCCGTCCTTGTGCAGCTCCGAAATGTCAGCACCCTTTGTATTTTGAGCCTTGTCTGCAGCCTTCCCTGTGACCATATGAACCACCGGATGGCCTCCCAATAAATTCCTTATCTGTTAGTTGGAGTCAATTTCTATGCCTGCACCCAGGAACCCTGGGCATGTGGGATCTTGGTGCCCCAACCAGGGATTGAACACACACCATCTCAGTGGAAGCACAGAGGCTTAACCACTGGCCCGCCAGGCAAGTCCTGTATCTTGCTCATAAAAAAAAAAAAAAAACAAACCAGTTCCTAGGGAGGACCTAATACATTGTAATAGGTAGAGAATGAAGGAAAGCAGGAAGAGGCGATATGTGCTGTTAGACACATAGCACGTAGGAATATGGGTGGGTAAAAAGGCAACATGACATCAGTGACAAGGCAACAAGGTGTGAAAATGATAGAGAAAACAGAGGTATGATGGATCACGGGATTTTCAGAGCGATGATGAGATTGTCCAGACTGTGGGCTGAGGTTGCCTTTGGGGAGCCCAGATAGAAAGCAAGCAGGAGGTTAAGAAAATGTCAGTTGGTTTTGTGATTAGAAGGTAACAGGAGTAAGTTTTCTAATTGGTGAATTTAAAATAAAGAACTGGGTCCTCTCAGCTGTCTCTTTCCCGCTTCTCTTTCTCTACCTCCCTCCCTTTCCCCTCTGTTTTCCTTTCTCCTTCTCTCTTTCTTCCTCCTTTCTTTCTCTGCTTCCTTTCTTTCCCCCAGCCTGTCTTCTGTTCTTATGCCTGCCCACCTCCTCTGTCTTGATTTAAGGGGCCTGCAGTTGCCTGACCGTGCTAAACAATTGGGTGGCTACACCTGCAAGTGGGAAGCAGGTTGGGGAACTATTAATAAGCTCAAAGTACTGCAGACTTAGAGTTGTTTTCTTCCACTAGCTTTACTAGTAATGAAGGCAATGTTTTGGTCTCCATCTCTTTCAACGGGTTATAATTTCAGGAACCTAAATTAGGTTTTATTTATTGGCTTCCTCAAAACCCAACAATCTGGAATACTGAACACCTGGACCAACTTAAAACCCCAACAATCTGGAATATCTAACACTTGAACCAAGTGAATTAAAACAGATAGGAGGAAAGATATGGGTATTGGGCCAAAAGGAATTAGAAAAGCAAGAACAAGAGAAGTATAAATCAAGGTTGGTCTTATAACTGTTTTGCTTTCTGGAGCAGATCAGATAATATTGGACAGCTTTGGACCTCTCAGTGGTATCCAGGGAGCTTGTTAAAAATCACAGGTGCCCATGACTTGCACTCAAGATCTTGGGTGGGCCTCCTGCACCTGTGTGTTTCACCAGCCCCTTAGGTGATTAGCACTCCAAAGTTTGAAAACCTCTGCTTCAGAGTATATTACAGCCCAAATCATTGTACTGGAAAGCAAAACGAAGTCTTCAAAACACTTCTAATCATGCTGGAAGCAGGCCGGCAGTTTTCTGCAGAAAGAGAGAGACACAAGTGAGAAGCATTTGAGACGTCAGTAGGAATGGAAAGAGATCCGTGATGGGTGGAGGAAGAAAGGTGATGGGAGTGTCCTGACAAGAAACTTGGGCAGGGCACACCAGGGGAGAAGATGTGGGGAAAGAGCTTAGGCTGGGTAGGCTGAGTAAGCGCTCACAGGTGGAGTCACCTTGGGCAACTGTTCTCTGGGGAACCTGGAAGAGTGACACACGGAGGCCCGGGGAAAAGCTTAGCTCTCAGAGCTCCTGTTCCAGTCAGGCTTCTGGCCAACCTTTGAGTCACCATCCTCTGGAATCTTGTTTCCACTGGGAACTGGCCCAAAGAGAGGAATACCCTCCTTCATCCAGAATTAACGAGGGGCTAAATGTCTCCAGGGGTGCATGCACTTAAAGCTTCCTGTGGGTAAGATAGCAGTCAAAAATGCTTAGTAAAGCATCAGGTGGTGAAAAAAGGCTGGTCTTATTACCCTGATCCTCTTAGGTCTCATCTTTCCAGAGTCTTTCCACCTTGAGATAGTGCTCCTATGACCCTGGATGACCTCACTGGGTTCCTTCGCACAGGCTGGCATTGTGTGGGCTAACACTTTGTAAGCGCTCAGCTATTAATGTTGAAGTCACGAATATGAACCAGCAGGGTTGTTTTTTTTTTTTTTTTCTTTTCTAAAATCAGTGTGCAGCCATTTCTTCCTCCCCCACCCACTTCCTCCCTGAGTCAGTGTTCACGAACCTCTTCTCACAGATACTTCTGTCTTGATCGCCCACGAAACAGTTTTCTTATTCGTTAAGAAACAAAAAGTGTATTGCCAACAAATACTTCTGCATGAAGATTATTGCTCATAATGGAAACAGGACCTCTGTTAAAGGTGACCGATCTATCATTTTCCAAACTGATCTACTCTGTCTTTAAAAAGCATGAGATAGTTTGTGAAAGAAAAAAAAAAAAAACAACTCGGTTGTCCTCCAGGAAGTCAACTTGAAAAGTTTAGGGATGAAGATAAACATCCTGTGTTTTCTGTAAGCAATCACTTATGGATGAGGAATTTAGGCACCCGTTCTCAAACAGGTGCTTATCTTCAGCCTGAACTCATCAGCTGAATTTCCTTGACCAGTTCTTTTTGGGAGGTCTGATGCAGATCTAGCCCTGAGCTAGGTCCCAGGGATCCAGAGATGCCCAAGATAGAGAAGATTGATGACTCTGAGGAGCTCAGGTATAAATGTCCTAAGATATTACCTGCAGGGTAAATAGTACATATGCTTCTGCTATTATGGCAACCCACTTCAGTATTCTTGCCCAGAAAATTCCATGGACAGAGGAACCTGGTGAGCTACAGTCCATGGGTCACAAAGAGTCAGACATGACTGACTTAGCAGGCATGCAGTGAACATCTGAAATATCTGTGGGAGGGGGTGGGGAAGGAACAGGAAGCACTAAAATAGTATTTTGAGGAGTAAGAATTGCATAGAACAGAGTCCTCTAAATTCTCCAACACAGCATTCTCGGGCCCTCTTCCCTGTATTATAGTGCAAAGGCCCTTGGAGTTTGAGTTCTGAAAGGAGCAGAGCCTGGGTGTGGTGGGGGGGGGGGGGGGGAGGAATACAACAACAACAAAAAAAACCTGGACAAGAAGAAGGTCTGATGAAGAGCCAAAAAAAGATTAACTAGCTGAGAGTTCTGCCTAGCACTGTTCAGTTTAGTGAGGTTATTTGGTCTCTCTTATTTATTCAATACCATAGACCGCCATCTTTTGAATTTTGAGCACATGATGTCATTCTTTCTCTTTCTTTTTTTAAAATTAGTTTTTTCCTTTTTTTCTTTAGTTGTATATCATTCTTTTTTATGTATATATTTACTTGGCTAGATCAGGTCTTAGCTGCAGCATGAGAGATACTTGTTGCATCATGTGGGGTATTTCGCTGCGGCACACAGCTAGTCTCTCTAGCTGTGGCTCAGGGGCTCACTAGTTGTGGCACACGAGCTTAGTTGCTCCTTGGCATGTAGGGTCTTAGTTCTGCAACCAGGGATGGAACCTGGGTCCCCTGCATTGCAAGGCAGCTTCTCAACCACTGAACCACCTGGGAAGTTCCTGTGATATCATTCTTGGACAGCATGTAAAGAACTTTGAACACCTTTTAGACTCTTGAAATTAGTGAATTGGATTATTTTATGTTTGGAATAGGTAACACATTCAAAATCCAAAGGTTCAGTTGACCTTCCGTTCAGTCGCTCAGTCATGTCCAACTCTTTGCGACCCCGTGGGCTGCAGCACGCCAGGCTTCCCTGTCTATCATAGAGTAAAAGTCTGTTTTACTACTGTTCTCCGGCTGTTTTGTGGATATCCTTATTTTATTTTTTCTGTATTTTATGGATATAGTAAGATTCTTAACCAGCTTTCTAAGCTGAGAATAAACACTGCATCTCAGCCCTGTGGCAACCTGTCCTTCTAAAATATATCCTGTTCTACAGGACTTACATAAATCAGAAGTTTGGATTTTATTTTCCAGATGAGTATAGTGTGAGCTGTTCTCAAAGGGGAAAAAAGGGTAAAGACATTTATATATATATATATATATATATACATATATATATATGTATATATATGCATACATGCTAAGAAACTTCAGTCGTGTCCAACTCTTTGTGACTGTCTATGGACTGTAGCCCACCATGCTCCTCTGTCCATGGGATTCTCCAGGCAAGAATACTGGAGTGGGTTGCCATTTGCCATGCCCTCTCCAGGGAATCTTTCAGACCCAGGGATTGTCTCCTGTGTCTCTTGCATTGCAGGCAGATTCTTTACTGCTGAGCCACTGGGGAATATATTATATTTTATATATATAATATTTAGCTAAGAGAATTTCATGCACTCAAACCAATCTTGGCCAAACAAGCTATACTGTCAAGTTTTAAAAGATCTGGTTTCTTGGGCTCCCCTGGTGGTCCAGTGGTTAGGAATCTGGACACGGGTTTGATCCCTGGTTTGAGAACTAAGATCCCACATGCTGCTGGGCAACTAAGTCGGTGTGTCACAAATACTGAGCCTGTGTCTAGAACCTGCGTCAAAACAACAAGAGAAGCCATGGCAATGAGAAGCCCAAGCAACGCAACTAGAGAAAGGCTGCACACAGCAGTGAAGACCCAGCACAGCCAAAAATATAAAAGAGCTAGTTGCTTAAAGTGCTTTACAAAAAACCTGCTTTCCTACAGAAAACTATACATGGTCCTCATCAAGATTACAAAAATAATAGCCGTATATGTTAGGGCTTCCCTGGTGGCTCAGAGGGTAAAGCGTCTGCCTACAATGCAGGAGACCTGGGTTCGATCCCTGGGTTGGGAAGATCCCCTGGAGAAGGAAATGGCAACCCACTCCAGTAACCCACTTCAGTACTCTTGCCTGGAAAATCCCATGGACTGAGAAGCCTGGTAGACCACAGTCTGTGGGGTCGCAAAGAGGCGGACACGACTGAGCGACTTCACTTTCACTTTCTATGTTATGAAGTATTCTAAGTACTTAATATGTACTTTTGTATATCACTGAACTTTTACAATAAGCACATGAAGTATACTTTATAGGTGAAGAAAAGATCAGACAAGTTAAGCAAATTGTTTTCAAATCTAGGTGGGGCTTCAGTGCCCTCACTCTTAACATCCATGATTCTCATTATCCATTCTGATACTGAATAGCCAAAAGAGGGCACTGGGAACATTTTTGCTGTTTATTCAAAATCTTTCATTCTCAAATTTTAGGATCTATCAACATTACCCATGATGTTTAGATGCAAAGTTCCAGGCCTCAGCACTGACCTAGAAAATTAGCATCTCTGGAAAAGGGCTCCAGGAATGCTATTTTAACCAACGTTGTGGATGATTCCAAGGCAGGTGGCTTGTAAACACGTTGTGACAAATACACCTGTGGCAGTTTGTGTTTCTCAAAGTTGGCTATAGTCATATTTTCTATCATATGTATACACTGCTAGTTTCTAGAATTTGCCACTCTTCTTTCAAGAGAGGGGGATCATGTCCCCTAGTTTTCAAACTGGGTGGGTTTTTATGATGAGAAGTCAATGAGTAGATTATGGCGGGAGTGATGCTACCTGATTTCCAAGGCTAGGTTAAAAAAAAAAAAGCGATTCAGCTTCCACTTTTGCCTGCTAGAACACTCATTCTTGGAACCCAGCCACCAGGCAGTGAGGAAGCCCAGGTTGTTCCAGGGAGAGGCCCACTTGGAGCAGGACTAACAGCTCGTACCAACTTGCCTGCTGTGTGAGCCACCCTGGAAGTGCTTCTGGTTCAGTGAAGCTACCCAAGCTGACACAACATGTAGAGAGATGTGCCTTCCCTGCCAAGCCCTGCCCAAATTGCAGATTCAAGAACTAAATAAATGATTATTGTCCTTTTTAGCATTAAATTGAAGCTGATTTTTTATGCACTAGATAACTGGACTAGAACCCTTCTAATCCCATATTCACTCTGCCTTTCTTCCTGTCAAGGTGGGTTCCTGGACCTCTCTGAAATATTCTGTCAGTATCTCTGTCCAAAATCACTACAGATGGTGACTGCAGCCATGAAATTAAAAGACGTTTACTCCTTGGAAGCAAAGTTATCAGAGATCAGATCAGTCGCTCAGTCGTGTCTGACTCTTTGTGACCCCATGAATCGCAGCACGCCAGGCCTCCCTGTCCATCACCAGCTCCTGGAGGTCACTCAGACTCACATCCATCGAGTCAGTGATGCCATCTAATCCTCTGTCGTCCCCTTATCCTCTTGCCCCCAATCCCTCCCAGCATTAGAGTCTTCTCCAATGAGTCAGCTCTTTGCAAGAGGTGGCCAAAGTACTGGAGTTTCAGCTTTAGCATCATTTCTTCCAAAGAAATCCCAGGGCTGATCTCCTTCAGAATGGACTGGTTGGATCTCCTTGCAGTCCAAGGGACTCTCAAGAGTCTTCTCCAACACCACAGTTCAAAAGCATCAATTCTTCGGTGCTCAGCCTTCTTCACAGTCCAGCTCTCACATCCATACATGACCACAGGAAAAACCATAGCCTTGACTAGGTGGACCTTTGTTGGCAAAGTAATGTCTCTGCTTTTGAATATGCTATCTAGGTTGGTCATAACTTTCCTTCCAAGGAGTAAGCGTCTTTTAATTTCAGGGCGGCAGTCACCATCTGCAGTGATTTTGGAGCCCAGAAAAATAAAGTCTGACACTGTTTCCACTGTTTCCCCATCTATTTCCCATAAAGTGATGGGACTGGATGCCATGATCTTCGTTTTCTGAATGTTGACCTTTAAGCCAACTTTTTGAGTCTCCTCTTTCACTTTCATCAAGAGGCTCTTTAGTTCCTCTTCACTTTCTGCCATAAGGGTGGTGTATCTGCATATCTGAGGTTATTGATATTTCTCCCAGCAATCTTGATCCCAACTTGTGTTTCTTCCAGTCCAGCATTTCTCATGATGTACTCTGCATAGAAGTTAAATAAACAGGGTGACAATATATAGCCTTGACAAACTCCTTTTCCTATTTGGAACCAGTCTGTTGTTCCATGTCCAGTTCTAAGTGTTGCTTCCTGACCTGCATACAGATTTCTCAAGAGGCAGATCAAGTGGTCTGGTATTCCCATCTCTTTCAGAATTTTCCACAGTTTATTGTGATCCACACAGTCAAAGGCTTTGGCATAGTCAATAAAGCAGAAATAGATGCTTTTCTGGAACTCTCTTGCTTTTTCCATGATCCAGTGGATGTTGGCAATTTGATCTCTGGTTCCTCTGCCTTTCCTGAAACCAGCTTGAACATCAGGAATTCACGGTTCACATATTGCTGAAGCCTGGCTTGGAGAATTTTGAGCATTACTTTACTAACGTGTGAGATGAGTGCAATTGTGTGGTAGTTTGAGCATTCTTTGGCATTACCTTTCTTTGGGATTGGAATGAAAACTGACCTTTTCCAGTCCTGTGGCCACTGCTGAGTTTTCCAAATTTGCTGGCATATTGAGTGCAGCACTTTCACAGCATCATCTTTCAGGATTTGGAATAGCTCCACTGGAATTCCATCACCTCCATTAGCTTTGTTTGTAGTGATGCTTTCTAAGGCCCATTTGACTTCACATTCCAGGATGTCTGGCTCTAGGTGAGTGATCACACCATCATGATCATCTGGGTGGTGAAGATCTTTTTTGTACAGTTCTTCTGTGTATTCTTGCCATCTCTTCTTAATATCTTCTGCTTGTGTTAGGTCCATACCATTTCTTTCCTTTATCGAGCCCATCTTTGCATGAAATGTTCCTTTGGTATCTCTGATTTTCTTGAAGAGATCCCTAGTCTTTTCCATTCTGTTGTTTTCCTCTATTTCTTTGCATTGTTCGTTGAAGAAGGCTTTCTTATCTCTTCTTGCTATTCTTTGGAACTCTGCATTCAGATGTTTATAGCTTTCCTTTTCTCCTTTCTTTTTGCTTCTCTTCTTTTCACAGCTATTTGTAAGGCCTCCCCAGGCAGCCATTTTGCTTTTTTGCATTTCTTTTCCATGGGGATGGTCTGGAAAGTTATGTCCAACCTAGATAGCATATTCAAAAGCAGAGACATTCTTGCCAACAACGGTCCGTCTAGTCAAGGCTATGGTTTTTCCTGTGGTCATGTATGGATGTGAGAGCTGGACTGAGAAGAAGGCTGAGTGCCAAAGAATTGATGCTTTTGAACTGTGGTGTTGGAGAAGACTCTTGAGAGTCCCTTGGACTGCAAGGAGATCCAACCAGTCCATTCTGAAGGAGATGAGCCCTGGGATTTCTTTGGAAGGAATGATGCTAAAGCTGAAACTCCAGTACTTTGGCCACCTCATGTGAAGAGCTGACTCATTGGAGAAGACTCTGGTGCTGGGAGGATTGGGGGCAAGAGAAGGGGACGACAGAGGATGAGATGGCTGGATGGCATCCCTGACTCGATGGACATGAGTCTGAGTGACCTCTAGGAGTTGCTGATGGACAGGGAGACCTGGCGTGCTGCGATTCATGGGGTTGCAAAGAGTCGGACACGACTGAGCGACTGATCTGATCTGATCTGATCTGATCTCTGACTGTCTGTGCTATTGGGCGAGGAAACTCCGTAGCTAAGTAATTAGGGGGTCCATGTTTTGGCAGATCTGCCTCGGAACGAAGCTTCCCACACAACCTGGGAAAAGTGAATGTCTCTGAGCCTCATTTGTAAAGTGGAGGAAGCATCTTAAGGTTGCTGCGATGAGAAAGTAAAATAATACCGCATAAAATCCATCACATAGCAAGCAAGCAATCATCAGGGTGTTACGAAATGGTTCCCCAACAATCCGATTTTCGGGTACCCTCACTTTAATCCTTTAGCACCCCGGCACTCTAAGGGTAATCCTTCTTTTACGGATTACTCTCTAATCCTCCTCTCCTAGGTCATTCCTCCAGCGATTCAATTGGCAAGTCAACCGCTAGGGCCAGGCATTCAGAAACCATTCTTCTTCCCCGGCCCCAACTCTCTCCAAATCCTTTTCTTTTAGCTTTCCTAGGACTAAGGGGTGCATCGAAAAGGCTGCTGCTGCTGCTGCTAAGTCACTTCAGTCGTGTCCGACTCTGTGTGACCCCATAGACGGCAGCCCACCAGGCTCTCCCATCCCTGGGATTCTCCAGGCAAGAACACTGGAGTGGGTTGCCATTTCCTCCTCCAATGCATGAAAGTGAAGAGTGAAAGTGAAGTCGCTCAGTCGTGTCCGACTCTTAGCGACCCCATGGACTGCAGCCTACCAGGCTCCTCTGTCCGTGGATTTTCCAGGCAAGAGTACTGGAGTGGGGTGCCATTGTCTTCTCCAATCGAAAAGGCTCGACTTATGCAAAATTTAGGCACCAAAATTCTGGCTAGAGTTTTACTGGAAAACTTTAGAGACCCTAGTTGGGAGTTTCGGTGTTTCGCTTCTCTTTGAGGAAGGAGCCCGCGATCAATTTGACCTGTTTTTTGCCCACCGCCAGCCCAGACCGCGCGCAATGCAGTAAAGTTGAATGAGCCAACGAATGGATGAATGGGCTACGTCGGCGGCCAGGCCTCTGTTACGTCGCTCAGTGGCGCGGGCGTGGCCGAGGGTAAGAGGCCTGCGGGGGGCGGACCACTCAGTGCCACCAGCGTGCGGCAGGCTCGGCCACGAGCGCCGGAGTTCCGCGCCGCCCAGTGCCGCCTCCCCCAAGTCCCTGCCCCGCCTCGGAGCGTCACTTCCGCCACCCCCAGGCCGTGGTTGGGGCGGGGAACGCGGGGGAGGGGGCCAGGTCCGAGGGAAGGCCGCCCGCGCCCGAGCAGGAACTACATTTCCCACGGGGCCTTGGCGGCGGCGGCAGCGGAGGCGGGCGCGGCAACGTCCCCCGGAAGTGGAGCCTGGGACTTCCACTCGTGCGTGAGGCGAGCGGAGCCGGAGACGAGACCAGAGGCCGCACTCGGGATCTGACAAGATGGCCGGGCTGCCCCGCAGGATTATCAAGGTAACCGTCTGGGCCTCCCGGCTCTGCTTTTGCCCTGTCGGCGTACCGGGCAGCGCGGCCCCTCGCTTTCTCCGGCCCGCGGCAGGAGGCCCGGGGCAGCGCGGAGAGGGTTTGGATGCGGCGGCGAGGGAAGTCGGGTGCTGGGGAGGGGGCGCCGGGGAGACTTCCGGCCGCAGTGGGGCAGCCGGGTGGCGGCGATCGGGGGCCCCCAGGAGGCTCCCCCGCCAGCGGGGAAGGCCTGGCCCGCGCCTAGGCGGAGGGTGGGGCTGCGGTGTTGCGGGACTCTGGTTTTGGGCGCGGGCCTCCGCGGCCTCTCGGACCACCCCAGAATAGAGGCCGCGGGCGCGCGGGAATCGCGGCGGGGCCCGGACTCCGGGCAGGCGTTGTGGCCCGACGCGGTCACTCGGCCTCGGAGCCCCGTCTCGGCCGGGGCGGGAGTGC
This sequence comes from Tragelaphus eurycerus, assembly GCA_935064755.1. Taxonomy (NCBI): domain Eukaryota; kingdom Metazoa; phylum Chordata; class Mammalia; order Artiodactyla; family Bovidae; genus Tragelaphus; species Tragelaphus eurycerus. Next base: position 33,347,339 of record CAKXYN010000010.1, read on the forward strand.
AGGGGTGCGGTAGTCGCAGGTTCAGAATGAATGAACCTGGAGGGTGAGGCCGGGCGGGGCCCTGTGCCTCAGGAGGCGGCTCCGGGAGGGCCGCGAGTCCTGCAGCGCCCGGCACATGCTCGCCCCTTGCTGTTGGGGTCCGGGGACGTGGGGGCTCCGCGCCCCGCCGCCCTCGGTTCCGCGATCTCCTCTGCTTTAAATGCGTTTCCGTTCGTTATCTCAGCGAAGTGATTTTACTCTGCTTGGCAAACTCTTCTAGAGCAGTTTCTGTTTGGAGGAAATAGTTTTAACGCGAGAACGGGCGGGAATTGGGGGAGAGAGGTATGGGGGACCTTGTGAAATTTTGGCCTCTGGATTTCCTGCACTTTTAAAAAATCGTTTTCTGGTTTCTTATGAACATATACTTTGACAAGTACGAATAGAACCATAGAAAATTCATCCTGTTTTGTAAGTTTTTACAGAAACATCAAATGCTCAGATGTGAAATGTTCCTTGAAGTCCACGAAGACAAAACCTTGAGAATTTTTGGTCGTTTTTAATGAAGGAAATTAGTTGAACCTCTGTGTTGCTCACTGTGCGAGTTCAAGTGCCTAAATTGCAAAAAACATTTGCTTGCTATAACCTGGTGAACGTGTATTTAACTTGTCGTTAAAGTTTGGGGGAAGATGCAGGCTAAGTGAAGTGATAGGCCTGTTGAAGGATGATGTCTTGTGTGGTGTTCCTGCATTTGCAGTGAAATATATCTGAGATGGGGTGTCTCTGACCTAAAGGTTCTTGATTTAGAGAAATACGACGTGTTTTGTAAGGTAGAAAGTCTTACTAGAAAGAACAGAAGTAGAACAGATTGTCATTGTGCTCTGGAGTCTGAATGATATGACCCTTCGTAGTGTTGCATAAAACAAACCTTCATTTGTTGTATTAAGGATTTGTCTTCGACTCTGTCCAAGGCAGTTTAATGGCTGTGTGCTTTGGAGGGTACTTATGATGTGATTTTACATGTAATATAATCGCATGGCCGCAGAGGTCATGTTTATGGAGGCCCCAGTTGAATATGAGGGATGGAGGATAGGGTTATACACCAAATATCCTTTGATTTTTATTTACTGTTATCGACTAAGTACGCGGTACACATTGACATTCAAGATAACTCTCAAAAATACATAATGAACTAAAACTTATATATATTTTTCCATTTTTGCTTAAGGCTGGCTGGATATATTCTGCAATAATATGAAAGCCTTGGATGGGAAAAATAAATTCCGTGGGACTTTGTATATGAACTTACAGATAGGACTTGAAGCAGTGAGGTGAAGTCTTGGTGATAACATCTCTAGTGAAAGTTTCCCTGCTTTGGATTTTATCTTGCAAGAGGTGGTTTTACTTCAGTGCCATTTATAGCAAAAGGAACCGTTTTCTCCAGTTTCTAGGATGGATTGAAAGATTATACAATTTTTTTCCCTAGTGCCCATGCTTATATTATGTAGGCTTTTATTTTTTATATCAGAATTAAGAAGTTTGCCTGTTTTCTGTCAACTACAATACAGGGTTCTATGTGGAATATAATGGTGGTGGCAGTGGGGTAGCACTGCTGTCCTGAATGATGGGAACATAGTGTCTCTCATTGGCCAGTGTGATGCTTTCTGCCTCAAAAAGGACATTATTTACATTTGCAAAAGACTTCAACCACTTGGTACCTGCAGACATCTTGTGAAGTGAACGATACCGTTTTAGGGCCTAGAAACCCATTCAAAGGACTTTTCCTAGGGCTTTTCAAAGCTAGCAGAGGAGGCAGAACTTGGATCTTGACCCAGTGTGACCTTCCCCTGCCTCTTGTTATTGTGAAATGACATAATACATGTAAAAGTACCTAAACAACTGTAACTATACACATAAAGATGATTTTTTAAATTACTCTTCACCCAGTTGCTGTTGCAGTTAAATTCCCATTTCTAATTCAGCAGCAAATTCTGTAGGCTCTATTTTTCAAATCTCAGACAGTAAAGAGTCTATCTGCAATGTGGGAGACCTGGGTTTGATATCTTGGTTGGGAAGATCTGCTGGAGAAGGAAATGGCAACCCACTCCAGTATTCTTGCCTGGAAAATCCCATGGACGGAGGAGCCTGGTGGGCTACAGTCCATGGGATTGCAAAGAGTTGGACGTGACTGAGTGACTAACACACACATACACACCCACACCCACCCCTGAATCAGGTATGTTTTCCTGTCTCTCTGAAACCACTATTCAGTTCCATCATTTGTTGCCTGGCCTACTGTATTGATCTTTTAAATAGCAGCTAGTGTTACTTTTAAAAATATAAATCTAGTCATTCTCCCACTCAGAACTCTACAGAGGTTTTTCGTTGCGCTTCCTCCTAGCTACAAGGCTCTCTATGCATCTGGGATCTACCTCCCTCTGAGACCACGTCCCGCATTTCTCTCCTTGGGTCGCCCCATTGCAGCCATCCTGCTGCTGTACCCTGAACAGTAAGAGGCTCTGCATGTTCAGTCACAGGGCTTTCCTTCTGTTTATCCCATTGCTTACTTTGCCGTATTACTCAGTTCTCGACTTGCATGTCCTGTCCTCAGGTTTACCTAAACTGTCCTAAAACAGGGTCCTCCCTCCTCCCCTGTAATTGCTCTTTATCCCCTGTTTCCCTCTCTTCTGTACAGCATTCATCATTACTCAGTTACACTGTTTCCTCTTTGTCTCTACTCTCCATGAAACTCCATGAAGGCAGGATTTTGCTTAGATCCCTGGAACACATCTACAAATCTAATGCTTTGAAATACTGATTGAATGAATGCTATTCAATCTCTTTGGAAGAAAACTTTAGGAGAGTTATTCAATATAATTTATTGTTACTGCCTAGTAGATTCTATCTGAATTGATGTCTGAGCTGAAAGTTTCTAATTCTACCCGTAAGATTCATTAAAAACAAAATAAATCAGTCTTGTTGACTAGGAAATACATAGAGCACTTTTGAAAAGTTCTGAAGGATACATAGAGGAAGATTAAGACTCATCCATTATTCAGCATTCTAGTTCCGCTCCCCAGACAACCACAACTTTTATTGTATGTTTTCCCTGAAAGACCAGAGAGACTTAGCGAGTCTATGTTAGGCCTGTTCCCCTCCTTCCCAAACAAATGGGCTTCCCAGGTGGCCCTATTGGTAAAGAACCCGCCTGCCAAGAGGAGGTCATGACAACCCACTTCAGTATTCTTGTCTGGAGAATTCCATGGACAGAAGAGCCTGGCAGGCCACGTACAGTAGGATTGCAGAGTCTGACACAACTGAAGCGACTTAGCACACACACATGAAGTAAATACTATATCTTAATTCCTCCCTTTGCCCCTAAATAGATCTTTGAGGTGACTAGTTTTTTGTAAAGAGCTGCTTTGTGAAACCTTGTGGTTAGACCTTAATTTTACTAATTGCATATTGATAACTTCTAGATTGTTCCTTGTCTTTTGCTATACAGACTGCTGTGCTGTAGTCTTACATAGTGATATTTTGCAAATATATGAGTTACACTAAATCTTGGCAGTTACGTGTTTAGCTTGAATTATAGAATTTGCTTTTCTTTCCTCTTTTTTTCCTGGGCTAAATGTCTTTTAGTCTATATAAAAATGACAGAGCAATTAAAGCTTAAAGTCACATAGGGTGAAAGCTCCCTAAAATAAAAGGTCCTCCTTAATCTATCTGTCATAAAGAACCAGAGTTAGGAACAGATAAAAGAGATCTGTATTTGTGGCTTGGTTAAAAACAAATTTATGTGTTTTACATGTTACACATTGACAGAATGATATTCCTTTAATTTTCTTCTCAAAATTAATCATGAAATCAATAAAATGTAGCCTAAGCAAACAGTTACTAACTTACTCAAGGAGTTGACTTATTTGATTAAAACCTAGCAAACCAACCTTCTGAGATTAGAGTTTAATCAGTTTTTCCTACAATTTGTTTTTCTGTTTCACTGAGGTTTAGTTTCAAATTCTTAAAAACGTAATCTGACATTGTACTGAGTCTTGAGTTCTGTTTTTTATTTTAATAATTTTTATTTTGAAAAAATAGGGTTTTTTGTCACTAAAAGTGATACATATTGTAATATCATTTGATAAGTATTTTAGTACATAAGGTAGTTTTTAGTAAGAAAAGTAATTCAGAAAACCAACCCCTTTTTTAAGCCCTGAAAATCTTTGATAATGTGGTTTTTTCCCATTTAAAAAAAAAAGGCATGAAAAACTTATCGTGATCTGAAGCTGCACTTGTTATATATACTGTAATAAAAACATTTTTAGGAAGCATATAACCACACATAGTAAAAATATGAGTAGAAACAGTGTGATTTTTAGCTCTTGTGGTGGTTGTTCCAAATAAGAATCAGGTGTATTTTTTGCATATGACTTCTGGGGATTTAGGTTCTTGACAAGCTTATTTGTGAACTCCCTCAGGCTCCATGGATTCCAGGTTGGAGTCCCTGGACTGCTTTTGGTAATGATTAAACTTTCAGGCTGTATGGATATTGTTTAATATACTACCTGATGTTTTGATTATGGAATGTAGGCATAATTGAAAGTAGGTTAAAAATAGCAGTCGAGTTTTTTTAAGCTCCTCTTTGTCATGCACTTTGTTCAGCCCAGATTGATCAGCTCTCACACAATAGAAATTGAGTTTTGTCAAATTATTCAGTACTTCCTGAGTAACCAGCATTCTAAATAATTGTATCAGAAATATTTCTCATTTGCTTTGTAGAGGTTCTGAATTTTTTCCACACTTGTGATGACTTCCACCTATATACAGTAGAGAACATTATCCTTCTACTTCTCTGATGAGGAAACTGGTAGGCCAAAGAAATTGGATGACTAAGATTTCTGGCTGGCAAGTTAGTATTTTTACTTTTCCCCCTGTGCTGTCTGTAGTGATTTGTTTTACCGGTGTGTAAATGGATTTAAGAAGAAAATAATTTCCCTGCCTTGGATTCAAGTAGTATGGATTCTGAACATACATTTGAGTCTGAGTTATGGATGCATAAATAGTGTAGGAATAAATAGCAGAACCAAGGAAATGAGGATGGCTTTCAACAGGGGCTTTGGACATTACAGTTCTAGTCAACCCGGTTCTGGTGTGGCTGCTTAATGTTACATGATTTTACTTGCAAAAACCAAAATGGATCTGAAAGGCACAGTGTATGTAGCAGTGTTACATTAAGAAATACGGAGTCTTTTTTCCCCCGTATTAAAGATTTCTTCTTGGTTTATTTGCAAATGTAATGTAGGACATCAGTGTGGATTTACAAATTAGGAGATGAAAAACAGGGATTCAGTTAACTTCAGTTAAAATCTTAACAGCTTTTTAATATGCTTCCCAAGTGAAGTTTTTTTGTTTTTGGTCTTTTTAATATTAAGTGGTCATGTTTGATTTGTAGATTACATAGGATGTAGGATCATCATAATCTAAGAGAGTGAGATCTGTGGCCCTGGCATTTCTGGTGACAGAAACTATTAAACGTGTGGTTGGAAAAACTGGGGAACTGGGAATCTACAGAAAGAATTCTTCATTATCTACTTTTTCAAGAGCTGCACCACACCATTCAGGGTGTTGTATGTTTGTTAAAATTCTGGATGTAGCTATTGTAAAATCCCCGAGGATACTTAGGAATAGACATTTTTATAATTTGGAGTTGGCCCGTAACTCAGATGTTTCTAAATAATTAGGATTTGGCTGTAATTTGAAGTACATTTAGGTACTGATTTCAGAATCTAATGTTGACATATTTTGCCTTTTTTTTTTTAATTAACTATTTTGTCTTCATATTTTCAAACTCCTTTAGTAGTAGTCTTGCCTGGGAAATCCCACGGGCAGAGGAGCCTGGCGGGTTACAGTCCCCACAGTCACAGAGCCAGACCTGACTGAAGTGACTTTATCGTGGGACAGCATTAGTTTTCAGTGCTGTCACAATACGCCAGCAGCAGAGGTTTGGTCTGTTTTGGGCAAATCGGTTTTTGTTTTTAAGAGTCTTTCACAATCCAGTGATTGAAGGCTCTGTAGTCTAGAAAAATACTAGAAAGAGAAGCAATAAATGTTATCTTTGTGTCTTGAGACTATGGGTGCTTTTTATTTCTTCATAGCTTTCTAAGATTTCTTTGTAGTTTACACTAAGGAAAATGTTGTTGCTGTAAAGTCAGTGTACTTTTAGTGACCTGTAAGGGTCACTGGGATTACCATCCCCTTTACCCTCTTACCCTGTTGTTCAGTCACCGTGTTGTTCAGTTGCTCTGTTGTGTCTGACTCTTTGCAGCCCCATGGATTGCAGCATGACAGGCTTCCCTTTCCTTCACTGTCTTCTCGAGTTTACTCAGACTTGTGTCCATTGAGTCGATGATGTCATCCACCCATCTCATCCTCTCTTACCCACTTCTGCCCTCAATCTTTCCCAGCATCAGGGTCTTTTCCAAGAAGTTGGCTCTTTGCATTAGGTGGCCAAAGTATTGGAGCTTCAGCTTCAGTCCTGATGAATATTCAGGGTTGATTTCCTTTCGGATTAACTGGTTTGATCTCCTTCCTGTCCAAGGGACTCTAAAGAGTCTCTCCAGCACCACAGTTGGAAAGCATCAATTCTTATCACCCAGCCTTCTTTATGGTCCCAACTCTCACATCCGTCTGTGACTACTGGAAAAATCATAGCTTTGATTATATGGACCTTTGTTTATGTCGGCAAAGTAATGCCTCTACTTTTTAATATGCTGTCTAGGTTTGTCATAGCTTTTCTTCTAAGGAGCAAGTGTCTTAATTTCATGGCTGCAGTCACTATCTGCAGTGATTTTGGAGCCCAGGAAAATAAACTCTGTCACTGTTTCCATTTTTTTGCCATGAGGTGATGGAACCGGATGCTATAATCTTAGTTTTTTGAATGTTGGGTTTTAAGCCAGCTCCTTCACCTTCATCAAGAGGCTCCTTAGTTCCTCTTTGCTTTCTGCCATTAGAGTGGTGTCATCAGCATATCTGAGTTTATTTATATTTCTTCCAGCAATCTGGATTCCAGCTTAAGCTTCATAATGCAAAATTCAGACTTAAATTGGAGAAAAGTAGGGAAAACTGCTTGGCCATTCAAGTGTGGCCTAAATCAAATCCCTTATACACTGGAAGTGACAAATAGATTCAAGAGATTAGATCTGATAGAGTGCCTGAAGAACTGTGGACGGAGGTTTGTAATATTGTACAGGAAGCAGTGATCAAAACCACTCCCAAGAAAACGAAATGTAAAAAGGCAGAATGGTTGTCTGAGGAGGCCTTACTAATAACTGAGAAAAGAAGAGAAATAAATGAACGGCGAAAGAGAAAAGGAAAGATACACCCATCTGAATGCAGAGTTCCAAAGAACAGCAAGGAGAGGTAAGAGAGACTTCTTAAGTGAACAGTGCAAAGAAGCAGAGGAAAACAATTGAATGGAAAAGACTAGAGAGCTCTTCAAGAAAATTAGAGATACCCCTTACCTCTGGACAGTGGCAAAAGTGGCTGTAGTAAGCTAGAAAGAGCCCAAGGCCAAAGTTCAGTCTTCTATAACATTGTGATTTGTCTGCCTTTTTATTATCCATTCATAAAACATTAAATTTAAACATTGAGATCAGATCAGTCGCTCAGTCATGTCCGACTCTTTGCAACCCCATGAATCCCAGCACGCCAGGCCTCCCTGTCCATCACCAACTCCCGGAGTTCACCCAAACTTATATCCATAGAGTCAGTGATGCCATCCAGCCATCTCATCCTCTGTCGTCCCCTTCTCCTCTTGCCCCCAATCCCTCCCAGCATCAGAGTCTTTTCCAATGAGTCAACTCTTCGCACGAGGTGGCCAAAATACTGGAGTTTCAGCTTTAGTATCATTCTTTGCAAAGAAATCCCAGGGCTGATCTCCTTCAGAGTGGACTGGTTGGATCTCCTTGCAGTCCAAGGGACTCTCGAGAGTCTTCTCCAACACCACAGTTCAAAAGCATCAATTCTTTGGCACTCAGCTTTCTTCACAGTCCAACTCTCACATCCATACATGACCACAGGAAAAACCACAGCCTTGACTAGACAAACCTTTGTTGGCAAAGTAATGTCTCTGATTTTAAATGTGCTATCTAGGTTGGTCATAACTTTCCTTCCAAGGAGTAAGCGTCTTTTAATGTCATGGCTGCAGTAACCACCTGTAGTGATTTTGGAGCCCAGAAAAATAAAGTCTGACACTGTTTCCACTCCCCATCTATGTCCCATGAAGTGATGGAACCAGATGCCATGATCTTCGTTTTCTGAATGTTGAGCTTTAAGCCAACTTTTTCACTCTCCGCTTTTACCTTCATCAAGAGGCTTTTTAGTTCCTCTTCACTTTCTGCCATAAGAGTGGTGTCATCTGCATATCTGAGGTTATCGATATTTCTCCTGGCAGTCTTGATTCCAGCTTGTGTTTCTTCCAGTCCAGCATTTTAAATGGACATTTATTGACTGCATAGTATGTATTCACTAAACCAGGTAAACAAGACAGGTATCCCTGTCTGGTGAAATAGTTATGAAACAAGAAATTACTGTGAGGTGTGTTATGAAAGAAGGAAAACCTGGAGTATACCATGGTCAGAGGAAAGGCATCTGCTGAGGAATGCTTTTAAACGTGAGGAGGAGGAGGGAGACAGTGGACCCAGTAATAGCAAATACAAATACTGGAAGGGGAGAGACAGGATGAGTGCATAGTAGATTGCAGAAGTCCAGTGTGGGTGGTGGGTAAGTGCCTTATGTAGTTTAGTTAGGGGCCTTTGTGTGAGTCCTGTTTAGTACTGTAGTTTGCCTCAAGATGGAATGCCTCTTTGGGGCGGCAGGTCCTCTCCTGCTCTCCTGGGCCCCTGGATCTGGGGGCGTCTGGGGTTCCAGTGAGAAGGAACTACAGAGCAGATGGGGAAGTACATTTGAGGTGTCACTGCCTCAGACTGTAACCTCTCCAGTGTGTTTGAAACAAGATGTTTTTCATTCAGTAAGCCTAAAAATAGATTATCTTATACTCATTTACATATTATATTGAATCTTGTGTTTTCCACTCAAGGGGAGGGTGTGTACCTACTTAATTTCCTCACTGCCTCAGAGAAACTAAGGAAAAGTACTTTCCAGTAAAATTCCCCAGGCACTTGCACATACTGTTATTCTTGCTTTGGCTTTAAAGAAGTCATTTCTTTTCATAGTGGATGGCACAGTGATTCACAGCTATAAAGCTTTTGAAGTCTTTTACCTTTAGTTATAAAAGAGCTATCCCCATTAGGTGATAACCACCCCCACCCCCTGTGAAGTACTGTCTGCCCTGTCTTTATTGTTGTGGTTCAGATAGGGTTAAAGGAAAAGTGTCGCAATCTGAATTCAGGTTCCTGCCACTGACATTGATTAGAAATCAGAACACTTAGCCAAACCTTGTCTATTTCTTATCAGAATCTTTTCCCCGTTTAACTGGGCGGGTTGCTGATGTATTGAGTGGTAGGAACTAGAAGATATTTTCTGTGATATAATCTGAGCAGTTAGTTTATGGTTGTGCATCAGAACTATTTGGGCATTTATAAATTAAACAGTTGTCAGCCCCAGCTTGTTTTTTTGTTATGTTTTGTCTTAAGATCTCCAGATGATTTTGTAGGGTGTACCTTGCAGAAACAGTGGCCTTGTATGTGCTTGGCTTCAGTGCAGATAGGTAGAGTGTGGTGGAATTAAAATCACATGTAAAGCTTCCACCTCATATATAGAAAACAAAGGCATCAGTGAGGACGTTGAAGACTGACATTCTGAGACCCCTCCAGATTGGTATAGGGAAAGAGGTTTTTAGGGGGGTGACATTGGAGCTGAATTTTGAAAGATAAGGGGAAAAGTGGAGTGTGGGGAGAAGAATGTTATTCCAGGTTAGACATACCAAACTCTAGGAAGACACTTAAGCAGTGCTAAAACCGTAACGTGAGTCAGCACTTACTCACTTGGCCCACAGGCACTTCATATGCAGTCTTTTAATTTGAAGTTTTTTTTTCCTTTAGAAGTGTAGTTCATGGATTTATAGTCATTCACTAAAAATTCTATTAATATAGTAATACAGAATGTTACATACCAAAAATAATCAAGTAATATGGATAATTATTTCCCCTTTACTTTCTTTTACTATTCTGATTTCCACTTTGTAGATAAAAATGAATATGAATATGAAAACTTACTGAATATGAAAGGAAAACCAAATGCTTCCATTTTTTGATGTACAAATCACATATCATAAAATTCATTCTTTTAAAATGTGTAATTCTTTTAAAATGTATAATTCATTTTAAAATTTTAAAATGTATAATTTTTAAATGTATAATTTAACATATTCACAAAGTTGTTCAGCTATCAACACTATCTAACTACAGAACTTTTTTATCACCTGAAAAAAGAAACCCTCCATCTTCAGCAGTTCTTCTCTCTCCTTACTCCCTCAGCCCCTGGCCACCACTTAGCCACTTTCTGTCTCTATGTACTCACGTATTCTGGGCATTTCATATACATGGAATCACATGGTTTCGGTGTCTGAGCATGTTTTCAAGGTTAATCCATATTGTAGTATGTATAAATACTTTATTCCCTTAAAAACTTTTTTTTGGGGGCTGTTTTTCTAAATAAATACTTCAAAGATATTAAAGTTGGGATGAAGCAAAGCAGAAGTTTTAAATCTGTTGGTTTCCATAAAACCAATCACATTTGAAATCTGCATTGCTCTAGAAAATTTAAGAAATTTCTTTAGCCTTGTGAGCCATTATTATTTTTAAATTGTCGGTGGGCAGTAAATTTTTATTTTAAAGACTGAATTTCGGGAATTCGGTGGTGGTCCAGGGGTTAGGACTCAGCACTTTCACTGCTGAGTGGCTGGAATCCACTGCCTGGATTCAGCCCTTGGTCAGGGAATTAAGATCCTGTAAGCCTAGCAGAGAAGCCAGGAAAAAAAAAAAAAAAGATTGAATTTTATCACTGGATACTGAGAAATTTGAGCCAATTCTGGTAAATAATGAGTAAGAACCAGCATTGACTTTTATTTTTGTCTCAAGGATTAAGAAACTATGTGACCTTGGCTGAGTCAGTTTCTCTGGGCCTCCATTATATCTGATTCCTTTTTTAAAACTTTTCATTGAGAAGAAGCTGTGATCATTTAATCCTGGAACTGGTTTTCCTTTTTGGCTTTTAAATTGGTCCTTAAGTAGTTCTCAAACAAAAAAAAAAGGCACAACTCCTGAGTAGTAGCAGTATTCTGAAATTTTATATAGCTTTTCAGTATAATTAATAAGAAGGCCTTTGTCCTGGGTTTCAGGTGTCTCCAGTTGCCTACCAAGTCTACTTAGATGTCTTGAAGACATTTTAAAATCAATTTTTATTTTACAGTGGAATATATTCATTTTGCTGTCACCCCTCCCTTGCATCATGTTTCTTTTCTTTATTAATTACAGTAACGTTAACTGAGTTGCCTGCCATTTACTTCTCTCCCCACCCCCTTAGACTTTCAGTTTGTTACTAAGCCAGCAGATTGAACCGCAGAAATTCCTCTGCTTCTCCTAACCTATTCCTGTTTCTCATCCTTCCTTTGTATGTGGGCTCTTACTTCCTTTGTATGTGGGCTTCCTTTGTATATTATCTTTGTATGTGGGCTCTTATCGCTCCTGTACTTTTTTTTTTTCATTAATCAGAGAACTCATCTATCTTCACTTACACACACACGTGTGCATGCTCTCTCTCTCACTCTCTTCATTTTCCACCTTGCCACATTATTCTAAAAACACCCAGTGTGATCATGGTGAGCTTAGGCTCGAATCATATTCCTTGACTTGACAGATAAGGCTTTTTTACAACTTGGTCTTTTCTTCATTGGCGTTTCCTTCCTTTTCTCCCCTCTCCCATACAACTTCTGATACTGATGGTGTTTACAAGTTAAAATGATATATTTTGTAACTTTTGAATTATGCCACCTTGGCAAGAGAACATCCTTCCTATGAAGTGTTACTGCCCAGCATTCTGTGTTGGTGGAGTTTGGGTTTTTTTCTTTCCTCTCTTCTTAGAGAATCTTCACTGTGGTCATCTTGGTTATATTCCTAGCATCCAGTATATTGTGGTTTAGAAACTAGCATACTATTTTCCAAATGAAAAGAAAATCAGGCATTAACTGAAGTCGTTTGCTTTATTTTCTAGGATCTTATAAAGGCACTCTAGGAAACAAATGTCCTATTGTTAATTGAGTCATCGTAGTGAAAAAAATTTTTTTTAACTTTTGACAAATAAAAATTTTAAGTATTTAAAGTGTATGAGGTGATGTTTTGATGTGTGTATACATTATGAAATGATTACCACAAGCTAACATCTGTCCTTACCTTTGTTGTTTTTGTTCTGGTGGTCAGAATACTGATTAGCAAATTTCAAGTATTAGATTAGATTAGATTAGATCAGTCGCTCAGTCGTGTCCGACTCCTCGCGACCCCATGAACCGCAGCACGCCAGGCCTCCCTATCCATCACCAGCTCTCGGAGGTCACTCAGACTCACATTCATCGAGTCAGTGATGCCATCCAGCCATCTCATCCTCTGTCGTCCCCTTCTCCTCCTGCCCTCAATCCCTCCCAGCATTAGAGTCTTCTCCAATGAGTCAACTCTTCGCATGAGGTGGCCAAAATACTGGAGTTTCAGCCTGAGCATCATTCCCTCCAAAGAAATCCCAGGTCTGATCTCCTTCAGAATGGACGGGTTGGATCTCCTTGCAGTCCAAGGGACTCTCAAGAGTCTTCTCCAACACCACAGTTCAAAAGCATCTATTCTTCGGCGCTCAGCCTTCTTCACAGTCCAGCTCTCACATCCATACATGACCACAGGAAAGACCATAGCCTTGACTAGGTGAACCTTTGTTGGCAAAGTGATGTCTCTGCTTTTGAATATGCTATCTAGGTTGGTCATAACCTTCCTTCCAAGGAGTAAGCGTCTTTTAATTTCATGGCTGCAGTCACCATCTGCAGTGATTTTGGAGCCCAGAAAAATAAAGTCTGACACTGTTTCCACTGTTTCTCCATCTATTTCCCATGCAGTGATGGGACCAGATGCCATGATCTTCGTTTTCTGAATGTTGAGCTTTAAGCCAACCTTTTCACTCTCCACTTTCACTTTCATCAAGAGGCTTTTGAGTTCCTCTTCACTTTCTGCCATAAGGGTGGTATCATCTGCATATCTGAGGTTATTGATATTTCTCCCGGCAATCTTGATTCCAGCTTGTGTTTCTTCCAGTCCAGCATTTCTCATGATGTACTCTGCATATAAGTTAAATAAACATGGTGACAATATACAGCCTTGACGTACTCCTTTTCCTATTTGGAACCAGTCTGTTGTTCCATGACCAGTTCTAACTGTTGCTTCCTGACCTGCATACAGATTTCTCAAGAGGCAGATCAGGTGGTCTGGTATTCCCATCTCTGTCAGAATTTTCCACAGTTTATTGTGATCTACACAGTCAAAGGCTTTGGCATAGTCAATAAAGCAGAAATAGATGTTTTTCTGGAACTCTCTTGCTTTTTCGATAATCCAGCGGATGTTGGCAATTTGATCTCTCGTTCCTCTGCCTTTTCTAAATCCAGCTTGAACATCAGGAAGTTCACGGTTCACATATTGCTGAAGCCTGGCTTGGAGAATTTTGAGCATTACTTTACTAGCGTGTGAGATGAGTGCAATTGTGCGGTAGTTTGAGCACTCTTTGGCATTGCCTTTCTTTGGGATCGGGATGAAAACTGACCTTTTCCAATCTTGTGGCCACTGCTGAGTTTTCCAAATTTGCTGGCATATTGAGTGCAGCACTTTCACAGCATCATCTTTCATGATTTGGAATATCTCCACTGGAATTCCATCACCTCCACTAGCTTTGTTCCTAGTGATGCTTTCTAAGGCCCACTTGACTTCACATTCCAGAATGTCTGGCTCTAGGTCAGTGATCACACCATCATGATTATCTGGGTCGTGAAGCTCTTTTTTGTACAGTTCTTCTGTGTATTCTTGCCACCTCTTCTTAATATCTTCTGCTTCCGTTAGGTCCACACCATTTCTGTCCTTTATCGAGCCCATCTTTGCATGAAATGTTCCTTTGGTATCTCTGATTTTCTTGAATAGATCCTTAGTCTTTCCCATTCTGTTGTTTTCCTCTATTTCTTTGCATTGATCGCTGAAGAAGGCTTTCCTATCTCTTCTTGCTATTCTTTGGAACTCTGCATTCAGATGTTTATATCTTTCCTTTTCTCCTTTGCTTTTCGCTTCTCTTCTTTTTGCAGCTATTTGCAAGGCCTCCCCAGACAGCCATTTTGCTTTTTTGCACTTCCTTTTCTTGGGGATGGTCTTGATCCCTGTCTCCTGTACAATGTCACGAACCTCATTCCATAGTTCATCAGGCACTCTATCCATCAGATCTAGGCCCTTAAATCTATTTCTCACTTCCACTGTATAATCATAAGGGATTTGATTTAGGTCATACCTGAATGGTCTAGTGGTTTTCCCTACTTTACAATGTATTAACTGTAGTCAGCTGTTGTATATTAGGCCACAAGAACTTATTTATCTTCTGAGAGTTTATATCCTTTGATCATATCTTCTCTTTCCCTCCTCCTCTCAGACTCTGGTAACCACCTTTCTAATCTGTTACGAGTTTTACTTTAAACAAATTTTTTTTAAGATTCTGCACATAAGTGACACCATGCCTTTCTGTGTCTGGCTTATCACACTTAGCATTGTATCCCTGGGTTCATCCACATTGTTACAAATGGCAAGATTTCTTTCTCTTTTACAACTGGTGAAAAGATACTTTAATTTGTTCTCTGTAATCAGATAAATACAGTATTTGACACTACTTGGGTCAGGGTTTGAGAAATCTGTATGCAGGTCAGGAAGCAGCAGTTAGAACTGGACATGGAACAGCAGACTGGTTCCAAATAGGAAAAGGAGTACGTCAAGGCTGTATAGGAGGAAACACAAGCTGGAATCAAGATTGCCGGGAGAAATATCAATAACCTCAGATATGCAGATGATACCACCCTTATGGCAGAAAGTGAAGAGGAACTCAAAAGCCTCTTGATGAAAGTGAAAGTGGAGAGTGAAAAGGTTGGCTTAAAGCTCAACATTCAGAAAACGAAGATCATGGCATCTGGTCCCATCACTGCATGGGAAATAGATGGAGAAACAGTGGAAACAGTGTCAGACTTTATTTTTCTGGGCTCCAAAATCACTGCAGATGGTGACTGCAGCCATGAAATTAAAAGACGCTTACTCCTTGGAAGGAAGGTTATGACCAACCTAGATAGCATATTCAAAAGCAGAGACATCACTTTGCCAACAAAGGTTCGCCTAGTCAAGGCTATGGTCTTTCCTGTGGTCATGTATGGATGTGAGAGCTGGACTGTGAAGAAGGCTGAGCGCCGAAGAATTGATGCTTTTGAACTGTGGTGTTGGAGAAGACTCTTGAGAGTCCCTTGGACTGCAAGGAGATCCAACCAGTCCATTCTGAAGGAGATGAGCCCTGGGATTTCTTTGGAAGGAATGATGCTAAAGCTGAAACTCCAGTATTTTGGCCACCTCATGCGAAGAGTTGACTCATTGGAGAAGACTCTGATGCTGGGAGGCATTGAGGGGCAGGAGGAGAAGGGGACGACAGAGGATGAGATGGCTGGATGGCATCACTGACTCGATGGATGTGAATCTGAGTGACCTCCGGGAGCTGGTGATGGACAGGGAGGCCTGGCGTGCTGCAGTTCATGGGGTCGCAAAGAGTTGGACACGACTGAGCGACTGATCTGATCTGGGTCAGGGTTTTCTGTGCCTTTTATATGCTTATGTTTTGTTTTATTTTACATTCTTTTTTGGCTACACCATGCAGCTTGTTTCCAACCAGGGATTGAACCTGTGTCCCCTGCAGTGGAACCTTGGCGTCTTAAACACCGGACCACCAGAAAATTTCCCGATATATACTTCTTAAAATGCCTGCCCTCATGGTTCCTGCACAGATAAACTAGGCTTTGGATTTCTACTGCTTAATTGTTAATAGTGGGTTAGTTGTAACCCGGCCATAAGCAGGCGGTGCAGAAGCCCAGCGTCGCCTCCCGTTGTTGCAGGGATTGCACCAGCAGGTCTCTACTGTATTAGTATGCAGTGGGACTCGGATAGCCAGGAAGCTAGTCCTCATCCTTGAGCAGGCTTTCACTCCTTAAGCCTCTCAGGTAGGACTTTACAATGCAGATGTTGAGGTTTACCATCTTCTGAGGTGGTAAAGTTGTAAAGAATCCACCTACCGATGCTAGAGACGCCAGAAACAAGGGTTTGATCTCTGGGTCAGAAAGGTCCCTTGGCGTAGGAAATGGCAACCTGCTCGAGTATCTCTGCCTGGAAAATCTCATGGACAGAGGAGCCTGACGGGCTACAGTCCATGGGGGTCACATGGGTTGGAAGTAACTGAGCACGTGTATGCACGCACACACACACACATAATGAAAGAAGAAAATAGAACTTGCACGTTTCCTCTTAATCAATTAAACAATTTTAATGTTTTAAGAGTGCACACATATACTCCTTTACTGTAAAGTGTTTACTTGATTAGTTCATTTGGATCATCAGGCCAATTAGTGTTATATATTTATGTAAATTATGATCAATGTATGTTAATATTTTAAACATTAAGAGTATTAGTATACTGAGTATCAACTGTGTTCCTTATACTGATTGTTGACAGATATCTCTGTTGTTTATAGAAGATTAAAACAAATACTTGAGATAATTTTTTCTGCTTGGTACATATCAGCTACTTCATTTTGCCGTTAGCTGGCATGTGTAGTGGGAATGCTTTAATTAAAATACTTGATTTTAGTGTATAAACACACTAACATTCATTTTTATAAAAAGATTGTGTGTTCCCCCCCCCCCCCCCCCGGCAACACACACCTATTTATTTATTTAATTTTGGGGCCTCTCTATGTGGCATGTGGGATTAGTTCCCAGACCAGGGTTGCAACCCACACCCCCAGTGGTGGAGGTGTGGAGTCTCAACCACTGGACTACCAGCAAGTCCCAAGGATTGTGTCTTTTAAAGCCCCAGATACACGTTGCAATCCAAGTCTAAAGATTCACGTTATAATTATAAAATTATAGGTGTTTTACATTATCATACTATTTATTCTGTCATTTATATTATAATCATACAACTTCTGTTGGAAAACAGGTGTCTTGAAAAAAATGTGGTTGTGAACTACAGAAATGTTGCTCATTTTGCTCAGTATCAAGTGGCTTATTGTTGTCACATCTACTGAAAATGATTTATAGTGAAAGTGAGAAAGATTGAGATGGGGATATTTGTATCCTCTGGCAGGAAAATCACCTTCCTTAATATTGATGTGTGCAGCATGCTTTTTTCTTTAGATTATTTTTGATGCCCAAATGTGTGAAGTTGTTACCTCAAAGTATTACCAAGCTGTGTACAGAATTGCTGCACCCTAAATCTTTAATCAGGGTACTGGAGGTTACCTGGCTGGGGAGAAGCTGGTTGTATAGTTATTGGGAGGTCTCCCATGATTGTGAAATTCTGTTTGGGTCATTCACACTTGGGTGTGGCTTACTTTGAGCGTATTATCAGATTGTTTTCTAAAGAGCATCTAGCTGAGGTCCTCTGCTTTGAAAGGTGAGGAAGGGTGGGTCTTAGTTGCTACAAGGTTGGTCCTGGCTTCTGTGAAACTCACTTTGATACCAATAAATCACCTTTGAGTCCTGAGTTTGATTATTTTCTACTTATTGGATACGGGCACTGTGGCTTCCGCCAGTGTCAAGTGGAGGGGCTCCCAGACACCTGGAAACTGAAGTGCTTGTGTGGGCAGCTCTAGACTTGGCATTTCCTTAACTGGCACAGCTGCCCTCCTGCTTCTTAGCTGTCCTTTGTGTCTTGCTGAGTGTGGAGGGTCAGAGGGATGGAGTGGTACCAGGCAGTGTGCAGGCTGGGCTCATCCGTTCCTCTGGCAGTTCTGTGGACACCTGCGAGTTGTCACACATGTCAGGTTGTTACTTAGGTGACTAAAGGATGAAAAGAGAACTTCAAGGTACTGTGGATGTAGCAGCTATAGGACGCACACACTGTGCTAGAGCAGATTGAAGGTATATTTTCTGTTTGTAGCTCTGATACCTGAGAAGGAAATGACACCCCACTCCAGTGTTCTTGCCTGGAGAATTCCATGGACAGAGGAGCCTGGTGGGCTATAGTCCATGGAGTCGCAAGAGTTGGACATGACTTATCTACTAAATCATCATCATCATCACACCTTTAGTTATAAACTCCTTGTCATTCTCCTAAGTCTGAGGTCAAAAACAAATCAGATCAGATCAGATCAGTCGCTCAGTCGTGTCCGACTCTTTGCGACCCCATGAACCGCAGCACGCCAGGCCTCCCTGTCCATCACCAACTCCCGGAGGTCACTCAGACTCGCATCCATCGAGTCAGTGATGCCATCCAGCCATCTCATCCTCTGTCGTCCCCTTCTCCTCCTGCCCTCAATCCCTCCCAGCATCAGAGTCTTCTCCAATGAGTCAACTCTTCGCATGAGGTGGCCAAAATACTGGAGTTTCAGCTTTAGCATCATTCCTTCCAAAGAAATTCCAGGATTGATCTCCTTCAGAATGGACTGGTTGGATCTTCTTGCAGTCCAAGGGACTCTCAAGAGTCTTCTCCAACACCACAGTTCAAAAGCATCAATTCTTCGGCTTTCAGCCTTCCTCACAGTCCAGCTGTCACATCCATACATGACCACAGGAAAGACCATAGCCTTGACTAGGCGAACCTTTGTTGGCAAAGTAATGTCTCTGCTTTTGAATATGCTATCTAGGTTGGTCATAACTTTCCTTCCAAGGAGTAAGCGTCTTTTAATTTCATGGCTGCAGTCACCATCTGCAGTGATTTTGGAGCCCAGAAAAACAAAGTCTGACACTGTTTCCACTGTTTCCCCATCTATTTCCCATGCAGTGATGGGACCAGATGCCATGATCTTCGTTTTCTGAATGTTGAGCTTTAAGCCAACCCTTTCACTCTCCACTTTCACTTTCATCAAGAGGCTTTTTAGCCCCTCTTCACTTTCTGCCATAAGAGTGGTGTCATCTGCATATCTGAGGTTATTGATATTTCTCCCGGCAATCTTGATTCCAGCTTGTGTTTCTTCCAGTCCAGCATTTCTCATGATGTACTCTGCATATAAGTTAAATAAACATGGTGACAATATGCAGCCTTGACGTACTCCTTTTCCTATTTGGAACCAGTCTGTTGTTCCATGACCAGTTCTAACTGTTGCTTTCTGACCTGCATACAGATTTCTTAAGAGGCAGATCAGGTGGTCTGGTATTCCCATCTCTTTAAGAATTTTCCATAGTTTATTGTGATCCACACAGTCAAAGGCTTTGGCATAGTCAATAAAGCAGAAATAGATGTTTTTCTGGAACTCTCTTGCTTTTTCGATGATCCAGCGGATGTTGGCAATTTGATCTCTGGTTCCTCTGCCTTTTCTAAAACCAGCAAAAACAAATAAGTTGAGGTTATTAAAATTTAGCCACTGTGAGAAGGACCCCCAGCTGGGATCCAGAACTCTGAAGAGAGTCTAGCCCTCTGATGCGGGTTCCACGGGGATGCTCTGACAATCAAACTGGTTCTTTCGGCTGGAGGGCCATCTTTGTGGTGTCAGGGATCATGTTCTTTTTTTTTTTTTTTTAATTTAAATTTATTTATTTTAATTGGAGGCTAATTACTTTACAATATTGTATTGGTTTTGCCATACATCAACATGAATCTGCCACGGGTGTACACGTGCTCCCCATCCTGAACCCCTTTCCCACCTCCCTCCCCATAGCATACCTCTGGGTCATCCTTGGGTAGCATATCCCCTTGGGTCATACACCAGCCCCAAGCATCCTGTATCCTGCATCAAACCTGGACTGGTGATTCGTTTCATATATGATATACATGTTTCAATGCCATTCTCCCAAGTCATCCCACCCTCTCCCTCTCCCACTGAGTCCAAAATACTGTTCTATACGTCTGTGTCTCTTTTGCTGTCTCACATACAGGGTTATCGTTACCATCTTTCTAAATTCCATATATATGCATTAGTATACTGTATTGGTGTTTTGGCTTTCTGGCTTACTTCACTCTGTATAATAGGCTCCAGTTTCATCCACCTCATTAGAACTGATTCAAATGTATTCTTTTTAATGGCTGAGTAATACTCCATTGTGTATATGTACCACAGCTTTCTTATCCATTCATCTGTGGATGGACATCTAGGTTGCTTCCATGTCCTGGCTATTAATAAACAGTGCTGTGATGAACATTGGGGTACACATGTCTCTTTCAGTTCTGGTTTCCTTGGTGTGTATGCCCAGCAGTGGGATTGCTGGGTCATAAGGCAGTTCTTTTTCCAGTTTTTTAAGGAATCTCCACACTGTTCTCCATAGTGGCTGTACTAGTTTGCATTCCCACCAACAGTGTAAGAGGGTTCCCTTTTCTCCACACCCTCTCCAGCATTTATTGCTTGTAGACTTTTGGATTGCAGCCATTCTGACATGTTCTATTTAATGGCCACACTCAAGAGAATATTCTGTTCTAAAAGACTCCCCGCAGAGGCTAACAGCTCCTGCCTCATTGAAAGCACCAGATAGGAGGATGGTCCCTCTAGAGCACTGGTTCTGAGTTAATATAAGAATGTGTGGATGAAGAGGCAGGCAGCCGCACGAACAGCCACATTTCTAGAAGTTTCTAAGCAGTGCGCAGGGCAGTTGTAGAGGGAGTAGGAATGAACAGGTGAAGGACCCGGGGTCGTGAGATTGTTGGGCTGGTGGAACCAGTGGCCGGGGAGGTTCTAGTCTGTCTGCCTCGTGGCAGCTTTATGTGATCACGCTACCCGGGCCTGGAATTGGGCCTCGCCAGCTGCCTCTAGACCATGGACCCGAGCAAAGTGAGCAAGCTTCGAGCTGTCGTGAAGATGTGTAAGCAGGACCAGAGTGTTCTGCACACCGAGAAAATGCACATCCTGGGGGAGTAGGTGGAGAGCATTGGGGGTAAAATACTACCTGCTGCTCATAAAACTCAATCGGAAGAAAATACCAAGGAAGAAAAAACAGATAATAAGAAGGTGGAGGAAAACAAAAAGACAGACAAACCCATCAAGTGAGGAAAGTGATCTAGAAATTGACAGTGAAGGTGATTGAACCAGATGCTGATGCCTCTCAGGAAATGGGAGATGAAAATGTAGAGATGACTGAGGAGATGATGGATCAGGCAAATGATAAAAAAGTGGCTGCCATTGATGCCCTAAATGATGGTGAACTCCAGAAAGCCATTGACTTGTTCACAGATGCCATCAAGGTAAATCCTGGTTTGGCAATTTTGTATGCCAAGTGAGCCAATGTCTTCATCAAATTAAGAAGTCAAAATGCTGCCATCTGAGACTGTGACAGCTATTGAAATAAATCCTGATTCAGCTCAGCCATACAAGTAAGTGACGGGGGAAAGCATGCAGACTTCTGGGCCATTGGGAAGAAGCTGCCCATGATCTTGCCCTTGCTTATAAGCTGGATTATGATGAAGATGCTAGTGCAGTGCTGAAGAAAGTTCAAACAAGGGCCCAGAAAATTGCTGAACATCGGAGAAAGTATGAGCGAAAACGTGAAGAGCCCAAGATCAGAGAAAGAGTAGAAAGGGTTAAGAAGGCTCGGGAAGAACGTGAGAGAGCCCAGAGGGAGGAAGAAGCCAGATGACAATCAGGTTCTCAGTATGGCTGTTTTCCAGGTGGCTTTCCTGGGGGAATGCCTGGTTATTTTCCTGGAGAAATGCCTGGAATGGGAGGGGGCATGCCTGGAATGCTGGGAAAGCCTAGGCTCAATGAAATTCTTAGTGATGCAGAGGTCCTTGCAGCCATGCAGGATCCAGAAGTTATGGTGGCCTTCCAGGATGTGACCCAGAACCCGGCAAATATGTCAAAATATCAGAGCAACCCAAAGGTTAGGAATCTCATCAGTAAATTGTTGGCCAAATTTGGAGGTCAAGCATAATGCCCTTCTGACATAAAGCCCCTGCTGGAGGAAAAGCAACTTAGATCACTTAATGGATGTTGCAGTGACACAAACCAGTGTACCGCTGACCTTCTCATAAAGAAAGCTGGGGTGCTTTGAAGATAATCCCTTCCCCTTTGCCCCAAATGCAGCTAAAAACATTTTACAGCAGTTTGCCATTAGGGTATTCATTCAGATAATGTTTTCCAACTAGAAATTAAAAACTTAAAGCAATTTTTAAACCTTAAAAATATTTAAAATTAAAAAATTAACCCCTACATTTTTCTTTACTAATCATTTTTATTTTTTCCTCTGAATTGATTAGGCAAGGAAGATACATCAGTATGGAAGATTTATTGTTCCAAGTTTGAGTGAAATAAAGATTTGTTAGTGGGAGGCTAATACAACATTTAAATAGATAAAGTCTGAGTTGGACATACAATTACTGAGGCATTTTGATTTTTCTTTTTAATTGCTTTGTTGTTATTATTTTAAATGATTTACTTCTGTAACTCTTGGGACCACCAGTGTTGCAGTAGGACCTGGGTAGGGGCTGGAAGTACTTGGCAGGGCAGCAGCCGTCTACTACATTTTATATCACATGTCCTCTTGTGCACATGCGTTTAAATCTTACACTGTGGTGAAGGGATAGTTTTTATAATGCTTCAGTAAAATTGGATTACTTAGCTGTGTTCTTGTCTGATATCTAAAATAAATGTTTCATATTTCCCCAAAAAAACCAAACTGGTTCTCAATGTGGAGTAAGCTGCAGATTAGATGAATGTGCTGCTGGGATATTGGGTGATGCCTACAGGCACTTCAGGTGGGCTAGAAGCCTGAATGAGGCAAGTCCTTTCTTGCAGTTTTAGCACCCACCTGTGTACAGAGGTTAACAGCGAGCCCCTGGAAGAGTAAAAATATGGTTTGCAAAGTCCCACCCCTAGAATCATAAGTATAGAATTTATTTCAGTTGAAAGATACTTAATCTGGCACAGATATAAATTTCCCAGTGTAGAGATTTTAAACACAGAAACTGTCTGACTTTCTGGTCCGGCCCTTGATCGGGAAGAGCAGGAGTCCCCTGAGATGTGGCGATATTTGGCTTGACTTGAGTCCCACAGAGTTAGGAATTTATACAGGTTTTTAAAATGTGTGTGTATTTCTTTGATTGTTTGTCTTTTTTTTGAAAGCATTATGTACTCTTTGTTCCATATTGTTAAATCCCCCACTTTGTTTAGTCGGCCCTCAAATCTCAGGAAAGACAGAACTGCATGCCTTCAAGTGGGGATTAGAGAGAGAATATGCCAAGGGAGAGAAGGTTGCCTGTCCTTGATGACCGTGCATCAGCCTTAAGGACACTGCTTCGTATACTACCAGAGCAAATTAAGAGACATGTTTATTCACCTAATGTGAATGCAGAGGTGTGAAGCTCTGCTGGGCGCTGAGGATTCCAGACTCTTAACCATGATGTATGAAAAGAGCTCTTGACTATAGAGTGGCCTTTTGGTCTGTGTTCTGCCACTTGATAGGTTTCTGTGCACATTTCTGAGGATTAAATGAAACTGTATAGTATGTGAACATCCAGGTCAATTTTAAGGATTAATCCAGTTGTCAATTCCTGCATCTTAGAGTTCTAACTAAATGCATCTAGCTTTCCAGTTCTTTAGGCTCTGAAAGTTCAATGTCCTGCCCAAAGTTTGGCCATTTATTAGTAGTGTAAGATCTTGAGGTTTCCTTTTGTGTATGTGGTTCTGGCATTGTACATGCTATAACCCAGACAAGGTCTTTTAGTTGCAAGCATTTTGCATGTTTACTGATTTTTATTGAGTTAGGAGTTTAGCAGCAAATGGTGTGCCCCACCTTGTTGGCCCTTGGTTTTCCCCCTCTTTTCTCATTTCTCTTTCATTGCTCCACTGCTTAGATCCTCTCGTGTCTGGTCAAATTGTGTTGCTCCTGTCCCCAAATCCTAGCAATTACTCACTCAGGCTTAGAATAAAGAACCCTGTTTCCCTAAATTAAGACCCATTTCCTTCCCTCAGTCAGCTCATGACACATACTATACTTTTTTCTTTTAAATCAACTTTAAATTTACATACAATTACATGTACTCATTTTAAGTGTACAGCTTGAGTTTTGACAAATGTGTACAGCTATGAAAGCACCATCTAAGTTAAGATTCAGAACATTCCATCACCCCAGCAGAACACTTAATTAAAAGATCATACTGTTTTGAAGTATGTTCTAAGTTTATATAGAAGGAATATTTTTCTACACTGTTAGATTTACAGCATCTTTTCCCCCAGATTTACAGTATCTTTTTCCCCATAGGCTTTGCTGTGACTTAATCTTTGTTCTGAATTTTAATTAAGGATTGTCTTGATGAAACATTATTACTTTGAAAATAGGGTTATTCACAATGCACATTCAGTTTCTTTAGTTTTCATGTTTTTTGTTTTTGATAAGTAGTACTTGCACGTTACAAAATTCAACAAAGGGGTACTCCTTGAAAAGTGTCCACACCCTCTGTGTCCCAGTCAGCGAATTCCTTTTCTCAAAGAAGCCGTTGTTTACTTGGACAATTTAAATCAGTTATTTTATGATTTTGTAACATTTTTTTGGTTCAGATGTATTTCTACATAATATATTAGCTCACGTTGCCAGCAGGCCCTCATTCCAGCATTTATATTCTTTAAATGTTTGATCACATTGTTTTAGAGACTCAGGCTGTCTGGATGAAGTGGATGAATTTCATCCAGTATTACTGTATACAGATGCTCTATCAAATAATACTTCGGCCTTAGTGTGTAAATTTGTGCCTATTTCAGTTATATTAAAATCTGAGTTGTGGTCGTTTTCTCCTCTGGCTAAATAGCACAGGACAAAATAAAATCTGAAATCACAGAAGAATAAAAAAAATTATATGTACTGAGTTATACTCCAGTTGCATCTCTTAAGATTATTTAACTTACAACCAAACCAATAATCTGTGAAATATTGAAATCTTTAACTTCACGTTAATTTGGTCTCTTGAGCAATTTTATTTCAAATTCTGCCAAAAACCCTTGAGGTAGAGGATGGAATCTTTAATATGTCAGCCAATTAGTATTGAGCAAATTATCATTATTAAAGTTGAGGAACCATAACTATAGGAGCCTCATGGTTGCTAAAGGGACAAGAGGAACTTAAGCCTGCTTTCTCCGGTGCTTAGTATCTGGTCCTTTTAAGTGCACAGCCTGAACTTGATACCTTCTGTACTTTTTACCTGCCAGAACTTTTCAGCAGAAGTTTGAGACAGTGTGTGAAGATTGGGTTTGAAGTTTTAAACAGTCTTTTTTCTGCGTACTCCAGCTGTGTACAGCCGCTGTCTGGCTCATTAAAGCCTTGAGCCTACCATTTTTGAAAGTTAGATCTGTTCATTCATTTGGAATGTGAGACACTGTGGTGCTCAGCCTCGGGACTGTAAACCTTAGTGCGTACGTGCTCAGTCGCTTCAGTCGCTTCAGTCATGTCCGACTCTTTGTGACCCTGTGGACCGTAGCCCACCTGGCTTCTTTGTCCAAGGGATTCTCCAGGCAAGAATACTGGAGTGGGTTGCCATGCCCTCCTCCAGGGAATCTTACCGAGGTGGGAATTGAACCTGCGTCTCCTATGTCTCCTGCATTGGCAGGCAGGTTCTTTACTGCTAGCTTCACCTGGGAAGCCTATAAAGCTTAGACCTGGGCCTTGACCTGTAGGAGCTGGTGTGGCTTGGAGACTGGCAGTAGGGTGGCAGGGCGTGTCAGGGGTGCCCTTCTGGAGGAGGCGCACCCCTGCTTTGCAGCAATATTAAGTAGCATTTAGTCAATTGCTTACCTGTTACGTGACAATTGACTTTCAAAATGGTAGGAATGCTGCTCTGTGGGCAGAATAATGTCTTATGGCTTAGATCTACTTCCTAATTCTCAGGAGCTAAAGGATTTTGTCTATGTGGAGACGTGGTAGGAGTATAGAGTCTGGGGCCAGGCTCTCTGCACTTGATCTCTAGCCCTGCCAGATACTAGCTTGGACATCCTCACCTGACCTCTCTTGCTTCTTTATCTGGTTAAATATACTAATCTTGGTCTAGGGTGGTGGGGAGGGTTAGAGTGCAGAAAACAGAGCCTAATGCAGAAAACAGAGCCTAATGTTATTCTGAGCCTTATTTAATATTGCAGATTACTGTTTGCTGATTTTGCAAAGATACTGCCTCTCTGTAAGTCTAAAAAGAATGAACATGTTTTGTATGGGAAAGCTATGATTATCATTTCATGTTCAACAAAATAGATGATATTAAACATAGCTCTCTGAAGTGGGGCATAGATTTTTAAAGAAGAGCAAATTTTCATTTGTCAACAGTAGGAAAATGGGATGTTTGGGATAATCATATATTTTGATTTTATTAGAATTATATATATATATAGAGAGAGAGAGAAGAAGAGCTAATTTTGCATGTGTTAGTCAGTACTGAACTATTTTTACAAAGGCTAAACTGAAGTTTTATTCTTTAACCCAGAGTGTTTAGGATCTTGCGCTGCATAACTTCACGGGGTGCCCCTCGTACAGACTGAGCGGCACGTTCTTGGAGTTGTGCAGTGTGGCACAACTTGTTAAAGGATGCTTATTTGGAGGAGGCAGAACTCTTAATATCTGATTGTTTCCTCATTTATCATACAGTTGCATGCACAGTGTGAAAAAAACTTAATTTTTCCTTTCTGGTGGTTTGGATTTCAGACAAAACTGTGTCAGTGAGACAGTTGGATTGAGAGGGCAAATCTGGAGCAAATGTAATTTGTTTTTGTTTGCCTCACTGAAAATTTCATCTACTCTGCCTCCATCTGTCTTCTTGTCTGTTAATATCAACAGAGGCCTTTGCTGTTAGTGGAGTCCTCAAGCTTTTAGCACTTGAATTTTCCTGTGATTGCTGTGTTTGAAACCTGAAGTAACTAGTAATCAAGGGAAAGGATTGACTAGACGATGTCTAGTAGTGGTAGAGGGGAAGGCAATGGCACCCCACCCCAGTACTTTTGCCTGGAAAATCCCATGGATGGAGGAGCCTGGTAGGCTCCAGTCCATGGGGTCGATAACAGTTGGACACGACTGAGCGACTTCACTTTCACTTTTCACTTTCATACATTGGAGGAAATGGCAACCCACTCACAGTGTTCTTGCCTGGAGAATCCCAGGGACAGGGGAGCCTGGTGAGCTTCCGTCTATGGGGTCGCACAGAGTCGGACATGACTGAAGCGACTTAGCAGCAGCAGCAGTGGTAGAGGTGTAGCTGCTAGCTGGTAGGCCAGCCGGGAGAAGGGCCTGTTTATGTCGTTTGGCTTGCAAAGAATATTCATTATCTATAAAGCAACCAGGAAAGTACCATGCAGTGACATAATAAATGAAAAAGTGTAAACGTATTAAGCCGTTTCTAAGGACTTTTGTCTTTATCAGAACAAATATGTGCTGGAATATTAACCAGATTTTGGTTATTAGGAGTATGGCAATTAAAAAAATTTTTTTTTCTTTTAATGAGCAGGTAAAATAATCTTGGGGGGAAAGCAGGTACTATAAGCAACACATTTCTTCCTTATTTAGATATTTAAGCATTGGCATAGATGCTGGGGATATAATACTGTATGCATAATATCCCTTTTCTCAACAGGAAAGATGAAATATTGAGTATTGAACAGTGATTACAAGGTTAAAGAGAATTACAGAAGGGGACTTTCCAGTAGAAGGAAGCATACAGCAGTAAGATTTAACCCATTCCAATAATGAAATGTTCAGCTAAGTTTAGTGCTAGAGAGAACCTTAGAAATGTCTAAGGGACCATGTTTTAGTAGGTGGAGGAGGTAAATGAATTTGTATGGTTTTATACAATTAGAACTGGAATTAAATTCAGATTCTTAGCTCTAAAGTTTTTTCCCTAGTAGGTACACCAGGCTGCCTAGTTGAAGTTAGCTGTCTAATGTGAAGTTTAGATCAGATCAGATCAGATCAGTCGCTCAGTCGTGTCTGACTCTTTGCAACCCCATGAACTGCAGCACGCCAGGCCTCCCTGTCCATCACCAACTCCTGGAGGTCACTCAGACTCACATCCATCTTGTCAGTGATGCCATCCAGCCATCTCATCCTCTGTCGTCTCCTTTTCCTCTTGGCCCCAATCCCTCCCAGCATCAGAGTCTTCTCCAATGAGTCAACTCTTTGCATGAGGTGGCCAAAATACTGGAGTTTCAGCCTGAGCATCATTCCTTCCAAAGAAATCCCAGGGCTCATCTCCTTCAGAATGGACCGGTTGGATCTCCTTGCAGTCCAAGGGACTCTCAAGAGTCTTCTCCAACACCACAGTTCAAAAGCATCTATTCTTCGGCGCTCAGCCTTCTTCACAGTCCAGCTCTCACATCCATACATGACCACAGGAAAGACCATAGCCTTGACTAGGCGAACCTTTGTTGGCAAAGTGATGTCTCTGCTTTTGAATATGCTATCTAGGTTGGTCATAACCTTCCTTCCAAGGAGTAAACGTCTTTTAATTTCATGGCTGCAGTCACCATCTGCAGTGATTTTGGAGCCCAGAAAAATAAAGTCTGACACTGTTTCCACTGTTTCTCCATCTATTTCCCATGTAGTGATGGGACCAGATGCCATGATCTTCGTTTTCTGAATGTTGACCTTTAAGCCAACCTTTTCACTCTCCACTTTCACTTTCATCAAGAGGCTTTTTAGCCCCTCTTCACTTTCTGCCATAAGGGTGCTGTCATCTGCATATCTGAGGTTATTGATATTTCTCCCAGCAATCTTGATTCCAACTTGTGTTTCTTCCAGTCCAGCATTTCTCATGATGTACTCTGCATAGAAGTTAAATAAGCAGGGTGACAATATACAGCCTTGATGTACTCCTTTTCCTATTTGGAACCAGTCTGTTGTTCCATGACCAGTTCTAACTGTTGCTTTCTGACCTGCATACAGATTTCTCAAGAGGCAGATCAGGTGGTCTGGTATTCCCATCTCTTTCAGAATTTTCCACAGTTTATTGTGATCTACACAGTCAAAGGCTTTGGCATAGTCAATAAAGCAGAAATAGATGTTTTTCTGGAACTCTCTTGCTTTTTCCATGATCCAGCGGATGTTGGCAATTTGATCTCTGGTTCCTCTGCCTTTTCTAAAACCAGCTTGAACATCAGGAATTCACGGTTCACATATTGCTGAAGCCTGGCTTGGAGAATTTTGAGCTCCCTCTTTAAAGGCCCTTAAACTTGGTAGAAGTTCTTTGATAAAGAGATTAGCCAGGTTCAGTGTTCTCCTCCTCTGACCCTGCTTAATTCGCAGAGATAGCTGCTGCTTAACCTCTTTACCCCCAACCCAGGCCATTAGCTCTTAACCTTTACTTTCTTTTCTAATTTAGACTTTATTTTTAGCAAGCAGTGAAAGCCAGCTTTAGCTGTTTTAATCCACAGTAGTATTTACTGGGTTATGATATATGTAACACAGTCTTCAGGAGCGCCAAAGGGAGAGGCAGCTAGGAACAAGGCTTGGACTCATGTCACTGACTTCACTGCGGACGTTGCCTGCATCACACACCACAGTGTGATTGCTGATGCCACACTTGGCTGTCTATGGGTAACTCCTGCTGTTCGTTCCAGAAGGGATCCTTATTTCGTATCTTTAGTTTCTGAAGCACAGGTTTTGAATGAGCCTGGGTCTCACATGCTGGGTTGCAAGAGAGTTAGGAAATAAGAATAAAGCTTCTGTTGAGGCAGGTGAGGATCTATGAAGGTTGGGGAGTGTAATCTCCAAATATATGGGTGTTCTAGCTGTTGGGTAAAGGAATGACATTGCTGTCGGGTAAAGGAATGATGAATGTCTTCTGTGAATCTCTTTTTGCCTTATGGTGCCAGGCAGGCCTGCTACTGCTAAATCGCTTCAGTCGTGTCCGACTCTGTGCGACCCCATAGACGGAAGCTCACCAGGCTCCCCTGTCCCTGGGATTCTCCAGGCAAGAACACTGGAGTGGGTTGCCATCTCCTTCTCCAATGCATGAAAGTGAAAAGTGAAAGTGAAGTTGCTCAGTCGTGTCCGACTCTTAGCGACCCCATGGACTGGAGCCTACCAGGATCCTCCATCCATGGGATTTTCCAGGCAAGAGTACTGGGGTAGGGTGCCATTATGTGTGACCATATATAATTTTTTTTTTTTCCTGTAACAATTACTTCAAATTTTTGCATTCTCCTCAAGCTCTCAATCTGAACGTTGCACTGAGGCGGAGGAGGGGAAGGTATGAACAAATGGGGAATTTTTATCATTGCTTAATAGTGAACCAATTTATAGATAAATGGCTAAGCTTACACATACGGGCTTTAAAATGAATTTCCAACTTCAAACAATGAGTTAAAGCTTGAAGAAGGAAACCCATAGTCTAGATCATTTTTAACTTATCTTAATTCTTTGAAATGTTACAAGTTCACTGGTTTTTGCTGGTGTAGCATCATTCATAATTAGTGTTCACCATACAGGAACAGGCATTCAAAAATTTTCCCTATTTCTATTCAGGATGAATTCAGAAGACACCCTTACACGTCCCCTCACAGAATCTTAAATATGTGAGTTTTTGTTTGTTTGTTTACAGTTTATTAACAGTGCCTTACGTGCCTTGGCACAAGAGCAACCCCAGTGATGAGGTTTTACTGTTTTTCAGCCCTCCCCTCATTCAGAGTTCCAAGATACCATTCTGAAGACAGAATTCGTTAAGACAGTTACGTCATTCACATCATTAAAGGCTTATTTTTATTTTTTGTGCTACAGTCAGTCCAGGCCATGAAGTTTACGGCATCCATCAAATAAGAAATCAGGAGAAATGGAGAAACAGCTTCTATGAGTCTACTCATGTCTAATTACAGTGCTGGGTATTCAAAGGACATTTTTACCACCAAGAATTTCATGAGTGTTACATGAAGGAGTAGTTGATACCGTCTTTAACTGTGATGTCAATATTTACAAATCTTATGGAAAAAAACGAAGGGAAAAAAAAGATGGAGATGTAAAGTTTCCAGAAAACAAAGTGTCTTTAGAAACAGCCAAGAAAAAATATGCCCAGATCTAGTCCTGTTGTCCATATAGTGTCTCTAACTCAAACCTGAACCTACTCCAAGACCTTCACATTCCCATTCTAAAATGCATCTTTAAAAGACTGACTTAAGTATACTTTATGAAATTTTAAGTCAAGAGCAGTGTATGCTTTATACTTATGTTGAAATAAATTCCTGGGGTGGGAGGGGGCAACGGACTTTCTTACTCAGAGTTAGTTGATACAGTAATACTATGAGCAAAATAAGGAATTAATACATTTGTTAGTAAGTTTGTATTTCAGAGTCACAAGAACATTTCAGAGCACAATGATTTGTGCAGTATGAGAGATAAAATGGCTTACCATGTAACAGATAGTTTGAGGTCAAAATTATGTATGCCTTTCCATCTCCAGGGGACCTTCCCAACCCAGGGATCGAACCCAGTCTCCCACATTGCAGGTGGATTCTTTACCAGCTGAGTCACCAGGGAAGCCCAAGAATACTAGAGTGGGTAGCCTATCTCTTCTCCAGCGGATCTTCCCAACCTAGGAATTGAACTGGGGCCTCCTGCCTTGCAGGCCGATTCTTTACCAACTGAGCTATCAAGGGAGCCAAAATTATAAATGTCAGTTTTTAAATCAAATATCGCATATTTTTTTTACCTTATTTATTTTAATAAGACTATATACTTTTTCAGTTGACAGTCCCAAAAGAAAAATAAAGGTGACATAGTTTAATTTCCTTTTTTCATGAAGCACTTCTACATCACTGTGAAGCCTTTCCTTAACTTCTGTGCTATTTTATTGTCATGACAAACATTTGAGATTTACTGTTGTTACACTGTAATGGTTACTCTTTTTCTTTTTTAATTTTATTTTGGTTGTTCCAGGTCTTAGTTGCAGAGAGGGAAATCTTTGTTGCTGTGTGCATGATCAAACAGAGATCTGATCTGAGCAGAGATCTCAGATCTGCATGATCTGAGCAGATCGAACCCCAGGACCCCCACTTTGGGAGCTCAGAGTCTTTTAGCCACTGACCACCAGGGAAGTCCCTGTCAGTGGTCACTCTTAGTTCATTATTTTCCTCATGTGTAGAATGGGTCTGAGGATTAAATGAGTTAATGATACATTTCAAACATCAGGATTTGACCTAGTTTGTTTTTATTACTTGAACTTTTCTATTCTCTGTGACTCAGGGAACTTTGCTTGATAAGTGCATGGAGCCCCGACCTTGTGGAGTTTACTGACTAGTGGTGGGGCAGACTGCAGCATGTTGTGCGTTTAGTGAGGGACAGTAGACGAGGGAATCAAGGAATTCAGCCTAACAGCTTTCCTTGGTGGATGCACAGTTTGTTCGTAAGAATTTTCAGATTTTTGTCCACTGTCAGTGATTGAAATAATTGTACATGCCGTTCCTGGGGTGGAAGTTACTAACACAGCAGGTATGGTAATCCTTCTCATCAGCTCTGTGTGGAACCTGAGTGTGCTTGCTTTTATTCCTGGAAGAAACCCTATATTTAGCACTTAAAGCTACCATTTGCTAGCTGGAATGCCCATCTTCAAATAGTGTAGGGTCCAACAAGTTAACCAAAGTATTGTGCTAGTTATAATAAGAGGAGTGGAGGTAATTAATGCACAGGAAACTGGGAGTACAGGGGAGATGCTTTCAGACTAATTCAGACCTGAAGGAATAAGTTGATCAGGTATACTTAGCCTTTGAAAAGTCCTGCTTTGACTCCTAAGTCTCATTCCTTTTCACTGAACTTAACACCAAAGTATCAATCTGGTCTTGAGTAGAGGAGAAAAATTAAACCAGATGTCTTGTGCAACTCATCCCATCCTATCTCTTGGGTATTATTCTAAGTAGAATGGGTATTACTTTCCTAACAGTTACTTAGTAGTCTGACGGGAAATAAAGTTTTTGAACAAAGTGTGATACTTTGGCCTAAAATCTAAGATTTAGTCCTTAGTATCCAGAGCCTTTGAAACAATTACCTCCATTTTTCCTTTTCTGAATATACCACCTAAAAACAAGTACGTGGGAGTAGAAGAAGGGAGAAAAAGGAGGAAGAGGAGGGTGTGCCTTGAGAATCATCATTCTCATCTAAGTTTAGAATAAGCCGTTTTTAAAAAATGGTGAGTTAGGATAACATGATTAATTTTTATGATCGTCAGATTTTTCATTTACCAAGGAAAAGGAATTGAAAATAGATGATGTCTTATATCCACTAGAGGGTAGTGTGAGCCATAAAAATTAAAATTATTTCTCACTGATTAACCTGTTTCATCATGAATTTGCCTTGTTTGAATCAATTTTTCTCCATGCAGTGTTTTTTAATTGCTATAAGTCATCATTTTCAAATACAGCCTTATGACTGTAACAAACAGTAACACACATTCTTGTCTCTAGTGATTCAGATGTTGTGACTTTGCTCTTTTTTTGTGTTTTTTTTTTTTTTTTGTCTGTACCCTCTGGCTTGTGGGATCTTAGTTCCCTGACCAGGGACTGAACCTCTGCCCTTTGGAGTAAAAGCACCCAGTGTTAACCATTGCAGCACCAAGGAATTACCCTGACATTACTTGTTTGTGAAGAATTTTCTGAGGGGAAAATAGGGCTTCCCTAGTGGCTCAGATGCTAAAGAATCCACCTGCAATGTGGGAGACCTGGGTTTGATCCCTGGGTTGGGAAGATCCCCTGGAGGAGGGCATGGGAACCCACTCCAATATTCTTGCCTAGAGAATTGCTATGGACAGAGGATCCTGTGGTGTTGGAGAAGACTCTTGAGAGTCCCTTGGACTGCAAGGAGATCCAACCAGTCCATTCTAAAGGAGATCAGTCCTGGGTGTTCTTTGGAAGGAATGATGCTGAAGCTGAAACTCCAGTACTTTGGCTACCTCGTGCAAAGAGCTGACTCATTGGAAAAGACTCTGATGCTGGGAGGGATTAGAGGCAGGGGGAGAAGGGGACAACAGAGGATGAGATGGCTGGATGGCATCACCAACTCGATGGACGTGAGTCTGAGTGAACTCTGGGGGTTGGTGATGGACAGGGAGGCCTGGCGTGCTGCGGTTCATGGGGTCGCAAAGAGTCGGACATGACTGAGCAACTGAACTGAACTGAATACAATGAGGAAGTTGAGCAGAACTTTGGTTTTGTTCCTAAGGCAGCTAGAATACATATGGTCACTTCTACAATGAGACATAAGTGTTTGTAAAATTTATTGTGTTAATAAGCAAAATCATATGATAAAAATCATAGAGCTCATGGATAAGATATTAGGGGCATAATACTCAAAAAGCATTGGTTATGTTTTTTAAATGCCCACTTAAATGTCAAGGGTGAACTTGCAGATGCCCTCAAATAATTTACAGTTGTGTTTATAATGAAAAATTGATCTTTGCTTTATTGATAATCTCTCAAAAGAATTCTCTGTTAATATTTTAGAGTCATTTAAAGATATAGTGGCAGGTTGCAGTAGACAGAGTAGGCATCACTGAGGCATTTCTCATTTCATGACTTAAGATAAGAAATTGAAGAGTTATTTAGTATACTCAGATGAGTTAAAAGATTCACAATTGCAGTTTTGTGTTTCAGAGAATATTCTAAATGGGGGAAAATCTAATTGCTGCAGGTATAACATGTTGGGGGTTTACATGCAAAGTATGTTAGTTTCTCAGTTGTGTTGGACTCTTTGCAACCCCGTGGACTGCAGCCCGCCAGGCTCTTCTGTCCATTGGGTTCTCCAGGCAAGAATACTGGAGTGGGTAGCCATTCCCTTCTGCAGGGGATCTTCCCCACCCAGGGATTGAACTCCAGATCTCCCGCATTGCAGGCAGATTCTTTACCGTCTGAGCCATTAGGAGGTGTATATATGAATAGTTAATAAATGGGGCAACTTTTCATACACGCAGATTACCACTCTTTCTAAAAATACTGTTATCTAAAATTTTACAGTACATAATTAATTACCATAGAACATGTGAGACCTTATACTATTTCATAGTGAAGTGAAAGTTGCTCAGTTGTGTCCAACTCTGCAACCCCATGGACTGTAGCCTGCCACACTCCTCTGTCCATGGAATTCTCCAGGCCAGAATACTGGAATGGGTAGCTATTACCTTCTCCAGGCAGTCTTCCCATTCTAGGGATAGAACCCAGGTCTCCTGCATTGCAGGCAGATTCTTTACCAGCTGAGCCACCAGGGAAGTGTACACACACTATTATTGAATCTAAAAACAGAAGTCCTAATTAATGGAGTTTAGTGTTATTATTTACAGTGATGTCACTCTGGGATTAGCTCTTTGAGTCCCAATAGAGCTATTGATAATCAGATCAATTTGATGTTATTTAATTCCTTTGAAAGTATTTGTAGCATGAACTGCTGTATGCCTTCGGTAAAATGAGATATTTTCCTTGAGACCTAATCTTGTTGCCACTTAAATTCATATTCTGCTTTTATGTACTTCCCTTTCTATTTTTTAGTAACCAGTTTTCTAAACATAGTCTACGTTACTTTCTATTTTGCATGGCCTAACTTGAGTTATACTTGAGATTCAGTCCCAGGATTGCTTTTAAACAGATAGGATCACAAAATGCAATTAAAAGTTACTCTGTTTTCTTTAAAAATGAATACTGTTGTTTAATAAATCTTGAGACTTGTTTTTGTGCTTTGTTCTTACCCTGTATTATTTTTGAGTTGGTTATGTGTGGACTGGCCTCCATATGTGACTTCATTTGTCAGGTTGTTTTACAATGTTATCTCATAGCAATTCTACATAAGAGGTAATGTTAACTATATAGCTGAGGAAGCTGAAGCTCAGAGCAGTGTACATTTCTGCAGAAATGTAGTTAAGTGAGGCAGTAATAATTTGAACCTGTTGTTTCTAACACTTGAAGACTACTTCGCTGTCCTTCTGCCAAAGGATAGTATAAAACTAGGATGTGTCTCAAGTTAACTGTGTGTGAGTAGTAGCAGAAGGATTTTAGTTTCTACCCAGTTTTTGCCTTTTTAGGGAAAAAAAATCGACAGTTTCTGTGGGGGAGGGTTGTTCCATTTGGTTTGGGTTTTATTCTTTTTTTCCTCCTGTAATTTATGCTGTGGGTTTGGGAAATCAGTGCTGGGTAATCAAATAATTATGCACGGGTATTCATTATATCAAAATCCATTAGAACTTGAGAGCACATAAAAACTATTTCAAAAAGTTTTGCATAGCCAAGAGCTTATTCTAGAATGCGTTCCGATTAAATCTGATACATGATCAGGTCACATGATACATTTAATATGTTGTTCTTAAGAAAGAGTGTCTGATTTTGAGGGTGAACTGAAGATGAGGAAGTGAAGCTCCATCTGCCTGTGACAGTTGTACCGAGTGATTTTGAACCTATTTTCGGATGTGATCTGGGAAGCTTTTCTGCCAGCTTTTTATAGCTTTGAATAGAGCTGCTACTATTTTGTGTAACCAGGGAGTGGTGTTTTGGGACTCTTGGACCCCAGCTTTTTTTCCCCAGCCTCTCTCTTGATGACTTTCTAAAAACATGAAGAATTGGGATAAAACAAAAGGAGGATGGAGGTGAGGAGTCAAAATTCAAGGAATTTTACCATCCCTTTTTTCATTCCTTTACGCCTAATATTCATCCTAATATCTTTACTTTTCCTCCTAAAAGTGAAGACCAGACTCCTGTTCTAGTTAACATTTTGGAAGACTTCCTAAGATGGGAGGCTTCTTTATTGCCTCTTGAGATTTTTAATGCTCCAAAAATGTTTGACTTTGAATCTAAAGAATATTTTGTTGAAAGTAGTTTATAGCATTTCAGTTTTTTATTTGCTCTGGCATTGAAATGATTGAAATCAAGCAAGCTCGTCTTGAAGCATTACTCTAAATGGCTATGAGTTTAACACATTTTGGAAAAGAATTTGATTTTATGCCTGCATCTTATGACTATTTCAGTATATAACTGTGCTGACAGAGAACTCTTTTCTAGCATATGCATTACAGGCTGTAGATGAAGTAGTGTAAGGTATATAATTTTTCTCAAGTGAAAGCAGTATAGTATTCTCATTCATTGTTTTTCATATCTAGAAGCTTAAATACTGCAGTGTTCTAAGTATTTTTGACTACACATACATATTCAAAATGTTGAAAATGTATTGTGCACTCAGTTGCTCAATCATGTCCAACTTTCTGCAACCCTGTGGATTGTAGTTGGCCAGGCTCTTCTGTCCAAGGGATTCTGCAGGCAAGGCTACTGAAGCCATTCCCCTCTCCAAGGGATCTTCCCGACCCAGGGACTGAACTCTGCGTCTCCTCCATTGGCAGGTAGATTCTTTACCACTGAGCCACCAGGAAAGCACTAACTACTCATGCGTAATTGACTGTAGATACATCAATACGTTTTTAGAGGGTGATACAATTAACATTACCATGGGAAGTTGTTAGAGCTTAAATTTGACCAACTTCTGGTTGTTGTTATCATTCACATTTTATTCTGTTAGAGTTTTGTTCCAACCTTGTATATATATTATAAACATAAAATTTTCAAAAATGATGCATCACAAAATTTTGAGTAAAGAGTTTTCTAGTGAATTTTATGTAGATGTTTTTCTTGTCAGCCTAGCGACATATATACTAATGTCTCAGATGATCGTTCCTCAGAATATAGTTCTGATTAAGATGATACAAATATTAGACCAACAAAAAGAAAACCTTAATGATTGATTCTGATACAAAAAGTGAAAATGAAGCTCACATTGCTGGAGTGAGCTCTTTTGCTTATATAGAAGAGTGAACTGAAGAAATTTTGTGAAAATTATAAGACTTTTCAGCTGTGTCAGTTGTAACTATTGAATGTAATAACCTACATAGTATTAGTGAAATAATTAATTTTTGGCCAGCCAAGAGAAATATCGCCAGTCACAGCCCTTAGTTTCTGCAAAAATCCCCTGGTCAATAATGAGCTAATATATAAAACTATACATACTATTGTCAGTTTATGTATTAAATATTAATACTTTTCTGACTACATATTTATAAATATAGATTATTTCTCCTTGTACCTGAGTGGATTCTTTTTCTTGTGTTGTGTGCATCCTGCTTTGAATAAAAACTGCTTTAAAGTTAAAGATGGAATTTCTGATGGTTTATTCCTTGTTCTTTGTATCATTGAATAGATTCATGATTCAGCCAGTGTTTATGGAACATCTGTAGTACTGCACACTGTTCCAAAGCTGAGGATTCAGCAGTAAATGCAACAAACACAAATCCCCCCTTCCGAACAAAATAAGAGAGATATAGTACGTTTAGAGCCCTAGAGATAAAACTATGTAGGGGGTGAGAAGGAGCAGGGCTAGAGGGAGGGTGTGGGAATAGGGTGGAATGGTGTTTGCAGATTCAATTATGGAGGCTTCACTGAGAAAGCATATCTGAATGGAGATCTTGGGATCTGACGGAGTTAACACTTAGTGGAGTTCAGTTCAGTTGGTCAGTCATGTCCGACTCTTTGCACCCGCATGGGCTTCAGCACACCAGGCCTCCCTGTCCATCACCAACTCCTGGAGTTTACTGAAAGTCATGTCCATTGAGTCGGTAATGCCATCCAACCATCTCATCCTCTGTCATCCCCTTATCCTCCCGCCTTCAATCTTTCCCAGCAACAGGGTCTTTTACAATGAGTCAGTTCTCCCCATCAGGTGTCCACAAAGTATTGGAGTTTCAGCTTCAACATCAATCCTTCCAATGAATATTCAGGACTGATTTCCTTTAGGATGGACTAGTTGGAACTCCTTGCAGCCCAAGGGACTCTCAAGAGTCTTCTCCAACACCACAGCTCAAAAGCATCAATTCTTCGGCGCTCAGCTTTCTGCACAGTCCAACTCTCACATCCATACATGACTACTGGAAAAACCATAGCCTTGATTAGACAGACCTTTGTTGGCAAAGTAATGTCTCTGCTTTTTAATATGCTATCTAAGTTGGTCATAACTTTCCTTCCAAGGAGTAGGCGTCTTTTAATTTCATGGCTGCAGTCACCATCTACAGTGATTTTGGAGCCTCAAAAAATAAAGTCAGCTACTGTTTCCCCATCTATTTGCCATAAAGTGATGGGACCGGATGCCATGATCTTTGTTTTCTGAATGTTGAGCTTTAAGCCAACTTTTTCACTCTCCTCTTTCACTTTCATCAAGAGGCTCCTTAGTTCTTCTTCACTTTCTGCCATAAGGGTGGTGTCATCTGCATATCTGAGGTTATTGATATTTCTCCCGGCAATCTTGATTCCAGCTTGTGCTTCATCCAGCCCATGGCATCTCATGATGTGCTCTGCATATAAGTTAAAAAAGCAGGTGACAATATACAGCCTTGACATACTCCTTTCCTGATTTGGAACCAGTCTGTTGTTCTATGTCCAGTTCTAACTGTGGCTTCCTGACCTGCATACAGATTTCTCAAGAGGCAAGTCAGGTGGTCTGGTATTCCCATCTCTTTCCACATTTTCCACAGTTTATTGTGATCCACACAGTTAAAGGCTTTGGCATAGTCAATAAAGCAGAAATAGATGTTTTTCTGGAACTCTCTTGCTTTTTCGATGATCCAGCGGATGTTGGCAATTTGATCTTTGGTTCCTCTGCCTTTCCTAAAACCAGCTTGAACATCTGGAAGTTCACGGTTCACATATTGCTGAAGTCTGGCTTGGAGAATTTTGAGCATTACTTTACTAGCATGTGGGATGAGTACAGTTGTGGTTAGTTTGAGCATTCTTTGGCATTGCCTTTCTTTGGGATTGAAATGAAAACTGACCTTTTCCAGTCCTGTGGCCACTGCTGCGTTTTCCAAATTTGCTGGCATATGGAGTGCAGCACGTTCGCAGCATCATCTTTTAGGATTTAAAATAGCTTAACTGGAATTCCATCAAGTCCCCTATCTTTTGTTTGTAGTGATGCTTCCTAAGGCCCTCTTGACTTCACATTCCAGGATGTCTGGCTCTAGGTAGTGATCATACCATTGTGATTATCTGGGTTGTGAAGGTCTTTTTTGTATAGTTCTTCTGTGTATTCTTGCCACGTCTTAATATCTTCTGCTTCTGTTAGGTCCATACCATTTCTGTTCTTTATTGAGCCCATTTTTGCATGAAGTTTTCCCTTGGTATCTCTGATTTTCTTGAAGAGATCTCTAGTCTTTCACCTTCTATTGTTTTCCTCTATTTCTTTGCACTGATCACTGAGGAAGGCTCTCTTACCTCTCCTTGCTATTCTTTGGAACTCAGCATTCAAATGGGTGTGTCTTTCCTTTTCTCCTTTGCTTTTCGCTTCTCTTCTTTTCACAGGTATATGTAAGGCCTCCTCAGACAGCCATTTTGCTTTTTTGCATTTCTTTTTCTTGGGGATGGTCTTGATCTGTCTCCTGTACAGTGTCATGAACCTCTGTCCATAGTTTATCAGGTACTCTATCAGATCTAATCCCTTGAATCTGTTTCTCACTTCCACTGTATAATCATAAGGGATTTGATTTAGGTCATACCTGAATGGTTTAGTGGTTTTCCCTACTTTCTTCAATATAAGTCTGAATTTGGCAATAAGGAGTTCATGATCTGAGCCACAGTCAGCTCCCGGTCTTGTTCTTGCTGACTGTATAGAGCTTCTCCATCTTTGGCTGCAAAGAATATAATCAATCTGATCTTGGTATTGACGATCTGGTGATGTCCATGTGTAGAGTCTTCTCTTGTGTTGTTGGAAGAGGGTGTTTGCTATGACCAGTGCGTTCTCTTGGTAAAACTGTTAGCCTTTGACATGCTTCATTTTGTACTCCAAGGCCAAATTTGCCTGTTAATCCAGGTGTTTCTTGACTTCCTGCTTTTGCAGTCCAGTCCCCTATAATGAAAAGGACATTTTTATTGGGTGTTAGTTGTAGAAAGTCTTGTAGGTCTTTATAGAACTGTTCAATTTCACCTTCTTCAGCATTACTGGTCATGGCATAGACTTGGATTACCGTGATATTGAATGGTTTGCCTTGTAAACAGAGATCATTCTGTTGTTTTTGAGATTGCATCCAAGTACTTCATTTCGGACTCTTTTGTTGACTATGAGGGCTACTCCATTTCTTCTAAGGGATTACTGCCCGCAGTAGTAGATATAATGGTCTGAGTTAAATTCACCCATTGCAGCCCATTTTAGTTCACTGATTCCTAGAATGTTGACATTCACTCTTGCCATCTCCTGTTTGACCACTTCCAACTTGCCTTGATTCATGGACCTAACATTCCAGGTTCCTATGCAATATTGCTCTTTACAACATTGGACCTTGCTTCTATCACTAGTCACATCCACAACTGGGTGGAGTTTTTGCCTTGGCTGCATCCCTTCATTCTTTCTGGAGTTATTTCTCCATTGATCTCCAGAACCATATATTGGGCACCTACCGACCTGGGGAGTTCGTCTTTCAGTGTCCTCCTATCTTTTTGCCTTTTCATTCTGTTCATGGGGTTCTGAAGGCAAGAATACTGAAGTGGTTTGCCATTCCACTTAGGGGAAAAGGAAAGCAAAGCCCCTGAGGGAGGAGTATGCGTGACAGGTTGAAGAAGCACAAAGCAGCTAGCCTTACTTTAACAAAGCAGATGAGGAGGGCGGTAAGAGTTGGGAAGCATAGCTGAAGATGACTAAGAGGTAGGTGGAATAAATGTATTCTTTTGAGGGGGAGGTTATAAGGACTTTGATTTTTAAAAGGTCTGTGGAATACAGACTAGGTAGGGGCTGGGGGAGTCAAGGTTAGAAGCAGGCAGAATAAGTTAGCTGGCTGTTGCAGCCTGCTGGGTAAGAAATGGTGGTGGCTTGGATCAGAAGTCTAGCAATGGAGTGATGATCAGAAGTATAGCAGTGTCCAGTCATGGGTAGATTCTGAAGTTTAAGCCAACAGGATTTGCTGATCAGATTGGATGGGTGAGGTATGAAGGAAGAATTGGATCAGTTGGAAGGATGGACTTCTGATTGACTCAGTGACTGCTCTGAGGAGGAGCAGGTTAAGGGTGAGAAAGGTCATGCTAAGTTTGGGATGGTTACTAGAGATTCAAGAGTAGCTGTGGAGCACAGGGTTATGAATAGAAGGATGATTCAGGGAGAAGTCTCTGCAGAATATGCATTTGGGGAGGCTTCATACACGGAGTTGATTGATTATTTAAATTCATCAGACTAGATGAGATCACTTTGGAGTGTGTAGGCAGAGTAGAAGACCTCAGACAGAGCCCTTGTGCCTTCTATAGTGTAGTGTTGGCATGAGGTTGATACCATGCATCTAGGAAGAACGCCAGGAGACAGTGGCTGCAGGAGCTGGATAAAGCCTTGCAAGGAGAGCACAAACCAGCTGGGTAAGATGGTGCTTTTAAGTCAGTTAAAGTGAAGGTTCAACGTTAGCCATTTGATTTAACCATGTGGGACTCAATGATGACCTCAACAAGCAAGCTGGCAGCTAAAGCCTGCTTCGAGAGTTGTGTTCAAGACCAGAGCAGAGGAGGGAGGTTGGAGACATGCAAGTTTAGATGACTTTCAAAGAGGAGTAAAGCAATGGGGCAGCAGCGAGGGGCAGGGTTGCGTCGAGTCAAGTCAGGGTCATTTCCTTCCCCCTCTTTTTTTTTTTTTTTTTTTGAGAAATTACATTAGGTTTGTACAGTTGGGGAAAATCCAATAGAGGGGAAACGGTGATTCAAGAGAGGAAGGCGATGCTAGAGCAATGTCCTTGAGGAGGTGAGGCGTTAAGATCTAAAGGAGAGGTTGGTCTTAGTCCAGAGTGACAGTCCTTTCACCCTTAGTAACGGAAGAAAAGGGGCAGAGCACCTGGACCCACAGGTGCAGGTTGGTGTGTAGGTGTGACAGTGAGAACTTCAGGAGGGGTTTCTGTTTTCTCCTTTAATACAAAACAGAGTTGTCAGCCAAAAGTGAAGATGTGGATGGAGGTATTGGAGGTTGACAGGAGAAAGAATGTTCAGTTAATTAGGAGAGGGAGAAAGATGGAAAAGAGAACTCATGATATTGTTGGGGGAACAGTAAGGGTCCATCAGAGGTTGGTTCATTTTCAATTTTAGAGACTAATCAGCTTGGAGATTAGCCAATCTCCAGCCCTGTTTAAGTGCCTTGGCACTTGTACTTCTTTGTTCCATTAGATTTTTCAGAGGGGAGATTTTCAGTGACTTTAAAAACTAGTTTTGCTTTTTAAACAGCTTGGTTTTGGTTAAGTTTAAACAGAGCAGGTTACCTTACCTATGTAGTAATCCTATTGTTATTTTCTTTTTTTCCCCCCTTTTCTTTCCCATGGGTATCAGATCAGTTTCATTAGTTTAATCGTGTTCTCCACATATTTGTAGACATTTGTAGCTGCAGTTGTACATGATGTCATCAGTATTTGCCAGCGGTTGCTTTCAGCTGCTTATGATGATTTATGTTGTTTTCTTTGAACTTTACATTTTATAAGGTAAATAGAAACCCTTTGAGAGGTGGGAGAGGTTCTTTTATATCCAATTCCAAGAAGTAAATTTCTCTAATTTTTATTTTGGTATTTAGCAAAATGGTATTTGTTTCATAAGTGTGTTATGTTTTTCTGTTGTAGGAAACCCAGCGTTTGCTGGCAGAACCAGTTCCCGGCATTAAAGCAGAACCAGATGAGAGCAACGCCCGTTATTTTCATGTGGTCATTGCCGGCCCTCAGGATTCCCCCTTTGAGGGAGGGACTTTTAAACTTGAACTATTCCTTCCAGAAGAATACCCAATGGCAGCCCCTAAAGTACGTTTCATGACCAAAATTTATCATCCTAATGTAGACAAGTTGGGAAGAATATGTTTAGATATTTTGAAAGGTAAGTGTTATCTTTATCATTATATGCTGTTAAGGTTTTTTCCTTTTTTTCTCGTAAACATTCCGTTTTGAGAATCTGAATATTATAATCTCACCTTATGTGAAGACCACAGAGGTATGGGAGGGAAACACAGCAGTTCTGGGGCTGCTGTTTCCATGCATGGTCACTCTGGGCCTGTTGCCTTTGTAGATAAGTGGTCCCCAGCACTGCAGATCCGCACAGTTCTGCTATCCATCCAGGCTTTGTTAAGTGCTCCCAATCCAGATGATCCATTAGCAAATGACGTAGCGGAGCAATGGAAGACCAATGAAGCCCAAGCCATAGAAACAGGTATTTAATATTCATTCTCCTTCACACCACTTCCACTTTAAAAAACAATCTGTACCACAATTTTGGTTTTTTTTTTGGGGGGGGGGGGGGTCGTGTCTTGCTCTGCTTGAGGGGTCTTAGGTCCCAGTTCAGAGATCGAACCCAGGCCATGGCAGTGAAAGTATCAAGTCCTAACTGCTGAACTGCCAGGGAATTCCTGTGTATCACCTTTTCAAAAACTTTTAGTATTAACCGGGAGAAGAAAATATTTGTTAAAAGAAGATCAGATCTCTCTTAATAGTATGTAAATAACCTCTTAACAAAAGATTTTCAGACCGCATCTTTTGGTCTACTACATGACTCCCAGATTTAAAGAGGAGCAGTAGTTGGGAGATCTTGGA
Organism: Tragelaphus eurycerus; assembly: GCA_935064755.1. Lineage (NCBI taxonomy): Eukaryota > Metazoa > Chordata > Mammalia > Artiodactyla > Bovidae > Tragelaphus > Tragelaphus eurycerus. The sequence continues at coordinate 33,392,063 of CAKXYN010000010.1, forward strand.
CTGTTGTATAAACGATTCAACAAACGTCTGAGTGCCTGCCATTCATTTAGCTATATGTAAAGATAATGGAAGACCTTTAAACTTCCTTGAGCTGTTTTTGCAATCTGTTTGATTATATTAAACTATGTGTCCATTTATAGTTAGAGAGTTTGAAAGCAATAAGCTTCTTGCTACAAATTTTAACAATTAATGAGGGAGCATCATATGAGACAGGAAGGAGACCACTCTTCATCCTTTAGAATTTTGTAGAACTTTTGAATTCCATTGTAATGTTTTGGTAATTAGATGTATAGACAGTCTTTTTGCCCTGACCTAGATTATAGAAGGTCAGATTTGGAGAAGGAAATGGCAGCCCACTCCAGTGTTCTTGCCTGGAGAATCCCATGGATGGGGGAGCCTGGTGGGCTTCCGTCTATGGGGTCGCACAGAGTCGGACACGACTGAAGCGACTTAGCAGCAGTAGCAGATTATAGAAAATGACATGAATTTAAGAAATTATAGCATGCTGTTTTCATAATTAACTTAATTCTGTTGTTTACTTTGTATAGAGTTTGGAAAGGAACATATTGAACTTAAGTAAAGTAATAATCACGTTTGTTTTTGTCCACAGCTAGAGCATGGACTAGGCTATATGCCATGAATAATATTTAAATCGATTTGATCGTCAAGTGTGCATCACTTCTCCTGTTCTGCCAAGACTTCTTCCTTTTTTGTTTGCATTTAATGGACACAGTCTTAGAAACATTACAGAATAAAAACCCAGACATCTTCAATCCTTTGGTGATTAAATGCACATTAGCAAATCTATGTCTTGTCCTGATTCACTGTTGTAAAGCATGAGCAGAGGCTAGAGGTATCATCCGGATTGTTTCGAAACGTTTAAAAGCAGTGGCCCCTCTCTGCTTTTATTCATTTCCCCCATCATGGTTTAAGTATAAAGCACTGTGAATGAAGGTAGTTGTCAGGGTTAGCTGCAGGGGTGTGGGTGTTTTTCTTTATTTTATTATTATTATTTTTTTTGGTGGGGGGGAAGGTAGTTTTATTTTAATTTTATGGGCTCCTTTCCCCCTTTTTATGGTGATCTAATTGCATTGGTTAAAAGCAGCTAACCAATTCTTTAGAATATGCTCTCTAGCCAAGTCTAACTTTATTTAGACGCTGTAGATGGACAAGCTTGATTGTTCGAACCAAAATGGGAACATTAAACAGACATAACAGCCCTCACTAATAACATTGTGACCTTGCTGTCAAGTGTAGAATCCTCCCTTCAAGAAAAAGCTTGTGACCATTTTGTATGGCTTGTCTGGAAATTCCTGTAAATCTTATGTTTTAGTAAAATATTTTTTGTTATTCTACTTTGCCTTTGTACAGTTTCTTTTACTGTGTTTATTTCATTTTCCCAATGTGACAATCGTATTTAAAAATTGAAACTGTTGGAACATTTCTATTTTGATCTTCACCATCTGACAAATTGAATGGCGAGAGGTAGATTTTGCCAATTTCTTTTCACTGATGCAGATTTGTGTTAAGATATATCACTGAATGAAGTATTTATAAGCTGGCCCTGAGCATGCCTAAAACATCAGTATGTGACATTTTTTTTTTACCTCCTAGAAATTTGAAATAAATGTGTGTGTGTTGTCTGATTAGTTAGGCGATCATCGGTGTCTTGCCACAGTGTTTGGAAATTACTGTTCAGGAGAGTCACAGCACAGCCACACCAGTGACTGACTTTGTGTGGGACTTCTACTTGTGCCACAGTTGTGTCTGGCATTTGGGTTATGACCTTGCTCTTAGTTCTTGTCTCAAAACTTCGTGTGTGACCACTGTTACTAGAAAACAGCAATCTCGTAATCGTTTGGGGTTTGCTGAGGCATTTATCAGTCTTTCTTGCAGACGTGCTGAGCAGATCTCAAGCAGTGAGCTTGCATAAGCATCATCAGAAAGGTTTCTTCTTAGAGGGCATCAGATCCTCAGTTAATGATTCTTACTGTCATCCCTGTAATATTTGGTGTGGGAGCTCCTTTTATTCTTTGATAATCTGCAGTTATCTGCATTGACAGAGTTCTTCCCCACCACAAAGCTGTTCTTTCCCACCTTTCCATATCTAATTCCTAAGTCTTGTTATTTTAAGACATTAATGTAGTCAGTCACAAATAAGTATGTAAATGTTAACCTGTGGGTTGGAACCTTTGTCTCTTGCAGTTTAAGGTAATGGATATTGTAGCCCATCTGAATTTTCCCCACTCTTATTCTCATACCTTCTGGAGTTTCTTCAGAATGTGGTGTATTTTATTGTGCTCCTATGTAAGATGAAGAATATGTATTAAAATTACATTTTCAACATACAAAAGTTTTTGATGACTGGTAACTGGTATCCTTCAATAAATGCGTTGCTTGGAAACAAATACTAGTTTAATTCAGAGTAAAATTGTTCATAACCCAAATATTATAAATTTAAAAGCTTAACAGCAATTGTCATTTTTAACAATTGTTGATCTCTTTAGAGGTTGACTTAACAACTAAGGGAACTGAATCTCATTCTGGGGCCAGAATGAGTGAACACTCAAGCAGTTAAGCAGAGATCGGTTTTATTTATTGCAAGTGGCATTGCTCAGATGATAGCTAGGATGACATAGTGATTTTAAGTTATAGAATTCCAGATTTAAATCTTTTGATCCACAAAAATGTATCTAAAATAGGACTCTGATGTCTACTGAGTTTTTGAGTTCTAGAAGTACAAATATGTGAATTCCTAATTTCACGGCAACATGGTTTTTTCCTTTGTAATTTTGATAAGAGCCCCCATTGTTTTGATAATACTTGCTTCCCCCAGCCAGTGGGATGAAACAAGAGCCAGTGTGTTGGCTGGGCTTTCTTAGAATTTAAGGGGCTCTGGGAGAGGCCAATATAGAGTTTGAAAACTGGTAGCAACATCTGGCTTTTGGGCCTGTTTTCCTTGGCCCACACAGCATGGTTGGTTAAAACATTTTGAATTCAATGCTGACATTTTAGAAAAAATGGGAGAGTCGCGTGAGAATCTAGAATTCTGGTAACTTGAATGATCTAAAGTTCTGACAACAGGAAGACGTGACCTGCCTTATGCTCAAGGCACCTGTTGGGAGGAGCTGAGTAGTAGCCTTCCTAAGATGAGCTTGTCATTCTTGTACTAAGTGATTCTCAGGCTGGTTAGAATCCCCTCCCAGCCCACCTGCTCCTCTCTGTAATCCTTTTCCCTTGTAAGCCTTTGACTTTTTAACTCCTTAGCTTATGGATGCACTACTACTTGTCAGGGGTGATTAGGTGAATGGGACTGGCACAGGATGTTCCTTCGTGGACTCCTCATCTAATGAGGGATGCGGCTGGGGCACATGGACAAAGAGCAGTGGCAGCTCTGATGGAGAGGGGAAGTACGCGCTTGGGAGGGACTGCTCTTCTGGATTCAATACCTCCAGGCAGGGGACCAGCTTGTGCAGAGCCCTAGGAGTGGAGAAGAATCTGAGTATATTGATAAATGGCTTCTTGAACATCAACTGCCCATTCAGAAGCTTTTCTGAAATCTGGAGGGGTTGTTAGGAGCCTTATGTTTTTCATGTGATTTTTAAATTTTGTTGTCTCCTTTGCTGTGCTTTACTTCCATGCTAGTTAGTGTTGGTCTGCTCAGAAGCTGCCTGATGAGATCTTAGATTTGAGATATGTATAACTTAAACCCTGCTGTAGACCAAGAACATACTTTAATACAAAATTTTAGAAGCATTTAAAAATAAACACAATACCTAAAAAAGCCATAGGTGCTATGGTTTAGCACTAGTAAAGGAGAGTATGGGGTGGGAAATCCTGTAAAACATTAACAGTTTTAGCTAAATGGAACTAAATGGTATGGGAATAATAGGAATTGGCTACTTAACTCTAGCCACATCAACTTTTTGTTGCAGTTGCAAAGGTTTAAAAATACAGCCTTATCTACAAAAGCTGGCCAAAAGAAAAAGGTAAAATGCCATGATTATAGGGCAGCTAATTCAACAATCTATTTTAAAAAATGTAATTTCATTGGAATAATGTATTTTGGGACTGGGGGCAACATTTCATTTAACCGTGCAGCATGCGCTTAGTTTAAGAAATTATATTGGGGGCTATTTTTAAATGACTTAATGATCACAAAAACAAAACATGTTGAATGTAATAACTTGGAATATTAAGAATAAAAATCTGTACACCACCACCCAGACTGATGATACTTTGTTTCGGTAACTGTATCTTCCACCCCCTGCATTAATTTCCATTTTTTTTTTTTTATCATTGAGGTCGGAAATGGGAGGATTTGTTCCAAGAGTTGGTTTTGCTACATCTTTATGTTACAAATTGGACAAGTTCCCCATTGGCTGCAAAACTGGGATTTGGACTAAAATTTTCCTTGTTAAGTATAGAACTCAACCTGAAGAGTCTGGGTCCTTCCTCCTCCTGGCAGTTTCATCTTTGCTACCTGTTAGCTGATTTAATTTGATATGTGCCAGTTGTAGCATTTCAAGTGTATGAATGCAGACTGGCTGATAACCAAGCTGAGCATCTGTGGACTTGATGTAGTTTCTGATTGGTTGGAGAAGAATATGGTAAGTGCCTGGATATTTAGACCTTACTGTCTCTTGTAGCAGAGCAACAACTGAATCCCATGATCTTGTAAAAGTTTATTTCATGGTGCTCTTTAATGAGCTTTAACATTTTCTGCTAATCAGTTTTACCTATGGGACAAAAAAGCTTTAGAAATATGAGAAACTTGATAGCTCAAGTTCCCTATTGTAGAATAACTAGCGCATTTCCATTTTATATATTCCTGATCCATACTCACCCACCATGTGACTCCTATTGAAATAAATAGCTCGTGATCTAGATTGTTGTGGTTCAGTCTCTCAGTCATGTCTAACTCTTTGCGACCCCATGGACCCCAGGCACGCCAGGCTTCCCTTTCCCTTGCTATTTCCTGTAGTCTGCTCAAACTCACGTCCATTGAGTTGATGCCAACCATCCAACCTTCTCATAAAAATGGAACACTCCATGAATTTGCGTGTCATTAGTAAATTCCAGTAGCTCTATAAGTCTCATTATAATCTAGTAAGTTCACAAAGTATACTGGCTTATGTTCTAAGAGTAGACTACTCAAGAAGACTTACTTAGATCTGTCAAGCAGCTTAGACATGATAGGTTGGTTGCACCAGATTTCAAGTTGGTGCTGTTTTCCTTATGTTTTGGCAGGGAGTAATAGAACTGTGAGTAACCAAAGGAGTAGGACCAAATGGTTGCAATCCGTGTTTTTTCATTCTGAAGCCGTAAATATTTTGGGCTTTCCAGGCCATGGGTCTGTCTCAGTTACTCAGCTCTGCCAGTGTGGTGAGAAGACATCCATAGACAATTATAAACAAATGGGCATGCTGTTCTCTGCTCTGACAGAACTTTAGTTTTCACGTCAGAGTATTTTTTTTCTTCCCCAACTACTGAAAATGTGAAAAGCATTCCAAGTTTGTGGAATATACAAAAACAGGCTGAGGTCTCCATTTGGCTTGTAGAAGGAAATGGCAACCCACTCCAGTATTTTTGCTTCTTGCCTGGAAAATCCCATGGACAGAGGAGCCTGGCGAGCTAGTCCATAGGGTCCCAAAGTTAGACACAACTGAGCACGCATGCACCAGGCTGTTAACCCCTGCCTACTTGACAGTGACTGATTACTTGCTCTTGTGTTACAAGCAAGATATGTCTCCCCCCCCCCCTTTTAAAAAGTGATGTGTGCATGTTAAGTTGCTTCAGTCATGTCCAGCTCTTCATGACTCCATGGACCATAGCCCGCCAGGCTCCTCTGACCATACAGATTCTCCAGGCAAGAATACTGGGTGGGTTGCCATTTCTTCCACCAGGGGTTCTTCCCAACCTGGGGATTGAACCTGCATCTCTTAGCTGCATTGGCAGGCAGGTTCTTTACCACCAGCTCCATCTGCGAAGGCTTTAAAAAGTGGTATGTTAACTGTTACTCCAGTAACAGGAATGATTTGTGCAGGTTTCACTTTTCTGCTTTGATATTAACATACTTTGACAAGTTATACAGATTGGGCATTTACCAAGCCCTGTTTTTTTCATCTGTGATATATTTTCATACCAAATTTCTCAATGTTCACAGGAATGAACTTTGAGCTCAGAATGTTCAAAATTATACAGGATTTGATTTTTAAAGAAAATCTGTAGAGGCTTCTTTAAAAGTGACCTTTAACAGGAAATTCTGTGTAGTGTTTTTCAATTAGCGATTACTGAAAGGAGCTCTATCTCTGGCAGCAGATTTCTTTGCTATCTATCAAATAGATGTAACTTAACCGCACCCAATCTGTACATTTAAGTTGATGCGTGTTTTATAAATGCAGTACACACCTTTGACCATATTTTGATTGTGCAACTTGCAGCATTTTTGTTGACTAGGTTCCCAGAAGTAGGTGAGAGTTATATTCATTTTTTTTTTTTTTTTAAATTTTTGGCTGTGTCAGGCCTTCGTTGATACACAGACTTTGTAATTGGGGAGAGTATGGGCCATCATTGTGGTGGCTTTTCTTGTTGCTAAGCAGTCTTTAGGGCACATGGGCTTCACAAGCTGCAGCTCCTGGGCTCTAAAGCACTGGCTCAGTAACTGTACATGCGCTTAGCTGCTCCATGGCATGTGAGAAACTTGCTGGATCAGGGATTGAACCTGTGTTTCCTGCACTGGCAGGTGGATTCTTCACCACTGAGCCACCAGGGAAGCCTGCATTTAAAAATTTAATAGTGGTACTACATTGCCATACCAGTTTATTCTGGCATCCTTAACCTGAATACCGTTTTTGTCTGTATAATATTCCACCATGTGGACACATTACTAACCATTAGGCCTTTGGGCCTGGGCATTTTATTTCCATGCCTCACCAGTTTGGTTCCCTTACCTTGGTAGGTACATCTGTGTCTGCATTCCTTTAGATTCCTGGTGTATTAACTTGATCAAAAGGTATGTTTGATTACATATACCTCTTACTATACAGTAATAGCCAAATAAATTTTTTATTTCACTGACTATGGAATGAATTTGAGTAAAGACTGAGAAAAGCAGGAAGATATACAGTATTATGTCTGGCACTAGTGTTTAGAACCAGGTAACGTGATGTCCAGAGGGTAGTACTCCGCATATTGGGAAGAGTAACTTCTAGGATCATAATCAGTTGAAATCACATCAAAATAGAGAAATATAAGACTAGTTTCTGAGTAAATTAGGGTCTTTGTCATAACGCAGTGCCAAGATAACACTTAGGGGCCTTCCCATCTTACTGCTCGAATTTAGCCAAGGGAACTAGTCAAGTAAAAGTCAAAGTTGCTCAGTTGTGTTCGACTCTTTGCAAACCTATGGACTCTACAGACCATGGAATTACAGAATACTGGAGTGGGTTGCCTTTCCCTTCTCCAGGGGATCTTGCCAACTCAGGGATCAAACCCAGGTCTCCCGCATTGTAGGCGGATTCTTCACCAGCTGAGCCGCAAGGGAATTAGTCAGGAAGGTATTAAAAATAAGGCGAGGAGCAGTACCAGGGATGAGATCACTTTTCAACCTGAGTTTTGTCCTACAGTTCCATATAAAATGTATGAAAAGTATTTGATGGGGAATCACATTTTCAAATAAAAGATTCTGTTTTTGAAAATGGTACATGTCTTAAAAAATAGAGCTTACATCTTCAAGGACATTTTCTGATGCATAAATAACTCATCTCTATGCCTCACTAGAACATAAGCGCCTTGAGGGTAGAAACTTTTCTATGCTGTTGCACTAATGCTGGGCATAAAGCAAATGCTGACTATTGTGCAGCTAACGGTGACTGTTGCATTAACAATTTATGAAACGAGGTACTATACTGGATGGAAACTTCATTTGAGGACAATCAGCTACAACATTCTAGCTGTAACATATCTGTCACAAATCATACTTTAATAAACTCAACTAGTGTTTAACTAGTTCTATGTAAGAGATCTGTAGAAAATTCTTGTATTCCAATGTGAAGACATTAGAAAATGCCAAGCTTTCTCTTTTCTTCCAACTTAACAATCTTACTCAAAACCAAATGAGATCTGAGTAGAACTTTTATGTGAGGATTCTAAAATTCATCTTACGTAAACAGTTACTTTGGGTAAATAAAATGGCCTCACTCGTCACCTTTTTGAAACAGCTGTAATAATTAACGTGACCAGAGTGTAGAAAGTTTCTGCAACATATTACACCAAAGTACTCAGGATAAGCCAAGCCCCTTGAAAATTAACAATTTAACACAAACTCCATTAGGAAAGCAGAATAGCAATTAATAAGAGAACCACACTGGCATGACTGATGTCCTGTACAAGATGGAAAACATAGAGTGGGAGAGTAATGGCAACACCTTACTGGTGAGCCCTTTTATGTTAGTTAACTGCACTAGTAAGAATCATAAAAAGGAAGTGTATAAATAAACGACTAGCAGAAAATTATATGGCCATCAATGGGAAGACAGTAAGTAAGGCTGTTACTGTGGAACACCAGACAAGTTTTCACTTTGACAGTGCTAAGCTGTGTTAAAAAAATTCATTTCCATTTTTTATTTGATGTTTCCAAATATAAAAAAGTCAAGATTCTTACACCAATTATCTCAAATGAGACCATGCAAAGCAAAGTGTATACAACAATCATTTCCCCTTCAGTTCTGTGTGATTGACAGAAAATTGAATGGCATATGCCTGGTTGAAAAATTTCACCGGTTTACAAAAAAAAGAAAAAAAAAAACCACCAACAACCCAGCAACAAACATGCAAGCCAGTTGCTACTTTGTGTCTACAAGTTACTTTATAAACTTTTGATTAGGAGGCACAATGAACTGAAAATTTTAGCTGCCCAAATTTATCCTGCTACCCCATAGAAAGCACAGGTAAGAGTTCCAACACTCTGTAAACTCTGGAGAGTTGAACTAGTAGACACTATTCATTATCTACAGTAGGGTCAGCTCTTGAGTCTGCAAAAGTCGGCTTTTTCTCTTAACAGAAATAAGTCTCCTTAGGGCCTTTACTCTAGGAAATTTTGCTAGGCTGGGTTCCAAAAGAAAAGTGAAGTGTGAAATTTAGTGTGACAACTGAAGTATTCTGATGCATTATACAATTTTTTCCTAGTTGCACAGACTAAAGACAGGTGGTTTGCTAAACAGCACTGAAGAAAATCCTGACCCAGTGGTACTACTTACTCCAAATGTTTCTGACCAAAGAAAATTATACAACAATATTTATAGGCTCACTTTTAAGAAATGGCTGACATTAATACTGTACATATTTTACATGTCAAATACATAGTCCAAGAGTTTATAAAATAAGTTCATGCATTATTACCTCTAATAATATCATATACAAGATACCCAGCCCCCCTCCCCCAGTACTTCTGACATTTCAGGTGGACACAAGTCTTATATACAAAAACAATCCAGTTCTCTCTTCTGTGTTAAGTATATAATTTAAAGAAACTTCAGAGATTACTGAGAAAAAACTACAAAGTGTCAATCTGTGGGATTTAAAATGTTTCCTTAAAAAAAAAACACCACCACCCAGAATACATAACCTCTGTACAAAGAAAAATATAAAAATTCTGGATAATCATGTTTGATCACATGACATAATTTAGGATGAAATGTCATTGGTTAAGTTTTTTTTACTTTACTCCTTTGACAGCATTCATTTGTGAACTAAATATTTAGTTCAGCTGCATTTACAGCACAAGATCTCATTTTCAAAACAGTGGCACCAATTTTCCTTAAGTGTAACAGTATTCTATTTTTAGCAGCAATTATGTTTTAAAGGTTGACAATTTAGAGAACAAATGTGTAACTATGCTTACTTTCTACTTTATATTCACCTGATATGATGTTTACAAAAAGCTAATGTCTACATATGGAATCATCTTTCACTTTGCCCCACCTCATTTCTCGCTTGGTCAGCAAAGTACAGACAAGGTATTCATGTGTTTCTGTTAGATGGGATTCTTGGATTTAAGTGAATATAAAGACAAGTGTAAGACAAATTCTTAGTCCAGGTATGTTCCAGAGCTCTAGTATTTAGTTATATAATACCTACTGACCAGCTATAAAAGATGAGATGTTCTAAGGTGCCTTAACAATCTAGGTCTGTAACAGCTGAACAAGAAAGCCATTTCACTCAACTGTGATGCAGTCAGCACCAACTGGCCTTTACCAGCGAGTTTAACTGATGTCACTAAATTAGAAAACCATATGTTTTTAAAATTAGTCAGGGACATATAGTTCTCATGTATTCTGTGTGAAGAGAGATTATGGATAAAGGGAACTGACCACGGAGCATGTTAACTCAAATTCTAGGAGTACAGTTTCCATGATAAGATGTTATCTACTACATGCAATTTGCTTATAGTACCTGCCTAACAATCACTAGCTCTAGAGTTAAACTCTGTCTTAAAGTGACTGCTGAGTCCCTTTATGGGAATTGGCCATATCAGGTGATGTAATACCACTTGTGAAAACTGAGACAAGTTGACAAATTCCTGAAAATAGGGTCATATAGAAAAAAACAGTCCAAATCTGGGATCTATGAAAATTGTGATCCTATGAAACAAGTTTTTGGGTTGATGGACTGCTTTAATATCAAGAGTTATTGTCATAAATTCCCAGAACAGAAGGATTTATTCGGTACGTGAAAATGATTTTGTGTGTGTGTGTGTGCTTTGTAAATGAGAAAACAATTTGAGGGGGGAAAACATACCCATAAATAAGTTGATGGGACAAAACCCACAGACTGATAGCAAATGGACAAACACGGAAAAACAAAATGCTGTGAAATGCCAACCAAAATAACACGGTGGGTGGGTGGACTGGAGTAAGGAGGGTACAGTTAAGGCATCTAAAAAAAATTCCACATGGCTTTGGCTTATTAAAATATTTTACACTATCTTTTTTTTTTTTTAAAGAAGATTTGAAAGCATCTGAAAAACATGCAAATTGTTTGAAAATCCTGCATGGCAAATTCAGACAGTTTGCAAGCATCATTCAGATGTTTGTCAAGGATAATAAAGAAACCTCTGCCCACAAGACTGCACAGGGTGGAAGAGGTCTTTCCAATTCTCTCTATCTTACACTAGACGGCAGCCCAGAGGTCTGTGCAGCAGTTACAAACAAGGTGTTACTGTCTGGAAGGGAAGGGACTGTGGAGTTTCCATTGGTGGGAGAACAACCCAGCTTTAGTTTTTCCAGATACTCTGCATGTACAGGCTTATGGCACTGGAGAACTTTGATGGCATCTTCTACTTTGAACCACTCTCTCTTCCTTCCTAAAAAACACCAAATGAAATAAAAATAAATGAAGTTAACTTACAATTGTAAGATAACTCAAATTGGGAGATGTATATTGATCTTCTCTAAAAAGCAGCCAAAAAATAAGATGCAAACTGAATATACATATGTAGTATGAATTTAAAGAATTCAGATAGCAAAAGGAAAGGGAATTTACCTATATTAACAGAATCTTCCCAGTCTTCTAATATTTCAGTGACAGTAAGAACATAAACGTATGTTCTGTGCTTTCGGTCTTGGTTCTGCTTGAATATAAAAAGAAAAGCATTTTAATCTACAAGAGCTAGTCATGTACACGTTTCGAGTGAAGAATTCAGTGCGGTGTACATCAGCATAGTTTACTTGCCAACACAAGCAAGTGTACGCAGTCATACAACCCTCAGCACCAGCGTGAATTTATATAAGATGAAACATGAACAGACTTACTAACCTAGACCAGGGCCCCTCAACCTTGACCATCTATTTCATCACCCAGTTGCAGTTGGTTTCTTTTTTTTTTAAAAAGACACTGATTCAGTTAGTCTGAGAGGAGGCCTAAGTGTGTAAAAGCTTCCTGGTGAACTACGCACAGCAGAAGTTGAGAACAGAACAAGGATAGGCCATTTCTAGAATGCCATGTCCTATATGCACCAACTCAGTTTTTACTCCTATTAAAACTGCCACCTAGCCTTGTGTCTAGGTTCAAAATTAAACACAAGTTGGCCTTAAAGGAAGGGGCTCACCTTCACCTTGATTAAAGGTAACCTTGTTTGCTACAGATGTCAGACAACTGCCCTAATTTTTTTTTTTTTTTTTACCACAAATCACCCAAGTAATTCACTCAATTCAGTATCTTATGTCTTTGGGAATGAAAGAGAACAGGAATAAAATAGAGGCCTCTCTCACTTAAAACATTATGTTTAAGGATCTGTCATCTTAACTCTATGCCTGGAAAATCAATACACTTATTTGCTATGTTCACAAATTAATCAAAATCACCATGGTGACTAGGCAGGAACATTCTAATTTTCCCTTATAGTTTTCTAAAGGGAAAGGTATACTGATTACCATTTTCTGTTCAGATTCTATGAAATTTAAATAGTATTTGTAAAGCACTTATTACTGTTGCCTTCCTGTGTTACACAAACATGAGAATTTTTCTTTAAAAATCTTGTCAGCATATTCATCACATATGCACTATTATATGTACCACGGTTACTCAGGTATAGAAAACTCACAGTGTTTTTCAGTTTAACCAGGAGATGGTGCTATTTAACTGGGTAAAGCAAGTGGTGAATTCTGGAAAATTGTGAACTTTACTCTTAACAGTTACTGTATTCTGGGAGTCATCAATTCTACCAGGTGCTCTACAATCAGAATTTTTTCTGATTTCTGAAGAAGGCTAACAGATAAAATTTCTAAGGACTGTATTTACAGTCCTATCAGTAGGACTAAGCTAACACTTAAAGGGTATCTTGAAAAAAAAATCACAATGTGTCTGATATTACCATGTATCCAGGTCTGAATCTTGTATGAAAATATATTTGAGAACAGCTTCGGTCTCATGACCTGACCTCATTTCTCCCCACCTTCCATGGAATACTTGTCACTTTCAAATTTCCTCTGTACAAATTCCATTCTGCCTCCAGTAGTAACAAATTATAGCAGAGAATTCTATGCTTCTAGTGTCTAGTCTGTGCACCTGAGTTTTGCATCCTCATGGTGTCCTTCTCAAGATAAAGTCATTATGCATATCATCCAGTGTTAGATGCTGAAGGCAAAGGGTTCATTTCCAGACAGTATCCATGAGAGACCTAAGCCCTTAGGTGATCCTGAGAATATTGTAGTAATGGTATATCAAAGTCAAGCAGCTTCCACTTCCCTCCCTCCTAAATCCTTATGACTTCCTTGCCTACTGGTAGCTTCAGAGGAATATCTAGTTCAGGCTGCTGCCAGATTACCTGGCCTGTTAGGAAGGAAGAAGTCATTAATTCTATCAGCAAGATGAGGATTACTTTTGTAACTCACCTCAAATATGCCCAGGAGTCTGCCCAATTTTCCTTTTACTCCAGCCTATTAAAAAAACACGAAATGTAAAATGTTTACATAAGAAAATTTATATGCAAGTTATTTTCTCTGTGTTACCCTTCCACTGCAGTCCTGTTCCTTTTACCTGGTGCTGTGACAGACGGGAACTTCAATGTGTGCCATAAACCCAGAATGAAAACAGGCTGGCACGTGCTTTCTCTGAGAATGCTTATCCCTTAAGACCCATCTCTAGAAAACCTTTCCAATTACACACCAACACCCAGTGAAAGCCTTATCACTCACTTCTCATTATGCCCTAACTGCTGTTCAAGAAGTTTTTACGGCACTTGATCTACGCTGTTTTGCTCCTGAGTAAAAGCAAGTTCCATCTCCTCTAAGCTGTGAGAACACAAGCAGGCCAAGTGTGCTTCTATGCATGTGTGTGCCCTCATTTTACTGAACTTTGAGACAAAGCCAGTAAAATAAGAGCAACTGGCTTCCTATATGTATGTCCGCAAATGAACTGTAGCACATGATGAATTTTTTCTCTGTGCATTTTTGCTCAGTTAACACTAACATTGCTTTGAGGCAAGGCCATCACGTTATATATTGATCACTGTTGAGACTAACTGTTATATAACTGTGTGTTATTCAGCTCTGGGGGATTTCCACATTGATTTTTAACTATTTTACCAGGTAGAAAAAAATAATCTGCTTACCAAAGTGCTAGCTGTAGTCACACGCTTTAAAATGTTGAATTAGACAACCAAACAGCATTGTGTGACCTGTCTGTCCTCATGCCTCTTCCTCGGTGTACTTAGCAAACTGCCTCGTTTGTGAACCTTATCCAGGATGCACGGCTCTCCATCTTACCTCTTCATAAACCTCCCTCACAGCAGCGCCATCAGGCTCTTCCTCAGGCTCCATTCCTCCTCCTGGGACAATCCATTGGTCTGGATACCGACTGCTGCTCACCAACAGGACCTGCAAGCCCGACCATAACTGTAAACCCCAGCCCCAGAAGTACTATGGACTTTCACGTTTATTTGTTCATGGTACAGCAGCAGAGTTGGGCAATTTCAACAGAAACTGTATTGCCCACAAAGCTTAAAGTACTGTTTGGCCTTTATAGGAAACTCTGCAAATCCAGGTCAAGAACAGCATTAAGCTCGAAATGTGCACACAATTATAAAACAAACGAAAAACCCCATACACTGTATTAATACAGAGTAGTATCCTCCCAGTTCATTTTTTAACAGTATCTGAAACAAGAAGTAAACATCCATCCTTTAAGTGAAAATTTGTGCACTAGTTAGGTTGGAATTCACCCAAGTTGAGAGGACAGGGGTGGGGAAAGACTATAATAAATAACCAAATGATGTTAATCAAAGTAATAGGCAGGCGTCTTGACCAACTTGAACAGAAATGTCTGCAAAATTACCTTAGTATATTGCCTTCAAGCAAACGAAACAGTTCTCTCCAGAAATTAATCAGCTGAGAGCAAAGCTTGATCCTCAGTGCGGATTCTGGTTTTCTGACACTGTGCCAACTGTCTGTCCAGCTTTGTCCCTACTGCCAGATAAAGGGCTGGCCCTCGGGAATTTATAGCCAGTCCAGGATTCACCTACAAGAGTAAGCTCCAGAACCCAATCTTGCCCAAATGGAAACTTTCAGGCTGACAGCAGTTTACAAGTCCCACCTTTCCCCCAAACCTCAAGAAAACCTCAAGAAAACTGGGTTGGGAGATGAGGGAACAACTTCAAGTGCATAACTTCCCTCAATCTGAAAAGCAGCAGCACGCCTTGGCCTACAGACATACCATCACCCCATAGTGGTGGATCAACTAACGCTCAAGGGACCTGAGCACTGTTTCTCTCGATTCTGATCTGACAGGACTTTACTACATCACTCCTCCAAGTACACAACAGGCAGAACAGAGGCAAGTCCAGAGAAAGCACTGTAAATTAACAATTGACAAAGCCTTAGCTAAAGTACTAATGGGGTTTCCCAGATGGCTCATTGGTAAAGAATCCACCTGCCAATGCAGGAGACGCAGGTTCGCTCTCTGGGTCAGGAAGATACCCTGGAGGAGGAAATGGCAACCCACTCCAGTATTCTTTTTGGGAAAATCCCATGGCCAGAGGAGGCTGGTGGGCTACAGTCCATGGAATCACAAAGAAATCAGACATGGCTGAGCACCCAAAGTACTAATGTCTGACATTGAGGGCACCACCAAGTCCAAATACAGAAATTTTGGTAAAGTGAAATGTAAGACAGCTTTAAATTTAAGCTTTCTTAGTTACAGTGTCCTCCTCTGCAAAAAGAAGTAACTATCCCTGCAAGACTGTTGAGTGTTAAGGAGTATAACATTACCTCAGACCCTAGGCACACTTGGCCTCCCTGTACTCACTACAGTGAGTACTGCTGGCCATCACAGTTGGATCTTCTGCTTTCCCACCAACTGAGATGGACTCATCTGTCAAGACAAGCTTGTTCCCCAGATTTTGCCAGTTGCACTTGTTTTTGTAATCACTGAATGTTAATGATAAAATGAGGGCAGGAAGTAGTTATCAAAAAGGCTCTGCAAAAATTCATTAAAGATGGGTTGTTAAAAATTGCTATCAAATTAAGTATGGCTAAGATTACTTACAAAAAGACTGGAAGAAGGAAATTTTAAAAATCTAGAAAGTTAAAATCCTACTTTATATAAAGTGAACTGCAAATCAGATTTCACCTTTGGATTTTATTCAAAAAGTATACTTACCAATTGTCTATGGTATTCAAAGGCTTTGACCCTATATCAAGACTGGCAAATGAATATGTTTTTAAGTTAAAATAAAATGTTTAAGGTACAAAAGTGTTATATCCTGTATCATGGAAAAAGTAAATGGTAACCACCAGTTCTGACCACAGAGCTGGAAGCTTCTTTTCCTGGTTCCTAGGCATGAGTTATGGAGAAGGCAATGGCACCCCACTCCAGTACTCTTGCCTGGAAAATCCCATGGACAAAGGAGCCTGGTAGGCTAGAGTCCATGGGGTTGCTAAGAGTCGGACACAACTGAGCGACTTCACTTTCACTTTTCACTTTCACACATTGGAGAAGGAAATGGCAGCCCACTCCAGTGTTCTTGCCTGGAGAATCCCAGGTACGGGGGAGCCTGGTGGGCTTCTGTCTATGGGGTTGCACAGAGTCGGACACGACTGTAGTGACTTAGCAGCAGCAGCAGCAGGGATGAGTTAGGGATAAACTGGTTTCTAGTATCTGGATAAAATTCTTACTGCCTAATTCTATGCTCTAAAAGCAACCTCCTTGATCACGTTCATAATGGAACAGGGTGGTGCAGGGAACTAGCCACCAGAAAAGTACATCTTCACTGAGTAAACAGGGAGTTTCAAAACCATCAATATTCATAACATTTGAGTTCTGAAAAAAAATGAAATTCAGTGTCATGTATCTAGGTCAATGACTAATATGTTCCTATTTGACCACAACAGTCTTTAAGAACTAAATTACATAAGGTTAATAATGTTGAAAAACCGTTAGTACAGTCTGTGTCTGTTTTTGAACTAACACTTAAGCTTCCAATTTAAAACCAAATCTTTATCTACAGGATATCACTGTCATATGACTGAACTTCTCTTCCAAATGATTTAGCTGAGAAACCAAGAAATTATGCTGCAAGAGTCCCTTGACATTCCAAAGTGATTAAATTTTATCAAGCCATTAACTCCAAATGTATCTTTCCAAAAATGATCAATTTAAAATGAGTAATACCTAAGGTATAGCATCCAAATGTTTAGATGATCAGTATGTAAACAACTAGCTTAAGAGATCTGATAATGAGCCTTTGGTGATGGTACAGATTTGGAAACTGGTATGTTATTAAGTATTTGCCTACTCATCTTGAGTACCTGGGAATACAGATGAGGTCAAGGCTGTGTGGTTGGGGAATGGGGAGGGTGGGATTAAGAAAAGAAATCTGAACAGTATAAGCAGAGACAAGGACAGTTAAAACCCCTACTACAGACTGGAAGAATCTAAACCCACACCACAGAGTATTATTATTCAGTATCTCCCTCTCAATTCCTGCAAAGCCATCTTAATATTCTATAACATCCCCAGTGTACTAGATCTACAGTGCAGCTTTAGGATGCAGACTGATGCTCTAAGAAAGGTGTTACTAAAAACAAACAAAAACTTCTAGAGAAGGGTTCTCAGACTATCCACCTCTATCCATACTTGTGTCTCAAAATAATGCTTTTTATTTTTAAATTTTTAAATTCTATAGCTGCATTAACCTTTACAGACTTCTTTCTACTCTCAGACAACTAAAAAGTATCCATAATTTTACTGGCTTCACAAACCTAGGTTGGCTCTTAGATGACTGTGATGCAAAATCTGAGAGAAAGTGGTGAAATTTGCTGGAAGTTGTGCAAGACAAAAGATGTGCAGCTGCTATGAGGTAAGTCTATTGATATTTGCCACTAAATATATACATATGTGAATGAATATATTTATGTATTAGGTTGGGAAAAAAATTCATTCAGATTTTTCCACAAGATGGTACGTAAAAATCCAAACAAAATATTTTTGGCCAGTATTTGTTGTTGTTCAGTTGCTAAATCACGTCTGACTCTGCAACCCCAGGGACTGCAGAACACCAGGCTGCTCTGTCCTCCACTATCTCCCAGTTTGCTCAAATTCATGTCCATTGAGTCAATGATACTATCTAACCATCTCATCTTCTGCTGCCCCCTTCTCCTCCTGCCTTCAATTTTTCCCAGCATCAGGGTCTTTTCCAATGAGTCAGCTCCTCACATCAGGTGGACAAAGTATTGGAGCTTCAGCATCAGTTCTTCTAATGAATATTCAGGGTTGATTTCCTTTAGGATTGATTGGTTTGATCTCCCTGCAGTCCAAGAGACTCTCCAGTATCTTCTCCAGAACCACAATTCAAAAGCATCAATTCTTTGGCACTCAGCCTTCTTTATGGTCTGAATTTCACATTTGTACATGACAACTGGAAAAAGCATAGCTTTAACTATATGGACCTTTGTCGGCAAAATGATGCCTCTGCTTTTTAATATGCTGTGTAGGTTTGTCATAGCTTTCCTTTCAACCTCAATATTAATGTTATTTATGAAAGAAATGACCGAAGCTTTAAAATAAATGGTATTACTGAGGTAACAAAAGATAGGTTACAAAAACTCTTTCACTAACAGCTGACAGGTCCATACATGGTCATTCATAGGTTTTAAATTCTCTTTCAACTACTTTTCTAGACCTATTAGATTTTGTGCGTCCGACAAGATGACAAAGACGGAAGTAGACACTTAACTTTCCAGATAAGCCAGAGCTGAGACCAAAGGAAAGATTTATAAAAAGGAGGCTAGTCAACCCACCAAGTTGCAGAATTAGACTTGAATCACACTCGACCCCCAACACAATGGCATTAGAGTGGTGAAAACTGAAGACACTTCTTCCCCAATTCGACCTGGCCACCTCATATCGGCATTCCTCCTACTACACCATCAGAGCTTATCCCTCTTTTTATGTATCGGTCAATTATCAGGATAAAATACTATTCACTTGGCATTGTTGAGAAGTTATTTTTCATATGTGTTTTTCTTAGATACCCAATGCTTCAAGATTTGGAATAGAGGTATTTCTCAGTAGCAATAGTATAGTGATAGTCAACTTGGAACCAGCCCTGAATCTTGCTGGACAAAGTTTTGTCTATGAATCGGAATAATATTCCAATAATATTTTATAATATTACTCTATCACCCAAGTCCTCCTCACTGAGGGATGTGTAAAAGCGTGTAAACTAGGGTACGCTGTTCGATGTCTACATAATACAGCCATGCCCTCAGAGGCGGGAGGTACATGGGACTGCTGGTTCCCTACACCAAGGGGCCCCAAATTGCCCTTCGTGGCCCAGCGTTTACCCTGACAGTGGCTTTTGGTCACAGCCTGCCTCCAGGAACAAGTGAGAGTGAAAGCTGCTCAGTCCTGTCCGACTCTTTGCAATCCCATGGACTCTAGCATACCAGGCTCCTCTGTCCATGGAATTCTCCAGACCAGAATACTGGAGTGGTAGCTGTGCCCTTTTCCAGGGGATCTTCCCAACTCAGGGATGGAACTCAAGTCTCCCACATTGCAGGTGTATTCTTTACCATCTGAGCCACCAGGGAAGTGAACAAGTAGTCACTATAAATTACCACATCTTTCTCAGAAAAAACACAGTTATTCAGAGAACCCCTTAAGTGATCCCTAAATATAAGAATAAAGAATTTTATTTTGCAAATTGTATCTGTATATTTAGAAGCTGTTTTGGGGTTGTTGGTCTTTCTTTCCCACATTATCACAAACAAGAATAACATGAATGGTTAAAACTATCTCTATTGTACTTAACGGTTTCATAGGCATTTGGCCAAAATTAGGGCAGCAGTATATTAGGAACACCCACTACGCACATATACATTTTAAAAGGTAGTAAGTTACAATGCTAAGTCACTTCAGTCGTGTCTGACTCTGTGCAATCCTATAGACGGCAGCCCACCAGGCTCCCCCGTCCCTGGGATTCTCCAGGCAAGAACACTGGAGTGGGTTGCCATTTCCTTCTCCAATGCATGAAAGTGAAAAGTGAAAGTGAAGTCACTCAGTCATGTCTGACTTGTAGTGACCCCATGGACTGCAGCCTTCCAGGCTCCTCTGTCCGTGGGATTCTCCAGGCAAGAGTACTGGAGTGGGGTGCCACTGCCTTCTCCGTAAGTTACAATAATAGTTAATATATCCACTGCTGCTCAGTCGCTTCAGTCGTGTCCGACTCTGTGCGACCCCAGAGACGGCAGGCCACCAGGCTCCCCTGTCCCTGGGATTATCCACTAGCCACTACCAAGTTCGCACAGAGTCGGACACGACTGAAGCGACTTAGCAACATAGCAACAGCAACTACCAAGTTCTATTACTCAGCAAACTAGTACTACTTTTTCGGCTACAGAGGCAGAGTGCTGTCAGATCAGAAATAAAGACACATTCTGTGAAAACATATTTAACCCAGATGATATGGATTGGTAGGTAATGGTAAGCTGGGTTGACCATTACTTTTTTCTCCCAGCATGTTAATGTTCTGAAGTGATGGGATAAACTTTCACAAAATTGGAGAAAGCGTTGGTGATACACCAAAATCCCTAAGAATAAAAAAGGATGCAAATCGTACATGAGGGCCTTCCCTTGAAGAAGTGGCTGATTGGGTAGGCTAAGCAGCCCTTCTCTAGATCTAGGAAAGCTGCAGGCACAGATGAAGGAGGCTGGTGACATCTCCCGGCAGTTAGAAAAGGCCACCTTTGGATGGTTAATTCTGATGAAAGTGGTTTCTCTTTGAAGTAAGAACCTTCAAGGACTCAACGCTCTTCATACATGTCTGAAAAGGCTTATGGATTCTAGGGGTTAAAGTACTAGTAGAGAGAAGCCGTAATATTTCTTAGCAGTAGTGTTAGTTGCTCAGTCGTGTCCAACTCTTTGCAACCCCATGGACTACAGCCTGTCAGGCTCCTCTGTCCATGGGATTTTCCAAGGAAAAATACTCGAGTCATTTACCACTCCCTTCTCCAGGGGATCTTCCTGACTCAAGGATGGAACCCGGGTCTCCTGCATTGCAGACAGATTCTTTACCATCTGAGCTACAGGGAAGGCTTTGTTTTTGTTTATTAGAGCTCTGGTTTAGAGTTCCACAGGTTTCAAGACTACTGGCTCAGCGAGCTCACAAGCCAATTACAGCAAAAAGTCCAAATGCAAGTTCTTAAGACTGTATGTTTCTCACTTGCAACTGTGCCTGGATTCCACCCAGGATCAAGTCATTTCTGTTTCTCTCTTTAGAATTCTATCCTATTTTGCTGCCAGATCATCCCCAAACTGAATACATCTAAAACTGAAATACAGCAAGCAACTCCTTAGTCTTACACTGAAGGTGTTCTTCGTTTTTCAGCCACTATTTTTTCTCTGCTCTCCTAAGCTACAGTTCAATTAGACCATAGCCCCAAGTCTTGCTCTGTTTATGATGTTTGGTCCTTCCTTACCCACTCACTGAAATCCAACTCCAAATGACTCATACTGGATCTTAACTCTGGAGCACCTCATGGTACTTTTGCCTGCATGCTAAGTTGCTCAGTCATGTCTGACTCTTTGTGACCATGTGGACTGTAGTGCTCTTGGCTCCTCTGTTCATGGGATTCTCCAGGCAGGAATACTAGAGTACTAGTAATACAAGAATACTAGAATACTAATTTTCCCCTTTCCTACTCCAGTGGATATTCCTGACCCAGGGATCTAATCTATGTCTCTTTGGTCTCCTGCACTGGCAGGTGGGTTCTTTACTGCTAGCACCAAATTAGAAGCCCGACAGTACTTCACCAGCACTTTATTGCCTTTTATGGGCTTCCCTGATGGGTCAGAGGGTAACGAGTCTGTGTGCAATGCAGGAGACCTGGGTTCGATCCCTGGGTCTGGAAGATCCCCTGGAAAAGGGGATAGCAGCATCCCACTCCAGTACTCTTGCCTGGAGAATTTTTTGTGGAGCTGGAGGGCTACAGTCCATGGGGTTGCAAAGTGTCAGATACGACCTTTTTCTCTCTGTATCAGTCATCTGTCTAACCTCCTGCTATACTAGCATGTTCCTTAGGAGCCGACATTTTTCATCTTACAGCCTGGTTCCAACCATCATATATGCAAATACATTCAATGGAATCCATTTCAGGTTCCCTTTTGTGAATGTACTGTCCACTTTCACTGCAAAGGCAGAGATCCTAGCTCCTCTATGGAATACTTATTTGTTGTCTTGACTGGAAGCCCAGCTGTCAAAAGTATGGGTGGTTCTCCATAGATATAACTAGTTGGAGAGGATCAAATGAACAAGAGATTTAGAAATAAACGGCCTGGGCTCAAAATGATCTGCCAGCTTCTGTGACCTTGAGACAAGTTACTTCCATTGCCTAATTTCTTCCTTTACAGATGCTAATTTTATTATCTAACTCAGGGAAGAAAGAGATGCAATGGGAAAATACATAAAACCACACCCCAAAGAATAAAAACTGCTGTGAGAACACCCTTCCGTCCTACAAGAACCTATTCTAAAGTCTACTTAGAACCCCTTAAGTAGAGAGCCAGACTGGAACACTGCACAGCTTGAGGGTCAAAAAGCAATTACTATTTTATTTCACTTTACACTCTATAAACACAACTACAGAAACGAAGATCCTGAAGATCTAAACCAGACGTTAAAGTTGGCTGTGAATTATTTAAAGAATTCCAGAGCCTTCCCTCAGAGCATATTCTCTAACAAACTGATTGACTTGGTTTCGCAACCTCCAGGTTATCAGATTTACAAAGTTTTACGTAATAAGCTTATCTAATAAATTCTTCAAATCTTGCTCTTTATTTTATAATGGCACTGGTCTCTTGATTCCACTAGAGGCTAGGAATCTAGCATTTATTACAGTAGCTGCTAATGCTAAGTCATTTCAGTTGTGTCCGACTCTGTGCGACCCCAGAGACGGCAGCCCACCAGGCTACCCCGTCCCTGGGATTCTCCAGGCAAGAACACTGGAGTGGGTTGCCGTCTCCTTCTCCAATGCATGAAAGTGAAAAGTGAAAGTGAAGTCGCTCAGTCGTGTCCGACTCTTAGAGACCCCATGGACTGCAGCCTTCCAGGCTCCTCCATCCATGGGATTTTCCAGGCAAGAGTAGTGGAGTGGGGTGCCATTGCCTTCTCCGTTATTACTGTAGAAACAATTTCAAAGCAGAAAACCAACTCATTTATCTGCTACGATCAACTTCCGATGCTCTCCTCAGACTCTTGCTTTACTATTCACACAATACAGACCATTTCAATTTCCTTCCATTTCCCATATTTTCCCCTGGGAACCTTCGTTTTTACAAAGCCTGAATTCCACGTTCACATTATGGCAAGACTTCAAAGTCACTACTTTGAAAAGTCTTCCACACTCAGCCTTGGACGATCTCTTTCATTCAGCAAATCTTGTGACTTTGGGCCAACTGCTTTGGGCCTAGCCCTGTGCCCAGAGCCCAGTATCATTAGGGACCAGATGCTGAATTCCGACTCTACCATTTCCTAATTACCTCATTTGAGCAAAGTACTTCTGCTCTGCAATTGTCTCCTCACCTATACACCTGTAGTAAGAGGAGTAAATGTAACAAACTTAAAAGTCTTCAGGCAGTGCCGAGCACCTAGTAAGCACTCAACTAAGAAAATAATTACACAATAGTGAGCCAATCAGATAAGATTCTTGACCTATCTTGATCACGTCTGGTAAGTGTATTATTTTATATTTAAAGTTTGCTTTGTGCTAACGTGGTCCTTCCCTCAAGGATCTTCTAATCTTTTTAACAGAATGCACTTAAAAAGCCAATTGACTTTGTAAATGCTAAAAGCCATCCTCTACTTTCTGGCTCTCCTAAACAGGCCCAGCCCCAAAACATCAACTTCTCCTGAAAACTCCTTTGGAATTTAAGTTTAAATTCCAACAGAGACCCCCAACTGAGCAAGGGATCAGCACTAAAAGGCTAGGTTTCTTTTCAAAAAATAAAGAGTTTGAAGAGCACCATTCTGAGCAACATTTGATTTTTGTTAGCATAACAATATAAGCCGCTGAGAGTACACTATGTTATACTCATCCTAACTACAGGGACTAGCAATAAGGAAGCCATTAAATTCCCGCCTCCAGCTTTAGCTTAATATTTTATTGGACATAACTGGATATGGAAGCAGAACTCAATGCTTTTCCTGTCTAACCATTTAGAAGTGGCAATGCTACAAGATTTTCATCAGCTACCAATCGACTACTACTATTGCTCCACGCAAAATAAAACTAGTGAACCATTTATAAATTAAATAAGCGAAACAGAAGTAAGTATAAACTGTTCTCCAGAAAAACCTCAACAGCCTTACTATCAACCCAATGCTGATGAGTGAATTAACAGAAGACTGTTGCTTCCTCTTAGAACAAGAAAGACTGCTTCTCGCCAGATGTCAAGAAAAACATAGCAAAGAAGCTCTGATAAATATGCAGAGGTAGAGATTACCGTCGGAAAATGGCAACTTTGCCCACCTCTAGTCCCCCTTCTCCCTTCTGGTGATTCCACGTTTTTCACTACCCATCATTCTATACTCAAAAAACTTTAAAAGAGGAGGTTTTTTTTTTTTTTTTAATTCAGTATAAATACGCCAAGTGCTTGTAAACTAAAGGATCCACCAAAAAGTGGAACTGACAGACCGAATGGGTTTTTATTTTAAAGCACGGGGACTGTCTGGATATTCCATAATCATGCCTACATTCATCTGAAGCCACAAACTGCTATTTCAGGGGAGAGGAAAATATAACAAGAGGCACAAGGGCTGGGGCTGCAGCATTCACGCCATTTCTACCCTCTGTTAGCACTCAAGGTTTTATTTGGTTTCACGCTCCATTTGCAGGTTAAAGTGGTGACTCCGGCTAGGCGGGACCAAGACGGCCCGGGACCCTCCAGGGGGCCAGGAGGCGTCTGGGCCTCCCGTCCTAACCAAGACCCGGTGGGACAGCGGAGGGCTGGGCGAGCCCCTTTGTTTCCACAATCAACCCAGAGAAAGGAAGGAAGGAGAGAGGGAGGGCGGGAGGGAAGGAGGGAGGGGGCTAATCCCTTCCAGCTCTGAGGCTAGACGGAGGGTCTGCTGGGAAGGGGATGGAGACAGGGAAGGGCAAGGGCAAAGACCTCCCATCCCAGCCAGCCTGGACTCCCACACCAACCCCGCCCCGGCGCCCTAGCGGAGGGGACCAAACGCGCCGGCCGCCCTCACCTCGTCCTCCTGCTCGCTCCGGAAGCACAGGCACGCCGCCCGCTTCTTGAAGCCCTCGCGGTCATAGGTCCGCGTCTGGTTGGGCTTGAACTTCATCATAGAGGCGGGTTCTTGCTGCCGCTGCTGCCCCGGCCGCCGCCACCCCGCCGGGCAGTGGGGTCGAGGGCGAGTCGGGGCGCAGGGAAGCGAGGAGGAGGCGCGGGGAAGGGCAGCGAGGCCGGGTCAGTCCCGGAGCAGACGACCGCTCCGACGCGGGGCAGAGCGCGAGCGTCGGTCACTGGAGCCCGGGTGCCGGGGTGGAAGCGCCGCCTCTGCTCGGGCGTCCGCCGCTCTCCATGGAGCCCGCCGCACGCTCGCCTCCGCTCCCTCCTGCTGCCGCCTTCGCTGCGGGAGAAAGCAAGGCTCCAGGCTCGCGCCACGAGACAGTTGCAGGAACTGGCGCCGACTGGGCAGCAGCGCCGCGGCAGCTTCGCACCGCCCCCTTCGCTGTATTTAAGGGGCCGCGCACGCCCCGCCCCCTTCGGCGCACCGTTCTGTGCGCCTGCGCGCCCGGAACCGTTGCGGTGGGGGAGGGGTGGCGGGGGCGGGGCCTCAGCCTTCAGGCGGCTGGATTTCGGCGGGGCGGGCGGGCTGGTGCTCCGCCCCAGCGCGGGAGAACCGGGTTGCTAGGTAGGTGCCAGCGAATGGAAAGAAGCAAGAAGTCTCCCGCCTTGTTTATAAGTCCCGTAATATTATCTGCGAAGAACTTAAATAGCCTCTCCAAGAGCAGGGCCTAGCCACATACCTCCTCGGCAAAATCGCTCCTGGTCAGAAAATGCCTGGAGGCCCCGTTGCGCTGGCAGGCTTTGTAGTGAATGTGTAGACGTCCAGAGAGCGCCCGTCAAGTGTGGGGCGGACGAGTGAGGCCTGGAAAGATGAAGACGATGAAGACGTTTTATTGTTTTTGTTTTCCAGGGGAAGGGAGAAAGCACATTTCCTTTTTATTTTTTAATCTTTCGTTGGGGGTAGCGTCGCTTGTATTCTTTCAAGAGTCAACTCGAGCTTAGACGTTAGAAGCCCTGGATAACGGCTCCCATTTTATCCCGTCCTCCAGAATGCACTCATCAATGCTGGCTACGGCTAATATCTTCTGAGTGTATCTCTTGCTAAGTAACAGACATGGCCAGGTGTTGGGGCCTCCATCACCAAATAGAATGGAATGTCTGCTATCTAGGGGCGCTCAGTCTCTCGGGGACTTGGGACAAATTTTTGTGTTTTCACAAAAGCGTCAGGATAGGAGCCAGGAGACCTACCTTAATGTTAAGGAAGTTGGTAAGGATGCCCAGGGGAACCCCTCACCCCGCTCCATCCTGTCACCTCCACAGGGCCCGGCCGCCTAGGTCCAGCCCCATCTGACAGTTCAGTTTTCATTCCTGGAGGGCCTCCTGAGTGCCAGGCCCTGGCGTCTCAAACCAGCCCCTGCCCTGCCCGGAGCGTAGGCACCTGAGAACAGACAAATATTAAGCAATCACCCAAGTACGTGTAAAACGACAAATGTGACAAGGTGTCAGGTGGTAAAGGGTTTTATGGGGAGATTTGACCAGATCTGCAAGTCAGAAAAAGCAGCAGGCCAAGAGCTGAGGCTGAAGGAGGAGGAGGAGCTAAGTAGACCTGGAGCATTTTCAGGGCGGAGGGAACTGGGACTTATGCAAAGAACAGAGAGGGAGGAAGTGAGGAGAGTCCTCAGAAATGAAAGAAAAAGACTAGCGTGCCTGCAGACGGGTTCGGGAAGGTGGGTTCCCCTTCTGGCCCAGGGAAATGTGAGGATTGACCATTCAGAGGAGGGGGCGAGGGGCTTTGGAGAGCTCAGAGTGGGCATGACCTCCTTTAGTTTAAGAACTACTGCGTGTAACTCATCTTCTTGCCCTCAGAACCTAGCAGGTGCAAGATTGTACAATGACTTAATGTTGAATAAGGAGAAATTAGGTTTTACCAAGGCACAATTGGAAATCTTATCAAGGCTGTTCAGAGACATTTTCTAGGCCTTAACTTTCTTAGAGAAGCCACTTGAAGTTTATTTCCAGATTTACAAACAGGGACAGAGCACAGCTAGGTAGGGACCCCAGTACAGCTAACATGCAATTATTATTTTTAGATCATTGGTTCAAATTGATAAAGTGATTAATCTCACTGTAGTCTTTTTAAGTGACAGGGAAGACTGAGTTTCTCTCTGCTTAAAACTCTTAAAAGGTCTGGCTTCTAGCTGGCGTTCAATAAATGCTGGTTGGGTGAATGTTGGTTCCCTCAAGTCCTTCCTATGTAGTAATTATGTGAGGTGAAACACCAATCAAGATTAACTGGGGAGGAAAGAGGAAGATGCACGGAACCAGCTCACCAAAGGCAAGAAAGGCAGCAGCACAAAGCTAGTGAGTGTGAGCACAGGGTTACATGCTTCTGGCTCCAGACTATAGGACTTGGTTGAAAACATCTAGACTTCAAGTCTCACACGTGCCTAACTACCATAGGTAGCTTTTCCTCACCTCTCAAATGTAGTATTTATACTATCTTGTACAGAGCTTAACTAAGCTACAAGCGTGGATCTAAAAGTCCTTTAAAACTGGAAAGCATTTAAAGAAACAAGATTAAGGTATTAATAAGGAAATTTTCATTGAAGATCTCTTTCTCCCCCCTTTCCTCAGGGATTTGAGGAGTAATGGAGAGGGCCTTGGGAAGGGCTGTGGGTTTTTGCATGATGAGGGAGGGAACTTTATTTAAGAGGAATTCTGCAACGAATCATTGAAAATGAATGCTTTGATACTATGAATAGCAACTGCCACCTCTTTTTGTTAACTGATTAACTTAATATATTATTGCAATTATTTGAGAGAAACCTAACAGAAAAGGAAACTTGTGTGACATACGTTAGGTCTTCATTTCCCTGTGTCGGTTCCTCACACCCCAGCTCAAAGCTCCCTCCTTAGTGTTGTCTAATGTGTATTATCCACCTGAAAGGCACTGTTCAAAGCTTAGATCATATCTAGCCAGATCATAGTTGAGATAGATGCAAGCTTGTTTTTCCTCCTCAGGGCCAGTTAGGACTGGGCTACTCTGGCTGGTTCCCTTTGGGATCAGAGTCCAATTTCAAGTTTATCGCTGTTTAGTTCACTTACCACAGTATTGTCTTACCTAGAACTTATTATACACAGAGCCTTTTCTTGTACTATTTTCAAATGTTTGGAACCCCAGAAAGGGAAACAGTTTAACACTGCCTGTATAGAATACTTCTTTGACCTGGGTTCTTTTAACAGTGTCTATGCAGGGAGCTTGCTGCCTTCTGGGGTAACTGACTCACAATGTTACCATGAAGTAAACTCCTTCTGTGATAAAACCAGTCATGACAAAAGATCCCTTCCTGAGTCTTTCTCATCATAATAACAGCCAGTCTTTACTGAGTGTTAGCCAGTGCTGGGTGCGTCTCATGATCTCATATGAGTGACCCCAGCAGCAACTCTTCTATGAAGCAATTCCTATTTATTGTCCCCATTTTACAGGCAAAGAAACAGAGGGCAGTGTTCTGTCTTTGCAGTCCAGGTTCTTAACCCCTGCACTATATTACTGTGTGCTTATCTTGCTTCTATTACACGATAATTATTTCGTGTGTGTTGTGTTCTAACACTGGAGTTTCTTTCTGTTTTAAAATGAAAAGGGAGCTTTGTTTAAGGTGGAATCTGGAAGAGACAGTCTTAACAATGAAAGTGGAACTCTTGGATTAATTTCCTGTCACCTAAAGTGATTTTTTTTTTCTTTTACCAAAGACAGACTAGAATGGAGTGAGAAAAGTTTGAAAATGGAAAAGCCTTAATAGGTTCAAGCTTTAGGATTAAAAATCCTAGGCAGCCCACTCCAGTATTCTTGCCTGGAGAATCCCAGGGACGGGGGAGCCTGGTGGGCTGCCGTCTATGGGGTCGCACAGAGTCGGACACGACTGAGGCGACTTAGCAACAGCAGCAGCAGCAGGATTCATCAATCCCCATTTGCAGAACTTTCAAAGTAGACTGTTTTGACCATTTAGAATCTTCTCTTTCACTGAAATAAAGGAATGGTTTCCAGATTTGCAATCCATTTTCTATTTCCTCAATTCCTGCTTACTGTGGAGCACTTTGTTTCATGAGCATCATGTTTGTAATGCAGTTCTCTGTGGCTAATAAAAAGTTTACTGGGAAGCACACTTCCTCCTTTCCATCTTTATCACTCAGAGAAAGGTACACACCAAGTGCTTATCTCCTCGGCAAAGGCAATGACTTGACATTTTCACCGACTCCTCCAGGACAGCGTTTTGAACTTCTGCTTCATTTGAGGAGGGTTGTTTTTGCTACCCAACAATTTTACATTTTCGTTTGGGAATAAAGGCAAAAAAAAGGATGTCTGCTCATAAGAGAACCCATGTTAATCAGTTGCAATATACAGACCTTGTTTTGCTCTAGAGTCAAACAACAAAAGACATTTAGAAGACAATTAGGAGATGTGAACACTGAATATTTTATGATATTAAATAATTACTGTTACTTTGGGGGCCGTGATCATGTTTAAAAAGGGGAGTCTTTATTTCTTTGATCAAAAGTGAGAGCAGGACTAACACAGCCCAGAACACATCACGGAGGAATGGAGACAGCAACCATGCATGAATGACAGCAATGACAGCGAGCATCCGCCGAGTGCCTCCTGGCGAGTCTGCTCTACGTACTTCCCAGGTGCTCATTTACAGACGAGAATATTTAAGTACAGATGAGCTAAGTAATTTATCTGGTTCACAAAACTGGAAGATGGCAGTGGACACAAGAGTTGAACTCAGGATTCCAGAACTGTAATTATCATCACAGTGACAAACATTGATGCAGAGCTGATAAACAGAAGACACAATAGCAGTCTCTTATGGATGCCTAACCTTCGGCTAGAGACCATGCTTTGTTTAGATAAAGATAACTGGGAGGTGAATTTGCACTCAGAGCTCAAAAGTGTGCGGGCCTGGGACAAGTCCTAGGCCACCTGGAAGTTTTGTATATGCCTGAAGGCTGAACTAAGTCTTTGAATGCACAACAGGTTCTTATATAAAAGTGAAGGAGAATTTGAAGGAAGGAGGTTGTGAAAGTCTAACAAATATAAATTAAAAAGACTGAAAATTAGTACACTAAAATATTGACAGTTGGGTGTCTCTATTGCTGGGATTGTGAGGGATTTAAAAAATTCTTATTTATGCTTTTCCTCACTTTCCAACATTTCTACAACATACATATATCACGTTGGTGACTTTTTTAGGAGGAAAATCTTGGAAGTCATAAAGACAAGAACTAGCTTTTATCAGGAGAAGGCAATGGCACCCCAGTCCAGTACTCTTGCCTGGAAAATCCCATGGCTGGAGGAACCTGGTAGGCTGCAGTCCATGCTAAGGGTCGGACACGACTGAGCAACTTCACTTTACTTTTCACTTTCATGCATTGGAGCAGGAAATGGCAACCCACTCCAGTGTTCTTGCCTGGAGAATCCCAGGGACGGGGGAGCCTGGTGGGCTGCCGTCCATGGGGTCGCACAGGGTCGGACACGACTGAAGTGACTTAGCAGCAGCAGCAGCTTTTACCAAACTCCAGCAAAGTTTAATTGTATCTGTTTGTAGTGACTAAAACAGAGGAGGTCTTTGACCTTTTCTGGCTGTTTAGAAACTTGTAGGTCAGATTCATATAAGTTCATTAATTTGGTTCTGCATAGCTGAGTTTATCTCTTTCTCCCTTACGTCTGTAAGTGAAAAGGAAGTTATTCATTGATAGATATAAAAACCAATCCTAGATTATACAGATGTGCATTGTTTTTGTAGGGTTTGGTTTTCTTTTACACTATAGGTTACTACCAGTAGATGTTCCGTATAAGGAGCCTCTAAAGGATCATGAACCTCTTGAAACTATGCAAATCTCTGTGTGTTTGTGAACATATATATCTTTTTTAGAGGAGATGAGTTCACAGTTTTCATATATTTTTCAGGGAACCCCTCAAAAAGATTAAGGACCACTACCTGAAGCAGACCTACTTATAAATCCCAGACAAGGGCAAAAGGAGTCTGAATTTTTTATTAGGAAGCTAGAGTCAAAGTTGGAATCAGGTGACACTGTCAGTCCAGATGTGGGGTTCATTTATAAGATATTACAGTCACGAGTTGCTCATAAGCTTGTAAATCAAAATTCAGATTGTAGGGTTTGTGTTTGTTCAGATTGTTGTGTTCTAGAAATTGTCTAGAACACAACAAAGGCAGTTTTAGTAAATGCCTGTTACATGAAATGGAACTGATTTTAGATTTGGGTAAGACAAGAATTTTTCCAGTAATACTTATAGGTCATTATGAGTTAATGTGGCTGAGCTCCCAGATAACTATGTGATTATACCAACTCTCCTTCCTAAGAGGTCTCTCCACATGCTGTGAACAACTTACAAGAGATTTAAGGATGATGGACTCCCTGCTTTCAGTTACTGCCTCACCACCTTCATTACATTTACAAATATGTCTGAGGCTATGGAGAAGGAAATGGCAACCCACTCCAGTGCTCTTGCCTGGAGAATCCCAGGGGTGGGGGAGCCTGGTTGGCTGCCGTCTATGGGGTCGCACAGAGTCGGACACAACTGAAGCGACTTAGCAGCTGAGGCTTTAAATCCTTCAGGGAGTGACCATAGAAAAGTCATCCTCACCATCATCATCATACTTGAAACCATATCATACAAATGCAGATTATTGTAGGGTCAAGATGTCCCATAAAATAATAATGATAACATTTGGTTTGGGTTTTATAGCTTAGAGAATGAGAATAACTTATTTCAAAGATTGGATGGTTAGTTGGACTTGTTCTCATGGAACACTGGATGAATTTATTTCTTTAAATTCAATACAGACATTGTGGCAGGCACTTCTGTGGAGGGTACAAAAGAAATAGAAGACCGAGTTCTTAACCTGAAGACACTTGCAGTCTTTTCAGGAAACATGAAACAGTACAAAGTAGTATTTCTGTATAGAGTACAGCATTTAATTCAGGGTGGTCAAGTGCTAAATTACAACGATATTCGGAGGTTAGCTGAGGGCTCTTGAAAATTGCTCTTTGACAATAACACACACATGCATGCTGCTGCTGCTGCTGCTGCTAAGTCCCTTCAGTCGTGCCCGACTCTGTGTGACCCCATAGACGGAAGCTCACCAGGCTCCCCCATCCCTGGGATTCTCCAGGCAAGAATACTGGAGTGGGTTGCCATTTCCTTCTCCAATGCATGAAAGTGAAAAGTGAAAGTGAAGTCGCTCAGTCGTGTCCGACTCTTAGCGACCCCATGGACTGGAGCCTACCAGGCTCCTCCATCCGTGGGATTTTCCAGGCAAAAGTACTGGGGTGGGGTGCCATTGCCTTCCCTGACACGCATGCATACACACATGAATACACAGATTCCCCCTATCTCTAGTGAAGATAGTTTCATTATCAGTTTCCTTTCATTTTTGAAAAGAAAATTAGTAATACATTAAAGTATTGTGTTTAGAAGACATCTTCTATTTCAGTTTTATATTCTTCAGGAGTCTTCTGTATTCCAGTTTTTTATCAAGTCACATTAGTTTAAAAGGCAAACATCCATACAGAGATGCATTTTCTATTGATGAATTTTTCAGGCTGAACATTTATATATATCTAATCATCGAAAAAAAGTATTGTTCTACTTTATTTGACAGAATCAGTTAATGTCAGGATAAATATTCATTTATTTAAGCCACACATAGTGTAGTTTTTCTGCATTTAAAAGACGCACTTGCATTTCATAGTTTTGCTTACCATTTAAATCTCAACCATAGTTTTTCAAATATGGTACTATATGTGAAGACTTGTCTTTATCTCTTTTAACTTTTTTGGAAAAATTAATGATAAAATTATCTTTGGTTTCTACTTATATGTGGGTTAATTAGATAAAAGATTTTTAAAATTCACATTTGAAGAAATTAGGGGAGGTTTGGGGCTTCTCAGGTGAAGCTAGTGGTAAAGAACCTCCTGCCAATGCAGGCGACATAAGAGATGCAGGTTTGATTCCTGGGTGGGCAAGAGTCCTAGGAGGAGGGCATGCAACCCACTCCAGTATTCTTGCCTGGAGAATCCCACGAACAGAGGAGCCAGGTGGGCTACAGTCCATAGGGTTGTACAGAGTTGGACACAACTGAACTGATGTAGCACATGTGCACAGGGAGATTTTAAGACAGGATACATCAATATGTACTTGAGAAAAATTCTCAGGGTTTATGTTAGGTTTGAAACTGTAGTACAAAATTGTGAGATACCTGATCACAGAAGCACGAGCCATTTGTCCATAGGTTTTCTAACAATGCCATTTGCCAAAGCCACTGTGGCAGTCTAGTCTCTAGGGAACAGCACACTGGGCTGAAAGACAAGCTCTCTGGGTTCTGATGGCAGTTCCTTTATTATCTTCAACTGTTTTCTTTCTGAAGTGGAAATATCAATACCTGCCCACCCATCTCTCAGAGTTTCATGAGGACAAACTGTGATAATAATTGAAAACACTTTTGGCAAAACAGAATGAGTTCAAAATTTTAATATAAACTTCTTTTTAAAAGTATTTATTTATCTTTGGTTGCGCTGGGTCTTAGTTGTGGCAGGTGGGCCTTTCGTCACGATGTGTAGTCTTCTTTCTAGTTGTGGTGCACAGGCTCTGCAGCATGTCGGGTCTTAGTCCCCCAACCAGGAATTGAATCCACATCCCCTGCATTGGAAGGCGGATTCTTAACCACTGGACTCCCAGGGAAGTCCCTTAAGATAACATCTAAGAAAAAATTTGATTTAAGTGAAAATCAAATGAAAGTATAACAATAGTTGCATGTTTTCCCCAGACTGCTACAGAAGTCCAGGAAAATTCTGTTTAGGGAGACTAAATTCTCTAGTACTTTCAAAGCATTCTTTCCCACAGTGGTGATTCCAGCCACATGCATTCTGTGAAACAACATCTGCCCCTTACTCTGTTGCTGGTAAAGTATAAAGAGGTGTGGGAAAAGATGAATGATTTGGAGAAAAGACACTTAGGATAGAAAGGAGATTACTGTTAACAAATGGTTGTTAAAGTTCTTTAAGAAAGGGTTCCACCTGAGGATTTGTGGCAAGCTGATCAGATAGTCTAGTCACCATCCAAGGCAGCAGTGGGAGAAAAACTCTTCAGGGTGTCCCTTAAGAGCCTGTGCTTTCTTTTTCCCAACTTCATATCTTTACACCACCTCTCATTCATCGGTACTCCTTGTTTAACATTCCTCTTTTTCCCCAAAGCCTTGCTAGAGGTGGGAACTTCAAGTCAATAAAGACTTAAGTACATTTTTCTTGAGGAAATTTCAGAGTATTTCCTGCTTTTGTCTGTAATTCATGATATAGTACCTGTTTTTCTTGGGTAAAAGAAACCAATGGCTAAAAACTTTCTAAATCTTTCTCCTACTGCTGCCTACACCATCTTGGAGGCATTCTTGTTTACCCATTGCTGGTACTGAGAGCTTTTAAAAGGGTTAAATCCATATTGCTACTCCAGAATCTTTGAAAAAAAACAAATGTCTAGTAATAAATGGTTATATAAATTACAATATCTACTTCAAAATTTACTTTGTAACTATTTTTAAAAAAGCTAAGTAGTTTCTAAAAACAAGGCAAGAGCTTGTAACAAAGTTAAAGTGTAAGAAGTACATACAGATCAGATCAGATCAGATCAGTCGCTCAGTCGTGTCCGACTCTTTGCGACCCCATGAACCGCAGCACGCCAGGCCTCCCTATCCATCACCAGCTCTCGGAGGTCACTCAGACTCACATCCATCGAGTCAGTGATGCCATCCAGCCATCTCATCCTCTGTCGTCCCCTTCTCCTCCTGCCCTCAATCCCTCCCAGCATCAGAGTCTTCTCCAATGAGTCAACTCTTCGCATGAGGTGGCCAAAATACTGGAGTTTCAGCCTGAGCATCATTCCTTCCAAAGAAATTCCAGGATTGATCTCCTTCAGAATGGACTGGTTGGATCTTCTTGCAGTCCAAGGGACTCTCAAGAGTCTTCTCCAACACCACAGTTCAAAAGCATCAATTCTTCAGCGCTCAGCCTTCTTCACAGTCCAGCTCTCACATCCATACATGACCACAGGAAAGACCATAGCCTTGACTAGGCGAACCTTTGTTGGTAAAGTAATGTCTCTGCTTTTGAATATGCTATCTAGGTTTGTCATAACTTTCCTTCCAAGGAGTAAGCGTCTTTTAATTTCATGGCTGCAGTCACCATCTGCAGTGATTTTGGAGCCCAGAAAAACAAAGTCTGACACTGTTTCCACTGTTTCCCCATCTATTTCCCATGCAGTGATGGGACCAGATGCCATGATCTTCGTTTTCTGAATGTTGAGCTTTAAGCCAACCTTTTCACTCTCCACTTTCACTTTCATCAAGAGGCTTTTTAGCCCCTCTTCACTTTCTGCCATAAGGGTGGTGTCATCTGCATATCTGAGGTTATTGATATTTCTCCCAGCAATCTTGATTCCAACTTCTGTTTCTTCCAGTCCAGCATTTCTCATGATGTACTCTGCATATAAGTTAAATAAACATGGTGACAATATGCAGCCTTGACGTACTCCTTTTCCTATTTGGAACCAGTCTGTTGTTCCATGACCAGTTCTAACTGTTGCTTCCTGACCTGCATACAGATTTCTTAAGAGGCAGATCAGGTGGTCTGGTATTCCCATCTCTTTCAGAATTTTCCATAGTTTATTGTGATCCACACAGTCAAAGGCTTTGGCATAGTCAATAAAGCAGAAATAGATGTTTTTCTGGAACTCTCTTGCTTTTTCGATGATCCAGCGGATGTTGGCAATTTGATCTCTGGTTCCTCTGCCTTTTCTAAAACCAGCTTGAACATCAGGAAGTTCACGGTTCACATATTGCTGAAGCCTGGCTTGGAGAATTTTGAGCATTACTTTACTAGCGTGTGAGATGAGTGCAATTGTTCGGTAGTTTGAGCACT
Organism: Tragelaphus eurycerus; assembly: GCA_935064755.1. NCBI lineage: Eukaryota > Metazoa > Chordata > Mammalia > Artiodactyla > Bovidae > Tragelaphus > Tragelaphus eurycerus. Next base: position 33,428,348 of record CAKXYN010000010.1, read on the forward strand.
CCTTGGCATTGCCTTTCTTTGGGATTGGGATGAAAACTGACCTTTTCCAATCTTGTGGCCACTGCTGAGTCTTCCAAATTTGCTAGCATATTGAGTGTAGCACTTTCACAGCATCATCATTCAGGATTTGGAATAGCTCCACTGGAATTCCATCACCTCCACTAGCTTTGTTCGTAGTGATGCTTTCTAAGGCCCATTTGACTTCACATTCCAAGATGTCTGGCTCTAGGTCAGTGATCACACCATCATGATTATCTGGGTCTTGAAGCTCTCTTTTGTACAGTTCTTCTGTGTATTCTTGCCACCTTATTGCCAAATTCAGACTGAAATTGAAGAGAGTAGAGAAAACTACTGGACCATTCAGGTATGACCTAAATCAAATCCCTTATGATTATACAGTGGAAGTGAGAAATAGATTTAAGGGCCTAGATCTGATAGATAGAGTGCCTGATGAACTATGGAATGAGGTTCGTGACATTGTACAGGAGACAGGGATCAAGACCATCCCCATGGAAAAGAAATGCAAAAAAGCAAAATGGCTGTCTGGGGAGGCCTTACAAATAGCTGTGAAAAGAAGAGAAGCGAAAAGCAAAGGAGAAAAGGAAAGATATAAACATCTAAATGCGGAGTTCCAAAGAATAGCAAGAAGAGATAAGAAAGCCTTCTTCAGTGATCAATGCAAAGAAATAGAGGAAAACAACAGAATGGGAAAGACTAAGGATCTCTTCAAGAAAATCAGAGATACCAAAGGAACATTTCATGCAAAGATGGGCACAATAAAGGACAGAGATGGTGTGGATCTAACAGAAGCAGAAGATATTAAGAAGAGGTGGCAAGAATACACAGAAGAAGTACATACAATACAGTCATAATTATATACAGATCCTTGAGTATAGGTGGGTTTTTTTCCTGCATGCTTTTCTATATTTTGCCAGTTTTCTTTCGTTAGCATGTTTATATTAGAATAGAATGCCTTTGTATTTTTTTCCCCAGCCAAATCTTAATCACTTTCACATTGGTTAATAAGAATAAAATCATGTATAATCTTAACAATAATTATTAAAAAAAAAGAATTCTGGGAGAATTTGGTGAACAATGAATGAATGAGTTCACTCCAGACCATTCACCTTTAAGTCAGTGCTAGAACTCAATCTGTTATGTGCAAGGTAGGAAGGGGCAAGATTACTGTAGCTTTGTGATAGACTTCATTTAACCTCATCCACGGCAGGCATGGATACCTCTGAAGACCCCATTACTGCCCCCCACTTCATCCTTCACTTTATCTTTCCTTTCCAACTTCCCATTTTATTTCCATGTCTCTCCAATGACTTAAATCAATGGGCAGGAAGGGATGGAAAAAAATGAAGCAGGTCAAACTTAAAGGTACAGGAAAGATTCTTTTTCCTTACTTCTATCTCTGCAGGCAGGAGAGGTCCCTTTGGACAAGTTCTGAGAAATAGAACTATTTCATGTGACTGAGCACTCAACTACTTCTGCCAATGGAGCTTGTGACCCAGTTGTGGGAGTGGAGTTGAGTTCCCTTTTATTTCTTCAAGTGACTTTTTAAAAGGCACTGGAACTTGTAACAGTTTCTTTCTTCCTCTCTTTCTTTTGAACACTAAAAATTCACAATAATAATATTATCCTGTTAACATTTTGTGAAACTGATCAAGGCCTAAAGCAGCTTTTTTGGCATAAGATTTTTGCAATATCTAATGTTATATGGCAGTCTGGATGGGAAGGGAGTTTGGGGGAGAATGGATACATGTATATGGTATGACTGAGTCCCTTTGTTGTCCACCTGAAACAATCACAACATTGTTAATCGGCTATACCTGGGTACAAAATAGTAAGTTTAAGAAAGAGATTGTTGCAATATCATATTCAATAAAGTTTTGTGGGCAGAGACTGTCTGAAGTCATAGAGTAGTGCATATTCAGAAGCCCCTTAAATTCTCCATTAACTCTCTAAACATACGCAAAATTAACACCAAATAAATAAATAGAAGTGTTCTGTGATATTCAAGCAATATTTTTTCAGCCTTTAAAATATTGTGGAGGAAAACTGTCTCTAGAAAATTTTGCCTTTGCTGTTTATTTTGTAGCATATAATTTGTGCAATTTAGACAAGTCCCCTAAGTACTGTCTAGTGGGGAAGAAAAATAAATATTTGTAAGTTGAGAAAGAAGAACAATAACAGATGTATGTCCAGAGTACTAACCCCCCTGGGACTCCAGAAGGCCAGCAGCAGAGGTCTTAAAATGAGAGTTTCCAGGCAAGGTAGGGGAAGAAGAGGGGCTCAGGCTAAGGGAAGATCATGTTCAAGGGCACTGCTGTGTGCAAAAGCATCTTTAGGAAAATGAAAGCTACTTGCTGAGAATAGCTGAAGACAAGGCTGAAGAAGCAGATACTAGCTACCTCACAGAGCTAAATGCAGGGAGTTTATGGAGTTTGACTCTGTTGTATAGACTAGGAGTATCAAAATGACCTCAGAAAGAATTTTACTGGGCCAGTGCAGCTGTTGTAAAATAGCTTTAGGCTTGAATGCCTCTAAGTGGGATAGGTCTTTTCCAGGTCCCTACTGCCTCCTGATTGGCTATATCATATCACTAACTTTGCACATTTAAATACCTGGCAGTGAGGAGCCTGGTGGGCTGCTGTCTATGGGGTCACACAGAGTTGGACAAGACTGAAGCGACTTAGCAGCAGCAGCAGAAGGCATTGTCTTAAGAAACCTCCAGGTAGATGATGGAGAGCCACAGAAAGACTGGACTAGGACAATGGCATGATCCAATTTGTAATTTAATAAGGTCAGGCATACATTAGAGAACAAGTTTTGTGACAGCTGGTGGCACAAACTGGAAGGAAAGCCTGGTCAGAAAGATTATTTAGAAGATAGAATCTATAGGACTTGGTAACTGATCAGGTGTGGAAGATGAGGGAGGAAGTCTAAAATGGCTTCTAGGTTCTTTCTCTGATAAAGTGGTAGATTGGGGTATCATTCACTGAGATGGCTTTGCAAAGGAAGTAGCAAGGCAGAGGCAATGCAGGGATGTTCAGTTTGAGACCAGGTAAGTCTAAGGTCCTGTGGGCAAGATGTCTAGGGGACTAGTGAGATAGATCCTGTGGACAGCCTGATCCAGATCCAAGCCACACTGTTGAGCCCAAGCTTCTCTTAATTCTGTTTGATCACCAGCTTCCTTGGCTGTATCCCAAGGAGACACTAGACTTCCATTCTCACTTGTCCCTACATACCTCAGTTCTCAATTTGTATCCATCCTGTAGAGGTTTTAAGGAGGAGGAATATAATTACATTTCATCTTCTTGTGACTATTCCCTCCCTCTTCCACCTGTCAACTAACTGCCCCAAGGTTATTTGTGCTCTTATTTCTAGGAGGCAGTTGTGACTGCATGGTTAACCACCCAGCAGCCCAGGCTGAGAGTTGTGGGCTGCATGTGAACATGTCTGCCAGCAAGGAGTGGCAGACACCCAGCCTTGGCCTTGAACACATCTAGCACAGAAGGTTTCCCTGTCTGGTAAAGATGGACTAATTTGTCTGTAATAGGCCCCTCTACTAGAAGGGGTGGAGCTCAGGCTCAGCTGTTCATGGTGCTGGAACTAATGGCAAAATCATACTTAGAAGCTTGCGGGACACCTGCGAAAGAATTTCTCTGGGCCATAAAGCATTTGAATTGTCTTCAGTAATTTGAAGGTTTCTCCTCTGGACCTAAGAGGAGTTTGGGTTCTATTAATAAGATCTACTTAAAGCACGCCTCAAAATGACCACATTCTTATGTGACTTGGGCGTGTGAAGCTATCTGGAAGATGAAACAAATGACTGGCGAGTGCAAACCAGGAAGGCCCTCCACCCAGCAGGTATACTCAGTGGTATCCCTCCACAGAAACGTTGAGCTCCGTGAACCTCAAGTAGCCTCTTGATGCTTTGGGTAATCTACACACTACCCATTGAGATGGTGGGAAGAAATATCTGGATTAAGGGTAAGAGAAGATCCCCTGGAGAAGGGAATGACTCTCCACTCTACTATTCTTGCCTGGAGAATTCCAGGAACAGAGGAGCCTGGCAGGCTAGAGTCTATAAGATCACAAAGAGACACACCTGGGCGACTAACACTTTCTCTTTTCAGGGTCATTGATGCTTATTTGAATACATTTGTATATTTGTGTTTATTTTAACTATTAAAATGCTGGTTGACAAGCTTGGGGAAAAAAAAAAAAAAGGAAGCTAAACAAACATAATTCCACCACCCAAAAGTCCTCTCCAAATCATCATACCTTTTGATGAGTCTTAAGCCATATGAACTTACCCTGTTCCTCTTCCTCCCTCTCCAGCTATATTCTGAGGTTGGAACATTTCCACCAATCCAGAAAGTTCCTTTACCTCTTTTCAAATAAGTCTACTTTCTTCACCTGCTCTCCACTTTCCTAGGCAAACACTCTCCTGATATCTATTGCTACAGACTGGTTTTGCCTGTTCTTGAAATACATGTAAATGGAAGCATACAGTTACATTGAGTTTTGTATTTTTTTAAAAATAGTAACATAGGTGAGTCATTTCTATTTCAATAATATTTATCCACAATATCACTTTTAATAGAAAAATAATATTGATTTTTTTATGAATGTGCTGCACTATATTTATTTAAGCAGTTCCTACTGATGAGTATTTTGATTTTTAAAATTCTCTTCCTTCCTTTCTTCCTCTTTCTCTCCCTCTCCTCCTTCCTTCTTTCTTGTTATAATGAACACCCCAGATATTACCCTCACTATAAGCAAGACTTTGCACACAAGACAACATGAGATCACATTCTACAAGTGGAATTGTCGTGTAAAGTACATATTTTTGAAAAAACACACTGTAAGGAATATTGCCAAATGGAGTCCAGAAAGACTGCCTAAGTTTATTTCCTAGTATTATTAAAACACATAAACTTGTATTTTCACACCCCCACCAACATAAAGAATTGGGGGGGGGGGCAGTCTTTAATCATTGTCAATTTCACAGCATAAACATGGTATCTCATTTTAGTCTTTTATTATTATTAATGATGTTGAAAACGTCTGAGGATTTAATTTTGTCATTTTATAGTGATAGTAAATTTTTTCTTAAAAAATATATTTTCCAAATAACTAGTAAACTGGTTATGGGAAAAAATGATCCTATTAAAGATGGAGGGATTAAAAAACAAATCAATAATAATTTTAAAAAGCCACTAAGTGAAGAGGAACTAAAAAGCCTCTTGATGAAAGTGAAAGAGGAGAGTGAAAAGGTTGGCTTAAAGCTCAACATTCAGAAAACCAAGATCATGGCATCTGGTCCCATCACTTCATGGCAAATAGATGGGGAAACAGTAGAAACAGTGTCAGACTTTATTTTTTGGGGCTCCAAAATCACTGCAGATGGTGACTGCAACCATGAAATTAAAAGATGCTTACTTCTTGGAAGGAAAGTTATGACCAACCTAGATATTCAAAAGCAGAGACATTACTTTGCCAACAAAGGTCCGTCTAGTCAAGGCTATGGTTTTTCCAGTGGTCATGTATGGATGTGAGAGTTGGACTGTGAGGAAAGCTGAGAGCCGAAGAATTGATGCTTTTGAACTGTGGTGTTGGAGAAGACTCTTGAGAGTCCCTTGGGCTGCAAGGAGATCCAATCAGTCCATTCTAAAGGAGATCAGTCCTGGGTGTTCTTTGGAAGGAATGATGCTAAAGCTGAAACTCCAGTACTTTGGCCACCTTATGCAAAGAGTTGATTCATTGGAAAAGACTCTGATGCTGGGAAGGATTGGGGGCAGGAGGAGCAGGCGATGACAGAGGATGAGATGGCTGGATGGCATCACTAACTCGATGGACGTGAGTCTGAATGAACTCTGGAAGTTGGTGATGGACAGGGAGGCCTGGCGTGCTGCGATTCATGGGGTCGCAAAGAGTTGGACTCGACTGAGTGACTGAACTGAACTGAACTGAAGGATAATTTAAACCAGGACATACTTTTGGTAATTTCAGAATGATTAAGAGAGAGCCAAATGGCCTGTGTCCAGAAAGCCCTTGTTTTTTGTCATATTGTTAAGCAACAAAGTTAGTTAATGAGGTTTGAAAACTTTTCAACCTTTTGTGTCAAATCCTAGAGTAAGCAGATACTATCTTGTTAGTGAATTGTCATTTTATTTCAAACTGTAATTATCATCATTATCAACAAATATAAACAAAGAGTTTCCCTTTGTCTAGCACTTTAATGAGAACCATTGGTGGTTTTGTTATTGTTCAATGAAACTTGAGATAGCTCAGATTCTTGTTTGTAGATTTGAAGGTTGATTAAATTTACCTCAAAGGTCAGTTTGAGACCTAAAGCTCTTAATATATATAGAGAAATCTATCACATTCACAGTAATATTAGTAATATTTATGTGATAATAAAGATTAGTTAATAGCACTTTGTTAAGTTCTTGTTTTTTGGAATGTCCACAGAGCCATTTAGAAATCCAGTTAGCATATAATCAGTAAGAAAGAGTGAAGTTTCTGGAGTTGTCGGCAGTTGTGGGTCTGAAACCGAGCTCCATCACTTATTATCTGTGTGACCTTCAGCTAATTACTTACCCTCTCAGTTTCTACATTTGCTCATTTTTAAAGTGGGGATGTAATACTGTCTATTTCATGGGTTGTTGTGAAAGGTAAATACTAAGCACTTAAATCATTTCCTGACACAAAGGAAATACATAGGATATGGTAATTGCTATTATTTTCTATCATCATCACCACAATCAACACAATCAGAAATGCATAGACTCAAACAGAATAAACATCACTTTATCATTCATCATTCTATTCTAATTTATATTTGATAGTTTTAGATTGGTTATTCATATTATCAAATATAAATGTCTGATTCCCTCACTCTATCTGGAAGATTATATTAATAGAAATCTTTCTCTACTCTCTTGCAGGTTCTTCTTTCTAACTAACCTACCCTCTTGAATTGGTGGTATCTAAGAACAACAGACTGGTTCCAAATAGGAAAGGAGTATGTCAAGGCTGTATATTGTCACCCTGCTTATTTAACTTCTATGCAGAGTACATCATGAGAAACGCTGGGCTGGAGGAAGCACAAGGTGGGATCAAGATTGCTGGGAAAAATATCAATAACCTCAGATATGCAGATGATACCATCCTTATGGCAGAAAGTGAAGAACTTAAGAGCCTCTTGATCAGAGTGAAAGAGGAGAGTGAAAAAGTTGGCTTAATGCTCAACATTCAGAAAACTAAGATCATGGCATCCGGTCCCATCACTTCAAGGGAAATAGATGGGGAAACAGTGGAAACAATGGCAGACTTTATTTTTCTGGGCTCCAAAATCACTGCAGATGGTGACCGCAGCCATGAAATTAAAAGACGCTTACTTCTTGGAAGGAAAGTTATGACCAACGCAGACAGCATATTGTAAAGCAGAGACATTACTTTGCCAACAAAGGTCCATCTAGTCAAGGCTATGGTCTTTCCTGTGGTCATGTATGGAGGTGAGAGTTGGACTGTGAAGAAAGCTGAGTGCGGAAGAATTGATGCTTTTGAACTGTGGTGTTGGAGAAGACTCTTGAGAGTCCCTTGGACTGCAAGGAGATCCAACCAGTCCATCCTAAAGGAGATCAGTCCTGGGTGTTCATTGGAAGGATTGATGGAAGCAGAAACTCCAGTACTTTGGCCACCTCATGCGAAGAGTTGACTCACAGGAAAAGACCCTGATGCTGGGAGGGATTGAAGGCAGGAGGAGAAAGGGACAACAGAGGATGAGATGGCTGGATGGGATCACTGACTTAATGGGCATGAGTTTGGGTAAACTCCGGGAGTTGGTGATGGACAAGGAGGCCTGGCATGCTGCGGTTCATGGGGTCGCAAACAGTCGGACACAACTGAGCGTCTGAACTGAACTAACGGTCAAGACTCAACATTAGCAAAAGGATTGGAATCCAGGTTTGTGGCTTCCAGAGCCCATTGCTCTTTGCACCACACTGCATGATCTCCAGGAGCAGGACTGGCAGGTGGTGACATCTGTTACCTGACTGCCCCATTGTGTCAGGTGTATATGAGTGGAACTCCAAAACTTTTGCAGGTACGTAGTACTGTTCTGAGGTGTTGGAGAAGGTGGGTGCTAGAGTCTGCTTTTCATGGGGCAGAAGAGTTTCAAATGTCACCACTAGCTTGTCATTGATATTTAAGTTCTTTTTGACTCAAAGGAATGTTTCCTATTAAAATATGAAATTTTGCAGGGGAGAGTGGGGTATCTATGGTAAGTGTTTTGTATACCTTACCAGTTCAAGCTCAAATGACATAAGTTAGACAGTAACTATATCAGATCAGATCAGTCGCTCAGTCATGTCCGACTTTTGCGACCCCATGAATCGCAGCACGCCAGGCCTCCCTGTCCATCACCAACTCCCGGAGTTCACCCAAACTTATGTCCATAGAGTCAGTGATGCCATCCAGCCATCTCATCCTCTGTCGTCCCCTTCTCCTCTTGCCCCCAATCCCTCCTAGCATCAGAGTCTTTTCCAGTGAGTCAACTCTTCACATGAGGTGGCCAAAGTACTGGAGTTTCAGCTTTAGCATCATTCCTTCCAGAGAAATCCCAGGGCTGATCTCTTTCAGAATGGACTGGTTGGATCTCCTTGCAGTCTAAGGGACTCTCAAGAGTCTTCTCCAACACCACAGTTCAAAAGCATCAATTCTTCGGTGCTCAGCTTTCTTCACAGTCCAACTCTCACATCCATACATGACCACTGGAAAAACCATAGCCTTGACTAGACGGACCTTTGTTGGCAAAGTAATGTCTCTGCTTTTGAATATGCTATCTAGGTTGGTCATAACTTTCCTTCCAAGGAGTAAGCATCTTTTAATTTCATGGCTGCAGTCACCATCTGCAGTGATTTTGGAGCCCCCAAAATAAAGTCTGACACTGTTTCCACTGTTTCCCCATCTATTTCCCATGAAGTGATGGGACCAGATGCCATGATCTTCGTTTTCTGAATGTTGAATTTTAAGCCAACCTTTTCACTCTCCTCTTTCACTTTCATCAAGAGGCTTTTTAGTTCCTCTTCACTTTGTGCCATAAGGGTGGTGTCATCTGCATATCTGAGGTTATTGGTATTTCTCCCAGCAATCTTGATTCCAACTTGCGTTTCTTCCAGTCCAGCGTTTCTCATGATGTACTCTGCATAGATCAGATAGATAGAGTGTTAAATAAACAGGGTGACAATATACAGCCTTGACATACTCCTTTTCCTATTTGGAACCATGTCTGTTGTTCCATGTCCAGTTCTAACTGTTGCTTCCTGACTTGCATACAGATTTCTCAAGAGGCAGATCAGGTGGTCTGGTATTCCCATCTCTGTCAGAATTTTCCACAGTTTATTGTGATCTACACAGTCAAAGGCTTTGGCATAGTCAATAAAGCAGAAATAGATGTTTTTCTGGAACTCTCTTGCTTTTTCGATGATCCAGCAGATGTTGGCAATTTGATCTCTGGTTCCTCTGCCTTTTCTAAAACCAGCTTGAACATCAGGAAGTTCACGGTTCACATATTGCTGAAGCCTGGCTTGGAGAATTTTGAGCATGACTTTACTAGCGTGTGGAGATGAGTGCAATTGTGTGGTAGTTTGAGCATTCTTTGGCATTGCCTTTCTTTGGGATTGGGATGAAAAACTGACCTTTTCCAGTCCTGTGGCCACTGCTGAGTTTTCCAAATTTGCTGGCATCTTGAGTGCAGCACTTTCACAGCATCATCTTTCAGGATTTGGAATAGCTCCACTGGAATGTATCCATCACCTCCACTATCTCTGTTCGTAGTGATGCTTTCTAAGGCCCACTTGCCTTCACATTCCAGGATGTCTGGCTCTAGGTCAGTGATCACACCATCGTGATTATCTGGGTCGTGAAGATCTTTTTTGTACAGTCTTCTGTGTATTCTTACCATCTCTTCTTAGTATCTTCTGTTTCTGTTAGGTCCATACCATTTCTGTCCTATATAATATACATATATATATATATTCTTGAAATTTTGAAAGTGAAAGTCGCTCAGTTGTGTCTGACTCCTTGGTACCCCATGGAAAGTCCATGGAATTCTCCAGGGCAGAATACTGGAGTGGGTATTCCCTACTCCAGGGGGTCTTCCCAACCCAGGGATCGAACCCTTATATATATTTAATTTATATGTATAATATAAATATATATAAATACTTTTATAAATATATACTTATATATTATCTATACTTTTATAAATATATCAGATCAGATCAGCGCTCAGTCGTGTCCGACTCTTTGCGACCCCATGAACCGCAGCACGCCAGGGCCTCCCTGTCCATCACCAGCTCCCGGAAGTCACTCAGACTCGCATCCATCGAGTCAGTGATGCCATCCAGCCATCTCATCCTCTGTCGTCCCCTTCTCCTCCTGCCCTCAATCCCTCCCAGCATCAGAGTCTTCTCCAATGAGTCACTCTTCGCATGAGGTGGCCAAAATACTGGAGTTTCAGCTTAGCATCATCCTCTAGAAATTCAAGATTGATCTCCTTCAAAATATACTGGTTGGATCTTCTCGCAGTCCATAGGGTATATAATCCCACTTCCCTGGTGGCTCAGACGGTAAAGTGTCTGTCTACGATACGGGAGACCCAGGTTCGATCCCTGGGTTGGGAAGATCCCTTGGAGAAGGAAATGGCAATCCACTCCAGTACTACTGCCTGGAAAATCCCATGGACAGAGGAGCCTGGTAGGCTACAGTCCATGGGGTCACAAAGAGTCGGACACGACTGAGCGACTTCACGTATGTATATAATACATAGTTACTTATGTAAATATATCATTACAGTTGCATGTATTCTATACACATAGAATAGAGTTACATGTATAGTTATATATATTTATATGGAGAGAGTTATATAGAGTTTCTATCTAAATGTGTTAAGTTAGTTTTTTCCATCTTTTGGAGCAAAATTTTAATTATTCTTGAGTCATCTCTTAAATATTGCCGTTTAGGTGAATCTAAAGAAAAATTTTAGTATTTTAATTTTCTAGAAGATTAATCTTATAGATTATCTTTGATATTTTTATCAAATATATTTTTTGATATTTTTATCAGTGTTGCATTTGTACATAAGAGTAGCTTCTTTTTTCTTAGTCTAAAGCAATACATTATGTTAAAGCAATAAGATTCAAACTTTTCCTTTTTGCTGTTTTAGAATGGTCACAGTGGGCTCAATGAAATATTTCTAGAAAGATGTAAATACCTTACTGAGTCTTTCTTAGTAAAATGTCAAAGTTTTAAAAAGTTTTTTTTTTTTTGACAGAAATGTCAAGATTAGAGCAAGATTATTATTGTTTGCATTTATGGGGAGAAATAATTTGTTGTTATAAAGAGTTAATGACTGGGTTTACTGCTTTCAGGCTCCAAAGAAGGTATTTTTAAAATCAAGGGTAGCCTGACAGGAGAAAAATGCACATCATTAGATGCAATTGCTACATAAATGGTCCTTTTGTTTTAGAGTGCAGTTTATAGTAATTGAAAAAAATCCCATATGCCATTTTCATTGTTTACTCCATTTGTTTTCTTTCTGTGTAATTGAATTTCACACAAAAGAGAGAATAAAAACTTTTGAATACTGAAATACTGAAGCAATATTTTCAGGTGCATCATTGTATTTTCTGCAGATTCTTTAATTTTAGAGCTTAGCTCTTGGTAAGTATTCTCCAGGGTGTATATTTATGTTTGTATGTGTTTGTGTTTTATGAGACTTGAAGAAGGAGAATGGCATCTCTTTTGAGACCAACCTCTGATTCCATTGAATGTTGCATTTCTTAAAACATCAAAAAATTGTCTTTCAGTCATGTTTTGGGTTTATTTCTGACCATTTGCCAAAGCAGGCCTTATTGAAATTAGGAGACAATTCTATTTCACGTTTTGTAGGGTGTATCCAAAACTACAGAAACACAGGTATATAGGACTCTGCCAGACAAACATTATCAAAAAATGATATTTGAGATGCAATTCTATATCACGGCACATTTTCCCATTTTTTTGGTCAGTATTTGGGTTTTTATACCTGGGTAAAATGAATTTGTGGAAAAGTCAGTATGTCCTCATTTTGAAGCAGCAAATCTTTGCTACTGTTTCATTTTATGACTGATGTGGGGCATTGGCATGTGGGAATCAATGGGAAAGTATAAGACTTAGAGCAACATTCAGAAGATTTAGAGAAATGAAAATGCCTTGCATGGAGTTCAGCTATAAACCGATGGATATGAGGAACAGAGTGGTTTGCCTTCAAGCTTCATTGGTTGCTTTGCTTTTTGTAATTCAGGCCTGCTATCTAGAGTTACGGCAGGCAAAAGAAATACTTACACGGAATGTTCTGAATATAGATCTCTGAACCTCATTATATTAAGCTTTTAAGTATTGGAAGATGGTTCTATGAGACTCAATCATGTGAGCCATTGGGAAGAAGGAACTAGTGCAGTTTTCTGGGCGAGGATAGTGTTGATGGGTGAGAGGAAAAGAAACCAATATTCCTTAGGAAGAAATGGAGTAAGCAAGGTATAAATGACAGAGAGGAGTTCTTATTCATTTATATCAATATTTTCCCTCGTTTGACAACCATCTACTTCAGTTATGTGTGAGGCCTTTTCCTGGATTGTGGTAAATCTGAAAAAATGCCAGTGGGACTGATAGGCTTTGGTATATTATATACATTCTATTTCTTCTTTTTTAAAAACTGAGATATAATTGACATATAACACTGTGTTAGTTTTAGGTGTACAACATAATGATTTGATATATGTGTATATCAAAATGATTACCACAATAACAGTTATAATTTTTATCTTATAAGGAGAACTTTTAAAATCCACTCTCTTAGCAACGTTCAAATGTGCAAAACAGTGTTGCTAACTGTAGTCACCATGCTGTACATTATATCCCAATGTAATGTATATATTTATCTTATGACTGAAATTTTACACCCTTTGACCACCTTCACCTCTCCCACCCCATGGCCCGACACTGACAACCACCATCTGCCTTTCCGTGTCATTTTAACATGAATGTATTTTGCCCCAAATTTAGTTTGACTTGAGTGAAATTAAGAATCATCATTATTGGGGCTTCCCTGGCAGTTGAGTGGTTAAGACTCTGTATTGCTAGTGCAGGGGATGTGAGTTTGATCCCTGGTTGGTGAATAAGATTCTGCATGCTGTGTGGTATGACTTGAATAAATAAACAATACAAGAAAATAATATTTATTTTATTCACTTGGACAAATATGTGCAATCTCATCTATGAGATTGGTCTGTGATACTTTGGTCTATGATAAAGGAACAATATGTTTATAGTGTTCTTATTCATAATTATGCATAATGATTGTAAAATGCAGGTCTAATTTCTGGTTCATATAAAGGGTAGAGTAGGAAATATATATCATAGCTCAAAATTTTGGATTCTTACAAGAAAACTGGTATTAAGAGAGGATACTCCTTTTGTTTTTAGTTGATCTTTCAAAAGAGATAATGAGTAGATGGGGATTCAATATGTCCCAATCTGGACTTTAAGAATCATACTTTTAAAAAAAGCCTCACGGGAACTTTCCTGGCAGTCCAGTAGTTATGATTCCATGCTTCCTGTGTAAGGGGCACAGGTTCAATCTCTGGTCAGGGAACTAAGATCCCACAAGCCACACCATGGGGCCAAAAAAGAGCCTCATCATTGTTTATTGAGATCATTTTGCTATTGAAAATTGTATACAACAGTCTTCTTGGTATAACCACCTACACTGTACATTTACAGCATGTTAACTTGGAATGCTCTGGATCAGTTTCCACACTGCATTTGTGTGAATATTTTATTTCTAGAATCCATTGACTCATTGCTGCTGCTGCTGCTAAGTCACTTCAGTCGTGTCCGACTCTGTGCGACCCCATAGACGGCAGCCCACAAGGCTCCCCTGTCCCTGGGATTCTCCAGGCAAGAACACTGGAGTGGGTTGCCATTTCCTTCTCCAATGAATGAAAATGAAAAGCCGTGTCTGACTCTTAGCGACCTCATGGACTGCAGCCTACCAGGCTCCTTCGTCCATGGGATTTTCCAGGCAAGAGTACCGGAGCGGGGTGCCATTGCCTTCTCCATTGACTCATTAGGATCTGCATAAAATACAAGTGTAGTGGCAAAACAGACCCTTTTGAAAAGGAATAGTCCAAGAGCCTGGCAAATAATTTCTGGGTGCTGCAACATTTAGAAAAGTCCTGTGTCTAAACAAGATACAGCCTTCAAACATGTACTTTTGTAACAAGCAGAATGGTGGTTGTTGGGTGATAGTTTCCCATGGGTCGCTCACATTTCTGCATGTCTTGTGAGCAGAGGCATTGATTGTACTGGTTCCAGCCCCTCTTTTCAAAGATATTTGTATAGTAAATGGCCTTAGAAAATAGAAGTACTATTTCATGCAGCAAAGGAACATGTTTATTTGCTGCCAATTATGAAAGATTCTAGAAGCTCCAATGGCTCAAGAGGTAAAGAATCTTTCTGCAATGCAGGAGATGGAGGAGACACCACTTCCTGTGTCAGAAAGATCCCCTGGAGAAGGAAATGACAGCCCAGTCCAGTGTCCTTGCCTGGGAAATCCCATGGGCAGAGGAGCCTGGTGGGCTACAGTCCATGGGGTCGCAGAAGAGTCTGACACGACAGAGCACACACATGTAATGAAAGGTATGAAGGAGTCAGGGCTCCTCTCCTGTCATGCAAACCAGTGCTTGTGCAGGTGGTATCTGGCCCCTTTCCTCTCATCCTGCAGAACTCTGGGGCTCTGGGAACTAGTGCAAGAATGTGCTGATACTTTGGTTAGTGGTATTGGTCTGAGTGGTAAATTCTTTTGTGTCTTACTTAGGAGTATCGTGGTTTGTACCATCATTCATGAATCCATGGCAGGCTTACAGGTTAATTTGCAGGGCGTAATCTCAGAACCTTCACAGTCCTTGGCTGTAGTCCTTGGCTGTCAGTACCATAATTCATAAATAAATTTCTTCTTCATGTGTGCCTGTCATTCTGATGACCTTACTATTTTTTTAATTAAAATTAAAAATTTCTTTTCCATTATGGTCTATTATAGCATATTGAATATATCCTGTGCTATATGGTAGGACCTTGTTGTTTATCAATTCCACATATAATAGTTTGCATCTGCTAGTCCCGAACTACCAGTCTGCCCTCCCTCACTCTCCCTCCCGCTTGGAAGTCACAAGTCACTGTCTGTGAGTCTGCTTCTGTTTCATAGATATGTTCATTTGTGTCATATTTTAGATTCCACACGTAAGTGATATATGGTATTTGTCTTTCTCTTTCTAACTTACTTCACTTAGTGTGGTAATCTCTATGTCCATCCTTGTTGCTGTAAATGGCATTATTTCATTATTTTTTATGGCCGAGTAGTATTCCATTATATATATATATATATATATATATATATATATCTATATTTATCTCATCCTCTTTATCCACTCACCTTTCAATAAACATTAGGTTGCTTCCCTGTCTTGGTTATTGTAAATAGTGCTGCTTTGAACATTGAAATGCATGTATCTTTTTGAATTATAGTTTTGTCTGGATATATGCCCAGGAGAGGAATTGTTGGAGCATATGGCAACTCTAGTTTTAGATTTTTGAGGAATCTTCATACTGTTTTTTATAGTGCCTACATTTTTATAGTGCCTACACTCCCAACAATGTAGGACAGTTCCCTTTTCTCCATAACCTCTCCAGGATTTGTTATTTGTAGATTTTTTTAATGATGGCCATTCTGACTGGTGTGAGGTGGTACCTCATTGTAGTTTTGATTTGCATTTCTCTAATAATTAGCAATGTTGAGCATCTTTTCATGTGCCTATTGGCCATCTATGTCTTCTTTGGAGAAATGTCTTTCTAGGTCTTCTGTCCGTTTTTTAATTGGGTCTAATGGCCTTACTAGCTGTATAATTAATAAAAGAAAGTGAAAGTGAAGTTGCTCAGTCGTGTCCGACTCTTTGCGACCCCATGGACTATAGCCCATCAAGATCCTCCGTCCATGGGATTTTCCAGGCAAGAGTGCTGGAGTGGATTGCCATTTCCTTCTCCAATTAATAAAAGAAATGAAGTAATTGCCAATCTCCTAAAATAATGCTTAAGAATCTTAGCATCTTCTTTCTTTCCTACACTATCCCCCATCTAAATTGTTAACTAGGAGCCAACTTTGAATTTAAGGAAAGAAAAATTGATTGAATCGTTTGCCCCTATGAATTCCTTGTTTGTTCAGACATCACTCATTTCAAAAAGAGAGAACTGAGAATGCCAAGGCTGGGATCTGCCAAGGGTAACAGAGTAGGGAGCCTGGCCTGTGATGGAAGATTTCCTGTAGTTCAGGTCATTTCCAGGATGCTCATTTATGACTGGTGCATGTTTTCTCTTCTTGTGAGATGAGGAAGTATTATTGTCTTTCCCCTTAAGATTTAAAAACAAGAAAATAGGATCTAGAAAGGTAGTGTTGCACAATGGTTAAGAGTAAGACCATGGAGTTAGCTGTATCAGTTTGTGATCTGGTTCTACCTGTGTAAACTTTGAGCCAAGTTTCTAATGTCTTCCAAGTTTCAGTTCCGCCCCCTTTAAAAAAGAAATGAGAACAATATTGCCGTGTCACAGAGAATAGCTGTGATGATAAAAGGAGAGGAGGCCAGGAACACTGCAAGACACCTAGTGTGTGCTCATGAAATGCTAGTTGTTACCATTAGCTCTTTGGTATTTGTGTACCTGACAATTAGTGAGTGACCTGGAAAGCTGATTGACAAATCATGCAATAGCATCCTTCATCCCAGACAAATTGTTTTCAAGATGGAGACAATTATGGATGGAGAGAATTGTGGATGGAGAGATCGGTGGTTAATGTCTTTGCTGCCTTTAGTTCATGTGGTTTCCCTAAGAATTCTGTGTTCCTTTCTAGGTTTTGCTTGGAGTTAATTCAAGGTCTGGATCTTTCACAAATGATTTGGCTCTTAGGTGCTCAGAAATTTCATTTCTACTTCAAGAACTTTATAGGAATTACTCTCATAATAGAAGTAGCAGTGTCAAGCTTCATGGCCAAAGAATGGGTTTAAGCTTCACTTTTATTTTCTCTTAGAACCATATAAAAATAATGGTTTTTTCTCTATTATTTGCATCTTGCAAAGTCAGAAAGCTGACCTCATGATTGTATTATCTTCTATTTGCATAGTTCACAGAAGCTACTGTTTAAATCCTATGATTCATTTTTTTTTTTTTTTTTTTTGAGTTTAAAACCTTTGCCTATGAATTAGTAAAAAAAATAGAAATGTAGGGGTTTTGGAAAATATGGCTATCCAGTGGTTCTTAAACACAGTGAACAAATAACGTATTCACTGCTCCATGGAGAAATGAGAAAAACAAGTATAAATAAAAATTTCATCTTAAAGTTAAATGTAAGAATAAAAGTCATTTATTTTGACATTGTGTTCTTCCTAAATTTTAGTGTTATTAAAATATAGTCTTTTCTATGAAGTGCTGTTTATGTACTGGGTTTTAAAAATTATTTTAATTTGGGAAAAGTGAAAAAAAGGCAAATTCATATTCCCTTAATTCTTTTTTAAAAATTGGTTTTGAAGTCAAAAAATATTAGAATCAAGGGTAATTATAATAGCAATAACTTATGCAAGGCTTCTTACTAGGCCTGGTTCTAAGAGATTTACAGACATTGATTTATTTAATTCTTGAAATTAAAAGATGCTTGCTACTTGGAAGGAAAGCTATGACAAACCTAGATAGCGAATACTTTGCTGTCAAAGGGGTCCATATCATCAAAGCTGTGGTTTTTCTAGTAGTCATGTTTGGCTGTGAGAGTTGGACCATAAAAAAGGCTGAGTGCCAAAGAATTGATGCTTTTGAACTATGGTGCTGGAGAAGACTCTTGAGAGTCCCTTGGACAGCAAGGAGATTAAACCAGGCATTCCTAAAGGAAATCAACCCTGATTATTCATCGGAAGGACTGACTCTGAAGCTGAAGCTTCAGTATTTTGGCCACCTGATTCAAAGAGCTTACTCATTGGAAAAGATCCTGATGCTGGGAAAGAGTGAAGAAAAATGAGAAGGGGGCAGCAGAGGATGAGGTGTTTAGATAGTGTGGTTGACTCAATGGATATGAATTTGAGCAAACTCCAGGAGATAGTGGAGGACAGAGGAGCCTGGCATGCTGCAGTCCACGGAGCAGCAAAGAGTCGGACATGACTTAGCAACTGAACAACAACAATAAAGGAACTCTATGAGTTGAATACTGATATTATAACCAAGTTTCTCAGATGGACTTCCTAGGTGGCGCAGTGATAAAGAATCTGCATGCCAGTGCAGGAGACGCAAGAGATTCAGATTCGATCTTTGGGTGGGGGAGATCCCCTGGAAGAGGAAATGGCAACCTGCTCCAGTATTCTTGCCTGGAAAATTCCATGGATAGAGAAGTCTGGTGGGCTATGGTCCATGGGGTCGCAAAGAGTTGGACACAACTGAGCATGTGTGCACACGCACGTGCGCGCACGCCACACACACACAAAACCAATTTATAGATCAAGAAACAGAAACAGTAGAATTGAGTAATTTGACTCAGGTGACAGCTCAAATAGTAAAGACAGAGCTCAAACCCATGATTCTGGATCTAATGTCTTCCTTAGAAGAATCCTAGAAACTTTCATTGAGCTAGAAATCTGAACATTGTATATTTGAATATTTAGAGGACATTTTGGCAATATCTATCAAAAGCTTCAAAACTGTGTCTGTGCTTTGACCCAGATTTCTAGGAATTTATCCTAAAGAAACAAGGAATTATACCAAAGTGTGATGTAAAAGGGCATTGATTAAATGTATACATTGGAGAAAAATAGAAACTAATAAATTAGGCGCATTCGACCTGCGACCCCATAGACGGCAGCCCACCAGGCTCCCCATATAACCCTGTCTCCAGGCGCACTGGAGTGGGTGCCTTTCTCCAGGCATGAAAGGAAAAGGAAAGTGGAGAAAAATGGAGTAACTAATTCCCGCCCCCCTGCCTGGGGGGGGGGCAAATGCCCCTATAGAGGGAATTATTTAAATAACAGAACAGCCATGCAAAGGATAGTAATACATAATTTTAATTGTTTAAACTGTGTTGCACAAAACCTTGGGGTTTATCACCTGACATGAATTAGGACTTTGCAAATATTTTGTCTGAATTTTATAGATGCTGATGAAGATTGATACATCACTGTCTCCAGTCACCCCTGATTGAAACTTTTTGTCTTTATAAAACATAATCTCATGGGTTTATTTTAGGATGAATAAATGTTCTACATTAGACTAGCAATCCATTTTTATGGGCTGACAGATACCTTTTTTATTTGTTTGTTTGTTTTATGAGGATGCTTTGTAGACTAAGTCTATTTTCCATACCAGCTCTCTAGATATGGTGTTATGAGTGTTCCCCTTAGGGTCTTCTTGCTGGCTAGCCTTGTCAGCCTATCTCCAGTGTGTTCCTTCTACTGAACCCAACCAGATTCACTTCACTAAACTAGCCTGTGATCTGCAGAGTTCCTGACAGGGAGATTCTTGCCATTATATTTTATTCTGCTTTATGTATTAACAGTCATATAAAAAGCTTCTTGTATCTAATCAATAGTATTTTTCCTTGAGACTTCTGAAAGTGGTTAGAGGATCACTGACTAGTGTGGACAACATGGATAGCTTTTTGCAATTAAAAAATCTTGAAAATGTTACTGCGTCACAGTGTAAGGGAAGAGGCAGTGGTGTTAACAGACTGTTGTGAATTTGCTTTAGCTGTTCACTAGCTGTGCAACACGGCAGGTTATTTTATCTAAAAATGGAAATTATTATCTTTCAGGTTGTTATGAGGATTACAGAAGGTACATTTAAGCACTCAACAAATGTTGACATAGAAAGAGGACAGCTAATTTAGATAGGAGAGTTGAGGAAGTTTCCATCAATTTGTTTATAACCATCACCCTAAATACCAGAGATAATTTTAGACATTACAAGTAATAGAGAGGGATGTTATTAAACTCTTAGCTTTTAAAATGTTTTCTATTGTTTTACGCTCAATCTCTAATTTATATCTATTTAGAATTCTACAACTTACATTAAAGACTATATTATACTCACCCTTTGCTGTGTAAATCTTGAAAAGTTCTCTAGCCAAAGGCAATAAATTTCACTCTGGCAACATCAAAGGCTATTCAAATAACGTGAATATAAAGTATTGCACAACTTTTTTAGTTTATGGTTCATTTGTACAAAGACTCACTTCATATCTACTTGGCCTTTTGGCTAAGATCATGTGTAGTACAAAGATTCATTGCTGTAGGAGAAGTATCTCAACTATTTTCTGGTAGTGTCAGTAATTTCATGGAGTTCTATTTCTATTCTCTCTCTCTTTCCCTCCCTGCCCCGCCTCAGTTTTCCTTGGCTCTCCTTATTTGAGTTGGGTGACCTTCCTATAGCTTCCACAGTTTTTGAATCCCAAAGGTAATCCGGGGTGCACTGCTCTGTCACTTTATATGAGTTTCCTCCAACAGATTGTAAATTTGCAATGGGCAAGAACTCTGAGTGCTCCAGGCCAACACTCACCCACTGGCTCCCGCCACCCACAGCGGTGCCACTACTATCTGCCTGGGGTCCTGCACTGATCCACCTTGCCTTCCTCTCCATTTATGTCAGCTCCAATCTCCCAAGTCATCTCTCATCCTTCAGACTCTGATCTCCACATGGCCTCATTATCCCTTTTCTGACTCTATATCTCACTCCTCCTCAACTTTTGAATCCCTTCCACGGTAGCCTCACAACATCCCTTCTATACCTCTCTTCTCTGAATATACTCTTCACCTTCTTACTACACTGGAGATCTAGTTCTCCCCAGGACACTGGTTCTTTTGCAGGTGTTGGCCGTTTTCTCTCCAACACTCCTTGTGTAACTAAAAGTGGGGTCTGGCTACTCACCACTCAAAAACTAATAAAGAGGCAAGATTGGTGAAAAGGAAAGCTTGCTTTACTGTGGATGCTGGCAACTGGGTAGAGGAGGGCAGGCCCTGTCCAAAGGTTGACTCTCCCCACTGACAATCAGTGGGCAAGAGGGAAGGGGCTACATGCAGAAACAGCACAGTCAGCTCTGACAGTCAGCTTGAAACTGGTCATTGATGGTCTGACCAGTGACACCTTGATTGTTTTACGTGCAGTTAATCTTCAGTTCCAAGGTCAGTTTGTTTCCATTTATTTGAGGCCAGTTCTCGGAATTGTGGCAGTTTATGTTGTGGCTATAGTCTGATCTTCTTTCCTGGTAGCTCAGCTGGTGAAGAATCCACCTGCAGCGCAGGAGACCCTGTTTTAATTCCTGGATCAGGAAGATCCCCTGGAGAAGGGGTAGGCTACCCACTCCAGTATTCTTGGGCTTCCCTGGTAACTTAGTCAGTAAAGAATCTGCCTGCAATGCAGGAGACGTGGGTTTGATCCCTGAGTTGGGAAGATTCCCTGGAGGAGGCAACCCTCCCACCCCAGTTTTCTTGCCTGGAGACTCTCCATTGACAGAGGAGCCTGGCTGGCTGCAGTCCATGGGCTTCAAAGAGCCAGACATGTTTGAATGACTAAGTACAACAGTCTGGTCATTGTGTAGTTAACTTCTTCCGCCTGGTTGGAGTTTCAGTATCTATAAGACAGCTCACAGGATATGGCTCAGAATATTATCTATAGCCCTTGAAAAGGAACTAAAGGTTCCTTTAGAGAAGGACTTTGCTTACTGACTAAACTATTATTATTTAGTCTTGTTGGACTATTTTTCTTTTCTTCTGCATTTTCTCACTTCTCTGATTAAACTTATTTTTGACTGAAGTTTTTCCACAGACAAAAGGCAGGTGGAAGACCTTGATAGGGGAGGGACCACAGGGTCCTGTGCCTTTTCACTTGGGCCTACAAGCAGGGTACATACAGTGGACTGAATGTGACCCCCACAAATTAACATTAATACCTAATCCCCAGTGTGATGGTATTAGGGCCTTTGGGAGGTGGTTAGGCCATAAGGGTGGAGCCCTTATGGATGACATTAGTGCCCTTATAAAAAAGACACAGCGAGCTCCCTCTGTCCCTTCCACCTTAAGAGGACACAGGAGAAGATAGCCATCCATGAACCAGGAAGCTAGTTCTCATCTGACACCAAATCCACTGACTCCTAGATCTTGGACTTTCAGACTCTAGAACTGTGAGAAATAAATTTTGTTATAAGCCACGCAGGCTCTGGCAGTTTTGTGATAGCAGCCTAAACAGATTAAGACCAGAGATATTCTCAGGACTACTTCCAGACCCTTTCCAACCCCACGCTCACCTCTCCTCACTAGCTCTCGCTGTTTCCCACTTGGTTGTCTTTTGCCATGTCCTTCTTCACACATACACCTTCCTTCCTTAAGCGTATGGCTCCAGATCCCGCTTTCCCACATCACTCCTGTCAAACTTCCTGATGGCTGTTTTAACCTCATGGGTTATTTTTTCAAATCTTTTCTTATTTTTTTTTTTGAGGGGAGTGGGTGGGATTCTCTCCTCCCATGACCCTGCCCTAACCCCACCTCATGGCACTCACTCCCATGGTCAATCCTTAGATTTGTCCTCTATCAATAACTGTGACCCATCCCTCATCTCAGTTTCAAGTGAGTATTATAATAGTATTATCATTACCATTACTATTTGTACAAAATTTGTTGAATTGAACTACTCATGAATTGGGTAACCACAGCAAATGAATTACTTTCTTTCAACCTCCTTTCTTCTCTCCAGAGGCTGTTGTGTGAGGAGTTGAGATCAGATATTGGTGATAGAATATGGGAAATGGGGGAAAGGAAGCGAGAGGAACTGAGCCCTAAAAGGATGAAGGATTTTGAATTAAGCCATGAAGAAAGAGGTAAAGCCGGGGGACAGGGAAGTATAGAAAAATGTTCTAGTCTGGAGGAAAAAGGATGGCAGACCCGCTTGTCAGGAGGTGGATGCTGTCTAAGAAATAGTAAATAGATTGTAGACCAGAGACTTGCAGGGCACATAGGGGTGGAACAGAGAGATTAAAGGCAGCCCAGGGGATGCAAGGCATAGAAAATGTTCCAGAGCACACAGTAGGGGCCAAGTAAATACTTGTTGAATAAATGAATAAGTTATGTGACTACAGGTTTAGGATTTTGTTGTTTTCTCAAACTGGGGCTAGAAGTGAACAGTGTCACATTTTAAGCACAGGAGTGGGGAAGGACAAAGCTGCTGCTGGCCTAATTTCTTGTGCAAATTAGAAGTGGCTCCAGATCTGGGCTGATGGATTAGAAAAGGGCATCTCCTTTTTCAGGTTCTAAGCAGCTTTCTGTCAAGAAGTGTGCTCTGTATTATAGCACTGCCATCTTTATCCCTAGGTTGGGGGCAGGTGGATAACAAGAATGTGGTCAGATTCTAAAGTCCACTCTTCTTTTTAAAAAATGTATTCATTTATTTGGCTACACTTGGTCTTAGTTGTGGTGCTTGGGATCTTTAATTGAGGCACATAAACTCTTCTTTGCACCTTTGAGATCTAGTTCCTGACCAGGGATTGAACTTGGGCTCCCTGCCTTGCGAGCACCAAATCTTAGCCGCTGGAACACCAGGGAAGTCCCTCTAATGTCCATCCTGAAAGTTGTCTTTATACTTTATACATGTCAAGTTGTCTTTATACTCTTTGGACTTGGGCTTCTGTAGTTTCTGAAGGCAAAAATTTGCTTCTTAATTTTTCTGCTGTGATCTCCCTTTTGCTGTAATAATTGAGGTCAAGGTCTAGTTTGAAATGAAGATGTGGGAGACTGAGAGTGTGAGTAAGAGATTTCTATTTCTTGCTGGGGGTAAGTAAAGGAAAGCAACATGGATTTATCACGGACTCTTCACTTTCTGTGTCAGACATTTGTTATAGACACTTACCTCGTTTTCTATTCTTACAACAATCTTCCCAGGCAAATATTAGTCACCATTATTCTTATGAAGGTCCAGAGAGAGCCTACAACTTGGGCCAGGCACCAAGTGAGGAGTGGAGTGAAGATTCAAATTCAAGGTATTCCCTGTGCCACGTGGTTGCTGGGTTTTCTTCTGGTGAAACACACTGCCAGGTGTAAACTCAGGAGAATAGGCACTGTTTTATTTTTTTCACCTTTGCATGCTTCCCAGAGCTTAGCATCATCCCCAACACTAAGAAAATGCTAAATGAAGGTGTGTGGGGTTGAACCAAATGTGGATAAGCAAGGGCTGCTGACCAGTGGTCTACCTTCTCCCCCCCCAGTCATTTTCATGTCAGTCATCGGAATGCTGTCTTCCTAATTTGCTCTTCCAGCTTCCCCTCTCAGGGAATGCTTCTCACTAGGGGAATCTGCCTGGTCCAGTGAGCTGTGGTCATTTGACCCTCCAAGGGAGATCTGGAAACTCTTTTCCTAATGGGTCTCATTGATCCTAGGGACTGACTGTCTCCTTATTGTCTCTGCTTGCCCTTACTTGGTTCTTATTTCAAGATTCTTGAGAAAGGTAATTTTTAGCTCCCTTTTATTGACCTCAATAAAAGCACTACACAGCCTGGTTATCTTCAAATCATTTAATTAAATTCAACTCATTGATTTTGAGATATTTAATAAGCCATTAACTGTTTTGTAAACTTAAGTTGATATGATGCAACTCTCAACAAACTAAAATTCACTCCCCTGTATTAGCTTTGGTTTGATTTTCAAACTTGCCCAAGTCATAGAGTTAGTAAATGGAAACCTTTTAGGGTTTGGTTTGAGTGAACTTCCCTGGTGGCTCAGACAGAAAAGAATCTGCCTACAATTCGGGAGATATGGGTTCCATCCCTGGCTTGGAAAGATCCCCTGGAGAAGGGAATGGCAATGCACTCTAGTATTCTCACCTGGGAGAAGGCAATGGCAAGCCACTCCAGTACTCTTGCCTAGAAAATCCCATGGATGGAGGAGCCTGGTAGGCTACAGTCCATGGGGTCACTACGAGTCAGACACAACTGAGCAACTTCACTTTCACTTTTCACTTTCACGCAATGGAGAAGGAAATGGCAACTCACATTGTTCTTGCCTGAAGAATCCCAGGAATGGCAGAGCCTGGTGAGCTGCTGTCTATAGGATCGCACAGAGTCAGACACGACTGAAGTGACTTAGCAACAGCAGCAGCATTCTCACCTGGAAAATTCCATGGACAAAGAAGCCTGGTGGGCTACAGTCCATGCGATCACAAAGAGTAGGACGATTGAGCAACTCACACACTTAGAGTTACTCTGTTGCTCACAAGCTGACCTGGTTTCTTAGCTTCTATAATTTAATAAAAAATAGTGCCTACCAGAAATCCTGGGCACTATCCTAAGTGTTTTTCTCACCTGTAGATTGGGATAATAATAGCACCTGCTTAATTTATAAGCATTGTCTTGAAGATGACATGCAGGCATGTGTGTGGCATCCTTTGGATGGAGGCTGGAGTGATGACTGCTCAATAGTATTAGTCATTGTGATTGTCATTAGTAATAATCTCGTCTGCTGAGAAATACAACCAGCCCCAGAAATGCAGTGCTGCCCTGGCCATTTCCATTTTAAATGATACTGTTCTGAAGACTGTTTGTGAATCTATCACCAATACTCTTTTCTTTCAAAAAAAAAAATTAAAATAGCCCTTTAATTTTAGGATAATTTCAGATTTATAGGAAATTTGCAAGATGGCATGGAGCATTCCCCTGTATCCCTTACCTGCATCTCACTTATTTGTCACTACAAAGAAGCCAACATTGGAACACGATGATTAACTAAATCCCAGATGTTTTCATATTTCAGACACGTCCTTTTTCTGTTTCAAGATCCAAGGTAGGATACCGCATTGCCTTTGGCAAACGCTCCCTTCTTCATGAAGCAGTTACTTCTGTCAGCCTTATCTCTGTCCTCTGTTCAGAAGAAATGCCACAGGGAGGCACCTGGCATGCTCAGGTTCTGGCATTTGCAGCTCATAGCTCTTCACCTTTTCTCACCAACCACTTTCTTGCATTCTGACAGACCCATGGGACTGGTCTGTAACCGTGCCACTCTCTAGCTCTGTGACCTAACTTAATCCTCTAGGAATCCTCGATTTTCTCATCTGTACAAGATGGGTAATAATAATTCCTTCAGGGCCTGGCACATAGTGACTTAAATGTTAATTGTTGCTTTTGTCATATCATTGTGCTTTCTGCTTCAGATCATAAACCAGCCTAGCTCTTGATTCTGCCCATACTTTTTCAATCCTCTGATGTTATCACAAATATTACTCAGGTTATTAGATGAGTTTGCTGACTCAGAGACTGCTTTATTGACAGAGAAGTTTAAATGCCTCTCTTTAAAAGCTTTGCTACTTTCCTTCCCTTATAGAGAACTTAGGGATGTGCACAGTACCATGAAAGAGAATCTGAAATATCAGATTCCCAAGCTTTCTTCCAAATCCTCTCCCACTCTTTATTTTGGTCTATCTTATTCCTAGAACTCCCACCACACTGCCTGCAAAGTGGAGGAGGCCCACCCATCTGTCTGCCATGGGAACAGAACTGGCAGCTGGGGTCTAGGGTAAGCGATTTTGAGTATTCAAATCATTTTCAGTGGGATGCGCTTGGGTCACATGGTGTAATCAGGAAATTTCATGCAATTTGACATTTCCCACCAGAGTTGCTTAGGAACCTAAGGAAGGCACTGGCTCTGAACGGCAGGACAGTAATAAATTAAGCAGTCACAGGTCCAGCCATCTGCCGTAAGTAAATTAAGAGCATAACCCATATGGGATTTATCTAAAATAGTGATTCACATTTTTTCTCCTGTCTTCTCATTTGTATTCCTCTTTATGTGGGCTCTCTAAATTGACTTAACTTTGCATAGAATATTCCAGCTGTCTTTATCTCCCACCCTCTCCTCCACATTCAGGCAGCCAACCTCAGATTCTCCTATAGCCGACTAGCTATGTCCTGTGTAATGGAGGATGATTTTGACATTTTATTTTGAGAATTGCCTGATGGGAGGCCAATGCATTTTCACTGGGAGTTCTTAGCTATGCCTCTGCAATGTCCTCTACCCTTTCTCATTTATCACCTGCTTTTAGTCCCTCCCCATCTCAGGTCCTACTGCCTTTCATCTGTCCTCTCATGTTGTTTTTTTTTGTTTGTTTTTTGCTCTTTGTCCACTAGTCATTTTTACAAACCATTTTCATCATGCCACCCTCCAGCTCAAAAGTTTGCAGTGTTTACAGAATGAGCCAAATGTTTCTACCTTAAGTTCCTCCCTCAAGTTCAAACCTGCCTTTAAACCTCATCTACTTCTTACCAGTTATTACTCTCACTTCACAGTCGGTTCTCTTGACTTCCTCCAAAGCACATCCACTTTGTCCTGCCTCATTTAGTTTAGTATTTTAAAATTACAGCCTGATTTATTTTTTTTTACTTAACTGTTTGATGTTTCTAATTCAATTGTAAGCTCCTTTTTTGTTGTGGACTCCATTCTATGCTTATCACAGTTCTAGACACCTGGAGGTGTTTGCTGAATACTGAATGAAATGCTTTGCCACAGTTTTGTTCTGTGGGATGAGATAAGGCAAATAAGTAAGATATATAGTAGGTGAGATGGCTGTATGCTATGAAAAGAAGTGGAGGAAGAAGGTGGTTACAAAGTAAATAAGATAGTCAGGAAAGGCTTCCGGAAACAACCTTAAGGGAAAGATGTCAGAGTGGTGAAGCTGAATTCTGTAAGGCAGAGATTTAATCATTAAAAAAAATCTTTGCTTGGTATAGCACAGTTATATGCACATGTTGGAAGAATGCAGTGGGAATGACATGTATTATGGAGTCAAAACACAGAATATCATTCAAATGGTATTTTTCAATACAAAGGGGCTTCCCACATGGCAGTAGTGGTAAAGAACCCTCCTGCCAAATTTAGGAAATGTAAGAGATGCAGGTTTGATCCCTGGCTCAGGAAGATCCCCTGGAGGAGGGCATGGCAACCTACTCCAGTATTCTTGCCTTTCCTTGCAAGAGAGGAGCCTGGCAGGCTACAGTCTGTAGGGTCCCAAAGAGTCGGACACAACTGAAGTGACTTGGTGAAGTGAAAATGAAAGTCGTTCAGTTGTGTCCAACTCTTTGTGACCCCATGGATTATACAGACCATGGGATTCTCCAAGCCAGAATATTGGGGTAGGTAGCCTTTCCTTTCTCCAGGGAATCTTCCCAGCCCAGGTATTGAACCCAGGCCTCCTGCATTGCAGGCAGATTCCTTACCCAGCTGCGCCTGATGACTTAACACACACACAAATTAATTTGATGTGTATGTGTGTTCATAAAAACAAAGACTACAAGGAAATACTCCAAAACATTAACAGCAGCTCTAATGATTTACTGTAATTTTAGCTTTAGCCTTTGTATTTCCTCTAATTTCCATGCTTTCTGCAGGATGTACATATTTCTCATAGATTGGATAAAACAGACATAATAATACTTGCTGGGGCACCATTAAGTTTGGGGATTCTCAAGTAAACAAAACCACGAGGATGCCCTTTCCCTCTGTGAACGTAAGGTAAAAAGCAGCCTGAGCTTAGGATAGGTTGCATTTCTCTGCAGGCAGCTCCACAGGACCCACAGAGCACTCCTCCCCCACCGGCGTCTACAGACTTCTCCTTTCAGGAGGAGGCCAGCCTAAACCAGCAGAGCAGGTTTGGGGCAGTGAGGTGCAGCATGTTGGGAACTGAGTAGATTTCCATCCGGGCTTATTATGCCTGCAGTCAGACAAATGACCACTCCAGTGGCCTCACCACGCCTGCCCAGAGGATGATCTGTGTTTTCAAATCCAGGAAGATGCAGAATCTGATAGCCCAGTGTGGAAACAAAGAAACGGGAGGGAAAAAAAGAGATGCTTTTGTGCCAAACAAGGTTTCTAGGCAACTACTCATGTAACTACTTCAGTGTCCCCAATCCTTTAGCTTTGCTGACCTTTAGCACCTGTCTGATAAGTTCATCAGATTTCCGTAATGAAAGAGCTGACATATGGGGAGGAGGTGATCAACATTCGACTCCTGGTTCATTTTCTAGCCTCATCTCCATCATTTCTCCCTGTGTTCCTGTTTTAACAGAAGACGACCTTGGTGTCCCTAGACTTTTCTGTCTCCAGCTTCTGCCCATGCTGGTCCCTCTGCCCAGAACACTTTTCCTGGACCTTGCAGTCTATTCCAGGTTCAGTCCAAGTTTCCCTTCCTTTGGGACCCTTTTCTTGTACCACCATCCCCTTTAATTCTCCCCCACCTCCTTGAAAGAAGCACAGAGTACTACATGTATATGTCCATAACCAGGTCCTTTTTTTTCTTTAAGATGTCTAAAGAAACATGTGTAACATATTGGAAAAAAGAAAGAAATATGTGTGAGAAAGAAAGAAATATGGCACACAATGGAGGCTCACAAAATGTATATTTGAACAATGAATTTTCAATGTAGGATATACATGGCTTCTTAAGAGTCCAAAATGTATGTTGAGTTCCATCTAGCCATCCATCCACCATTCACCCATTCAACAACCCTTACCAAATGCATACTGTGAACTAGCATTGAGACAGACATGGCCACTGTCATCATGAAAGTTATAAACTAAAGTGAAGACTGATATTGAGCAAATAATTACAGCTTTATTTTTCCCTGAACTATTATGACCCAAGATCCAGTTTTATATATTTTTGTTTACCGCCTATCTCTGACATTAAATATAATAAGCTCTAAGAGAGCAGGGGCTTTATCTTGTTTGCCACTGTGCCTAAAACAGTGCCTGCCACTTTGTAGGTACTTGATTAATATTTGTTAACTGAATAGACTAAAACTAAGGATGAGCGCCGAAGAATTGATGCTTTTGAACTGTGGTGTTGGAGAAGACTCTTGAGAGTCCCTTGGACTGCAAGGAGATCCAACTGGTCCATTCTGAAGGAGATCAGCCCTGGGATTTCTTTGGAAGGAATGATGCTAAAGCTGAAACTCCAGTATTTTGGCCACCTCATGCGAAGAGTTGACTCATTGGAGAAGACTCTGATGCTGGGAGGGATTGGGGGCAGGAGGAGAAGGGGACGACAGAGGATGAGATGGCTGGATGGCATCACTGACTCAATGAATATGAGTCTGAGTGACCTCCAAGGGCTGGTGATGGATAGGGAGGCCTGGCGTGCTGCAGTTCATGGGGTCGCAAAGAGTCGGACACGACTGAGCGACTGATCTGATCTGATCTGATCTGAAGGATGGGAATTTCTGATGTATTTAAAACGTGCATTAACACCACCCACCTTCAGGCATCTTCCAAATGAAAAATGATTAAGTACTAAACCCAGTGTGATGCATTGTGATGACAATGATTAATGTCTTATTCCAGGTTAGAATGTCTGAGAGACTCAGTCAGGGTGACACCAAAGAATTGTGATAGAAACTCAATCATTGCTTTTTCAGCTTTCAATTAATTTTGTGATTTTCCTGGTAATTTCAGCGAAAGGCTGTTGAAGCCTGACCATGTAATAATAATAATAGAAGACACAAAATAGAAGATATTAGGTCAGCAAAGAACAGCTAGGATAACAGTTTCTAACCTGCTTAAGAAAAGGGCATTTGCAGTGGTGTCTGCCTTGCATTTATAATATTACTTAGTTGACAAACATATCAAAATGCAAAAAACAGGTGACTGTTCTGCTGCTGTCCAGTCTACCTTCCCTTGGAACCTCCTTCCCAACTAGGGGCCTGGGTTTGACCCTGGTGTGCTGAGAGTTTGCATCATTGGTGCGGAGGAGCAGGTGTCCCTGGAGGACTGTTCTGCAAGTTGGAGAGACTGGGAGGCCCTATGTGTGAGGGAAACCAAACCCTAGCCTGGGGAATCCATGGAAACCAGATCAGGGAAAGTTAGGGGGGAGAGAGACAAACAGAGAGAAAAATACAAGAAAGAATGTACCAGAAGCTTGGGTCTGCAATGACACTGAGTAGCTTAAACAAAAATTTATTGTCTCACAGGTCTAAAGGTTGGCAGAATTGGTTTCTTTTGAAGATCATAAGGAAGAAAAGTTCCAAGCCTCTGTCTTAGCTTCTGGTATCCTCAGATTCTCTGTGGCTTAGGGATGGCATCCTTCCTGTGTTTTCACACTGTCTTTTTTCTGTTTTTGTGTTCTGATTTCCCTTTTTCATAAGGACATCAGTCATGTTGGATTAGGGCCTACCCTAATGACCTTGGGCTTCCCTGATATCTCAATTAGTAAAGAATCTACCTGCAATGCAGGAGACCTCGGTTCAATTCCTAGGTCAGGAAGATCACTTGGAGAAGGGAAAGGCTACCCACTGCAGTATTCTGGCCTGGAAAATCCCATGGACTGTACAGTCCATGGGGTCGCAAAGAGTCGGACACGACTGAGCGGCTTTTACTAACAACTTAATTTGGGCTTCCCAGGTGGCTCAGTGATAAAGAATCTGCCTGCTAATATAGGAGATACAGGTTTGATCCCTGGGTTGGGAAGATCCCTTAGAGAAGGAAATTGCAACCCACTCCAGTATTCTTGCTGGAAAATCCCATGGACAGAGGAGCCTGGTGGGTTACAGTCCAAGGTGTTGCAAGAGTCAGACATGACTTAGCAACTAAACAACAACAAGTGACTTCATTTAAACCTGATCATCCCAAGGACTGTATTTTCAAACGAGGTCACATTCATAGGATTTCAGTATCTTTTGAGGGGACAGAATTCAACTCATAGCAGAGAAAGAGGTGAAACTGGATGGGCGGAGGTAGCCTGAAGAATTTCTAGAAAAGCTGGAATATAACATAGCATAGCACAACACTTTTCATAGGGCCAAGGCAGCCCCAGCCAGGGTGGAGGAGGGCAGCGGAAGGGAGATGCTCAGCTTGGACACATAACAATAATGAAACCAAAAAATTCCCTTAAAGTGGCTGGAGCTTTGGGGGAAGAAATACAACACATAACCCCAATACTGTTTTATTTCTGGAAAAAGAAAAAATGGGATGTCAGACCTGGGGCAAGTCATCAGAGGTAATTTGGTGGCTTGGGAAATATATTGACTCATGGTGGATCACCTGCCACTTCTCTAGTACTGGCTGGGTGACCTTGCTTAGCCTGTCAGAAGAACCTCGGTTTCCTCATCTGTAAAATGAGGCCAATGAGCTCAAACTCCTGGGGTATCTGTGAAAATTACCTGAGATTAGATGTGAAAAGCATCTGCTCTCAGAAGGCAGAATTCACCAGTTACCCATTTTCCTTTTCTCTAGAGAGAGCTTCTGTTCAGGAAAATGGTTTCTTGTTTTCAATATAAAGTTAGAGGGGAAAAAAAAGAATCCTTTTAGAGAGATGTGAAAACAGACCTCTAAATGCCTTACAGTTGGTTAGATTCCCCTATCTTGATCAGGGTATTAGAGAAAATGGTAAGATGGAAATGTGGCCAGAACCACCCTATATTACTCTAGTCATTTGGGCAGGAGGCCAGGAAGGTGGGGTTATAGAGATGTTCCTGGTGAGTTACTATTTTCAGATGGAGCTTTTGAATGACCCAACATACAGTAGAAAATCTCTCCAGATCTGTAGACCAGAAAATAGTAAATTAAAGTAAAATTGTTAATGTTTATAATCATAAAGGATACAATACCCATAAGCCTTACATGTTTTTATACAACTCACAACATATAAGGTAGATTCATTTGTCTAGTATTGGTTTAGGCCTCAAAAGTAAGGTTTTCTTTCAGCGTAGGTTGGCTGATTCAAGTTCTATGTTGCCTTTTTTTTTTTTTGCACAAACGCTTTCCATAAAGTATTAGGCATATTTTCTAGTTTTGAGTGTAGACTCTTAGTAGATTTTTCTCCCTTCAAACTTTTAGTGTTTACTAGCTCAGCCCTAAACTGAAAATATTTTTAATGATTTACCTTAAACTTTTCCTACTACATTCGATTTCATTTCTATAAAGTAACAGCTCTTGTTTTGTATTCCTATTTTATAAGCTTCTAGAAGTATTAAACTGAAAATTATAATAGCAATTACAATGGACATAAATGTGAATGGGAACAAAGTCAACTGAGTCTTTAAAATCATACAGCTGAGCTGGTGGGAGCAGAAGCAGATAGGCAAATGAAGACTCTTTTGGCTGTACACTTTCAGTGAGTTTTAGAGAAGAAATGGAGATTTACATCAATCCATTGAACTGGTCAAATGAAGATGGGTTGAAGTATTTTCACTGCATGACCTGTAATTGGTTCAACTATTGATAGACTTCAGTATCTCTCTGGTAGTGTTCTGCTGTAAGTTAGGAGTACCACCACCATCACTCCAACAACAGATCACAGATGTCAGAATAATCTTATATCACTCTTCCGAGCTATCGTTATATGTATAATTGCATATCATTTTTATATATCAGCATCTTTTATTTTATTTATAGTTCAACTTATTTGTTAAACGATCAACAACTATTTATGGTCTGCCTACTATTGCTCGATGTTGGGATACAGTATAAATAATATGTGGTCCTTTGGTCGTGGAAAAATTAGTCTTGTGAGACAGTCAGGTCAGTAAGTGGGAAGTTACTGAGCAGCTGGTTGGCACGAGGGACAAACCAAGAAAACGACATTGCCTATTCCAGGCCATGTCTCTTAGTTGAAATTGGAGGGGAAGTGTGGGTTCAGTGGTTACCAACCTCTCTGGAGCACCTTCTCAGTACCAAGCTCTGTTTTAGGCACTGGGGTTACAAAGATGAATAATTCGTTGTCCTGTACTCAAGAAGCGCGTACACATAATTATAGTTCCCTGCAGGAAGTGCTGTCTTTTGGATCAGCACTGAGTCTTCAGACAGCAGGGAAAGGCAAGCTTCTTGCAGGAGGTGAAGCTCCTCTAGCTTGTAACCGTGCTGCAAGCAGAGGCCTAACTTGTCTTTCCTGCCCAGTTCTGGGAGCGTTTTTAGTACACCTTGTGTGCTCAATTAGCATTTGAATGAGTAAATGAACTGCAAGATGATTAGGAGTTAACTAGGGGCCAGGCCCTCTGCTCTGTGCTGGAAATAAAAAGATGAATGAGCCATGGCCTTTGCCCTGATTGATGAGATTATAATAAAATCTAAATTCTGAGTGAATCCTGATAACATATCAGCAATGTAAGACACTTGCAAACTTGGGCACACCTTTCTAATAAGTTGTGCTCCACATTGGACCGTTTACTGGCTTTGGCAAACACTTGTCAAACATACTCTTGAGCTTATTCCAGGGAGGAAAGTGGATGGTTAAGGAAGCTGGCAACTGAGGAAGGCCAGCTCCAACCCTGGCAAATAAAAAGGCATCATTCAGACTGGCTTGAATCATGTTTGGGCCGGGAAATCATCAATACTCAATCCTAGAGCATGGGTAATACGACTGATAGCAGGCTCTTGGGGCTTCCCTGGTGGCTCAGATGGTAAAGAATCTGCCAGCAATGTGGGACACCCAGGTTCGATCCCTGGTCGGAAAGATCCCCTATGAAAAGGAAAGGCTACCCACTCCAGTATTCTTGGCTGGAGAATTCCACAGACAGAGGAACTGAGCAGGCTATTGGTATAGTAAGCAGTTTCATTGGAGGATCCCCCAAATACTTTTTCAGAATTTTCCTCTGCACCATCCCAACCCCTCACCACAAGGGAAGTGGCAAGCAGAAATTCTACTTCAACATCTAACACAAAGCTTGGAGCTGTTGACTGGCAGTTTGCTCCAGATAACCAGCAAGTTCAAGCTGGTCTCTTGGAATACATGAGTTTGAATAAGGTCTCTTGGTTTATTGCAGCTGCTACAGCCTAACTACTCAAACTCTCAATTCCTGAACCACCAAAGGCAGCTAAAATTGGTCAAGGGGCAAGTAGAGCAGGGGACACCAGGCAAGGCGGGATGGCATGGATATGTAATTTATGTCCTGTTGTATGACTAAATGCCGCAATTAGCATGACAAAAATCCTGCAGCTATGTCACTTCTCTCTAATATTATGAAAATGCAAATGCAAGGAGATACAGGATTTTGTCTCAGGACACACAGTAATTTAGGGGCTGAAAAACTCCATCCTGCCATAACCAGCAAGTCATATTGTGAGTCTATCCCAGAAAAAGAAAAGCCAAACTTTTCCCTAAGTGGGATATGTTCACATCTTTGCCATTTCTTAAGAATGCTCTTTTTTACCTCCCTCTTTTTGCGACAGCCTTTTCCAAGTTCTCATTGCCATGGATTCTTGGGAATCCACATGTCAGACTCAAGCAGAATTACAATTCTAATATCTACTCATGTCCCCCACATGCCCTCAGCCCTGCCCAGATGGAGGGTCACATTCCAGTTTAGAAATAGCATCAAAGAGAAGTCACTTCAGGGATAGAGAGCAAGAGAGTAGCTAGAAGTTAGAGACATTCAATCAATGACTAACGCAGCAGACAGGCTTCCCTTTGTCCATTGTTAACTACAATGAATGGATTTTCCAGCCCCTGTTGCTACCTCTAGAGAAGGGAGGAGGTGGCAGTGAGCAGAAAAAGGTTCTTTCAGCCTGACTCTGCCTTGAGTTATTGCTTTTTCATTTTCCAACTTTAGTGAGATTTAACTGATAAAAGTAAGATATTGAAAGTGTTCATCATGATAATTTGATGTACATATACATTATAAAAGAATTCTTCCCAATTTAGTTAATTAACATATCCATTACCTCACATTTATGGTTTTTTTGAGTTGGGGGAGAACATTGTGAGTTACTGTCTTTTGCACTTTCTCCCATAAATCACCAAGTCCAGTCACAAATTTATGGCAGGTGGGAACCTCTTACCATCAGACGTTTTGGCTCTGGTGAGTGTTCTAAGAAATGTCCTAAAGGTCTGAGTTAAGGACCTCAGGTCTAGTTGTGTCTCAGACACAGATAGCCACATGCAACCGCAGGCTTGTTGACTTTATGATCTAGATTTTGGTTTCCTTATCTGCAGGATGAGGGTGTTTGATGCATATCAGGTCACTAAATGGAGGTCTCTAGGCCATATTTTGCTTAAAACAGTGTATTTTGTCTATACAGTAGTTTTCTTATGTTTACAAAATTTGAATTAGTGTCTACCATTTAACAACTGATTCAACAACAATGAAACAACCTGATTGAAAAATGGGCAAAGGACTTGAGTAAAGATTTCTCTAAAGAAGGCAAGAATACTGGAGTAGGCTGCCATATCCTCCTCTAGAAAGAAGACATAGAGATGGCCAATAAGTATATGAAAAGATGCTCAAGACCACTAGTTATTAGAGAAATGAAAATTGAAACCACAAAGATGAGATACTACTGCATACCCACTAGGTATACCTTTCTGTATAAAGAACAGAAAATAACAACTAGTGAAGATATGGAGAAATTGGAACCCTTGTGCACTATAGGTAGTAATGTAAAATGGTACAACTGCTATAAAAAAAATATAGTGGGTCCTTAAAAATTAAAAATAGAGCTACAATTTGATCTAGTAAATCTAATTCTGAGTATACATATACCCCAAAGAACTAAAAGTAAAGTCTTGAAGAAATATTTAATACCCATGTTCACTGACTAGTCAAAAGTCAACCCAAGTGCCCAATGATAGATAAATGGACTTTAAAACGTGGTATACACAAATGTAGCATATTATTCATTCTTGAAAATAAAGAAATTCTGACACATGATACAACATGGATGAGCCTGAAGGACATTACGCTAGGTGAAATAAGTCACTTACAAAATGAAAACACTGTATGAATCCATATATATGAGATACTTAGAGTAGTTACATTCATAGAGATAAAGTATAATGAAATGGTGGTTGCCAGGGTCTGGGAGAAATAGGCAATCTTAAGTCGTTTAATGTGTACTGTTTTAGTTTTGCAAAATGATAGAAATTTTGTAGACTGACTACACAATATACATGTACTTAATACTACTGAACTGTACACCTGAAAATGGTTAAAATGGTAAATTTTATATGTATATTTGACCACAATTAAAAAATAATTTTGAGAGATAGCTCATGAAAATTTGAAGTCATCTTTTTTTGGCGGGGAAAGTCCAGAAGATCATGACTTTGGGCCTTAGACATCAGTTGGCAACAGCCAGCTTGAGCTGAGTATCTGCTCTCCTCTTTAGAAGAGCCTATTCTTTGCTGTTCTCCCCAGGCTCCGCCTCATTATCTTTTTTTCCAATTAAATAAGCCATCTGGCCCCTATAGAGCTTTGAATTTGCAACCCCTGGATTAGGCTATCTCTACTACCCTTTATAGCATTAATGTCTATGAGTCTAAAATGTTAGTCATCATGAACACTCTGTAAGTAAACAAGATGAGTGAGACGTAGGCAGAGAGACTTTCACATTACTTTCTTGACATATCTTCTTTCAGGTCCGTGGGAGAGTTAGCACTCATGTCTACAAGGGGCAGTAAAAACAGTTGGCTAGTGACATTGGTTTAGTGGTTCCCTAGCACTGAAGAATTGATGCTTTTGAACTGTGGTGTTGGAGAAGACTCTTAAGAGTCCCTTGGACTGCAAGGAAATCTAACCAGTCCATTTTAAAGGAGATCAGTTCTGAATATTCATGGAAAGGACTGATGTTGAAGCTGAAACTCCAATACTTTGGCCACCTGATGTGAAGAACTGACTCATTTGAAAAGACCCTGATGCTGGGAAAGATTGAAGGTGGGAGGAGAAGGTGACAACAGAGGATGAGATGGTTGGATGGCATCACCGACTCAATGAACATGAGTTTGAGTGGACTCCGGGAGTTGGTGATGGACAGGGAGGCCTGGCATACTTCAGTCCATGGGGTTACAAAGAGCTGGACATGACTGAGAGACTAAACTGAAGTGAACTGAACTGACTTCTGTAAAACCCCAGTCGTGGCTGGGATTTTTATTCTGAAACAGCCTTTAGTATGCCTCAGGTCAATGAGGCTTGCTGATGCAGACAACACTATTGACACTAAAATAGATGAAATCTTTAAATGTTACAAAATGGAGGACCCTAGTGGCATGGAGAAAATTAGGAGAGAAATAATATAGGCAACTGGAAGCTTTGCTTTCAGAAAAAGAAGATGATTTAAAATTGTCTAAAGGAAACAAAGCTGGCATGTTGGTTAAGAATCTGCCTGCCAAGGCAGGAGATGCAAGAGATGTGGAATGATCACTGGATTAGAAAGATTCACGGAGTAGGAAATGGCAACCCACTCCACAATATTCTTGTCAGGGAAATCCCATGACAGAGGAGTCTGGTGGGCTATAGTCCAAAGGGTCGCAAAGAGTTGGATGAGACTGAGCACACGCACACAAAGGAAACAAAGAACAAATAGATCTCTTCCTTCAACAACACTTATAGCTTGATATCAGTAATGCTGCAGATGGTGTGTATTACATCATGATACACAACTCTACTTTTGATCTTGGGAAACAACTTGATTATTGAAGTTTGAGATAAGGCAATTTGAAATCTTCCTCTATCCCTTTGTGTTGAGGGGAATGAGATCAGCTCGAATAAGAGCCCACATTATAAAGAGCATCCTTGTCTTTGTCCCTCATTCATTCATTCACTGTAACTCATTCATTTTTTCAACCAATATTTATTTAGCACCTGCTAGTTATACTGTTGGAGAAGGTGATGGCACCCCACTCCAGTAATCTTGCCTGGAAAATCCCATGGATGGAGGAGCCTGGAAGGCTGCAGTCCATGGGGTCATGAGGAGTTGGACACGACTGAGCGACTTCACTTTCACTTTTCACTTTCATGCATTGGAGAAGGAAATGGCAACCCACTCCAGTGTTCTTGCCTGGAGAATCCCAGGGACAGAGAAGCCTGGTGGGCTGCCATCTATGGGGTCGCACAGAGTTGGACATGACTGAAGTGACTTAGCAGCTGCAGCAGTTATACTGTTCCTGACTAAAAGCATGACAGTAAAGATTCCTACCTTCATGGAGTTTAGGTAGTAGGGAAGGACAGAACAGCTTATCAATGTTTGGTCAATAGTTTCCTCAAGGGCATTATTTTGTATATTTTTTCCCTCTCAGTATGTACTAGGCACTTTGGTAGTTGCTCTGAGGTCAGCTTCATAGACAAGACAGGCATCAAACAAGGTTGATTATAGAAGGTTTTAGAGTTTTTATTAGTTCTGACTCCAAAAGACATGGAAAGTTGCTGCAGAAGTGTCTGGTGTCTGGTCTTGGAGGATGTCTAGTTCTCAGTAGTCAGAGGCTGGAGATTTATTCGAGGCCAAATGCAAAACATAGCTAGAAATGGGCAGTATGGAATGGCAAGAATGTTTGTGGAGAGCAAGACTTTCTGAGGAGTTGAATGAGCTGTATTTCTTTTTGTAACACTGAAAATTGTCCTGAGATATAATTATAGAGAGGGTCATTCCTAGGGGTAGCCACGCACTACCCAGAGGCCTGCCTGAGGAGGGGCTGCTGCAGGCTTAAAGAGATTCAGTCTGAAAAAATTTGATGTTTTGTCAAGTTTTTTTAAGTTTGGGATGGTAGGGTTAGCGTGCTACATGACAGAATTGAAACTTAAACACATTACTTGTACCAATTCATGGATTGCACTTTATAGAATCGGAGTCAAGCCTTTGGACTGTACTAAGCAAATTTATGAAGAATGTTTTACCATTCATGAAAAATCATATTTGCCAAAAGTGTCTGATGACCTTAACCTAAAGAGATTGTCTTTTAAAAACTTGGGATCTTACACTTGGCAGGAATATAAAATGTACTTATTTAAAAAGATGAAATATGTTGTATGCCATTTTAGGCAGCTGAAAGAAGGAAGTTTTTTGACCACTTCATGCATATACACTTCCTGTGTATGTACAGTAATAATAATAGCTAATATTTATTGAGTTCTTCCTGTGTGCTAGGAACAAGTGTGAAAGTGTTAGTTGCTCAGTCATGTCTGACTCTTTTGCAACTCCATGGACTGTAGCCCACCAGGTTTTTCCATCCATGGGATTCTCCAGGCAAGAATGCTGGAGTGGGCATCCATTCCCTTCTCCAGGGGAGCTTCCTGATCCAGGGATTGAGACCAGGTCTCCCACAGCACGAGTAGATTCTTTACCATATGAACCACTATACTTCTAAGTAATTATATATATATATATATATATAGAGAGAGAGAGAGAGAGAGAGATGTGTATATGTGTAAACTCAGATGACTATTCTAATAACTCTATAGACACTCTCGTTATCTCCATTTGAAAGATGAAGAATTACAGAGAGGCTGAGAACTTGCCCCACATAGCCTGGCTAGTAAAAGGAAAAGTTGAGTTTTCAACCCCGGCCTGGTTCCAGACTCTGTGATGTAAATACTGCCTCTGAGAGCAAATTAAAAACAAAACAAACCTAGAAAATCATAATCCTTGGCAGTGATATCGGCGTTAGGAAGTAGATTGGATTGGATTTGCATATTCATCCAGTATTTGTAGAGTACCTGTTACACTGTGCCAGGCCCTGTCCAGCTGCTGGGACATACAGGTGCACAAAGCAGACGAAAGCCCTGCTCTCAGGAGGTTCATGTCCTAGGAGATTCACTCTTATGTTTTTCTAAGGTTATTGATTCTCTATTTGAGTGCTATTTGTGTTAAAGGCCAGTTTCTTTCTTTTTTTTCCCTTAAGTTTTCCAGTATGTTGTGGACTGATATTTTAATAAA
The DNA here is from genome assembly GCA_935064755.1 of Tragelaphus eurycerus. Taxonomy (NCBI): domain Eukaryota; kingdom Metazoa; phylum Chordata; class Mammalia; order Artiodactyla; family Bovidae; genus Tragelaphus; species Tragelaphus eurycerus. Next base: position 33,469,153 of record CAKXYN010000010.1, read on the forward strand.
GGACAAAAAAAATTAATAAGTAGAAAAGTAAAATTTAAAAGACCCCAAGTACATACAAATTACACAGCTTGTTTTTTAAGTATTCAACTCAAAGACAAAAAAATCGCTCAGTCGATTTTCTGTATGTTTCTAAGGCTTACTCTCAATGATCTCATTATGAATCATGACAGTTCACCAACTGGCAGTTGTCTAAGGCCCGCACTTGGGGTAGCTGCCATATGCTTTGTTTTTGCCAGCTATTTAATTACTACCCATCACAACATGTGATCTGAAAAATAAAGATGAATTGGATTGACAATATGATTGGCTCTTTTCTGTAATGGGCCAGATAGTAAAGCTTTGAGGCTCTGTAGACCAGACCGTCTCTGTCACAACTACCCAGCTTCGCTGTTGTTGTGTGAGAGCTGCCATAGGTGATGCGTAATGAATGAGCAGGGCTATGTTCCAACAGAACTTTATTTCTAGTCAATGAAATTTGGATTTTGTAAAATTTATTTGTATCACAAAATATTACTTTTCTTTTAATTTTTTCAACTATTTTTATAAATTTAAAAAGCATTCTTAGCATGTGGGTCCTACCAAAACAGGCCCAGGGCTGGATTTGGCCCATGGGTTTTAGTTTTAAGACCCCTGCCACAAAGACAACAGAAATATCTTGGAGTAGATGATGTCCTTGAATTTGCTAAGAAATAAATGCAAGTTACTATATTTTTAATGCAATTTGTAATGAATGTTACTGATAGTGTCAATAAACATAAAACAAAACTGAAAGAGCATATTATTGCACATGGCTAATAATAGTACATCATGCGAAATGCTGGGCTGGATGAATCACAAGCTGGAATCAAGATTGCTGGGAGAAATATCAACAACCTCAGATATTCAGATGATACCATTCTAATGGGGCTTCCTAGGCAGCACTAGTGGTAAAGAATTTTCCCGTCAATGCAGGAGACGCAAGAGACACGGGTTTGATCCCTGGGTGGCAAGATCTTCTGGATGAGGAAATGGGAACCCACTCCAGTATTCTTGCCTGGAAAATCCCGTGGACAGTGGAGCCTGGTAGGCTACACACCATGGGGTTGCAGTCAGACATGACTGAGCACACACACCATACCATGTCATACCACACTACTCTAATGGCAGAAGTGAAGAGGAACTAAAGAGCTTCTTGATGAGGGTGAAAGAAGAGAGTGAAAAAGCTGGCTTAACATTCAATATTCAAAAAACTAAGATCATGGCATGCAGTCCCATCAATTCATGGCAAATAGAAGGGAAAAAAGTGGAAGCAGTGACAGATTTCATTTTCTTGGGCTCTAAAATCACTGAAGACAGTGACTGCAGTCGCAAAATTAGAAGATGCTTGCTCCTCGGAAGAAAAGCTATGATAAACCTGGACAATGTATTAAAAAGCAGAGACCTCACTCTTCCAGCAAAGGTCCATATAGTCAAACCTATGGTTTTTCCAGTAGTCATGTATGGATGTGAGAGTTGGACATAAAGAAGACTGAGCACTGAAGAACTGATGCTTTTGAATTGTGATGTTGGGGAAGACTCTTAAGAATCTTTGGACTGCAAGGAGATGAAACCAGTCAATCCTTAAGGAAATCAACCCTTAATATTCACTGGAAGGACTGATGTTGAAGCTGAAGCTCCAATACTTTGGCCACCTGATACAAAGAACTGATTCATTTGAAAAGACCCTGATGCTGGAAAAGATTGAAGGCATGAGGAGAAGGGGGCGACAGAGGATGAGATGGTTAGTTAGTATTACTGACTCAAGGGACATGAATTTGAGCAAACTTTGGGAGACAGTGGAGGACAGAGAAGCCTGGCATGCTATAGTCCATGGAGTTGCAAAGAGTTGGATATGACTTAGTGACTAAACAACAATAACAACAAATGATAATTAAAAACTTAGAGATTAAAACCCTTTTAAATTATAGTGGGAATGTAAAATAGTGTAGTCAGTTTGGAAAACAGTCAGGCAATTCCACAAAAAGTTAAATATAAAGTTCAGTTCAGTCGCTCAGTCATGTCTGACTCTTTGCGACCCCATGAATTGCAGCACGCCAGGCCTCCCTGTCCATCACCAACTCCTGGAGTTCACTCAAACTCATATCCATTGAGTCGCTGATGCCATCCAGCCATCTCATCCTCTGTCGTTCCCCCTCCTCCTGCCCCCAATCCCTCCTAGCATCAGAGTCTTTTCTGATGAGTCAACTCTTTGAATGAGGTGGCCAAAGTACTGGAGTTTCAGCTTTAGCATCACTCCTTCCAAAGAATACCCAGGACTGATCTCCTTTAGAATGGACTGGTTGGATGTCCTTGCAGTCCAAGGGACTCTCAAGAGTCTTTTCCAACACCACAGTTCAAAAGCATCCATTCTTCGGCTCTCAGCTTTCTTCACAGTCTAACTCTCACATCCATACATGACTAATGGAAGAACCATAGCCTTGACTAGATGGATCTTTGTTGGCAAAGTAATGTCTCTGCTTTTAAAGTTATCATACAGCTAATAATTTCACCCCTATGTGTATACATCCATGTAAGTAAGCAACAGAATCGAAAACATATGTCTGTAAAAAACTTGTACATGAATGCTCATAGCCACATTATTCATAATAACCATAAAGTAGAAATTACCTAAATGTCAGTCAGCTGATAAATAAATAAAATATGGTGTGTCCAATAATGGAATATTATTTGGCTATATAAAGGAATGAAGATGAAGTCCTGATACCTACTACAACATAGATGAACCTTGAAAATGTAAGTGAAAGAAGCCAGATACAAAAAGTCACATGATATATGATTTCATTTATATGAAATGTCCAGAATGTGTAATCCATGGAGAAAGAAAGCAGATTATTGGTCACCAAAGGCTGGAGACAGGGAGAGGGTAATGAGAGTGTTTTTTGGGAGTGATGAAAATATTCTGGAACTTGATGGTAGTAATGGGTGAATAAATTTGTGAATATGCTAAAAAATAGTAAATTATATACCTTAAAAAATAAAATTTATGTACATGGTTTACAAATCAAAATATTAAAAAAGTGATATTTTAAAAAATTGTCAAAAGAATCAAATACTGTCAACAACATTTGACCTGGAAAATTTGACATTGGTAAAATTAATAGTCATAGCAGGGATTTTATAACAGGCTATAATTAATAAAATTTTATATTGACAAAACTCTGACCCAACACTGAATCTTCCCAACACTGAATCTTTGTTGGGAAACACACACTGATAAAAATGATTCAGTGAAAATGATTTCAGCTGAACAAAGGTTAAAATAGAACAAAACTGGGTATAATTTAATTGATTTCCATAGAAAATTGACAATGAAATTAAGTTGGCTTAATGGTATTCACCCCCAGATTATTGCTAATTGAAAAATCAGTAAATACTGGTACTATTTAAATTAAAATACTTGTTTTAAAAATGCAGAATAAAGCATACTTAATCAAGAATGGCAGATATATACATGCACTGGGCTTCTAGTATTGCTCTAATGTTTGTTAATCATTTGTTGTATTAGTTTGCTAGGGCTGCCATAACAAAATGCCACAAACTGAGCTGAAACAACAGAAATTTATTTTCTCACAGTTCTGGAACATGGAAGCTCAAGATCAAAGTGTGGTCAGAGGTGGTTTCTTCTGAGATCCCTCTCCTCTCTCCTCGGCTCGCAGTGCCCGCCTTGTCCCTGTGTTGTCATGTGCATCTCTCTTCTTAGAAAGACCAGTCAGATCGAATTAGGACCCACCCTCAAGGCCTTCTTTTCACAGCTATTTGTAAGGCCTCCCCAGGCAGCCGTTTTGCTCTTTTGCATTTCTTTTCCATGGGGATGGTTTTGATCCCTGTCTCCTGTACAATGTCACGAACCTCAGTCCATAGTTCATCAGGCACTCTGTCTATCAGATCTAGGCCCTTAAATCTATTTCTCACTTCCTCTGTATAATCATAAGGGATTTGATTTAGGTCATACTGAATGGTCTAGTGGTTTTCCCTACTTTCTTCAATTTCAGTCTGAATTTGGCAATAAGGAGTTCATGATTTGAGCCACAGTCAGCTCCTGGTCTTGTTTTTGCTGACTGTATAGAGCTTCTCCATCTTTGGCTGCAAAAAATATAATCGATCTGATTTCGGTGTTGACCATCTGGTGACGTCCATGTGTAGAGTCTTCTTCTCTTGTGTTGTTGGAAGAGGGTGTTTGCTATGACCAGTGTATTCTCTTGGCAAAACTCTATTAGCCTTTGCCCTGCTTCATTCCGTACTCCAAGGCCAAATTTACCTGTTACTCCAGGTGTTTCTTGACTTCCTACTTTTGCATTCCAGTCCCCTATAATGAAAAGGACATCTCTTTTTGGGTGTTAGTTCTAAAAGGTCTTGTAGGTCTTCATAGAACCGTTCAACTTTAGCTTCTTCAGCGTTACTGGTTGAGGCTTCTCCAGCATTACTAGAACAAAGCTAGTGGAGGTGATGGAATTCCAATGGAGCTATTTCAAATCCTGAAAGTTGATGCTGTCAAAGTGCTGCATACAATGGGCCAGCAAATTTGAAAACTCAGCAGTGGCCACAGGATTGGAAAAGGTCAGTTTTCATTCCAATCCCAAAGAAAGGCAATGCCAAAGAATGCTCAAACTACTGCACAACTGCACTCATCTCACACACTAATAAAGTATGCTCAAATAAAGTAGGCTTCAGCAATACCTGAACCATGAACTTCACGATGTTCAAGCTGGTTTTAGAAAAGGCAGAGGAACCAGAGATCAAATTGCCAACATCTGCTGGATCATCGAAAAAGCAAGAGTTCCAGAAAAACATCTGCTGCTGCTGCTAAGTTGCTTCAGTCGTGTCCGACTATGTGCGACCCCATAGACGGCACCCCACCAGGCTCCCCCGTCCCTGGGATTCTCCAGGCAAGAACACTGGAGTGGGCTGCCATTTCCTTCTCCAATGCATAAAAGCGAAAAGGGAAAGTGAAGTCACTCAGTCATGTCCAACTTTTCGCAACCCCCATGGACTGCAGCCTACCAGGCTCCTCTGTCCGTGGGATTTTCCAGGCAAGAGTACCAGAGTGGGGTGCCATTGCCTTCTCCCAGAAAAACATCTATTTCTGCTTTGTTGACTATGCCTAAGCCTTTGACTATGTGGATCACAATAAACTGTGGAAAATTCTGAAAAAGATGGGAATACCAGACCACCTGACCTGCCTCTTGAGAAAGCTGTATGCAGGTCAGGAAGCAACAGTTAGAACTGGATATGGAACAACAGACTGGTTCCAAATAGGAAAAGGAGTACGTCAAGGCTGTATATTGTCACCTTGCTTATTTAACTTATATGCAGAGTACATCTTGAGAAACGCTGGGCTGGAGGAAGCACAAGCTGGAATGAAGATTGCTGGGAGAAATATCAATAAGCTCAGATATGCAGATGACACCACCCTTATGGCAGAAAGTGAAGAGGAACTAAAAAGCCTCTTGATGAAAGTAAAAAAGGAGAGTGAAAAAGTTGGCTTAAAGCTCAACATTCAGAAAATGAAGATCATGGCATCCGGTCCCATCACTTCTTGGCAAATAGATGGGGAAACAGTGGAAACAGTGTCAGACTTTATTTTTCTGGGTTCCAAAATCACTGCAGATGGTGATTGCAGCCATGAAATTAAAAGACACTTACTCCTTGGAAGGAAAGTTATGGCCAACGTAGACAGCACATTAAAAAGCAGAGACATTACTTTGCCAACAAAGGTCCATCTAGTCAAGGCTATGGTTTTTCCAGTGGTCATGTATGGATATGAGAGTTGGACTGTAAAGAAAGCTGAGTGCCGAAGAATTGATGCTTTTGAAGTGTGATGTTGGAAAGACTCTTGAGAGTCCCTTGGACAGCAAGGAGATCCAACCAGCCCATCCTAAAGGAGACCAGTCCTGGGTGTTTATTGGAAGGACTGATGCTGAGGCTGAAACTCCAATACTTTGGCCACCTCATGCGAAGAGTTGACTCATTGGAAAAGACCCTGATGCTGGGAGGGGTTGGGGGCAGGATAGAGGGGGACGACAGACGATGAGATGACTGGATGGCATCACTGACTCAATTGACATGAGTCTGGGAGTTGGTGATGGACATGGAGGCCTGGCATGCTGTGATTCATGGGGTCCCAAAGAGTTGGGTGACTGAGCAACTGAACTGAACTGAACTGAAGGCCTTATCTTATCTTTAATCACTGCTTCAAAGGCCCTATCTCTATCTCTCTAGATATAATCACATTCTGAGGAACTAGGGGTTATGCTTTAACATATGAATCTCGAGGACACAATTTGGCTTACAACATCCATTTAGTAACAGCACACACTTTATGACTTGACAGGCTCAAAGTGTTTAAAAAATTGGAACACTCAGCTGTCATCTAGTGTAGTTCTTACCTTCTCTCTTTCAGAAAGAGGAGTCAACTTAACATTACTCAGACACATTTCTCTGACTTTCAACTTTCTATCCTATGACAGAGAGGAGTCTATGTTCAAGATGTACACAGTTCCCTCAATATTTGTTATCAGGAGTGACATATTGTGCTGTGATTGAGGGAGTGCTCTTGAGGAATCATGAAAAGCTTGTTTGCAGAGTTTATCGATGACAGAGGATTACTTGTGAAAATATAATGAAACAGACAGCATATTTACACCCACGAACCTGGACCACACCCAGATACTGTTTTGAAAAGTTCTTGATGATTATATTCACCTTAGAGGAGTATCAAGAGGCTTCATTTGGCTTCAAAAGTCTCCCGGTTACCATCTAACAACAGATATTTGGATTCAGAGATAGAAGGAGAAGGAAAGCCTCACATATCATTCATGCTTAATCCTTGGAATCCCTTTTGTCACCATGGAAGTCTAGAGGTTTGTTAGGTTGTTAGAGGGAGATGTCAGTAAGGCATCGGTTTTTGATGAAATCTTAGAGATTCTTTAGAGAATGTCTTAAAAGTGTCCTGTCTAGAAGTGATGCTGTTTTACTGTTTAGTTGCTAAGTCGCGTGTGACTCTTTTGTGATGCTGCAGACTGTAGCCTGCTGGACTCTTCTGTCCATGGGATTTCCCAGGCAAGAATGTTGGAGTGGGTTGCCATTTCCTTCTCCAGGGGATCTTCCCAGGAATCCGACCCAGGGTTCGAACCTACATTTCCTGCTTGTCAGGTGGCGATGAGCCACCACAGAAGCTTGGTCTAGAACTGATCAACAGCATTTATTCAATTCATTCATTTTTATATTTCTCCTTCCCTCAAAGATTTATTAAGTGTCTACCATAGTCGAATATGTGCAAGGTATTTGATTATGATTACATGTAGACCACAGTTAAGAGACAGGCCATGAAAACATGTAATTGCCAATTAGTCTGATAAGGTCTGTGATAAAGAAAATTAGGATTGTAGCTGCATAAGGGAGAAGGGCACTCAACTCAGGCAGGGTGGTCAGGAGAGCTCTCTCCAGAGAAAGTGAGGGCAAAGTTGACACCTGAGAAGGACCAGGAGTCGGTCAGGTGAAGAGAAGGAAGGAGAGAAAAGTCTTAGTGGAGGAAATGCTAAGTATGTGCCTGCAGTCAAGAGATGCTGATGGAACCAAGACACTTTGGTTGAAGTGCAGACTGCAGATGGTGAGAGCATAAAGCTTGAAAGTGTGGGTGAGGTGGGATAGATGGGGTGTGGGAATGCAGGTCCTAAGGAACCTTGTAAAATATGGTAGAAAGAGGAGAGTATTCTGAAAGCTCCCTTATTTACTCCTGATCTGCTCCTGTGATTCTAAGGTGTTCTGAGGGGGCTATATTGTGCCCTAGCCCTGGGCTTTAGAGCCAGACTGTCTAGTTTTGAAGCTCCATTGAGCTGCTGCTCCCTAACCTCATCACATCATCTCTGTGTTTCAGCACCCCGCCTCATCTGTAAAATGTGGTCATAATAGTAACCACTCAGAGAGCTATTGTAAGAATGGAATAAGATAGACACATAAACTGCTCTAGAATAAGGCCTACACTGTAATAAATTCCACAGCATTGCAGCTATTAGCAAAATCCTTAGTGTGAAATCCATCTCACCAAAAACTATCCCCTCTTTGTTCTAGAATGAAATTACATTGTTTGGCTATTGAAGAGTTACTGCCCTTCACACCTTGAATCCTTGGTTTCAAAGTAATGGCAGGAATTTGTTCTAATTGCTCTATGACACATGCTTGGAATTATGGTCTTTCGACTGTCATTATGCCACAAACGCTTTGAGCCAGAAGCCTGGTACATTTATGAACAGATGAGTCATGGAGCGGTGTACAAGTCCAGACTGCTGCAGGGAACTTCCTGTCGGTCAGTGGTTGCAGGAGATGGGATGTTCACAGCTAGAGTCATCTGCATGGCCGTCCATCCGTTGCCCAGGGAAGCTTAAGGAAGTCCGGTCATCTTTTGTGCTGTGTTAATCAAGAGACAAAGGTTTTAAATGAACTTTGGGATTTGTGACCTCTCAGCAGGAAATTGGGCTAATCACTTCTTTGTGTTCTGTTTAAAATTTTCTTTCCTGGGAAGCTAACAATAATTCCCTGATCTGATGATTATTGTAAGGATTGGGCTTGTACGATATTGTCTTAACAACATAAGAAGAGTAAATGAATTCACTTAGTCATTGATTTGATTAAGTGTTTACTGTGCTTCATTAAGAATGGAATATGAATATGGTGAATATCCATGAGAGGGGAGTTTGATGTGTCAGCTGATAATTGAAGCAGTATAGTAAATGCTAAAATAGAGTTTTATTTGTGATGTTATAGGATCACAGAAGGAAAAATCCTAATCTTCCTCATGATTGTGATGGTTAATTTTATATGTCAACTTGGCCATGCCATGGTGACCAGACACGTGGTCAAACATTATTCTGGGTCTTTCTGTGAGGGTATTTTTGGATGAGATTAATGTATAAATCAGTGGACGTTGAGTAAATGGGTTGCCCTCCATAATGTGAATGGGTCTCATCCAGTCAGTTGAAGGCCTGAGTAGACAAAAGTCTGACTTCCTCCAAACAAAAGGGAATTCTGCAGCAAGTGGCCTTTATGCTTGAATTGTAATATTTGCTCTTCCCTGAATTTCCAGCCTGCTGGCCTTCTCTGCAGATTTTGAGCTTGCCAGCTTTTATAAATGCATAAGCCAGTTCCTTAAAATAAATCTCTATCTATATACATCTTATTGGTTCTGTTTCTCTGAAGAATCCTAAATAATATAATGGTAAACAGGAAATGCTTTAGAGAATAGATGATATTTAAGCTGAGTCTTAAAGGATGAATCAGAGGAGTCCATTTAGGGTAAAGACAATCTAGGCAGAGAGAACTGCAAGTACAAATGCATAGAGACTTTAAACAGCATGGGGCTTTGGGAGAATTATATACAGCTCGGTTTTCTTAAACTTTGAATTTGAGAGGCATGAATGGAGATATGGTGGAACTTAAAAATTGGAATCAGAGAAGGGGTGAAAAAGGGCTGAATAAGGTGGTGGTGGTGAGGAAGGAGCATAAAGATGGATTTGAGAGTATTTGAGAGGTAGATTTGATAGGACTTCATTTATTAGACCCAGGTGGGGGTAATGAAAATAAAAAGGTGGAGTAAAGACCTCTAGTTTCTGATTCAGGCTATTGGTTGGGTGGTGGCACTCTGACTCATATATTACAGACTTTATAATATGAGGCTGGATTATCCTGGACAACTTCCAAACGGTTTAATTAGCAAAGTGCTAAGAAGGTACTAAACCACCGCAACAAGAATAGCAAGCTAGTGAGCTTCCAAGGAATGAGAGAATTAGAACATGCCTTCCAGATTCACAATTCTCATCAATTTCACTATAAACTGAATGTAGGACATTCCCCACTCAAGGTGGGGCCTATGAATTCCAAGAGGACAACATGAGCCTAAGGTAAAGACATTTCAATGCCAGCTTCTGTATTCCATGTGTGAAATTGTCCCTCTTGCCTGTATAAAAAGTAGAGTATGGACTTACATCAGTTCAGTTCAGTTGCTCAGTTGTGTCCGACTCTTTGCGACCCCATGAACTGCAGCACGCCAGGCCTCCCTGTCCATCACCAACTCTCGAAGTCCACCCAGACCCATTTCCATTGAGTTGGTGATGCCATCTGACCATCTCATTCTCCGTCGTCCCCTTCTCTTCCCGCCCTCAATCTTTCCCAGCATCAGGGTCTTTTCAAATGAGTCAACTCTTTGCATCAGGTGGCCAAAGTACTGGAGTTTCAGCTTCAACATCTGTCCTTCCAATGAACACTCAGGACTGATCTTCAGAATGGACTGGTTGGATCTCCTTGCAGTCCAAGGGACTCTCAAGAGTCTTCTCTAACACCTCAGTTCAAAAGCATCAGTTCTTCAGCTATCAGCTTTCTTTATAGTCCAACTCTCACATCCATACATGACCACTGGAAAAACCATAGCCTTGACTAGACGGACCTTTGTTGACAAAGTAATAATGTCTCTGCTTTTTAATATGCTGTCTGGGTTGCTCATAACTTTCCTCCAAGGAGTAAGCATCTTTTAATTTCATGGCTGCAATCACCATCTGCAGTGATTTTTGGAACCCAGAAAAATAAAGTCTGACACTGTTTCCACTGTTTCCCCATCTATTTCCCATGAAGTGATGGGTCTGGATACCATGATCTTAGTTTTCTGAGTGTTGAGCTTTAAGCCAACTTTTTCACTCTCCTCTTTCACTTTCATCGAGAGGCTCTTTAGTTCTTCTTCATTTTCTGCCATAAGGGTGGTGTCATCTGCATATATGAGGTTATTGATATTTCTCCCAGCAATCTTGAGTCCAGCTTGTGCTTCTTCCAGCTCAGCATTTCTCATGATGTACTCTGCATATAAGTTACGTAAGCAGGGTGATAATATACAGCCTTGATGTACTCCTTTTCCTATTTTGAACCTGTTGTTCCATATCCAGTTCTAACTGTTGCTTCCTGACCTGCATATAGGTTTCTCAAGAGGCAGGTCAGGTGGTCTGGTATTCCCATCTCTTTCAGAATTTTCCAGAATGATCCACACAGTCAAAGGCTTTGGCATAGTCAATAAAGCAGAAATAGATGTTTTTCTGGAACTCTCTTGCTTTTTTGATGATCCAGCGGATGTTGGCAATTTGATCTCTGGTTCCTTTGCCTTTTCTAAAACCAGCTTGAACATCTGGAAATTCATGGTTCACATACTGTTCAAGCCTGGCTTGGAGAATTTTGAGCATTACTTTACTAACGTGTGAGATGAGGGCAATTGTGTGGTAGTTTAGTGGCCTAGAAATAGCTGTGGTAGTTCTATCAGGATAACATGATAAGACTGATTTCCCTGTGATGCCCTTCCTTTCCTGTTCATTCCACTTAATAAATTCCTGTGTGTGACTCAAGGTCCAGCTCACACTAGCTCATACCTTCAGGAAATTGTCCCATGGGATGTCAGTCTGCAGTTAGCTCCCTTGACCCCACATTCCTTTGCAGCACTTTGGAGTGGATTATAGACTGCCTTGAATATCTCACTTTCGTATTCTGTGAATCCCCAGACCTCATCTTATTTACCTGCTGCATTATTCTTTCAGTTTCAAGGTTCTAGTCTCGTATTTTATTTGCTGATCACTGTGCTTTTAAACAAGACAGCAAGAATTACATGCTACCCGCCCTTCTGGCTATTTATTGAGTATTAACTATGTGCCAAGTATGTGATCCATCCCAATCACCATCCTTGGCTCCCTCTTGCCCTCAACTCACTCAGTTCCAACTATAGGGACTTTTTCCCATCTCAGAGCCTTTCCGTTTGTCTTCTGGCTACCCGGAGTGCCCCCCCCCCCACAAAAAAAAACCTCCCTACTGTTTAGTTTCCTTAATGTCATGTCCTCAGAGAGACTTCTTCTGACCCAGCTCTCATGTATTTGCTCTCTATCTTGTTATCCTTCACTTTGCATAGAGCACACACGATTATCTAAACTCAACTTGTAACTTGCGCACATAGCATGGTACTTGGTTTTTCAGTAGGTGCTCTGCCTTTTGAATCAGTGAATCAGCTGTCAGGCAAATAGGCACCTGCCATACTTAGTCTTTGCAGTGAAGACTAATAGTGAGCACCTACTTGTGGCCTACTTTTAAGGAACATACAGAGTGAGAAAGTGCATGTAAAAGTATCAGATCAGTCGCTCAGTCGTGTCTGACTCTTTGCGACCCCATGAACCACAACACACCAGGCCTCCCTATCCATCACCAGCTCTCGGAGGTCACTCAGACTCACATTCATCGAGTCAGTGATGCCATCCAGCCATCTCATCCTCTGTCGTCCCCTTCTCCTCCTGCCCTCAATCCCTCCCAGCATCAGAGTCTTCTCCAATGAGTCAACTCTTCGCATGAGGTGGCCAAAATACTGGAGTTTCAGCTTTAGCATCATTCCTTCCAAAGAAATCCCAGGGCTGATCTCCTTCAGAATGGACCAGTTGGATCTCCTTGCAGTCCAAGGGACTCTCAAGAGTCTTCTCCAACACCACAGTTCAAAAGCATCAATTCTTCGACGCTCAGCCTTCTTCACAGACCAGGTCTCACATCCATACATGACCACAGGAAAGACCATAGCCTTGACTAGGCGAACCTTTGTTGGCAAAGTAATGTCTCTGCTTTTGAATATGCTATCTAGGTTGGTCATAACTTTCCTTCCAAGGAGTAAGCGTCTTTTAATTTCATGGCTGCAGTCACCATCTGCAGAGATTTTGGAGCCCAGAAAAATAAAGTCTGACACTGTTTCCACTGTTTCTCCATCTATTTCCCATGTAGTGATGGGACCAGATGCCATGATCTTCGTTTTCTGAATGTTGAGCTTTAAGCCAACCTTTTCACTCTCCACTTTCACTTTCATCAAGAGGCTTTTGAGTTCCTCTTCACTTTCTGCCATAAGGGTAGTATCATCTGCATATCTGAGGTTATTGATATTTCTCCTGGCAATCTTGATTCCAGCTTGTGTTTCTTCCAGTCCAGCATTTCTCATGATGTACTCTGCATATAAGTTAAATAAACATGGTGACAGTATACAGCCTTGACGTACTCCTTTTCCTATTTGGAACCAGTCTGTTGTTCCATGACCAGTTCTAACTGTTGCTTCCTGACCTGCATACAGATTTCTCAAGAGGCAGATCAGGTGGTCTGGTATTCCCATCTCTCTCAGAATTTTCCACAGTTTATTGTGATCGACACAGTCAGAGACTTTGGCATAGTCAATAAAGTAGAAATAGATGTTTTTCTGGAACTCTCTTGCTTTTTCGATGATCCAGAGGATGTTGGCAATTTGATCTCTGGTTCCTCTGCCTTTTCTAAATCCAGCTTGAACATCATTGAGACTGTGGATTCAGAGAAAGACCTTCCTGAACCCAGTCAAGTTTAAGTTGAGACTGAAAGGGTTTCACAACCTCTTTTATACACTACTGAATATGTCCCAATTTTCTTCTTCTTTTTCTTTTTGGCCATACCATGTGGATCTTAGTTCCCTGACCAGGAATTGAACCTGTGATCCCTGCAGTGGAAGCACGGAGTTTTAACCACTGGACCACCAGGGAAGTCTCTGTCTCTATTGTCTTGTTCTTTATGCTGCCCAGAGCTCCTACAGTTTTGACTTGCAGGATAAGACCTTTGATTACTGATGGGGTAAAGAAGTAATCGACCTTTCTAGCTATTTTAAGCTATTTTTAAGATGGACTTCCCAGCTGGCTCAGCGGTAAAGAATCCACCTGCCAATGCAGGAGATATGGGTTCAATCTCTGGATAGGGAAGATCCCCTGAAGAAGCAAGTGGCAACCTACTCCAGTATTCTTGCCTGGGAAATCCCATGAACAGAGGAGCCTGCTTCTGCTAAGTCACTTCAGTCATGTCCGACTCTGTGCGAACCCATAGACGGCCTCCTACCAGGCTCCTCTGTCCCTGGGATTCTCCAGGCAAGAACACTGGAGTGGATTGCCATTTCCTTCTCCAATGCAGAAAAGTGAAAAGTGAAAGTAAAGTCGCTCAGTCATGTCCGACCTTCAGCGACCCCATGGACTGCAGCCCACCAGGCTCCTCTGTCCATGGGATTTTCCAGGCAAGAGTACTGGAGTGGGGTGCCATTGCCTTCTCCGAGTCAGACATGACTTAGCGACTAAAATAAGAACCCCAAATTTTAAGATAGATCATAAACAGTTCATTTTAGTACATAATGAATAATAATACTTCATTCCAATCTATGTTATCATCATATTTATTAACAGAATTCAGCATTACAACTGATCATACATTTATTTAACTACTATAAACATTAAGCTGATGCCGCCATTTACTTGATAAATCTCTTTGTTCCATCTTCTCTTTTACACAGATGCAGTTAACCTTCACTCTGTCTGCGGTTGTTTATTCCATCACTAAATCACTGGTGTGTTAGGACTTAATTGAAGAGAGATTTTGTCCCCTGCCTACTGCAACATTGCTAGTGAGGCACTCTCTGGTATGCATTCCTGGGTTGCTACACTGATGATATGTTTTGATAAAAAGAGTGCCTTTGGATATTATTACCTTGATCTTACTCTTGATATCAAAATTGTCACTGCTACATGGCTGATGGGAAAATGTTCCACTGTGAGAGCAGAGCCACAAAACACTTAATCACAGCTTTTCCTTTCCCTGTTTTATAACCCACCACAACTAACTCTCTCCCTATATATTTATTTTGTTGCTGCACAAATGGATGTTTGTTGATTCAGTGGCTAGTTAGGGCTTATTTCTACAGTCAACTACAAAGGTCTTTGTGTTTGGGAAATCGAAGTATAATTTCAGTTGGTTTCTTCATCTCTTTAGTAGGAAAATGGGTGTGTGATCAGAATGTCCAATATGTAATTAGACTGGAAGATGAGACTCCGTTATTCCAAAGCTTCAACCAGGCGCCAGAGGATGAGAACTGGAGAAGGAATGGGTATTGTTGGAACCCAGTCTTCTTTATATCTGTGTGACTGTGGACAAACCCTGCCTCTCTACACTGTAATCTTTTCTCCTATGAAACCACAAGATTGGGTCTTGGGCTTCTTTTGGAAGGAAGCCAGAGGACTTATTGACAAGATGTTGAAATGTCTTGCTATGGAAAACTTCTATTTGGTAAGGTTGCTGGAGACTCATCAAGGGGAGGGTGAGTTGGTGGCCTCTGGTTGTCTCTTCTAGGTTTTGATGTCTTTGAAAGCAGCTGAAGAGAGAGAGAGAGAATAGAAAATTGTGCTTACTGTGTAAACAGTTAATAATGCTATCAATTTCTTCCTCATTGCCATATAATGGAGATAGGAATCTCATTATTCAGACACATGCAAATGTAGCAATTCTAGTCTTTATATACAGCCTCTTAATCACCATGCCACTCATACTATGTAATTTGTTCTGTGAACTTGGGCACATAAAACACATTACCCTAATCACCACCGGTCAGGGCACCACTGAAGACAGAACCAGCATAATAGGTGTTTGAAAGGAGACATGCTGAGGACTGCACTGCTGCAAGGCAAAAGCAGGTTGCCAAACACAATGGCTCTGGTTGGCTTTGGAGAGCAACTGGCTGGAAACTGATACAGCTGTTCCCCAAATGGTGGCAGGGTTTAAAGGTGGCCCCCAAAGACCTATCTTGAGATTGGATTAGTAGAATGGGAAATAAGGTCTCTCTGTGGTTTTAAAGAATGCTGTCAGATCTGGCCTTCGAGTACATCATTCACTTCCACTACACCAGAAATACAGACTCTTAGGAGTTTGTTTGGCTCAGGTATGTGCTGTCTATTATGGCAGCCACTAGCCACATATAACTGCTGAGCATTTGAAATGTGGCTAGAGCAAAGGAGATGAGCTGTATGGGTAAAATACATATGGAATTTCAAATACTTTGCAATTAAAAAAATAAATGCAAAGTAGCTCATTGATAATTTTATATTGATTACATGTTGCAATGATGCTATTTTGGATATATTAATTTAAATTAAATGTAGTATTCAAATTAATTCCTCTTGCTTCTTTTTACTTTTTAAATGTGAGTCCATAGAAAACATAAAGTTACATGTGTGGCTCACATTTTAATTTTATTGGACAACACTTGCCTAGAGGAATCAGATGCTTGTTTACTTCAGCTGCTGTGATTCTGCCTTATTTTTCTTTCTCCTTTTACAAACTCATATCCCTTTAAGTATTTTTCACATTGGTACGAGGAGCCTGCTTCCTCACTCCTATTGGGGAGCAGAGTTCCTTTCACCATTCTGCCTGGCATCTCTCTACCTAACTCCTGGTGCAGACAGCTTGAATAAAACATGTTCCTCTGGCTGTGAAGAAAGCCCTGTTTTCAGGGACATCTGGGTCAGAATTTTAGACAGACATGGGAGTTTAAACCTGACATAGGTCTAGTCTTCTGATGAGGATTAGGTTTTGTCCCAGAGGACCTAACCGGGTGAAAAACCACAGCACATCAAGGACAGTATGCAGTGTAAAGAGAAGCAGGAGTCCTGGACTGATGTTAGAAGACATGGATTAAAATCTCTGGTTAGCTAGCTTTGATTTGGAGAAATCATGGTATTTGAGCCTCCGTTTCTTGCTCTGTCAGATGCCTACAAGGTGAACTCAACAACGCTTACTTCAGAGAAATGTTGTTGTGTTGTGTTAGTTGCTCAGTCATGTCTGACTCTTTGCGACCCCATGGAATATAGTCCACCAGGTTCCTCTCTCCATGGGATTTCCCGGGCAAGAATACTGGAGTTGGTAGCCATTTTCTTCTCCAGGGAATTGCTGAATATCAAATGAGATCATGTATAAGAAAATATGTGTGACTTGGGAAGCTCTGTTTATGGTGGCAAATTTATGGCCAGAGGTGCAGGTCCTGGGGACAGATGGTTTTGTTTGGAAAAAAAGAAAAATGCATTATCTTTAGCAGAATTGGAGTATCTGCAGTGGAGGGGACACTCTTATGTTTCTCATAGACTTTACCATTCTTGTTATCTTAATTCAGTTGATTTGTGGCACCTGCCTGTCTGCTTAAGATGGATGTGTTTGTGTACCTTGCAAGATGGGATGGGCCACACTTAGTAACAACCATGCCTGTTGCTGGCTGGCACAGTTCCTGTCCCCAGGAGCTCACAACATGTACATACTGCTGCTAAGTCGCTTCAGTCGTGTCCGACTCTGTGCGACCCCATAGACGGAAGCCCACCAGGCTCCCCCGTCCCTGGGATTCTCCAGGCAAGAACACTGGAGTGGGTTGCCATTTCCTTCTCCAGTGCATGAAAGTGAAAAGTGAAAGTGAAGTCGCTCAGTCGTGTCCGACTCTTAGCGACTCCATGGACTGGAGCCTACCAGGCTCCTCCATCCATGGGATTTTCCAGGCAGAAGTACTGGGGTGGGGTGCCATTGCCTTCCCCGCAACATGTACATAAGTTATAGTATAACCAAGTCTGGATGAATGGATGTTTACCAACAAGTAGCTGATCATTGCTCTAATATCTAGGGATGAAAACTGAGAGGAACAAATAGCTGTGGGTATAACAAAAAGTCCAGGTGACTAACTGAAAGATATTTAAGAGGAGGTGGGGTATAGGAGCGGGGTATAGGAGGAAAAAGGGTAACATTTTTGAGCCAAGACTGGGCCATACATAAGACTGAGCATTTCTCATCACTAACCATCTCATCTACTCAAAGCAACCATCAGAGCTAGATATTGCTATCTTTGTTTGCAGATAAGGACAGGAGGTTCATGAAATCCTCCCAAGGTCACACACAATGGATAGAGCTAGGATTTGAATCCAGGTCTTTCTGAGTGGATTAAAACCCAGAAACACAGGGCTTAAGGCCATGGCATGTACACTGTGTTCCCCTCAACCCCTCCAGAATTAATGAAAGGATGATGCATAGCCAGGAGAAATATCAATAACCTCAGATATGCACATGACACCACCCTTATGGCAGAAAGTGAAGAAGAACTAAAGAGCCTCTCGATGAAAGTGAAAGAGGAGAGTGAAAAAGTTGGCTTAAAGCTCAACATTCAAAAACTAAGATCATGGCATCCAGTCCCATCACTTCATGGGAAATAGATGGGGAAACAGTGGAAACAGTGGCTGACTTTACTTTTTTTGGCTCCAATATCACTGCAAATGGTGATTGCAGCCATGAAATTAAAAGATGCTTACTCCTTGGAAGGAAAGTTATGACCAACCCAGACAGCATATTAAAAAGCAGAGATATTACTTTGTCAACAAAGGTCTGTCTAGTCAAGGCTGTGGTTTTTCCAGTGGTCATGTATGGATGTGAGAGTTGGACTATAAAGAAAGCTGAGCACCAAAGAATTGATGCTTTTGAACTGAGGTGTTGGAGAAGACTCTTGAGAGTTCCTTGGACTGCAAAGAGATCCAACCAGCCCATCCTAAAGGAGACCAGTCCTGGGTATTCATTAGAAGGATGGATGTTGAAGCTGAAACTCCAGTACTTTGGCCACCTGATGCAAAGAGCTGACTCATTTGAAAAGACCCTGATGATGGGAAAGATTGAGGGCAGGAGAAGGGGACGATGGAGGATGAGATGGTTGGATGGCATCATCGACTCGATGGACATGGGTTTGGGTGGACTCTGGGAGTTGGGGATGGACAGGGAGGCCTGGCGTGCTGCGGTTCATGGGGTCGCAAAGAGTCGGACACGACCGAGTGACTGAAATAAATTGATGCATAGCAGTTATTTTCTTTCTGTTTGTTTGGCCTCTTTCTTACCCACTACCCACCCCTTTCCAAGAGAGTTATATTTTTAACCCCAAAATGATTTATTTATTAAAGTTACAATAGTATACTTTTGAAAACATGTTATTTAGTCACTAAGTTGTGTCTGACTGTAGCCTACCAGGTTCCTTTCTCCCTGGGATTTCTCAGGAAAGAATACTGGAATGAATTGCCATTTCCTTCTCCAGGGGAAATTCCCAACCCAGGGATAGAATCTGTGTCTCCTGCATTGGCTGTCAGATTCTTTACCCCTGAGCCACCAGAGAAGGCCTTTGAAAGCATGCAAAACTGCATAATAACCCATGATTTTTCAACAAAGACACTAGACATATTTAATGACAAGATAAAGGTATGTCTAATGACTTTTGTTCTGTTCTAAAGTGAAGTCAATCAGTCATGTCCGACTCTTTGTGACCCCATAGACTGTAGCCCGCCTGGCTCCTCCATTCTTGGGATTTTCCAGGCAAGAAGACTGGAGTGGGTTACCATTTCCTTCTCCAGTGGATCTTCCTGACCCAGGGATCGAACATAGGTCTCCTGCATTGCAGGCAGGCTCTTTACCACCATCTGAGCTACAAGGGAACCTCAAGTTCTAAAGTCATCATGAATTCAAAAGTTGCACATCTAGGAAATGTACTGAGGGAGCTCTCTTCCATGGTCTGTATATTTTATTTTTTATTTTTTTGTGCATAGATACACTAGGTTTTGTGCTTTATTTAAAGTCTGGTTGGGTACAGAAACACAAACCATCTCATGTGAGTATCTCTTCTGTTTTGGTGATTGGCTAGTATCCAGGGATGTTTGGAAGATAGCATTAGGAGCTTATCAGCATCATTAACTCTCCTAAGAGGAGAGTGAGTACAGATGTCAGGGAGAGGCAGGAGAATGTCACATGCTAAATCCATCATCCTGGGCTTGTTCACCTCCTAAGTGAAAATGAAGTCATTCAGTTGTGTCCAACTCTTTGCAACCCTGTGGACTGAAGCCCACCAGGTTCCTCCATCCATGGGATTCTCCAGGTAAGAATACTCGAGTGGGTTGTCATTTCCTTCTGCAGGGGATCTTCCCGATCCAGGGATTGAACCCAGGTCTCCCACACTGCAGGCAGATGCTTTAATCTCTGAGCCACCAGGGAAGTTTACCTCCTAAAGTGAAGTTGCTCAGTCGTGTCTGACTCTTTGTGACCCAGTGGACTGTAGCCTGCCAGGCTCCTCTGTCCCTGGGATTTTCTAGGCAAGAGTAATGGAGCGGGTTGCCATTTCCTTCTCCAGAGGATCTTCCCAAGCCAGGGATTGAACCCAGGTCTCCCGCATTGTAAGCAAGACACTTTACTGTCTGAGCCACCAGAGAAGTTTACCTCCTAAGGAGACTCTAAAGGAAATGTCTATCCCTGGCATCCTGTCTTCTCTTTCCTTCCTCCTGGAGGGTGTATTTATGGACAGTCAAGTTTGTGGTCTGGGGAATCTGACCAGCCTGCAGGGCACTCTGGTCCCAGCAGTGACTAGGGCTGTTTGATTATAAAACCTCTGGTTCTTGTCTGTAGTAGTCTTTAGCATTGATTCGATAGTGATAAGCAACTGCGCCCCACCTCAAACTGGTGAGGCTTTCTGTGGCTATCCCAACCAAAAGGTCTCCTCCCCACCCCTTTGCTCCAAACTCCCTTGGGATTGGCTCTTCAAGTGGGCAGAGGTCAAAGAGAGTTGCAAATGAGCAAGCTAAGGGCGATGGCCTGCCTTGGTTATGGGCTGTGTGTGCATCATGAGACAGTGACCTTCATCAGCTTGTATTTGACTTCCGTCTGCTACAAGTTGGGGTAAAGTTCACCATGGACTCATTCAGAGCCCAGGCTCTGGAATCTGACACACCCAAGTTTCATTTCTTACACTGCTATTTTCTGGGTGGGTCACCTGGCACAGGTCGACTTAAAATGTAAGTCATCTACATAAAAATGTATAATAACAACGAAGATGTTATGCTATTTTAGTAGTAACAGCAAGCACATCTATTGCTTTTACTAAGTGCTGTGCACTACTCTGTCTTGTATGTATTAACTTAATTGATCCTACAACAACTCTATGAGGTATGTACAATTATTATTCCCATTTTACTGATTAGGAAACTGAGACAGTGAGAAGTGAAGAAATGTCTCAACATTCCAGAGGTGGTAATTACATACCTGAGATACCCAAGTAGTGTGAGTCCAGAGTCCATTCCTAAGCACTGGGTTATACACAAATATTAAACATATGCAAATTTGGAACACAGTAGATGTTCCATAAATTCTATCTATTAATCCAATTATTATTATCTTTGATGGTCCTTGTTTGCATGGCTTCCATGAGGCACCTTAGAAGTGGAGTGAGACGAGGCATTTTTGTAAACTGATGACTTCTTTTTTTCCATCATTTTGAGCTTAGGTGAGGGCATTGGGTCTGAATTCCGTTCCTCTGCTTTTTTTTTTTTTTTGGATCAAATAGTTTTGTTGAAGGGCTTCAGGGGAGGGTCGATGGCCTGGGAGGACAATAAGATCTGATGTCCTAGCCTGACTTGGATCTCCTCAGTTTCACAGTGGCCAAAAAGCAGAAGCAAATATTTCAGAGAGGTGAGGTTACAGGCTTGATTATTCCTTTTGAATCTTTTTTTTTTTTTTGGTGGTGCAGCATGACATTTAGGATCTTAGTTTCCCAACCAGGGATTGAACCTGTGTCCCCTGCAGTGGAAGCATGGAGTCTTAACCACTGGACCACCAGGGAAGTCCCAGTTCCTCTGTCTTTTAACTTTAACTTATTATATGTTAATATTTTTATCACATTTTGCAGTTTACATATTACATTGTACTCTGATGAACACTAACATCTTTTCATGAGCATAAGCTAAAGTGAGTTAATATGTGTAAAGTATTTAGACAAGGCCTTGGTACTGAGTATGTGCTATATAAGGAGAGGGTATATAGAGGGTCATTTCAAAGACCTGAATATGATTTCACTTGAAGCTCCACTTTGATCTGTCTTTCCTTGTGGGGATGCTGCTGTCCCTAGATCCTATTAGGACAGAGAGAGACCATGTGTCATAGTTGTCTATTGTGTTGCCAGCTGCCAGTACAGGAGCTCCTTGAGGACAGAGACTAGCTGGATTTACCCCTCATGGCCAAGGCCCACCACATGAACTGCTGCTGCTGCTGCATCACTTTAGTCGTGTCTGACTCTATGTGACCCCATAAACGGCAGCCCACTAGGCTCCTCTGTCCCTGGGATTCTCCAGGCAAGAACACTGGAGTGGGTTGCCATTTCCTTCTCCATTGCATGAAAGTGAAAAGTGAAAGTGAAGTCGCTCAGTCATGTCCAACTCCTAGCGACCCCATGGACTGCAGCCTACCAGGCTCCTCCGTCCATGGGATTTTCTAGGCAAAAGTACTGGAGTGGGGTGCCATTGCCTTCTCCGACCACATGAACTGGCGCACCAAAAACAAATATGAGCTTGGCAAGAAACATTTCTTTGTACCGAACGCCAATAAGGAACAAGGCAAAAAGAAATAAGAGGAACACATTCTCATTTCCCAAACTTGCCATTCTACCTTTTAGGGTCTAGGTTTAAATGATTATTTCATGACACAAGGAGTTAATAACTCCCTTCAGGTGACCCAGCAGTGAAGCCAACAACACTTTATGCAAATTGTCAGACATGGGAATTATGTCAAGAAGACAGGGGCTGCAGGTACAGAAAGAAGACTGGCTTTTTGCTCCTACTGTTTCTTAACTATGAAGTTTCTCTGTACGCAACCTCTTTGTATGCAGCTGGAAGAAGCACAACCTGGAATCAAGATTGCCGGGAGAAATATCAATAACCTCAGATATGCAGATGACACCATCCTTGTGGCAGAAAGTGAAGAAGAACTAAAAAGCCTCTTGATGAAGGTGAAAGAGGAGAGTGAAAAAGTTGGCTTAAAATTCAACATTCAGAAAACGAAGATCATGGCATCTGGTCCCATCACTTCATGGGAAATAGATGGGGAAACAGTGGAAACAGTGGCTGACTTTATTTTTGGGGGCTCCAAAATCACTACAGATGGTGATTGCAGCCATGAAATTAAAAGACGCTTACTCCTTGGAAGGAAAGTTATGACCAACCTAGATAGCATATTCAAAAGCAGAGACATTACTTTGCCAACAAAGGTCCGTCTAGTCAAGGCTATGGTTTTTCCAGTGGTCATGTATGGATGTGAGTGTTGGACTGTGAATAAAACTGAGCACCGAAGAATTGATGCTTTTGAACTGTGGTGTTGGAGAAGACTCTTGAGAGTCCCTTGGACTGCAAGGAGATCGAACCAGTCCATTCTGAAGGAGATCAGCCCTGGGATTTCTTTGGAAGGAATGATGCTAAAGCTGAAACTCCAGTATTTTGGCCACCTCATGCGAAGAGTTGACTCATTGGAGAAGACTCTGATGCTGGGAGGGATTGGGGGCAGGAGGAGAAGGGGACGACAGAGGATGAGATGGCTGGATGGCATCACTGACTTGATGGACGTGAGTCTGAGAGAACTCCTGGAGTTGGTGATGGACAGGGAGGCCTGGCATGCTGCGATTCACGGGGTTGCAAAGAGTCGGACATGACTGAGCGACTGAACTGAACTGAACTGATATTTCTGTATTATATAATATTTACTGAGATTCAACTAGGGGTCAGGTGTTTTAAAAGCCTTATATGTATTAAGAAGAGATAAGAAAGCTTTCTTATGTGATCAATGCAAAGAAATAGAGGAAAACAACAGAATGGGAAAGACTAGGGATCTCTTCAAGAAAATCAGAGATACCAAAGGAACATTTCATGCAAAGACAGGCTCGATAAAGGACAGAAATGGTATGGGCCTAACAGAAGCAGAAGATATTAAGAAGAGGTGGCAAGAATACACAGAAGAACTGTACAAAAAAGATCTTCACAACCCAGATAATCACGATGGTGTGATCACTGACCTAGAGCCAGACATCCTGGAATGTGAAGTCAAGTGGGCCTTAGAAAGCATCACTACGAACAAAGCTAGTGGAGGTGATGGAATTCCAGTGGAGCTATTCCAAATCCTGAAAGATGATGCTGTGAAAGTGCTGCACTCAAGATGTCAGCAAATTTGGAAAACTCAGCAGTGGCCACAGGATTGGAAAAAGTCCGTTTTCATTCCAATCCCAAAGAAAGGCAATGCCAAAGAATGCTCAAACTATTGCACAATTGCACTCATCTCACACACTAGTAAAGTAATGCTCAAAATTCTCCAAGCCAGCCTTCAGCAATATGTGAACCATGAACTTCCAGATGTTCAAGCTGGTTTTAGAAAAGTCAGAGGAACCAGAGATCAAATTGCCAACATCCGCTGGATCATGGAAAAAGCAAGAGAGTTCCAGAAAAGCATCTATTTCTGCTTTATTGACTATGCCAAAGCCTTTGACTGTGTGGATCACAATCAACTGTGGAAAATTCTGAAAGAGATGGGAATACCAGACCACCTGATCTGCCTCTTGAGAAATTTGTATACAGGTCAGGAAGCAAGTTAGAACTGGACACGGAACAACAGACTGGTTCCAAATAGGAAAAGGAGTTTGTCAAGGCTGTATATTGTCACCCTGTTTATTTAACTTATATGCAGAGTACATCATGAGAAACGCTGGACTGGAAGAAACACAAGCTGGAATCAAGACTGCTGGGAGAAATATCAATAACCTCAGATATGCAGATGACACTACTCTTATGGCAGAAATTGAAGATGAACTAAAAAGCCTCTTGATGAAAGTGAAAGTTGAGAGTGAAAAAGTTGGCTTAAAGCTCAACATTCAGAAAACAAAGATCATGGCATCCGGTCCCATCACTACATGGGAAATAGATGGAGAAACAGTGGAAACAGTGTCAGACTTTATTTTTCTGGGCTCCAAAATCACTGCAGATGGTGACTGCAGCCATGAAATTAAAAGACGCTTACTCCTTGGAAGGAAAGTTATGACCAACCTAGATAGCATATTCAAAAGCAGAGACATTACTTTGCCAACAAAGGTTCGCCTAGTCAAGGCTATGGTTTTTCCTGTGGTCATGTATGGATGTGAGAGCTGGACTGTGAAGAAGGCTGAGCGTCAAAGAATTGATGCTTTTGAACTGTGGTGTTGGAGAAGACTCTTGAGAGTCCCCTGGACTGCAAGGAGATCCAACCAGTCCATTCTGAAGGAGATCAGCCCTGGGATTTCTTTGGAAGGAATGATGCTAAAGCTGAAACTCCAGTACTTTGGCCACCTCATGCGAAGAGTTGACTCATTGGAAAAGACTCTGATGCTGGGAGGGATTGAGGGCAGGAGGAGAAGGGGACGACAGAGGATGAGATGGCTGGATGGTATCAATGACTCGATGGACATGAGTGAGTGAACTCCGAGAGTTGGTGATGGACAGGGAGGCCTGGTGTGCTGCGATTCATGGGGTTACAAAGAGTCAGACAGGACTGATCGACTGATCTGATCTGATATTATTAACTCATTTAATTCTCATGATAGCCCCATTAGGTTGATACATTTATGATCCTCATTTCAAGGACTGTGGGGCATATAGAGGTGAGGCTTGGCTCCCAAGGACACACAGCTGGTATGTGGTGGAGGTAGGATTTGAACCCAAAAGTCTGGTTCTGGTATCTTACTCATCACATATAACAGCTGATTCCTTATTTTCATCCAGTCCTTCCATCTAATATGTAACTAATATAGAAAATGCTATGTTAGTTATGTCAAATTAACACATCACAGAGATTTTAGAAGGTTTATCAATGCCCCTACCCACCCCAGAGAGAGCTCCCCAAGGGTAACCTCTCTTGGTGGTCAGCAACTGCTTTGCCCCTATAAAAACACTTTAATGACAAAGGGCTGATAGACGTGTGAGTTCCTAACAGAAAGTGACAAACTCTGCTACTTTAGTTAAGTGTCATTTACTATAGAGGTAACACACTTCCAAATGGTCCATCAGAACTCCCTTCATCTGCTGCTCCCATATCTACTCCAAGGACCTGGCCTGGGAAGTGAATCACTTGTAAGCCTAACATTTCCACTCCCCTGTGGTCTTGGTCTGGGCTTCCCTGGTGATTCAGATGGTAAAGGATTCACCTGCAATGCAAGAGACCTGGGTTTGATCCTCAGGTTGGGAAGATCCCCTGGAGGAGGGCATGGCAACCCACTCCAGTATTGTTGTCTAGAGAATCCCCATGGACAGAGGAGCCTGGTGGGCTACAGTCCATGGGGTCACAAAGAGTCAGACAGAACTGAGTGACGAAGCACATGGTCTTAGTCAAGGGATGCTATAGCAAAATGCTATAGACTGGGTGACTTAACGAACTAACATTTCTCATGGTTCAAGAACTTGGGAAATTCAAAATGAGGTAGCAGCAGATGTAATCTTGGTAAGAGCTCCCCTCCTGGCTTGGAGATGGCTGCCTTCTCACTGGGTGCTCACAGAACCTCTTTGTTGCACTCTCAAAAAGACAGAGAGCTCCTCTTCTTATGAAGGCACCAATCCCATCATGACCTCATCTAAACGTAAGACTATTTCTTCAAATACCATTACATCACATCTCTGGGGGTTACAGCTTCAACATATGAATTTTGGGGCAACATACACACATAATGCTTTTCCTCTTTCCTGCAGACAATAGGTCCCAGAGCTACTGATTTCAGTGCAAAGTGAGGCACCAGGTAAATACTTATAATAAATACTTGTTGAACTGAAAGAAGATGAATGATGCCCTGGTATTTAAATGTTTCTAAGGATTAAGACTTTCCTTTTTGCCTGAAAGAGGGACTGCAGCATATACTAAAACTACCAAAGCGCCCAGAAGTTGAAAGAGTGATGGGAGCTGGAGTCACTTAGGCAAGTGTCTAATAAAACAACTTTGCTCTAGGATAAGAGAGAAAAAGAATGGGTGTCAGAGTGGAGAAGCCCCTCATTTGTGTCTTGGTGCTGCCATGGAGAGGCTGTGCAACCTGGGCAGGTCAGGTAGCCCTCTTCCTCACTCTTCTGTAAAGGAGGATGATACTGACTTCATGGAAGTGCTGGGAGGAGGTGCTGGAGCAACGTTTATAAGTCAGCAACACACCTCCTGGCTTGGAGAGGTGCCAGAAAAGGTTTCCCCTTCTTAAATTAATGCTTTGTCTGTGCCAAGTGAAGCCTTTGATGGGACGTGGGTAATCTAGAGAGCAGATATGGGAGAGCTATGTGTACATGAATCACAGGCTCGTAGAAGTTAGTACATGACCTAAAAGAGATATGTCATGGGAACCAAATAAACTGTTTATATCTCGGAGGCCACCCATGACATCTGAGGTTACCTGTTAACCTTACCATGATCTCTTGGGTATCACAGGTGGGGAGGGAGAAAGGGAAATGGAGAACACTACAGGTGAAATTTACACGTAGCTCTTTTGTAGCCCTTAAAACCCCTATCTCCCAGAAACTTTAAAAGGACTGGAGTGGTAGATTAAAAAAAAAAATAGCTTACTGAAAAGGGCAGACTAAACACTCTATATGCAAGGAATGGGGCTGGTAATATTAAGCAAGCACCTGGAAGCAAAGGGACCTTGCTTCACTAAACTGGAGCTAAACGTACTCACCTGGTTAGCTTTGTGTGTAATAAGTGAGCTTTCAGGTCCTCTGTGTCCCCAGGTTCCCACTGGTCATCTACCTGCAAGGTCCGACTGCCTTTCTCTGCCCCCAGCTTTCTTTCCTCGGCCCACGCCAATTCTTATCACAAAGCCCAGGTTTTAAGCCAGGTTACTGAGACCTACAGGGTGATAGAAGTTTAGAGAAGGCTGCTGATTCCTCTTCTTCAAGAGTAATGTCCAAGAACATGAGCTTTAGCATCAGAATCATCTGGGTTTGTGTCCAGGCTCCATTGCTTATTGGTTGTATGATCTTGGGTACATTTCTTAACCTCTGCATCTGTGAAATGGGCATAATCGTACCTATTTCACATGGTTGAGTGAATTAAGTGATATAAATGAAACATCTACAACCACGCCTGGAAAATGAACACCCAGCACAGAATAGCTATTATCATTCTTAGTAGAGGCATTTTTACAGATTGGGAAAAACCCATTGTCCTTCATTCTATTTCCTCTCTGATCCTGATGGTTGTGGACTAGTGGAGAGAGCAAGACCAACAGGGGCCTCTGCTGCCAGCTGACGTGCAACCTTGAGCAAGCCTGTCTCCACTCTGAGCCAGACCTCTCTCCTCTCTTAAATAAGGACAACAACAGTGCACCCTCTCACTGGACTACCTGAGTGCTGGGAGGCGCGCAAGGGTCACCACCACCAAAGTTCAGTGGTCTACATAGAGAGGGGAGAGGTAGGATGAGGCCATCTATGATGCCCTGAAGCCCCACACACTCCTCCATGTGTGCCCCACAGCACACCCTGTTAAAAATGTAAAATTTCAGGTCCCACCACAGATCTTGTAAAACCAGAAACTCTGGGGGTGGAGTGTGTGATCTCCATTCAGCCAGCATTCCAGGTGATACTGTTGCACGTTCATGTGTGGGAAGTACTGTGTTAAGGTCATCCAGAGAAGGACAGAGATGAATTACCCACAAGAAACTGTTTAACTTTGGAAGATATTTAGAAATAGTAAAACAATCTCCGCCCCCCACCCACCTTCTTATGTAGAAGGATATTCAGATATATTTGAAGTTTAGCCATTGTTATGGGCTGAATTGTGTCCCACTAGAATTCATATCGGAGAAGGCAATGGCACCCCACTCCAGTACTCTTGCCTGGAAAATTCCATGGATGGAGGAGCCTGGAAGGCTGCAGTCCATGGGGTCGCTAAGAGTCGGACACAACTGAGTGACTTCACTTTCACTTTTCACTTTCATGCACTGGAGAAGGAAATGGCAACCCACTCCAGTGTTCTTGCCTGGAGAATCCCAGGGATGGGGGAGCCTGGTGGGCTGCCGTCTATGGGGTCGCACATAGTCAGACACGACTAAAGTGACTTAGCAGCAGCAGCAACAGAATTTATATGTTGAAGTTCTAACCTCAGGACCTCAGGACGTGACTGTATTTAAAGAGGTAATTAAGGTAAAATAAGGTCACATGCATGCGTGTGTGCTCACTTGTGTCTGATTCTTTGTGACTTCAAGAACAATAGCCCATCAGGCTTTCTGTCCATGGGATTTCCCAGGCAAAAATACTGGAGTGAGTTGCCAGTTCCTCCTCCAGGGAATCTTTCCAAACTAGAGACTGAACCTGAGTCTCGTGCATTGCAGGTGAATTCTTTGCCATTGAGCCACCTGGGAAGCCACCTACTCTGAGGTCATGTGACTGGGTCCTAATTCAATATGACTGGTGTCCTTGTAAGAAGATGAACTTTGGCTATAGACAGGTAGAGAGGGAAGACCATGTGAAGACATGTGGGAACGCAGCTATCTATAAACCAGAGAGGCTTCAGAAGAAACCAGTTCTGCCCACACCTTGATCTTGGAATGTCTAGACTCCAGAATTGTGAGATAACCCATTTCTACAGGTA
This sequence comes from Tragelaphus eurycerus, assembly GCA_935064755.1. Lineage (NCBI taxonomy): Eukaryota > Metazoa > Chordata > Mammalia > Artiodactyla > Bovidae > Tragelaphus > Tragelaphus eurycerus. Next base: position 33,498,478 of record CAKXYN010000010.1, read on the forward strand.
AAGCCACCCAGTCTGTGGTATTTGTTATGGCAGCCCTAGACGACTAAGACAGCCCATAGCCAAGGTGGAGCCCTGAGCAGAGTGAGCTCTGCATAGTTGAGGCTGGAAGCGGCGGGCAAGGAGGTAAGTACAAGTTTGAGAGCTTGATACCCCCAAGGGGAAAGCCATTTTTAGATGCCTCTGTTGATGGAAACAAAATAAGTGAGATGCTTGCTCTCTTTAGAAAGAATTTTTCACTTTGTAAGTGACACACTTGTCACAAGAGATTAATGAGAAGTGATGATAAAGAAAAACCACTGGAATCAGAATGAAAGTCAGCAGAAAAGTATTAAGTTTTTCACAAACAACCCTGTCACAGAATGCATTTACCTTAGGAAGGCAGACACCCAGGCTATGTGCAAGGGATTAGGTAGAGCCTCTGGAAGAAGTTAGTTGGAAGGGCCAGGAGAGCCTGGCCATTTTCAGTCCAGACCAGAGGGCGAGAACATTGCACTTGTATTTAAGGAACAAAGGTGTGCAGGACCTTGATGCCTTGCTTATTTACTAAGTGGGTTTACTTCCCCTATCTTTTGAGTTTCACTTGCATTAAATTAAAAAAAAAAAGCAACATTCTCCCCCCCGCCCGCCCCCGAATATTTAGACCTAGAAGCGTGGCCAGATTCTACAGGGGTTTGGTAAACCTGGAGGGGTGAAGCCAAGGGATTTGAGAGAACATCTAAAACAGGTTTGTCCATCTAGCAACCTCCTCTAGGGTGTGAGCACAGGTGTATATGAGACAGGAGTACGCACAAAACTTGTTTTCACAGGGCTTTCTCTGAGGTCACTATTCCAGGGTTGTCATTTTATCTGCCAACATTTGAAAACTGCTTTGAAGAAACAAGCTTTTCCCCTGAAACCCCCACCCTCTAAGCTCAAACTATATGTTTTTTAAAAAACTTTATTTTAAATGATCACACTGTCATGGGGCAGAAGGCTGACTTTCCTTATTTAAATGAAGGATCACTTTTTTTTTTTTTAATTTTCAATAGGAGAAGCAGAAATTCTTTCAGGTTGTAATGATTGCTTTCTTTTCTTCCACTAAATAAACCTTTCAGGGGGTTTCCAGCATATGCAAGCTACGATTACTACACAATCAAAATAACAATTTGACCTTTGAGCTCTGCTCCAGGGACATCCCCACTGATAGACCATTGCTTCTCATAAAGATTTCCATGTAAAACTTTCCTTTCTCTGTCCATTCTGTTTCTTAGCATTCATGAGAAAACCAATATGCTGAAGTCACATGGAGTAAATCTAGTAGGCTTGCTTTCATGAAATGCATTTCCCTTTGTTTCATTTGGTGTTTGGGAAGGTACTGTCCATGCTGGGCATGGGCAGAGAGAAGAGTGGGTAACCAGCATGAGCTTTGCTGCTGGGTTGCTGTACATTTGTTGCCAAGAAACTGGCATCAGTCTTGTACTGAGTACAGGATGCTGCATTGTCTTGGCAGTGACATGAAGGCTTAGCTCTGGGTAAAAATTCCATGGTGCATCAATTTTTTTCTTTGTTCTTAAGAGCACAATCTTTCTTTAGGAAGTGGTCTTTCTTTAGGAAGTGTAGACCCGTCTGCTGGGTCCACAGTGACATTTTCCCAGTCAGAGTTGAATGAGTATGTGATTTACACTTGTAGTAGGCACTGCGGTGACTGCATAGACACCCCACTTCAGGACTGCGGCTGGCACTTGTGTTTGACTGACAGCTAGCACCTGTGTCCTTCTGGTCTCCAAACCCTCGTGAAGAGAAACACCTCGTTTAAGGTCAGGCCCCTTTGCTGGGAGCAGCCAGAATTCAAGGATGGGCTGATGTGGCGGGTAGGAAGGTCCAGTCCCCATTCTCTATTTGGGGACATCTCTGCAGGGTGATCCCAGCTCCAGAGTTCCCTGTGAAATTAACAGACACCTCTGGTGTGACTGCATTGCAGCTCAGCTTCTCTCTCTGCCTCAGTCTGCAGCTTTTGTTTCCACACAGGTGTCGATGCCAAGATCATTCCCTAATGAACCACCTGCAGGCAATTCTCCATCTCTGAATCTATTTCCCAGGGAACCCACACTGCAGCAAAAACTTTTCCCTTCAACAGGATTGGTGTTTTATTTCTCATGTAGTTTATTGTTAAGGGATAAATTTATATTTTCATTCTAAAAATTAGTAGGTATTGCTTTTCAGAGACTTCGTTTAGAAATTTTTCTGTGCATGCAGTATACAAAAGAATTGAAAATGTTTTGAACTCCGTTGGAACAAAACAGCAGTGCTGAGAGCTCTATTGGTTAAACCTGAAATTTTGGTCATCAGGTGGATAAACTGATTATCCACCACAGAGCATGGCCATGTGGTGGAGGGAAAAGTCTGAGGCCAGGGGTCTGGATGAAAAAGGTCAAAGCGTCAATCTCTGTATTTGTGGGTTTGTTTTCCATTTTTTCCTTGTCTCAACCTGTACTCTAACCTGGCCAGTCCTACCAAAAGTGTTGTCTTGACCTGTCCTTGGAATGGATGAGAGAGTGTAGACAACCACTGCAAATATGTCACCATGGTTTGAAAGACAGTCCCTGGCACCTGCCCTGCCATGTATGGAGAGCAGAATATATATCAAGAAGAAGCAAACTTGGGATTTTTCCCCAAAAGGAAAGAGTAGGTAGGTTTCCACAATTTGTTTTTCTCCAATTTAGAATAAACACAATTTTCCTATATTGAGTAGCTTGTTTTACCAACAGGAAGAACCAGTGAGTAAGGTAGAAGGGAAATAGGATAAAAATGATTTTAGCTTAAATATCTTGTTAGGTTGAGCTTGATGACTGTAAATTTATCAGAAACATTGCAGTTTTTGGAAATGAGCGGGATGGGGAATTAGTGAAAATTCAATGTAAGTACTGAAAAATAATGGAAATTTGTATCTATTTCATTATTATATTATAAAACATATGCACACATAATACATATATGTTTTATAATATAACATAATCATATGTGTATATATGTAAATGTATACATTCACATACGTGTGTATGTTTGTATATATTTTTATACCTATTTATATGACTTATACATACTGACAAAGTTTGGAAGCAATGTGCTAAAAATAAAAAAAATTATTAGAATGGTGGAATTTGAATAATTAGAACATTTTTATTAGTATTTTTATTGTTTGACCAAATTAGTGTTTAAAAATAAGTATCATGGAAAGAATGAAACAGAATTTAGTAAGATAAAAAAAGGAAAATTATAGAACAGGCAGATCTTGACATTCGAAATAAGAACCTGGTCCAGAGAAATACTTAGGTGGAATGAAAATTGATGACAAATTCTATTATTGTGCCTGTAATTCTATTTTGTCTGTGTTGGGCATTAGCCTGGATTCAAACGCTTTGGGCAGGTACGGTGAGCTGGTGGGCTTGGTAACCTGCAGACATCTATTTGCATGAACTGATTTGCTTGGGTTGAAAGGTTCTGCTCAGTGAAGGAGGAAGGAAAAAGAAGGATAATTTTGTGCCAGTCTCTGATAATGACCCCGGCTTGGCCCCAGGGACTCCTGGAACAGATGGGGCTCTTTAAATGAGGGGTGGATAGTGTATATGTGTGTCTCTGTGTGGGGTGTGTTGGGGGACAGAAAGATGAAAGGAAAGACACTGTGGCATGAAAAGGTTGAGGCAGGTGAGCTAAATTGTGAACACCTGTGCGCTGCCCTGTCCCTGATGCTCAGCCAGTCCTCGAGGAGAATTTAACCAGGGTTGGAAAGCCTGAAAGAGCAGATGCCAGTTGAGACAATGAAATTTGAGCAACTGCTGTTATAAGTTAACATTTACAAGTGCAGTAGACTGTGCCCAGAGGTCTTCCCTGGTGGCTCAGTGGTAAAGAATCTGCCTACAATACGGGAGACTTGGGTTCCATCCTTGAGTTGGGAAGATCCCCTGGAGAAGGGAATTCACTCCAGTATTCTTGCCTGGAGAATTCCATGGACAGAGGTCACAGTCCATGGGGTTGGACATGATTGAACAAGAAACACAACAAACAACTGTGCCCAGGACTATATTCTTCACAGTCTTAGCTCCATTAATGTCTCCAGCAATCCTAGAACAGACATACTTCTACCTTTTTCTAACAAATGATAGAAACTGGGACTTGAAGAGGTTAAATAACTTGCTCAAAAAGTGGCTGAGCTACAAATTGTTTCTCAGTTTTGGGTAACTCTATTGGCTTTGATTTCTTAATGGGAAGCATTCAAGTTGGTAAAAACTTGAGATCTGAAGAAAAATTTGGGTTTCTATCATGGGTTTGCTGTTACCTGCCTGTTTGGTCTTGGACACGTTACACAACACCTTTGAACCTGCCAGAGTTGGAAGGATCAGAGATTATAGACACAAAGAAAAATACTTAGTTAATGATACTATTATCATTCAAGGTGAAAATTTAATGACTATTAATTCATTGATGAATTTGCTGCTATATGCTTTTCAGCCAAAAGGTAAAAGTAAACGCTGACCATAGGCTATTTAATAGATTATACAACCAAATCTTTTTTTCTATATTCATTTATTGTTAATATGATGGTTAATTTTATGTGTCAACCTGATTGGGCCAGTGAGATCCAAGGTAGTTGGTCAAATATTATTCTGTGTGTTTCTGTGAGAGTGTTTCTGGATGAGATTAACTTTTAAATCAGTAGATTGAGTAAAACAGTTTGTCCTTTTTAGCTGAGGTGGGCCTCATCCAGTCAGGTGAAGGTGTAATTGGTACAAAAAATCTGGCCCTCCTCTAGGTAAGAGAAAACTTTTCTCTTGCCTGCCCACCTTAGTTCTGGGACACTAGGTTTTTCATGCCTTCAGACTTGAACTGAACCATCAGCTCTTCATGGGTCTTGAACTATACCATCAGCTTCTGGTCTCAGTTTGCCAACTCAGCCTATAGATCTTGGAAATTGCCTGAGCCAGTTCCTTATAATGACTCTCTTTCTCTACATGTACACACACACACACACACACTCACACTCACACACACACACAAACTCACACACACCTTATAGGTTTTGTTTCTCTGCAGCACCCTGAGTGTATATTCACTCACTGTTGATCTAATGGTGTCTGGATCTCAGGCACTGGGCTCCAAGCCAAAGACAGAGAGAGAGAGAATAAGGAATTCTGATTTCCTCCCCTCATATAGTTTACAGTTTTCTAGACTAGACTAGAGGGAAAGGCAGACCTTAGACATTATTGTAAATGATGAATTAAAATGCAGTAAATGCCACAGAGAAAATATACCAGGAGCTATAAGTTCATAAGACAGAGCCCTCCTCTACTTTGGGCTGCTTTGAGGCAGTAACATGTGTGCTGAATAAACTGAGATCTGAGTAGGGAGTGGGCTTGATTGGACTCAGTGTGGGTTCATTCTTCCCCAATATGTCCCAGAGCTGAAAGAAGATGGCTGTGGTGGAGCGAAGAGGCCAAGTTAAGCTAGTAAATAACCTATATATTCTCTCTTCTGTTTTTTGAAAGAGATTGTATAGAATTGGTGTTAATTCTTTTCTAAATGTTAGGTTGAGTTCTCCAGTGAAACCATTTGGACAAGAAGATTAAAATTATGAATTCAATTTTATTGGTAGTTACAGTGCTACTCAAATTATTGATTTCATATTTAATAAGTTGTGGTAGTTTGTACTTTTTGTAGAATTGGTCTGTTTTGCTTAGGTTGTCAAATTTATGTGTGTAGAGGTGGCTGTAATATTCCCTTATTAACCTTTTGACATCTGTAGTGTCTACAGTAATTGTAGTAATGTCCAAGTAAAAATCTGTTTTATTCCTGATATTTGTAACTATGTCTTCTTTTTTTGTCAGTCTTGCTATTTGTCAGTTGATCTTTTAAGAGAACTACATTTTCGTTCCAGTGATTTTTTTTTCTATTTTCTGTTTTCAATGTCATTGATTTCTGTTCTCTTAAAAATTATTCTCTTCTTTCTGCTTTCTTTTGTTTATTTTGCTTTTACTTGTATTAATTTCTTGAGGTGAGAGTTTATATCATTGATTTGAGACTTCCTTTTTCCTAATGTTAGTGTTACAGAATCTCCCCTGCTACTGCTGCTGCTAAGTCGCTTCAGTCGTGTCCGACTCTGTGTGACCCCATAGACAGCAGCCCACCAGGCTTCCCCATCCCTGGGATTCTCCAGGCAAGAACACTGGAGTGGGTTACCATTTCCTTCTCCAGTGCATGTAAGTGAAAAGTGAAAGTGAAGTCGCTCAGTTGTGTCTGACTCCTAGCTACCGCATGGACTGCAGCCTACCAGGCTCCTCTGTACATGGGATTTTCCAGGCAAGAGTACTGGAGTGGGATGCCATTGCCTTCTCTGACTAGACACTGAATTAGCTGTATGGTATGTTGTGTTTTTATTTTCATTCAGTTCAATGTTTTTGTTTTTAAATTTCCCTTGAAAGTGGAGGAATCAATCTGCCAGACTTCAGACTATACTACAAAGCTACAGTCATCAATTCAGTATGGTATTGGCACAAAGACAGAAATATAGGTCAATGGAACAAAATAGAAAGTCCAGAGATAAATCAATGCACCTATGAATACCTTGTCTTTGACAAAGGAGGCAAAAATATACAATAGAGAAAAGACAATCTCTTTTAACAAGTGGTGCTGGGAAAACTGGTCAGTCATCTGTAAAAGAATCAAACTAGAACACTTTCATGCATTGGAGAAGGAAATGGCAACCCACTCCAGTGTTCTTGCCTGGAGAATCCTAGGGACGGGGGAGCCTGATAGGCTGCCATCTGTGGGCTCGCATAGAGTTGGACACGACTGAAGCGACTTAGCAGCAGCAGAACACTTTCTAACACCATACACAAAAATAAACTCAAGATAGATTAAAGATCTAAATTAAGACAAGAAACTGTAAAACTTTTAGAAGAAAATATAGGCAGAACACTCTCTGACATAAATCACAGCAAGATCCTTCATGACCCACCTCCCAGAGTAATGGAAATAAAAACAAAAATTAAAAGAATGGACCTAGTTAAACTTGAAAGCTTTTGCACAATGAAGGAAGCTATACTCACGCTGGAAAGGCAGCCTTCAGAATGGGAGAAAATAATAGCAAATGAAACAACTGACAAAGAATTAATCTCCAAAATATATAAGCAGCTCATGCAACTCAATACCAGAAAAATAAACAATACAATCTGAAAGTGGGCCAAAGAACTAAACAGACATTTCTCCAAAGACATACAGATGGCTAACAAACACATGAAAAGATGCTCAACATCATTCATTATCAGAGAAATGCAAATCAAAATTACAATGAGGTATCATCTCACACTGGTCAGAATGGCTTCCATCAAAAAGTCTACAGACAATAAATGCTGGAGAGGGTGTGGAGAAAAGAGAACCTTCATACACTTTTGGTGGGAATGCAAACTAGTACAGCCACTATGGCAAACAGTATGGAGATTCCTTAAAAAAAATGGAAATATATAGAACTACCACATGACCCAGCAATCCCACTGTTGGGCATACACACCAAGGAAACAAGAATTGAAAGAGACATGTGTAACCCACTGTTCACTGCAGCATTGTTTACAATAGGTAGGACATGGAACCAACCTAGATGTCCATCGGCAGATGAATGGACAAGGAATGTGGTATGTATACACAATGGAATATTACTCAGCTATAAAATAGAACACATTTGAGTCAGATCTAATGTGATAGATGAAACTGAAGCCTATTATACAGAGTGAAGTAAGTCAGAGAAACACCAATAAAATAAATTAGTGCATATATATGGAATTTAGAAAGATGATAATGACGGCCCTATATGCAAGATAGCAAAAGAGACACAGATGTAAAGAACAGACTTTTGGACTACGTGGGAGAAGGTGAGGATGGGATAATTTGAGAGAATAACATTGAAGCATATGTATTGAGTTCACTTCAGTTCAGTCGCTCAGTCGTGTCCGACTCTTTGTGACCCCATGAACTGCAGCACGCCAGGCCTCCCTGTCCATCACCGACTCCCAGAGTTCACTCAGACTCATGTCCATTGAGTCGGTGATGTCATCCAGCCATCTCATCCTCTGTCATTCCTTTTTCCTCCTGCCCCCAATCCCTCCCAGCATGAGAGTCTTTTCCAATGAGTAAACTCTTCACATAAGGTGGCCAAAATACTGGAGTTTCAGCTTTAGCATCAGTCCTTCCAAAGAACACCCAGAGCTGATCTCCTTTAGAATGGACTGGTTGGATCTCCTTGCAGTCCAAGGGACTCTCAACAGTCTTCTCCATACCACAGTTCAAAAGCATCAATTCTTCGGCGCTCAGCCTTCTTCACAGTCCAGCTCTCACATCCATACATGACCACTGGAAAAACCATAGCCTTGACTAGACGAACCTTTGTTGGCAAAGTAATGTCTCTGCTTTTGAATATGCTATCTAGGTTGGTCATAACTTTCCTTCCAAGGAGTAAGCGTATTTTAATTTCATGTTTGCAGTTACCATCTGCAGTGATTTTGGAGCCCCCCAAAATAAAGTCTGACACTGTTTCCATTGTTTCCCCATCTATTTCCCATGAAGTGATGGGACCAGATGTCATGATCTTCATTTTCTGAATGTTGAGCTTTAAGCCAACCTTTTGACTCTCCTCTTTCACTTTCATGAAGAGGCTTTTTAGTTCATCTTCACTTTCTGCCATAAGGGTGGTGTCATCTGCATATATGAAGTTATTGATATTTCTCCTGGCAATCTTGAGTCCAGCTTGTGCTTCTTCCAGCCCAGTGTTTCTCATAATGTACTCTGCATATAAGTTAAATAAGCGGGGTGACAGTATACAGCCTTGACATACTCCTTTGCCTATTTGGAACCAGTCTGTTGTTCCATGTCCAGTTCTAACTGTTGCTTCCTGACCTGCATATAGGTTTCTCAAGAGGCAGATCAGGTGGTCTGGTATTCCCATCTCTTGAAGAATTTTCCAGTTTATTGTGATCCACACAGTCAAAGGCTTTGGCATAGTCAATAAAGCAGAAATAGATGTTTTTCTGGAACTCTCTTGCTTTTTCCATGATCCAGCGGATGTTGGCAATTTGATCTCTGGTTCCTCTGCCTTTTCTAACCAGCTTGAACATCTGGAAGTTCATAGTTCCCATATTGCTGAAGCCTGGCTTGGAGAATTTTGAGCATTACTTTACTAGTGTGAGAGATGAGTGCAATTGTGCGGTGGTTTGAGCACTCTTTGGCATTGCCTTTCTTTGGGATTGGAATGAAAACTGACCTTTCCCAGTCCTGTGGCCACTGCTGAGTTTTCCAAATTTGCTGGCATATTGAGTGCAGCACTTTCACAGCATCATCTTTCAGGATTTGGAATAGCTCCACTGGAATTCCATCACCTCCACTAGCTTTGTTTACAGTGATGCCCCCACTTGCCTTCACATTCCAGGATGTCTGGCTCTAGGTCAGTGATCATACCGTCGTGTTTATCTTGGTTGTGAAGATCTTTTTTGTACAGTTCTTCTGTGTATTCTTGCCACCTCTTCTTGATATCTTCTGCTTCTGTTAGGTCCATACCATTTCTGTCCTTTATCGAGCCCATCTTTGCATGAAATGTTCCCTTGGTATCTCTAATTTTCTTGAAGAAATCTCTAGTCTTTCCCATTCTGTTGTTTTCCTCTGTTTCTTTGCATTGATCACTGAGGAGGGCTTTCTTATCTCTCCTTGCTATTCTTTGGAACTCTGCATTCAGATGCTTATATCTTTCCTTTTCTCCTTTGCTTTTTGCTTCTCTTCTTTTCACAGCTATTTGTAAGGCCTCCCCAGACAGCCATTTTGCTTTTTTGCTTTTCTTTTCCATGGGGATGGTCTTGATCCCTGTCTCCTGTACAATGTCACAAACAGGTGACCAGCAAATATGCCAGCAAATTTGGAAAACTCAGCAGTGGCCACAGGACTGGAAAAAGTCAGTTTTCATTCCAATCCGAAAGAAAGGCAATGCCAAAGAATGTTCAAGCTACTGCACAATTGCACTCATCTCACACACTAGCAAAATAATGCTCAAAATCTTCCAAGCCAGGCTTCAACAGTATGTGACTCATGAACTTCTAGATGTTCAAGCTGGATTTAGAAAAGGCAGAGGAATCAGAGATCAAATTGCCAACATCTGCTGGATCGTCAAAAAAGCAAGAGAGTTCCAGAAAAACATCGGCTTCTGCTTTATTAACTAAGCCAAAGCCTTTGACTGTGTGGACCACAAACTGTGGAAAATCCTTAAAGAGATGGGAATACCAGACCACTTTACCTGCCTCCTGTGAAAACTGTTGGCAGGTCAAGTTAGAACTAGACATGGAACAACAGACTGGTTCCAAATAGGCAAAGGAGTACGTCAAGGCTATATATTTTCTTTCTTTTTTTTTTTTTTTAGTCTTTGAAAGATTTGTTTATTTTCTAATTTTCTGTTTTATATTGCAGTATAGTTGATTAACAGTGTAGTGTTAGTTTCAGGTGTGATTCAGTTATACATATACATGTATCTATTCTTTTTCAAATTCTTTTCCATTTAAGTTGTTACATAATACTGAGCAGAGTTCCCTGTGCTGTGTAGTAGGTCTTTATTGGTTATCTATTTTATTTTTTTTAAAATTTTTTAATTGAATTTTATTTTGCTTAACTTTACAATATTGTATTGCTTTTGCTATACATCAAGATGGATCCGCCACAAATATACATGTGTTCCCCATCCCGAACCCTCCTCCCTCCCCATACCATCCCTCTGGGTCATCCCAGTGCACCAGTCCCAGGCATCTGTTATCAGGCATCGTACCTGGACTGGCGACTCGGTTCAGATATGATATTATACATATTTCAATGCTATTCTCCCAAATCATCCCACCCTCTCCCGTTCCCAGAGTCCAAAAGTCTGTTCTATACATCAGTGTCTCTTTTGCTGTCTCATAAACAGGGTTATTGTAACCATCTTTCTAAATTCCATATATATGCGTTAGTATACTGTATTTGTGTTTTTCTTTCTGGCTTACTTCACTCTGTATAATAGGCTCCAGTTCCATCCACCTCATTAGAACCGATTCAAATGTATTCTTTTTAATGGCTGAGTAATACTCCATTGTGTATATGTACCACAGCTTGCTTATCCATTCATCTGTGGATGGACATCTAGGTTGCTTCCAAGTCCTAGCTATTGTAAACAGTGCTGCTATGAACATTGGGGTACACGTGTCTCTTTCAATTCTGGTTTTCTCAGTGTGTATGCCCAGCAGTGGGATTGCTGGATCATAAGGCAGTTCTATTCCCAGTTTTTTGAGGAATCTCCATACTGTTCTCCAAAGTCGCTGTACTAGTTTACATTCCCACCAACAGTATAAGAGGGTTCCCTTTTCTCCACACCCTCTCCAGCATTTATTGCTTGTGGACTTTTGGATCGCAGCCATTCTGACTGGCATGAAATGGTACCTCATAGTGGTTTTGATTTGCATTTCTCTGATAATGAGTGATGTTGAGTGAGTCTTCTCCAACACCACAGTTCAAAAGCATCAATTCTTCGGCACTCAGCTTTCTTTATTGTCCAAATCTCACATCCATACTTGACTACTGGGGAAATCATAGCTTTGACTAGATTGACCTTTGTCGGCAAAGTAATGTCTCTGCTTTTTAATATGCTGCCTATGTTGGTCATAGCTTTTCTTCCAAGGAGCAAGTGTCTTTTAATTTCATGGTTGCAGTCATCATCTGCAGTGATTTTGGAGCCCAAGAAAATAAAGTCTCTCACTGTTTCCACTGTTTTCCCATCTATTTGCCATGGAAGTGATGAAAATAGTGACAGAAGGAAAAGCAAGCCACAGAGGAAGGGAGGAAGAAGGGAGAAAGAAGAATAAAAAAAGTAGACTTCTAAGAAAAGATCCTTGATCTTCGTGTTTTCTGAATGTTGAGCTTTTGCAATGCAGCTTTTCACGATTGAGGATGTCACACTTTCTCACACTTCTATGACATCTTTGAGATCTTACTCTAAGAGAATTTTATAAAGTGAGAGATATTTTTTTCTAGTTGATTATTCTTTTTCACCCTCTGCAAGAGTGCTCTTTAGTTTTTTTCTTTGCTTTCTGCCATGCAAGTATTGGTGCTTCAGCTTAAATCAGTCTTAGTGATATCAACTGATATCTTAGGTTATTGATATTTCTGGGGGGCCTCTGTCGGGGGAAGGCAATGGCCTCCATCCCAGTACATTTGCCTGGAACTGCCTGGGGAGATGACGACTGGCGACTTCACTTTACTTTTCACTTTCATGCATTGGAGAAGGAATCCATCCTGAGAATCCCAGGACAGGGAGCTGTAGCTTCGTTGGGGTGACAGAGTCGGAGATAGCGAAGCAGCAGCCTCTGTATGGTCCAACTCTCACATCCATACATGACTACTGAAAAATATAGCTTTAAATATGCAGACCTTTGCTGCAAAGTAATGTCTCTGCTTTTAATATGCTTCTAGTTTTATATTTTTCTTCCCCAAGGAGCCAGTTCTTTTAATTTCATGGCTGCAGTCACCATCTGCAGTGATGGAACCAAGAAAATAAAGTTGAGAATGGTAAATTTTTTTCTAAGGATTATGAGAATTCTGCTTACAGTTAATTCCCTTCAGTATTTGAAAAACATGGCCGTTTTAACCCCATGATTTCTAATAAGAAATCTATGTCATTATTCTTTACCCCCTATGGTTAAGGTGGTGTTTTTTTCTCTCATTTTTTTTTTTTTTTTTTGTCTTTCAGAAGTTTGACTCTGATGTATCTTGGCACAGATTTCTTTGGGTTTATCCTGTTGGGTTCACTGAGTTTCTTGAATCTGTAGGTTTATGTTTATTGCCAAATTTGAGAAATTCAGCCATTATTAATTTAATTCTTTCTCAGTTTCACCCCTTTTTTTTTCTTGTGAGTCTCCAATGACATGAATGTTAGATTTTTTTTTTAGTAGTCCACAGGTCTCTGTTGCTCCATTCATTTTTTTCCAGAGTATTTTCTTTCTGTTTTTCAGATTGAGTAGTTTCTGTTATTCTATCCTAAGTTCACTGTTTCTTCCTTTGGCCCCTCTATTCTGTTGTTGAGCCCATTCACTGGGTTTTTAGTTTCACTTGTTGTATTTTTCAGTTTAATATTTCCATTTCATTCTTCCTTAAATTTTCTATTTCTTTGATGAAGGTTTATATTTTTTTCATTTATTTCAAATACATTCATAATTTCTCACTGAAGCATTTTTAAAATCAGGCCTGTTTAAAAATAGTTGTCAGATTAAGTCTATTATCTGTCATTTTGGTATTAGCATCTGTTGTCTTTTTAAATTCAAATTGAGATTTTCCTGGATCTTACTGTGATAAATGATTTTTGACTAAAACCTAGACATTTTGGGTATTATGATATTCTGAGTCTTATTTAAACCTTCTGATTTAAGTGACATACTCTAATACCACTTTGATTGGAGGAAGGGGTCATCTCTTTATTAAGCCTTGGTGAAGGAAGAAGTAGAGGTTTCCCGTTCACCTTCCACTGACACTTAAGGACAAGAGGGGTTCTTACTGCTGGATGTGGGTGGGAATTCCAGCTCTCCGTGTGACTTCTACTGATGCCACAGGGGTTGGAGTGGCCTTGTTACTGCTTGACAGTGATCAAAGCCTTGCATCTCCACTAGGCCTCCTCCAATACCATCCTAGTAGGGGGAAGAGGTGCCCCATTACCACAGGTGGAAATCTGGACTCCCTGCTTTATCTTTGCCAGCATGAATGGATATGTTCAAAGCTTTTTCTGTGGTGTTGGCTGGAGCAGAGTGGTTATTGTTTAAAGTTTTCTTTTTTGCTAGACTTCTCCTTTCCTGGTCTTTGGCTAGAGACAGCAGGACTTGTTTGTTTGTTTTTGTGTTATTGTTGTTTAGAAGTTTTCTTTGCACCCATTGGCATTCTGTGTGTCCAGCTCTAAGTCTGGGATATATAAGATAATAAGGAAAGCCAGAGAATTTGCCATTATGTTGTTTCTTGGGTCCCAGCGTCCCTAGTGGTTTGCCTTCTTCTTTTCACCTTTCAGAGTCTTATGTTTGATTTATTTATAAAAGCTAGGGTTTTTAGTTGTACTTATGGGTAGGAATAGGGAAAAGTAATTCTCCAGTTTTTTGGAAGCCGAAGTCCTTAATGTATAGTCAGCCAAAGTCCTTAATATTTAGTCTTTTTAATCTTGTCCTTCCAAAAGTGGTTATAAATAGCCATCAAAATTGAATCTGAATAAAGATTGCTGATTTTGAGTTCTTTGAAACACCGTGTGGCAGTATTTTTTAGGAGTAAACCTCATGCCCTGGATTTTCCAGGAAAGTCTGGGTTTCAAGTAATTTCGTTGTTTTAAAATAAAAGCATTTCATCAACTGCAGATGTGATTTTTTATGAAAATAAATTCACAAATATGAGGAAAACCTCCTGTATCTGACTTTAGGTCCCATTTGTATATTGAACATGAGATTATCTTGTCATGAGATAAAAGTTAAGCCACAGGTGACCAATATTTGTTTTGATGTACTCTTTCATTTTGCTAGTGGTAAAGAACCTGCCTGCCAATGCAGGAGACATAAGAGACTCAAGTTTAGTCCTTGGGTTGGGAAGAGCCTCTGGAGGAGGAAATGGCAACCCACTCCAGTTTTCTTGCCTGGAAAATCCCATGGACCAGAAGAGCCTGGAGGGCTACAGTCCATGGGGTTGCAAAGAGTTGGATACAACTGAAGCAACTTAGCACAGCACAGCACTCTTTTGCTAAGTATTTGGATGATAGTTAGAGAGTAATGACAATGACAACAATAATAAAAGTGAACATTTACAGAATATTTTACTATGAGCCAGGCACTGTGATAAGCTTTTTCTTCATTGTCTCATATAAAACCCACTACTGGCCTATTCAGAAGATAATATTTCTTCCAGTTTGCAGATGAGTAAACAGAGGCTTAATGAGGTCAAGTATCTTACTTAAGGTCATACATCCAGCAAATGGAGGGAGCTAATTCTGTCTGACATCTTTGCTCTTGCTGTAGACCAGCACAGATAGAAGCAATGAGAGCCATACATATAATTTAAGATGCTCTAGTAGCTACACTGAAAAAGTGAAAAGAAACATGTAAAATTATTTTTAATAATATATTCATTTCAACCCACATAGCCAAAATATTATCCTTTCAACATACAATTGATTTTAATGAGATATTTTACTTTCTTTTTTTGTATTGTCTTGAAAATTCAGTGTATATCTAGCACTTATAGACATCAGTTTGGAGACCAAATTTACATTGAAAATATCTGATATACATTTAGATTTCAGAAAATTTATAGTTGGAAAAAGTAGATTCATATAACCAAGTTGTTCCAGACATACTCAGGGGACTTTCCTGGTGATCCAATGGTTAAGACTCTATACTCCCAATGCAGGGGGCCTGGTTTAATCCTTGGTCAGGGAACAAGATCCTACATGCCTCAACTAAGACCTGATGCTGCCAAATAAATAAAAAAAATATTAAAACAGAAACAAGCATACTCAGAAATTCATCAATAACTAACTTTTGTATAAATATTAAAGTTAATATTTAAATACATTAAGATCAAATGCAATTAAAAACTGAGTTTCTTAGTCACTGTAGCCATACTTCAAGTGCTTAACAGTCATGAGTGAACTTTATAATCACTCTATTACCCTGCCTGAATTCAGTTTTCTATTGAAGGCTGAATCTCAAGGAGAACAAAACCTAAGCCATAGCCAGAAAGAGGGAGAAAATTCATGGAAGTAAAGGGAAGGATCAGCCAAGGGTCAAGAGAAAAAACTTTCCTTTTGGCTGCTGTTGAAGTTACAGTAAGTTCTAGAGTCTTTGGTAACCAGGAGAGGAAGTAAAAGTGTTTCCTCCATTTCTGAGAATGTGTCACATGTGCATTCTATTAAACCTGACTTTTCAAAGAGAGCTACTGTGTCTTGACCTGTGAAGGATTAAAATCAAATGAAAATGGCATTGAGCTCCAACGCAGTAGTACATCAGTCAAACACATCCACAAAGTCCTGAGCTGTGTCCCTATAGTGGTCAGTCACACAGTAACGTACACCAGTGCTCTACCACAAATCAGATCAGATCAGATCAGTCGCTCAGTCGTGTCCGACTCTTTGCGACCCCATGAACTGCAGCACGCCAGGCCTCCCTATCCATCACCAGCTCTCGGAGGTCACTGAGACTAACATCCATCGAGTCAGTGATGCCATCCAGCCATCTCATCCTCTGTCATCCCCTTCTCCTCCTGCCCCCAATCCCTCCCAGCATCAGAGTCTTCTCCAGTGAGTCAACTCTTTGCATGAGGTGGCCAAAATACTGGAGTTTCAGCGTTAGCATCATTCCTTCCAAAGAAATCCCAGGGCTGATCTCCTTCAGAATGGACCGGTTGGATCTTCTTGCAGTCCAAGGGACTCTCAAGAGTCTTCTCCAACACCACAGTTCAAAAGCATCAATTCTTCGGCGCTCAGCCTTCTTCACAGTCCAGCTCTCACATCCATACATGACCACAGGAAAGACCATAGCCTTGACTAGGCGAACCTTTGTTGGCAAAGTGATGTCTCTGCTTTTGAATATGCTATCTATGTTGGTCATAACTTTCCTTCCAAGGAGTAAGCGTCTTTTAATTTCATGGCTGCCACAAATACTGGAATGGAAAAATTCTCAGACTTTTTCTTATTATAGTTGTTCATGGAGGTTTCTTGGTTATGAAACATGTCTAAATGGCAGAACTATCTTGGTACCAAGCAGTAGTTTCTGACCTATTTGAAGTTAAACCCATTTCACAATAATATATATTTTCACAAAACCTCTTAGGAATTAAAAAAATTGTATTATTTTTGTAAAGTAACTAGAAAACAGTTTTTTTTAAATCAATATGAGTTGTATATTACTAAAGATTATATAAAGTGAAATATATTTTAATATGTCCTGTAATAGTACTATAATACATATAGGGAACAGTTTAACTTTTCACTATTTAGCAAATGAACATACACTGTTTAATTTACTCTCAGTAAATAATATAAAAAATCATGGCTTGACAAATGAATATAAAAATATCATTATGCCTTGCTCGCTTTGGAGACTGGATGTGTATTAAAACGCAGATTGAAATTTAACTGTATTAAATCACCAACAATAATGACATTCACAATCTCATGGTTGAAATTCTTGCATTTTGTGTGTAAAATCATCACTTTCATGTGATTGTTTTTTGAGTTCTGTTTCTATGAGAAGAGATGGGGGAGGAATCCTTCACTGTATGGCAAATATATGTCTACATATTTGCACAGAGATTGAGAGACGGGGATTTAGAGCTAGATGGTCTGGGTTTGAGTATGACTCTAACACTTACCAGTTTGGGAACTTTGGGAACTTATTTAAATTCTCTATGCCTTATTTTTGTTCTCTAAAAAAATGGCCTTAATCATTATACAGACCTCACAGGGGCTATTGTGAAGATTAAATGAGTACATGTGTATAGGGGGCTTAGAACAATCATGGCCCACAGGAAGATCTCAGTAAATGTTCAGTCAGTTCAGTCGCTCAGTCGTGTCTGACTCTTTTCGACCCCATGTATCGCAGCACGCCAGGCCTCCCTGTCCATCACCAACTCCTGGAGTTCACTCAGATTCACATCCATCAAGTCAGTGATGCCATCCAGCCATCTCGTCCTCTGTCGTCCCCTTCTCCTCTGGCCCCCAATCCCTCCCAGCATCAGGGTCTTTTCCAGTGAGTCAACTCTTCGCATGTTAGCTATCATTTATTTCCCCATGGGTGTTTCACTCAATGTGTCCAAAGCCAAACTTACCAGTTTCCATTCTACACTTGTTCTTCATGCACTTTCCATATAAATTGGTCAAGTACATTGTCCCCCTAAAAGTCCATGATTTAGTTTTTCTTCTGCTTAGACTCCTTATCTAACTACTAGCCAAGTGCTGTGTGTTTAAATTCTGATTTCTCCAAGTCATTTGCTCTCTTCTCCTCTCTAGGACCATAGACTCTTTAACTGTTTGTGTGTGTGTGTGTCATTTCTTGTCTCCCTAAATTAATTTTCCATATAGCAGAGCATCTATTAATAACTATAACCTAAGTCTGAGTAAAGTCCTTTCTCATTGGTGAGTCTCCATTGCCTATAAGCAAGGAAGAAATCCAAATTCCTTAGCATGGAATGAATTTAAGGTCCTATGTGATCTGTTCCTGCCTGCTTCTCATTCATTTATTCAACAATATTTATTGAGTACTTGCTACATATTAGTCTAAAATCTTGCCTCTCTGCTGCTGCTGCTCCTGATACTTTTATTGAATATCATGCTGCTTACTGTTTCTTGAACTTATATGCTGTTTCTTGTCTCTCTGGGATGGCTCACATATTATTCTTTGCCTGGAATGCCCTTCCCCAGAGTTACTGAATGTCAGTGCCAGGGTTCAGAATCATGCTTCCCAGCTCTTCACCCAGTTCTCCCTGTCTGCCACACTACAGTTCAGGACCACGCAGCTGGGAGGTAGACAGTAGACTCTCAACAGATGCTTCCTGAAACAATGAGTGTCGTCCACAATGGTAACCAGATGAGTGAATAACCAGGGTACTTTTACCAGTTCTAATGGAAGTTATTGTATATCATGTTCTCACTTCTCTTTGTGTTAGTGAGTTTTAGCTTCTTTAATCTCAGAAAGCCCTAAAACTTACGTGGTCTTCATTGTGAAAGACAGGAGGAGAGATGCCATGTCTGATATTGATCTAATACACAGGTCTGGACCATGGGGCTAAGATCCCTGATGTAAACTCTAGCCTTCGATCCATATTTGATTGAAACTGGAAAGGATAAGAACAAGCTTCTGGATGGTCAACTCCCTATCTTCTCTTTCCTTGAGGCTGCTTAGCTTACGCACACTTTAGCTTAGGCTAGTTCATGTGTTTATGAACATAGTGTTTATATGTTTGATCCAATCAGCAAGCCTTCATTTAGTGTCCTGTTTTGAACCCAGATTTTTCTAGAAGTACCTATAGGCTCCAAGTTTATAATCTTTTTCTTTATCCCCTAAAGATTTCACCCATAGGATGTAGTTTGTTTCTTTTTTCTCTTGGGTCCCATCTTTGTATTGCACTGAATTCTGGCTACTTATTGTCTTATCCCTACTCCTGCCCTTCGTTCCATCCTTCAGGCTGATTTACAAGTGTTTAAAGAGGCATCTAACTCTCCCCCTCCTCCTCCCTCCATAGCTGAGTATAAGAACTATCTCTAGAGAACTCGGGTACAGACGGTATATGTTTGGGGGGTGATGGCGATAAGAGTATTGGAATAGAATTTAGAGGCTTTATTTAGAAGTTAATTTGACCAAATCTTTAGATGGAGCATGCTGGGACCACAGAGAGAAACAGGAATGAACAGGGCATAGAATAAATTCCTTAAGCATTTTTAAAATCCCCTAAGGATTAGTTTGGATATGACACTAGGAAAAAAAATCAGACCAGTCCTGGCTTATAAGAAGAATATATCATGTATGCCATCCAGCTGCTTTGCAAAGATTTTGCTTGGGAAACACAATGCTGGATGTAAGAGGCAGTGAATTTCAATTTGCAGGGCGTCATTGTCTTTTCTAGAACAATTACTCTATTGTCTCTTGCCTCATCCTCAAAAGCCACCTGTGACAGTGACAGAGCGAAGTTGAAAGTACAAAAAGTTTCATTATTTTAATTCTTTTGTTTCTGAAAATGATTATTTTCCAGCTGGATTCTTCTTAGTTTATAGAGGAAAAGGAGATTCTAAGACAAGCTTTGAGCTGTTTTGGCTTTTCCCCCAAAGCTGTCCTAGCTGAAGTGGAAAGATAATAGCGCTGGTGCCCTGAGTGGCATTGAGAGACTCTGGATTATCATTAGCTCCAGCTCCTTCCCTGTCTCCTTCCACTCCCCTCTCCCTGTGTTCCTCTCTCTTCCCCATCTTGATTCCTTCTCCAGGGCTTGAGTTTTGACCCTAGGTGTCTTGAAGCTACTCATGGGAATAGTGACCCAAGCATAAAAACTCTCTTCCCGGGCTGTCTAAGGAGAGGTGGCAAGAATACACAGAAGAACTATACAAAAAAGATCTTAATGACCCAGATAACCACGATGGTGTGATTACTCACCGAGAGCCAGACATCTTGGAATGCGAACTCAACATGGCTTTAGAAAGCATCACTATGAACAAAGCTAGTGGAGCTGATGGAATGCCAAATGAATTATTTCAAATGCTAAAAGATGATGCTGTTAAAGTGCTGCACTCAGTATGCCAGCAAATTTGGAAAACTCAGCACTGGACATAGGACTGGAAAACATGTTTTCATTCCAGTCCCAAAGAAGAGCAATGCCAAAGAATGTTCAAGCTACCACACAAATGCACTCATTTCACAAGCTAGCAAAGTAATGCTAAAAATTCTCCAAGCTAGGCTTCAACAGTACATGAACTGAGAATTTCCAGATGTTCAACCTGGATTTAGAAAAGGCAAAGGAATCAGAAATCAAATGCCAACATCCATTGGATCATAGAAAAAGCAAGAGAGTTCCAGAAAAACATCTATTTCTGCTTTATTGACTATGCTAAAGCCTTTGACTGTGTGGATCACAACAAACTGTGGAAAATTCTGAAAGAGATGGGAATACCAGACCACCATACCTGACTCCTGTGAAACCTGTATTCAGATCAAGAAGCAACAATTAGAACCAGACATAGAACAGCTGCTGCTGCTGCCAAGTCACTACAGTCATGTCTGACTCTGTGAGACCCCAGAGACAGCAACCTACCAGTCTCCCCTGTCCCTGGGATTTTCCAGGCAAGAACACTGGAGTGGGTTGCCATTTCCTTCTCCAATGCATGAAAGTGAAAAGTGAAAGTGAAGTCGTTCAGTTGTGTCCAACCCTTAGCGACCCCATGGACTGCAGCCTACCAGGCTCCTCCGTCCATGGGATTTTCCAAGCAAGAGTACTGGAGTGGGGTGCCGTTGCCTTCTCTGACTAGACAGCTCGCGTAAGTTCTTCAGTCAAGAGTGACCCCATAGACGGCAGCCCACCAGGGGTGCCGTTGCCTTCTCTGACATAGAACAGCGGACTGATCCAAATTGGGAAAGGAGTACGTCAAGGCTATATATTGTCACACTGCTTATTTAACCGACATGCAGACAACATCCTGTGAAATGACAGGCTGGAGAAGCACAGGCTGGAATCAAGAATGCTGGGAGAAATGTCAATAATCTCAGAATGCAGATGACATCACTTTTATGGCAGAAAGTGAGAAGGAACTAAAGAGCCTCTTAATGAAGGTGAAAGGGGAGAGTGAAAAAACTGTCTTAAAACTCAACATTCAAAAAATGAAGATTGTGGCATCTGGTCCCATCACTTCATTGCCAATAGATGGAGAAATAATGGAAGCAGTGACAGACTGTTTTCTCGGGCTCCAAAATCACTGCACATGGTGACTGCAGCCATGAAATTAAAAGACACTTGCTCCTTGGAAGAAAAGCTATGACAAACCTAGACAAGGTATTAAAAAGCAAAGACATTACTTTGCTGACAAAGGTCTGTATAGTCAAAGCTGTGGTTTTTCTACTAATCACGTATGGATGTGAGACTTGGACCATAAAGAAGGCTGAGTGCCGAAGAATTGATGCTTTCAAACTGTGGTGTTGGAGAAGACTCTTGAGAGTCCCTTGGACTGCAAGGAGATCAAATCAGTCAATCCTAAGGAAAATCAGTCCTGAATATTCATTGGAAGGACTGATGCTGAAGCTGAAACTCCAAAACTTTGGTCACCTGATGCGAAGAAGTGACTCATTTGAAAAGCCCCTGAAACTGGGAAAGATTGAGGGCAGGAGGAGAAGGGGACGACAGAAGATGAGATGATTGGATGGCATCACCAACTCAATGGACATGGGTTTGCGTTGACTCTGGAAGTTGGTGATGGACAGGGAAGCCTGGCATGCTGTAGTCCACGGGGTTACAAAGAATTGGACACAACTGAGTGACTGAAAAACAGCAGGCTGTCTATGATTGTTAAAGCCCCAGCCTGAATCCCTACTGGATCCCTAGACCACCTTCCTGGCATCTTGGGACCTTAGTAGTTCTCTGCTTGGGCTGGCCCAGCCTTTCTCAAGCTTCAGTCATTTCAAATCCTCTTCACAATTTTGATATATCCAAATTTGGAAAACTCAGCAGTGGCCACAGGACTGGAAAAGGTCAGTTTTCATTCCAATCCCAAAGAAAGGCAATGCCAAAGAATGCTCAAACTACCGCACAATTGCACTCATCTCACATGCTAGTCGGAGAAGGCAATGGCACCCCACTCCAGTACTCTTGCCTGGAAAATCTCATGGATGGAGGAGCCTGGTAGGCTGCAGTCCATGGGGTCGCTAGGAGCTGGACATGACTGAACGGCTTCACTTTCACTTTTCACTTTCATGCATTGGAGAAGGAAATGGCAACCCACTCCAGTATTCTTGCCTGGAGAATCCCAGGAATGGGGGAACCTGTTGGGCTGCCATCTATGGCATTGCACAGAGTCGGACACGACTGAAGCGACTTAGCAGCAGCAGCAGCAGCACACGCTAGTAAAGTAATGCTCAAAATTCTCCAAGCCAGGCTTCAACAGTATGTGAACTGTGAACTTCCAGATGTTCAAGCTGGATTTAGAAAAGGCAGAGGAACCAGAGATCAAATTGCTAACATCTGCTGGATCATGGAAAAAGCAAGAGAGTTCCAGAAAAACATCTATTTCTGCTTTATTGACTATGCCAAAGCCTTTGACGGTGTGGATCACAATAAACTGTGGAAAATTCTGAAAAAGACGGGAATACCAGACCACCTGACCTGCCCCTTGAGAAACCTGTATGCAGATCAGGAAGCAACAGTTAGAACTGGACATGGAACAACAGACTGGTTCCAAATAGGCAAAGGAGTAGGTCAAGGCTGTATATTGTCACCCTGCTTCTTTAACTTATATGCAGAATACATCATGAGAAACGCTAGGCTGGAAGAAGCACAAGCTGGAATCAAGATTGCTGGCAGAAATATCAATAACCTCAGATATGCAGATGCTGCTGCTAAGTCGCTTCAGTTGTGTCCGACTCTGTACGACCCCATAGACGGCAGCCCACCAGGCTCCCCAATCCATGGGATTCTCCAGGCAAGAACACTGGAGTGGGTTGCCATTTCCTTCTCCAATGCATGAAAGTGAAAAGTGAAAGTGAAGACGCTCAGTCATGTCTGACTCTTTGCGACCCCATGGACTGCAGCTGACCAGGCTCTTCCGTCCATGGGATTTTCCAGGCAAGAGTACTGGAGTGGGGTGCCATCGCCTTCTCTGATAAAGAAAACTGAACACTGAAGAATTGATGCTTTTGAATTGTAGTGGAGAAGACTCTCGAGAGTCCCTTGGACTGCAAGGAGATCCAACCAGTCCATCCTAAAGGAGACCAGTCCTGGGTGTTCATCAGTTCAGGTGTTTCCGCCTGATGTTGAAGCTGAAACTCCAATACTTTCGTCACCTGATGTGAAGAACTGACTTATTTGAAAAGACCCTGATGCTGGGAAAGATTGAGGTTGGCAGAGAAGAGGACAACAGAGGATGAGATGGTTTGATGGCATGAGTTTGAGTAAACTCCAGGAGTTGGTAATGGACAGAGAGGCCTGGTGTGCTGAGGTCCATGGGGTTGCAAAGAGTTGGACATGACTGAGCGACTGAACTGAACTGAACTGAAGTATTACTCATACTATCAATTCCTTCATAGTTTAAATTTGACTCATTTTAAAAAGCTTAAATAAACTTATGTCTAAAAGAAATATAATTCATCACCATAGTGGAAAACCACTATCATTAACATAAGTGGAAGGTAACTATTAGAGTTTGACTGTTTGTGTCCCCCCACAAATTCGTAGGTTGAAATCCTAAAACTGAATGGGTTGGTATTATGAGGTGCAGCTTTTGGGAGGTGATCAGGTCATGAATGTGGTGCTATTATGATTGGGATTAATGTCTGAGTGCTCTCGTGTCCCTTGCCACCATGTGAGGGTTCAGTGAGAACCCTGCAACTCTGAAGAAGGCCCTCACTTGACCATGCTGGCACCTTGATCTCAGACTTCAGCCTCCAGAAAGTTTGTTAGAAATAAATTTCTGTTGTTTATAAGTTAACTAGTCCATCATATTTTGTAATAACAGCCTGAAAGGACTAAGACAGTAACCTTATCAATGAATGCAATCAGAGCATGGTAACTAATGTCCAGTCATATGACATCTAGAATTATTTCTCAGGTTACCTGTGTTTAAGTGCTGCATTTTGGAAAATCCCATGTGGGGACTCTCTAGTTTGCTCTCTGATCACTGAGATGGATCTAAGGCGACTTTCTCTCACCACTTCAAGGACCTTGGCTCCCTGTCCATTCTGTGGAGGACCTTCACCAATACTATTTCCTGGACAATGTCTACATTTCTAATATCCATCTCTTAAGAGTTTTCCTTAGGATCAGTGAGACAATGTCCTCAGGAAATGTTCATTCCTTGATCTAGTGCTCCCACTGGGTCAAGGAATAAAATTTGAATGACAGGCCTTCTTGCCTTTGTGTTTAGCAATCTGCTAAACTGGGTTATTTGATCCTCAGAATGGCCACCCTCCCTTCCCATTTTTTTGACTTTCCTAGAGTGCCCCATGGAGAAGGCAATGGCACCCCACTCCAGTATTCTTGCCTGGAAAATCCCATGGACAGAGGAGCCTGGTGGGCTACAGTCCATGGGGTCACTAAGAGTTGGACACAACTAAGCAACTTAACTTTCACTTTTCACTTTCACGCACTGGAGAAGGAAATGGCAGCCCACTCCAGTGTTCTTGCCTGGAGAATCCCAGGGATGGGGGAGCCTGGTGGGCTGCCATCTATGGGGTCTTACAGAGTCAGACACGACTGAACTGACTTAGCAGCAGCAGCAGAGTACCCCCAATTACCAATAGTAGAACTAGAGTTCAAACCCATGTCTGTACAATACCAGAGTCTGTACATTTAATAATTAAGTTGCACTGATTTATAAAAAAAACAACGCTATTGAGATCTATTTTACATATGATAGAGTGTAACCACTCAAACGTACATTTTGATAAGTTTTGACCACTTTATATGCCTGTAGAATCACCCAACATAATTTAGGTTTCAACCCCCAAAGTTCCCGTGTGCCTCTTCCTGTAAATTATCCTTTTCTGCATCCCCAGGTTTCTGTGTTGTTATTATTGTCCATTCCTTTCATTGCTGAGTAGTGTGTCCATACAGAGGGACAGTTTTTTCTTACCCATTGCCTGCTAATGAACATTTATCTTCATAGTATCTCAGTCCTGTCCTTTTCTCTTCATCTCTGCTAATCAATATAGCCTAAAGAACCAGAATGTCTGATCAGGACCACTATCCTCACCTCTTAAGTTCATCTCCCAGCGTCCTCCTTACCCACCTCCAACTTATTCTTCAGTCTTCAGTGGGCAGAGTGATCTTTAGAGGTGCCATTCTGATCAAGAATCATCAACTTACCCTAAACACTTCATCCCAGCATAAAGATCAAAACCTGTATTTTTGTGTGGCAAGGTCTGCTGTGGCCCAGCTCCTTACTACTTGTGCTATGTGTCTCATGACTGTTTTGCCACTGCTTGTCCTCTAGCATCTCTGATCTTCAGTAGATCCCTCCCCTGTGTGAGCTGCCCACTGCCTGAAAGCCTCAAGGCTTTTGGAATGCAGTTTCCCTCATCTGAAATGCACCCCCCACCCCAAATCCTCTCGGTCACTCTCTGCTCTGCCAGTTGTTGCCTGCTAGTCTCCACCCAACTTTCACTCAAATCTCCTTTCTTTAGGGAATACTTTTTAACCCTCCTTGTCAGCTCATTAGTTTTCTCAAAGAATTGTTTGCTTTTTCCCTTCAGGGCATGTTTCTCTATTTGCAATTTTACCTTCTCTGCTGGAATTGCAGTAAATGATTAGTTTTCGTTTCACAGTATGCAGTCTATGTCTTTTACATCCTGTTGACCCACAGTGCGTTACTCAGTGCTTGGCACATAATAGACACCCAATAAATAGAAGTTAAAGGAGTGAATGAATGAACTGACCCTTCGTGTTCTCCAGGAACATTTCTTACTGCTATAGAGAGACAAACTTGTTGCCTCAGAAAGGGGATTACATTATTGGAGAATTGTTTTATGTTAGACGGGGTGATTATCTTACTGTTGGTATTTAGGAAAAATAGGGATGTATCTACCTATGAGCTTTGAATTTTGAAAAGGAGATTTTCTTCTAAGAGAGCTAAAGTGTGAAACAACCGTAAAAGAAATCAGATTACACATCTAGGTAAATCACCTGAAAGGATGGGATGGCTTCTAGGACCTTAAAACTTGTAACAGCATTGTTGTTATTCACAGAGCTAAAGAGTCCTTCAGAAATGGGTTAATTAGCCTCAAACAAAGGGGAACCCTGTCTGGGAAAGGTTATCTCCAGAGGCAAGGACTGGCCCCACCTGACCTCAGTATGCACTCTTCAATTCATATTGCTCTGGAGATGGCTGGGGCTGCCTTCTTTCTGGTTTTATACTCAGTGAGCAGCCTTCTAGTTACAACCTGGTTTCCCATGCAAATTGGTCCACAGGAAGTGAGCATTGCCATCAACTAGTCTAGTCTCTGGCCTGCTTGGTGTGCTATATCTTTTTGATCGTTTGACATTCTGGTTTTGTGCAAGGATCTTGGCCACGAGCTTGGTTAGGGGAGTTTGTCCCTAAGAGTTGACTGTGTTCTATGCTCTGTTCAGTTTTGAGATGCCTGGCTGGTAGGCCAGAGCCTGGACAGTGAAGAATTCACCATGAAAATGTCCTGCCATGTGTGTGTTGGGGGACAGTTTGGGTTTCCCATTTTACAGATCTGTAAGCTGATTGTTACTGTAGAATATAGGTCTTCATTCAATCTCTGTAAATTATTGATGTGACCCAGATTTGTGACCAAGAATTGAAGAGAAAGGGAAAGATAGTAACTGACAGCTATTTAAATGTTTTCTATTGAAAATCTATAGTTGGAGCTCTGTGTTAACAAGTTTGGGCAAATCATGCTTTTGAATACTAAAGGAAGAGTCGTTCACAGTGACCTCTCTGTCTATAATAGGAGGAGAAGTGACTGTCATGTGTGAAATATTTATAAGTACCAGATATCACAGATTCATTCACTAGACCTGAACTGCCACATCTTTAGCAGACTTTTTGTGTCTGTTTACTAAATGTAAAATGAGAATAAAAATGACAAACATTAGTTGAGTATCTACTTTGTACCAAAAATTGTTCTACATGTCTCATCTGAGAATTAGATCATTGATTTTCATAAGTAGCCTATGAGGGAGACACCATTGTATGGTGATCAGACAGAAGAGGAATTTGCCCAGCTAACAAATGGGAGAGAGAGTTTCTAAAACCAAGCAGTGTGGTTCCAGAACCTATTCTTCTAAACACTTGACCATCCCTTATAATTAAGTGAATTAATACACATAAAGCACTTTGACTAGTATCTGACTCACTTTAAGCTTCAATAACTGTTAGCCATGACTGTTTTCAATTTGTTTTTGTTGCCCAGTTTCTAGTCTAGTTAGAACTGGAATTGAAACCTTCTGTATCCAATTCCCACCCCCATTTCCATTATTCTTTGCGGGTGTTATCCCCTCAGGAGAACCAAAGTCAAAAACCCACTTTGGCTTGAATTACTCAATTTGAAACTGCCTGCATAACAAGATCACATGTTTTAAAACCTATCATTCTTTCTTGATGATTTTACCTTACTTCTATGATTCAGAGTCTTTCCTCTCTGCACACTCTGGGAATTGCTCTACCGCTTTTAACCACGTGAAAAGGTACCTGTTGCTAGCCTGTAGGGACTTTTATTTTGAATTCTTGCAACAGCTTTGCCCAAATTTTAAGAATATTTACACACAATACATTTATTATCAATACCTAAGAAAATGGAAAAATTAAATGTGTTAGGAAAGGCAAGGTTTATAAGACTATTTACAGTCCTGGGAATCATATTCACTGCTAGTTGGAAGTCAGAAGTTTGTAAGAGCAGGGGAGATTCTTTTTTAAAATTATGTCCATGCTCCAAAAGTTAAAGAGAGGAATACAATTCTTCAGCTTAGAGCTGACACCTAAGATAGTTGTATCTATAACAATAAGCCAGGCACAGAATTAAATTTCCTCCAAAGGAATTATTGTCCTGAGCTCTTTAAAGTACAAACCATTTCCCATGGAAAATAGGATTAGCACTTACAACTAGATTGAAAACCAGCTTTCAATTTTGTTGACCAGATATGTGAGGGTTTTCTGTGTATCATGCAAAATGATTTTCAGAGCATTGGTAGCACTGGAAATATAGAAACCTGCTTATCAATAGTGATTTTTTTCTTCATCAATTAGTTGATTATCTAGGAACATTAGCAGCTACCCACCTTGTTTCAGTCTTGTTACCTGAACAATATCATTCTTTTTCATAGAAGTTTTATGTTTTACCAGGAAAAGTGAATTATTTTGACATTACTCTAGTAAGGCATTTCTGTAGAATACTACTCTGTGTGCCTGAGGGTCACTTGAATTTTTATGGCATTTTTTGGTGGGTTCTTAGGGATTTCTAACAAATCAGAATTAAAAAACCTTGGCTTTGCTATAGACTTGAATATCTAGAAATTCACTGTTAAAAATCACTAATGGAATGAAAAATTCAATATGAAATTCTATCCTAAGATCCGTGCCTAGAAACAGCAGTCAATGGTTTTAGAAGGTAAAGCTCATTTCTCTCTTCCCTCTGCTAATTGCTTTTGGTTTTTTATATTTGAAAATGCAATCAAGGTGTCTGCTACCCTTCTAAAGATGCTAACAATACTTCAGTGTGAAGAATAATGGAGAATTTTATTTTAACACCTAAACAAAGTGAAGGAAACATTCCCTTTGCCCTCAGCCAACAAATGTTTTGCAGCTTCCTTTATTTACTTTCAGTAGATTATTCCAGGCCCTAGATTCCAAAGCAAACATTGGTTTGAGAATGAGAGCCAGGCTGGAAGTATCAGGCAATGATTTAAAACTTTCCATGGACTCTGGAGCCCTTTAGAAAAGCTCCCATTTGTTTATCTTAAAATCTCAGAGGAAGAACTGCTTTCACAGATTCATGATAAAAGAAGGGAAAGATCTATGAATTGAGATTCAAGTGTGTGTGTGTGTGTGTTCATTGGGAGAAGAAAGTGTGGGCTTGGGACCTGGGTTTGAGTCCCAGTGACATCCCTCATTAGCCTATCTGAACCTTGATTCTCATCTGTTAAATATTTGGAAGGCACATTTCTAAAAAGTGAAATTTAAATCAACTACAAAAAGTCAGAATGGTGCCAGGGTGTGTGTAAGTCTCTTTAGTTGTGTCCGACTCTGTGATCCTATGGACTGTAGGCTGCCAGGCTCCTCTGTCCATGGGATTCTCCAACCAAGAATACTGGAGCCCAGCATTTGTGTAAATTACAAGTTGGGATAGCATTTGCCTGTTCTGAATACCTTTGTAGAATGATAAGAGGGTGCTGTGCAGAGATGTGGGTGACACGTCTTTTATGCTTTTACTGGAATCATAGGTTGTTTAAAGCCTTTGGTTTCTGAAAAATGGTCCTAGCAATGAAAACACAATGCATAAAAGATAGATTATGCTTTGATATTCCTGGCCAAGATAGAAGTACAAGTATTAAAATGAGATATATTTTAAATACAACAAAATGCACAGATCTTAAATGAACAATTCCGTGAATTTTGACAAGTGAATATGCTCATTTGGCAATATATCATTGCCAAATCAAGATATAGAACATTTCTCTTACCAGAAAGTTTGTGTCCTTTCTGGTTCATACTCTTTGCAGAGGCAACTGTTCTTCTGATTTCTAACACTACAGATTAGCTCTGCCTTTTCTGAACTCTCTATACAGGTAATAATAGAACCTGTACTTTGTTTCGGTTTCTTTCACTCAGCTAAAAATTTTGAGATGTGTTCGTGTTGTTTCGTGTATCAGAAATATTTGATTGCTTTTTATTGCTCAGTATTTCGTGCATGTGTGGTCAGTTGCTTCAGTCATGTCCAACTATTTGTGACCCTTTGGACTGTAGCCTGCCAGGCTCCTCTGTCCCTGGAATTTCCCAGGCAAGAATATTGGAGTGGTCTGCCATGCCCTTCTCTAGGGGATCTTCTCAACCCAGGATCAAACCCAAGTCTCCTGCTTGGCAGGCAGATTCTTCACCCACTGAGCCACCTGGGAAGACTTGACAAGTATTATCCCATTATATATCATGCTTTTTTTGTCCTTTAAGAGAAAGAACATTTGGGCCTGCCACTTCCAGTTTGGATCTATTATGAATAGATCTGCTGTGAACATTCTTGTATAACTCTATATGGTGACAAATGTTTTCATTTCTCTTGGGTAAACACCAGTTTCCCATCAGCAACATATTAATGTTCTGATTGCTCCATATCTTCACCAACACTTGGTAGTGTCAGTCTTTCTAAATTTAATCATACTGGAAATGAAAATCTTTACCACTTGATTTAGGTGAAATGATTTGCAGCAGTTGCTTTAAACCTGAGTGTCTTGACACAGTGTTATTTCTGGATGGTTTATAAGGGATCATGAAGAATTTATTTTTTAAAAAACAGTTGTAATAGTTTAAGCACCTAAGCTTATAAATAGTTTTGCTTATACACTGAAGAAGATTCAAGGTCAAGGAGATGTGTGTGTTCTGAAAGGGATAAATGAGATATAGTTAATGCAATAGAAATTATATGTTACAGACTCTTAACTATATTTCAAGTCTAGCAATGGAAAGTTCTATATGTACCCTTAATACATGTAACAATTATAAATTGCTGTAAGATGGATAAGAAATGTATAAAAGCTCAATGGCTAGGAAGTAAAAAATCTGCACAACCTAAAAATGCAGTGGAAATTCTGTATTCAGGTAGCTCTGTCTACGTGTCCATTCATGCATCTGTCTATTCATTCAACAAATATTTATGGAGCACCAAAATATGCCAGTAATTGGTAAGTTATGGGAATAAAAATGTGCCAAAAATACAAGGAATTTTCTAGTCTGGTGGGGCTGACACATACATGGGTGATTATACAATGGTGGTCAGCACCTAAAGAGATCAAATTTAAGGTTATGATTTTTATAGCTATCACAGAGAACCCAAGGATAAACTAGTGACACTTTATTAATTTGTTCAACCACATTTGTTAAGCTCCCACTAGATGTTGCAGAATTTGTTGGTCACTGAAGAAGAACAAAAATGAGAAACAATTTCTGTCCAGTGGTTTTCAAGTGTTAGCATACACAAGAAAAAAAAAAAAAGAGGAAGCTTGTTAAAGTGCAGAATTTTCTGATTTAGTAGATTGGGTGACCAGGAATCTGAAGTTCTAAAAGAAAATATTGCTGTATGTGATGTGTGGGCAGTGCCTTTGAAAAACATCCTATGGTTTATTGGAGAAGAATGGCATAAATCTTTATATAATATTGTGAATAAGCAATACTGGAGATATGCACAAGGAGGGTAAATCCACTTCTACCTGCAGGAAAACAAAATCTCTTGTTGTCATTGTGTATGTCTGGAGGTGACTGAGTAAGCTTAATGCTACATGTACATGGTATCTGCAAGCAAGTGATGGCTGCCCTGCTGAATTCAGACTCAAGATGGCAACATCAACTATTACCTGAATTTCCATCAGATCAGATCAGATCAGTCGCTCAGTCGTGTCCTACTCTTTGCGACCCCATGAACTGCAGCACGCCAGGCCTCCCTATCCATCACCAGCTCTCGGAGGTCACTCAGACTCACATCCATCGAGTCAGTGATTCCATCCAGCCATCTCATCCTCTGTCGTCCCCTTCTCCTCCTGTCCCCAATCCCTCCCAGCATCAGAGTCTTCTCCAATGAGTCATCACTTCGCATGAGGTGGCCAAAATACTGGAGTTTCAACCTCAGCATCATTCCTTCCAAAGAAATCCCAGGGCTGATCTCCTTCAGAATGGACCGGTTGGATCTTCTTGCAGTCCAAGGGACTCTCAAGAGTCTTCTCCAACACCACAGTTCAAAAGCATCAATTCTTCGGTGCTCAGCCTTCTTCACAGTCCAGCTCTCACATCCATACATGACCACAGGAAAGACCATAGCCTTGACTAGGCGAACCTTTGTTGGCAAAGTGATGTCTCTGCTTTTGAATATGCTATCTAGGTTGGTCATAACTTTCCTTCCAAGGAGTAAGCGTCTTTTAATTTCATGGCTGCAGTCACCATCTGCAGAGATTTTGGAGCCCAGAAAAATAAAGTCTGACACTGTTTCCACTGTTTCTCCATCTATTTCCCATGTAGTGATGGGACCAGATCCCATGATCTTCGTTTTCTGAATGTTGAGCTTTAAGCCAAGCTTTTCACTCTCCACTTTCACTTTCATCAAGAGGCTTTTGAGTTCCTCTTCACTTTCTGCCATAAGGGTGGTATCATCTGCATATCTGAGGTTATTGATATTTCTCCCAGCAATCTTGATTCCAACTTGTGTTTCCTCTAGTCCAGCATTTCTCATGATGTACTCTGCATATAAGTTAAATAAACATGGTGACAATATGCAGCCTTGACGTACTCCTTTTCCTATTTGGAATCAGTCTGTTGTTCCATGACCAGTTCTAACTGTTGCTTCCTGACCTGCATACAGATTTCTCAAGAGGCAGATCAGGTGGTCTGGTATTCCCATCTCTCTCAGAATTTTCCACAGTTTATTGTGATCCACACAGTCAAAGGCTTTGGCATAGTCAATAAAGCAGAAATAGATGTTTTTCTGGAACTCTCTTGCTTTTTCGACGATCCAGCGGATGTTAGCAATTTGATCTCTGGTTCCTCTGCCTTTTCTAAATCCAGCTTGAACATCAGGAAGTTCACGGTTCACATATTGCTGAAGCCTGGCTTGGAGAATTTTGAGCATTACTTTACTAGCGTGTGAGATGAGTGCAATTGTGCGGTAGTTTGAGCACTCTTTGGTATTGCCTTTCTTTGGGATTGGGATGAAAACTGACCTTTTCCAATCTTGTGGCCACTGCTGAGTTTTCCAAATTTGCTGGCATATTGAGTGCAGCACTTTCACAGCATCATCTTTCAGGATTTGGAATAGCTCCACTGGAATTCCATCACCTCCACTAGCTTTGTTCCTAGTGATGCTTTCTAAGGCCCACTTGACTTCACATTCCAGGATGTCTGGCTCTAGGTCAGTGATCACACCATCATGATTATCTGGGTCGTGAAGCTCTTTTTTGTACAGTTCTTCTGTGTATTCTTGCCACCTCTTCTTAATATCTTCTGCTTCCGTTAGGTCCATACCATTTCTGTCCTTTATTGAGCCCATTTTTGCATGAAATGTTCCTTTGGTATCTCTGATTTTCTTGAATAGGTCCTTAGTCTTTCCCATTCTGTTGTTTTCCTCTATTTCTTTGCATTGATTGCTGAAAAAGGCTTTCTTATCTCTTCTTGCTATTCTTTGGAACTCTGTATTCAGATGTTTATATCTTTCCTTTTCTCCTTTGCTTTTCACTTCTCTTCTTTTTGCAGCTATTTGCAAGGCCTCCCCAGACAGCCATTTTGCTTTTTTGCATTTCCTTTCCATGGGGATGGTCTTGTTCCCTGTCTCCTGTACAGTGTCACGAACCTCATTCCATAGTTCATCAGGCACTCTATCTATCAGATCTAGGCCCTTAAATCTATTTCTCACTTCCACTGTATAATCATAAGGGATTTGATTTAGGTCATACCTGAATGGTCTAGTGGTTTTCCCTACTTTCTTCAATTTCAGTCTGAATTTGGCAATAAGGAGTTCATGGTCCGAGCCACAGTCAGCTCCTGGTCTTGTTTTTGCTGATTGTATAGAGCTTCTCCATCTTTGGCTGCAAAGAATATAATCGATCTGATTTCGGTGTTGACCATGTATAGAGTCTTCTCTTGTGTTGTTGGAAGAGGGTATTTGCTATGACCAGTGCATTTTCTTGGCAAAACTCTGTTAGTCTTTGCCCTGCTTCATTCTGTATTCCAAGGCCAAATTTGCCTGTTACTCCAGGTGTTTCTGGAGAAGGCAATGGCACCCCACTCCAGTACTCTTGCCTGGAAAATCCCATGGATGGAGGAGCCTGGTGGGCTGCAGTCCATGGGGTCGCTAAGAGTCGGACACGACTGAGCGACTTCACTTTCACTTTTTCGCTTTCATGCATTGGAGAAGGAAATGGCAACCCACTCCAGTTTTCTTGCCTGGAGAATCCCAGGGGAATGAGAGTCTGGTGGGCTGACGTCTATGGGGTCACGCGGAGTCGGACACAACTGAAGTGACTTAGCAGCAGCAGCAGCAGCCAGGTGTTTCTTGACTTCCTACTTTTGCATTCCAGTCCCCTATAATGAAAAGGACATCTTTTTTGGGTGTTAGTTCTAAAAGGTCTTGTAGGTCTTCATAGAACCATTCAACTTCAGCTTCTTCAGCGTTACTGGTTGGGGCATAGACTTGGATTACTGTGACATTGAATGGTTTGCCTTGGAAACGAACAGAAATCATTCTGTCATTTTTAAGATTGCGTCCAAGTACTGCATTTCGGACTCTTTTGTTGACCATGATGGCCACTCCGTTTCTTCTGAGGGATTCCTGCCCACAGTAGTAGATATAATGGTCCTCTGAGTTAAAATCACCCATTCCAGTCCATTTTAGTTCGCTAATTCCTAGAATGTCAACATTCACTCTTGCCATCTCTTGTTTGACCACTTCCAGTTTGCCTTGATTCATGGACCTGACATTCCAGGTTCCTATGCAATATTGTTCTTTACAGCATCGGACTTTACTTCCATCACCAGACACATCTACAGCTGGGTATTCTTTCTGCTTTGGTTCCATCCCTTCATTCTTTCTGGAGTTATTTCTCCACTGATCTCCAGTAGCATATTGGGCACCTACTGACCTGGGGAGTTCCTCTTTCAGTATCCTATCATTTTGCCTTTTCATACTGTTCATGGGGTTCTCAAGGCAAGATTAAGAAGTGGTGCCCCATAAATTTTGGACTGGGCAGCCCCCGTAACTGTGTGAGCCAATTCCTCAAAATAAATCTTTCTACATATATATTAAAAAAAAATTGACCCAACAACACTGACTCTGCTTCTCGCTTCTCTATGGAAACAGTTGACTGGGGCTGATCAGCAGCTGCTCCACTTCCGCAGGGTATTCGTGTTTCATGTCCCTCAGCTGGCACAGTTGCTCGTGTATTTAATCTGCTTGACCTCTGAAAGCACTTGGGTTTTTGACCCCCAATCTAGAGAGATGTAAAATTAAATCTTGTTGGTATTTCAGGGGCCAGGACAGATAAAGAGCTTTGGAGGTTCTAGCATTGGAAAGAATAGGGTGCTTATCTTCCATTCTCTAGTTACTCCTTTCCTCTATGTGATTAAAAATTAAAAAAATTTCAAGCTCCACCAAAGTGTAGGCCAGTCCAATAGCTAAAGTTCAGATTTTTTTTTTTACCCCCCTCAAGGTGATTTCCTGGGTGCCTTTTGTATAATAGTGAATTTTTTCCAAAGAAATGTTTTGGATGTTACTGTATTGTTGATGTCAGGCTATGGACTTTGTCTGTCTATGGGGACACTGGGCTGCCTCCAACCTGCAGCATTTCCTTTTGCCCAGGTTTCTCTGCACTCACACTACATCCCCATGTGGGCTCAGTCATGTCCGACTCTTTGCATCCCCATGGACTGAGCCCGCCAGGCTCCTCTGTCCATGGGATTTTCCAGGCAATAATACTGGAGTGGGTTGCCATTTCCTCCTCCAGGCGATCTTCCCGACTCAGGGATCGAACTCATGTCTCCTGTGTCTTCCGCACTGGCAAATGAATTCCTTACCACTGAGCCACCAGGGCTTTCCCTACATCTCCAGTCTGGAGTGTACCCCAACCCCAGCCTCTATGATGGTAGCTGGGACAATCCCTAACTGTTTGCAGCCCTTCTCTTCTTGGGTCCCAGAGGCCAGCCTGCCCCTCTGCAGCACTGGAGTCCAGGTTTATGGCTGTAGAAATCAGTACAGTTCCCTTGGGCAGAGGGGGCCAGGGCTCTGGATATTGTCTATTATCTCAGGAGCTGAGATGGATAGGGGTGCACTTGGGAGACAAAGTAACTCTGGTTGTGAGGGTGTCTCAAGGAGGCTTTGAATTTGGGTCATGCTTTGGGCTAGAGCCTTTGTACATATTATCTTATTGAATCTTCTTTATAATCCCACTCTCCAGATGAGGAAGCTGATGCTGATGACCTCTCAGTAAATGGCCAAGTCTAGCTTTGAACCCAGATCTGTGTGACTTTGCTTTGGTCTCCGTGCTTTGTTTAGAGCACAGAACACAGGCAGTTACTCTTGCCCTGTGGAGACTGTATAGATCACAAGTAAGACTGCATGTGAGTAGGTTGTTCTTTCTAGCTTAGCACAATAACTTTAGGGACCTGAGTCCTTTGGACTGTGATAAGGAAGTGGACATTTAAGGGCACCAGATACGATTTCTGGGCTCTTCTTTCCTGCTCTGTCCTCTGAATTCTATGTGAGAAGTATTACCAGATTAAGTCTCCTTTCTGTTTTCATTTCAACCTGGATTCTTGTGGAAGGAAGCAAAAATACACAGTACTCTTTTTCTTGTTTCACTGTGAAAGGACATTTATAAAATTGTAAGCTGTAGGAAAGCAGACCCCAAGAACCAATCTGATAGTTGTTAGCATGGAAGTCTGTTTGGGTACCTTTACTATCTGAAAGAATCCTTATGGAGTTGATTTTACAGTTGTGATAGACACAGGGCCCCAAATGAAGACTTCCTGAGCAGAGGAAAAAAGACAAAAGAGGTATGTAAGTGGATTGGGTGGCACTCTCCTAGGCTCATGTTGAGAACTCCTTGGATGTGGGTTGTCTGTTTACCTGTGTGTGTTCTCTCTGAACTATAAATTCTCAAAGTTGAGGACTACTGTCTGCTTAATCTCTGTATCCCCTTCACTCAGCACAATGTCTGGTATATACTAGGTGGCCATGGATGATTGCTGCACAAATGGATGTGTGAACAGAGGGATGAAAAGCAGAAGAAAAACAGTCGATAAACCACACAGTATTTAGCGGGTGTCTAGGTAGGCAGCTCTGGTGACAGTGGGCTCTGCAGTCAGATTACTACTGTTTCTACCCCGGCCTCACCTTCCTGCGCTGCACAGCCTTGAACAACGTGCTCCACCTCTGCAGTGTCCTGTTCTCATCTGTGAGATGCTGATAATATGGATTGTGATGGTATTTATCTTACAAGATTATTATGGGGGTTAATGAATTATATGTGTCCTGGATTGGGCATGGAGCTCTACCCCTATGATATTCAATCTAGATTTTTAAATAAAAGTGTGAGGCTTGTATTGAGCTAATGATCTTTTTCCTCCAGTTTCATTAAGATATAATCGATGTTCAGCACTGTATAGATTTAAGGTGTACAGCAGAATGATTTAGCTTCACACATAATGAAATGATGACCACAATACATTTAGAAACTGTCCATCATTTCACATAGATACAAAGTAAAATAAATAGTAAAAAAAACTTTTCCCTGTGAGAACTTAAAATTTACTCTAACAAATTTCATATAAAACATAAAGCAGTATTAGTTATACTAATCATGTTATATATTACATCCTTAATTGTTTTATAACCGGAAATTTGTAACTTTTGACCACCTTTATCTCATCCTTGCTTATTCAGGCATCACAGTTTCTTTTCCCAGTTCTCTGAAGAAGAGCTTTTGAACTGCTGTTACAATGCTTGTACATACCCCAATTTTATGTTTGCAGGTGTATCTATTGCAGGAAGGAGACCCCTTCCAGGGCCCCAAACTGGGCTCTTGTCTAACACTAGGAAATGAATTGTCCAAGGAGACACATCTGCTGACAAAGCAAGAGATTTTATTGGAAAAGGGCTCCCGGGTGGAGAGCAGTATGGTAAGGGAACCCAGGAGAACTGTTCTGCCTAGTGGCTCGCAGTCTCGGGTTTTATGGTGATGGGATTAGTTTCTGGGTGGTCTTTGGCCAATCACTGTAATTCAGAGTCTTTCCTGGTGGTGCACGCATCGCTCAGCCAAGATGGATGCTACCGAGAGGGATTCTGGGAAGTGGACGGACTCCGGTGTCTCCTTTTGACCTTTCCCAAACTCTTCCACTTGGTGGTGGCTTAGTAGTTCCGTATTCCTTATCAGGATCTCCTGTCATAAAATAACTCATGCAAATAGTTACT
Organism: Tragelaphus eurycerus; assembly: GCA_935064755.1. Classification (NCBI taxonomy): domain Eukaryota; kingdom Metazoa; phylum Chordata; class Mammalia; order Artiodactyla; family Bovidae; genus Tragelaphus; species Tragelaphus eurycerus. The sequence goes on from CAKXYN010000010.1 coordinate 33,536,895, forward strand.
GTGGTACCTGGCCAGGGTGGGCGGTTCCAATCAGTGTGCTTCCCCTAACATATACATGAGACAACCTACAGATCCCCTGGGAATGGGGTGCTGGACCAAAGGTAGACATATTCATAATTTTGTTAGACATTGCCTAACCTACAGGTTATGTCTGTTGAACTCTTGCAAGTGGCTATGAGCCTGTTTGTGTCCCCACAGACTCTCAACACAATATCTTGTCATACTTTTGCCTGTCTGTGAGATGAAATACTTTCTCAGTGGAGCTTTAATTTAATTCCTCTTCTTATAAGAAGGGCAACTTTCTGTGAGATTAGGAGTTGTTTGTTTTTCTTTATTTTGTCAATCATGTGTTAATATCATTTGCCTGTTTTATTCTGGTGGCTCAGACGGTCAAGAATATGCCTGCAATGCGGGAGACTCAGGTTCGATCCCTGGGTCTGGAAGATCTCCTGGAGAAGGGAATGGCTGCCCACTCCAGTATTCTTGCCTGGAGAATTCCATGGACTATAGAGTCCATGGGGTTGCAAAGATTGGACTGAGTGACTTTCACTTTCCACCTGGGAAGCCTTCTGGATATCTCTGTCTCTGTTTGTATCTACAGAGAAGGCAATGGCACCCCACCCCAGTACTCTTGCCTGGAAAATCCCATGGACGGAGGAGTCCGGTGGGCTGCACTCCATGGGGTCGCTAAGAGTCTTGGACACGACTGAGCGACTTCACTTTCACTTTTCCCTTTCATGCATTGGAGAAGGAAATGGCAACCCACTCCAGTGTTCTTGCCTGGAGAATCCCAGGGACGGGGGAGCCTGGTGGGCTGTCGTCTATGGGGTCACACAGAGTCGGACACGACTGAAGTGACTTAGCAGCAGCAGTTATCTACGTATCTGTCTCTCTCTTTCTCCCTATCTTTCTGTATGTAGACATAAATAAGAAAGAAGCACAGTATAAAGCCCAAGCATTATGCTAAAAGGGTGTGGGAGATGTCAAGGGCTCAGTGAAGTGGGTAAATCCCTCACCCAAGTATCCATAGACTAGAGGTCTGGGTACACACTTTCTAGGCTGCCGTGGAGATGGAGAGAAATCGAGGCTGCAGAAACCCAGAGACTTCTAGACCCCTGTTACTTAGTGCTGCTGTCTTGCCCTCATCTTCTGTGCCCTTCAGCACCAGTGACTTTGTGAGTGCTAAATGCATGTTCCCTGAGTGCAGTAACTGAAGAAGAGTCTGACGTAAGAGCCCTGTTTAGGTGTGAGAAGGCTGGGCAGAGGTGTGGGGCAAAGTTATCCTCACCCAGTGGACCATGGCAGCATACTGTTCTTTCTCAATCCCTTCCCTCACTGGCAGGGAGTGTTAGAACCTTCTTTGACTCTTCTTTGACAGCTTTCAAGGAGCTGACCCATCAGACTTGGTTCCAGTTCTCTTTCTTTCCTTCTCACCCTTGTTCCATTACCTTTACCACCAATTTCTGTCTCTGTCTCCTGTGGCCAACGTCCTTGCCTCATTCTCCAGGCCAGTATGCTAGAGATAATTTTTCTATATTATTTGTTTGAGATTTTTCCTGCCTTCTTCCTCTCTGCCTGCATGCGCGTGCATGCACACACACACACACACAGAATTTCTCTCTCTCTCTTTTTCTTCTTCTTCTTCTCCCCAGACTTACAGATGCTATATTAGTTCCCTACTGCTACTGGTAGCTCAGCTGGTAAAGTATCCGCCCACAATGCAGGAGACCTCATTTTGATTCCTAGGTTGGAAAGATCCCCTGAAGAAGGGATAGGCTACCCACTCTAGTATTCTTGGGCTTCTCTGGTGGCTCACACAGTAAAGAATCTGTCTACAATGTGGGAGACTTGGGTTCGATCCCTGGGTGGGGGAGATCCCCTGGAGAAGGGAACCGCTACCCACTCCAGTATTCTTGCCTGGAGAATCCCTATGGACAAAGGAGCCTGGCAGGCCACAGTCCATGGGGTCACAAAGAGTTGGACATGACTGAGCAACTAAGCACAGCGCTGCTGTAACAAAATATCACAAACTTGGTGGTTTGAAGCAATAGGAATTTTTCTCTCACATTCTGGAGGCCAGACGTCTCAAATCAAGATGTTGGCAAGACCATGTTCTCTTGAAGGCCCTAGGGGGGACGTTTCCTTGCCCTTTACTCGCTCCCAGTCATTATTGACAATTTTTGGTGTTCCTTAGCTTGTGGCGGGAATTTTGACCCTCTAATTTCAGCTTCCATCTTCACATGGCCATCTTCCCTCTGTGTGTGTCTATACCCAAATTATCCTTATTCTTCTTTTTAAAATATTTCTTTATTTGGTTGCTCTGGGTCTTATTTGCAGCATGTGGGATCTAGTTCCCTGACTAGGGATCAGACCCAGGCCCCCTGCACTGGGAGCTCAATCTTAGCCATTGGACCACCAGTGAAGTCCCCAAATTTCCCTCTTCTTATAAGGACACTGCTGCTAAGTCACTTCAGTTGTGTCCAACTCTGTGTGACCCCACAGACAGCAGCCCACCAGGCTCCCCCGTCCCTGGGATTCTCCAGGCAAGAACACTGGACACTAGCTGTTGGATTAGGGCCCATCCTAATCCAGTATGTCCACATTTTAACTTGATTCCATCTGCAGACCCTCATTCCTGGGTAAGACCACATTCATTGGTACTGGGGGTTAGAACTTCAGCATACCTTTTTTGGAGATACAACTCAATGGAGAACAGATCTGGCTTGACATTTTTCAAACTACAATTCCCATTGAAAGCAGTTTGTTACCCTTGATTAAGAATACACTTTGGTGCAGACTTGAGTTTAAGTCCTGCCTCTGCCCCTTAGGGCATGACCTTGACTTGAGTTCTATAAGCTCCAGCTTCCAATACTGTAAAATGGGGAATGTAGACCCATCTACTCTATGGTTGCTATATGTTGAATACTGATACACATCTGTCTTGGAAAACAATTGTTCTCACTGTCATGCAGGCAGACTATACCCATTCCTCCTTTACTTGCCCTTGGCTGGTTGTCACATGGACTGAGAGCAGAGCCAGACATCGGACTTGTGTGTCCCAATGGAGTGCTCCATATACTTGAGGCTACTCACTGTCAGCACGCTAAGCCCTCTGGACCAGAAGATGTCAAGTCGACTCAAATTTATCCATGAGACAAGTTGAGTTTTCCATGTCCTTTCTTGTCCTGTCTTGTCTGTTTGCCAAGCTTAAAGTGGCATAGCATAAATGTTAAGAAAGCAAACTTTGGGGAATCAGGTGGGGGGAGGGGTGTGAGCTTAGATCACCCCTGTGGGGTGCTCTTGATACACAGCTCTCCTCCCCCTCCACCTTTTGTGTGTCCTGGAGACAGGTGAATTCCCTGCAGGGGAGCATAGAACTCCCCTGCCTTGGCTTTCTGTTCATTCCTTGTTCTTTGATGCTGGTGTGGTTCTGAAGGAGCGGCTAGTAAAGACAAACCACCATTTGTTGTTGGAAAAAAAGGAAAAAATCCAGTCTTTTATCTCTGTGTCCCTCTAAATTGCCAAAGGTCTTATTGCTGAGAGAGGGAACAAGTGGGGTTTTATCTGCCAGGTAGCCACATGAACATCAAAGGTCTCAGGGGATTGAGGGGTGGGAGGGTGGGTGGGGGGATAATGTGAGTAGAGACAAAACCAGGCTGGGCTCCAGCAAGGAAAGCCTGGTGCTCCCAGGGAGTTGGGCTCTTTTGATGGTGGCTGTCCCGGCAGGAGGAGAAGTAGTTCACAGCTTTAGCATGAAAAGTTGCTATGGAAAAACCCAGACCGGCTTTTTTGGCCAAGCCAATATTATCCTGCTCTCTGCCTTCCCCTTTGCTTGGTGTTCTATGTGCGTCTCTGTCTCTTTGTTCAAATTTCTTCTTTTTATGGGAACATAGTCATGTTGAGCTTATCCTAACTATCTCATCTTAGCTCAATTTCATCTGTGAAGACCCTCCCTATTTCCAAATAAGGTCACATTCACAGGTACTGGGGGTAAAGACGTCAACATATGTTTATGGGGAGGATATGATTCAACAGGTTAACAGCTGTTTCCAAGGAAAAGTCAAAACAGCTAAAGGAATGTGGAGATGAACTGCAAATGGAGACAACATTGTTTTCCACGGGGCTTGGTGGTGGGGGGAGGGGGAGTGGCTATCAATTACATACTTATGAGCTATCTACAACTATACAATGTTATACAATTATACAACTTATACAATTACAATACAATGAATAGGAGTAGGATCTCTTAACCTGCTATAGATGGTACATAGTACTGAAATATATAATATTTTCCCACACTGCTATTAGTCGATTTTTTTTTATTCCATGGATCAAGCAGTCCTGATCTTGTGTGTATAATTCCCTTTCTTGGCAACCTTGCAGACACCTCCATCTTCTAGTCCTGTTTCCTATAATACAGGTGGGAAGTTTGGCCATGTTTCCTCAATGGTGCTAATGACTGCTTGAGAATGGCAGTACCCTCTAAGGAGAGGTATGGAGTCACAGTTGTCCTCTACTCATTTCCTGCTTGGTCACTTCAGGAAGGCGGGAGACCAGGCCACTCAGGTATACCACTGCAACCACATGGGCCACAACATCCAGGAGAACACGAGCCATTTTCTGCATTGTATTTACAATCTCAATTCCTCAAAAGTGCATAGGGCATAATATCCTGGTGTATTTGCTGGGCCTGTTGAAATTCTTCCCATGGCTGCATGGGTTTGAGAGAAAAGAGCTGACAGAGACAGAAACAGGTATTCAAAGTGACTCCACATTAGAAAATGAAACACAAATGAGAACTTCTTCAGCAAGTAATTTACAGAATTGTAGATATAGGCGCTTAAGAGAGGAATCTCTTTCTTCTTGATAAAAATAACGTTGGGAAAAGATAAATTCAGGAATTCTCTGTCCCATGATTCATACACTCAGACATTCTTTGGCATTCTTACTATATAGTTTCCTTCTTTTTACTGTATTTTTTTTTTTTTTCCAGAAAGAGAAAAATCTTACTGGAGAAAAACAGGCCAAGCTCAACAAGGCCAAGGAGCTTTCCCAAAAGAAATGATTCCATCTGTAATGAGGCCAGTTTCATGGGCTTCAGCTCACAGTCTGTAGGAAAGCTGTAAATCTCCTTTCGTCTTTTTTGCCCCGTTTTCTAATTTACTCCCACTTATTTAAGCTCTCACTAGTTTCCTAAGCATCACTCTTCCCAGAAGTTCCTCAGGCAGTTGTCCTGCCCTGGACAAAAGTCTGAATTTTGAATTGCATGTCAGCACCACAGGCCTCTTCAGGCAGTGTGGGTGGCCCTTGTCATTCTTCTCCTGTTTTGTTGGTGAACTCACCTCACGGATCTGAAGAGGAAATACTAGAGGGACAGGGCTCTTCACATTTTGTCTCTAAATGCAAGGCCAACTTTCTGTCAGGCCTCTCAATTTCTTTTGAGACCTAGTGTGTGTGCCTGTTGGCCTGGCCAACTCATCACTTGAAGCCCAGGGCACTTCTGTCTCTCTGAGGAACTAGACACTCTTTCTAGACTTTGCCAACTCCCCTCACCTACCTTCTTTTCAGATTTCTCCCATTTATTAAATGGTGATAGCATAACATTCGCTAAGCACTTTAGTCTATTATTTTATCTCATTCTCAAAGAAGCTACTATACAGTAGAAGCACAGTAATGATTACCAATTTACATCCAGAAAGCAGATTGAGGGTGGTTAGAAGACCAGCCTGTGATCACAAGGCTAAGTTAGAGTCAGGATTTGAATGTAGGCCTAACCTATGTGGAAAGCCAGCATAACACAATTTACTCACTTGATTTTGTGCCATGGGGGAGAAATCTCTATTATGTGATTCTAGGGAAAAAGTACTGAAATCAATTTATTTTGTCAGCTACAAAACTGTGAAGGATACTTGAGTCACTGAAAGTGATTAAGGAGGGGGATTCAGGTTAAGTTAGGACGAGTTATCAGCATTCTCACAATGTGGTCCTTCACTCCTTTCTTTGGATTGCTTCCTTTCATGGACTTCTATCAAAGGCTGAGACTATCCTGGGGCCCCATTAATCTCTGAAAGCAAAAAATTACATGACTTTCTGGGGGATCAGACTGTTGCTGAACTCTGGTAGGGATGGTGTTCTGTTCAGATAAATATGAGATTTAGAAAATGTAAAAAAGTATGAAGTTTTATCTTTGAGGTTCCCCCTCTTCCATTTTTGTATCCTTTTCCTCTTTAAAATAAACCCACTGACAAAGATTCTTTGCTTGACCAAACTTTGGTTAGGCTCCTTAACCTTCTCCTAAGCCCATCTGTGTGTTTCCTTGTAAAATCTAGTTTTAGCAAGAATCCTGATAAGTCAGTTTAACCAAAACCCCGCACCCTCAAATATCTGATCTCCCTTGATATTTGATCAGGTTCCTCATCCTCCAGCATCCCCCTGGTGAGGTCTGATCACTTTGGTGTATCTTCAGCAAGAATCCTGTTAGGTGGGTTTAGCCAGAATCTCTCTTACTTCTGATATTTTCTCTAATAATTTTCCATTTGAAACCCCCCACCCTGCTTCCTGGCTATAAATTCCCACTTGCCCACTGTGTTCAAAGTTGAGCCCGATCTCTCTCATGCATTGCAAAATCCCATTGCAGTGGTCCTTATACCTATTATGATGGTCCTGAATCAAGTCTGCCTTATCGTTCGTAAATATCATTGAATTGTTTTCCTTTAACCGTTATGGTGGACTTGGGAACAGATTCATCATTTGACCCCAGACCCCTCACCTAGGACCCTAAGAGTGGATCTTTGTTGCTTCGTCTTCAGTCCTGATGGATTGATCAGAAATCCTTTAATGAGTCTGACTCCTGAACCAATGCTCCAGACAGACGTCTGTTGGCGCTGGTAAAGACAGATTTTGATTCTTAAGACTAGGAAGATACTCCTGAAGTTGAGTTAGAGGTCATATAGAAGTGCTGGGTTGGAGTCCGAGGTATCTGTTTATAAGAAGCTGAGTTAGAGCCCCAGGCTTCCTTGTTTGGAAGGTGTCTGCTGAACTGGCAGTCTCTTCTGGCTGGCTTTATTTCCTTGATCCTCTGGACTGGACGTCTTTCTTCTTGGCTCTCTGTGAGACCTCTTTGTTCTCTCTATTGTGTTCTGCTTCTCCCATGAGTATGTCTCAGTAAATTAAAACCCCATTCTTGAACCTCTGCTGACCACATGCTACACCATCCTTTTCTCTTTGGCATGATTCTGCTGAAGAGAACCTGGAACTTGATAGGCTTCTTTGGAAAACTTGAGATCTCCCTAAACTGGCTCCTCTAAGACCTGTGCCCTTCCATTGTGTCTGCTGCTTTTACTACATTCATTGTCCCCTCCCATTCCCTTGAATCATTTTATAAGTCCTTTCAAACCCCTGACTCCTCCATCCCTCTGTCCATCCACCCTGACAAACTTTTCCTTTTCCACTTCAGCCTCTCAGCTCCCTTGAATTTTAGGCTCCCTATACTCCATCAATTGTCACCCTGCTTATTTAACTTATATGCAGAGTACATCATGAGAAACTCTGGACTGGAAGAAGCACAAGCTGGAATCAAGATTGCCAGGAGAAATATCAATAACCTTAGATATGCAGATGATACCACCCTTATGGCAGAAAGTGAAGAGGAACTAAAAAGCCTCTTGATGAAAGTGAAAGAGGAGAGTGAAAAAAGTTGGCTTAAAGCTCAACATTCAGAAAACGAAGATCATGGCATCTGGTCCCATCACTTCATGGGAAATAGATGGGGAAACAGTGGAAACAGTATCAGACTTTATTTTTCTGGACTCCAAAATCACTGCAGATGGTGACTGCAGCCATGAAATTAAAAGACGCTTACTCCTTGGAAGGAAAGTTATGACGAACCTAGATGGCATATTCAAAAGCAGAGACATTACTTTGCCAACAAAGGTTCGTCTAGTCAAGGCTATGGTTTTTCCAGTGGTCATTTATGGGTGTGAGAGTTGGATTGTGAAGAAGGCTGAATGCCAAAGAATTGATGCTTTTGAACTGTGGTGTTGGAGAAGACTCTTGAGAGTCCCTTGGACTGCAAGGAGATCCAACCAATCCACTCTGAAGGAGATCAGCCCTGGGATTTCTTTGGAAGAAATGATGCTAAAGCTGAAACTCCAGTACTTTGGCCACCTCATCCGAAGAGTTGACTCATTGGAAAAGACTCTGATGCTGGGAGGGATTGGGGGCAGGAGGAGAAGGGGATGACAGAGGAGAGATGGCTGGATGGCATCACTGACTCGATGGAGTGAGTCTGAGTGAACTCCGGGAGTTGGTGATGGACAGGGAGGCCTGGCATGCTGTGATTCACGGGGTCACAAAGATTCGGACACGACTGAGTGACTGAACTGAACTGATACTCCATCAGGGACTTTCAGGAGACCAAGGCCCTCCCAAAGCACCTAAGGCTAAAAAGAGAAAAAGTTCATTTAGAAGCATACCTGTATGTTTTGTCCACTCAGACTTGCATTGGAGACATCATGTAGCAACTAGTTATCTTCTTGATCACTGGCCTAAAATTTAGTTCTTAGTCTCTGACAGATTACATATCAGGTCCAGAGAAAATCTAAAAGTTTCCTTCACAGGGATACTGGTAGACCCGTAGGTTTAAGTTGACCCATTTCTGGAAATATAATTCAGACAAAGATATAAAGTGGAGATAAACCAGTGAGTTTGTATATTGTTTTACTGACTCAACTAAAATTTAAACGAAAGTTATAAGATCTCAGCACTTGTCTGAATATTCATATATATTTGTATATATGAACAGGTGATATTTCTTCTCTCTGCTATTGTTACCAAATTATTTCTATAGATTTCAAATGAATTTCTTTGAATTGACTTAGAGACAAATTTATATAAATTAAGATTTTTCTAAAATTCTACAGAAATCTAGCCAAAGTAATCAAGTTTTTTTAACGTTTAGATAATCTGGGATATTTTTTGTACTTAAAAATAGTCTTTAATTTGTTGAGAAAACCAAAACATGTATGTCTTCTGAAGTTTCAGCCTTAAAAGAGTTAGGTTATATTTTTTTTTTCTTACAATTATGAGTCAAACTTTCTATATTATCTCTACTTGAATTCAAGATTATAAAACTATAAATCCACCTCTGAGCAAAATGGATAAAAAGGAATTGTTTCACATGACCTGCTGATCAATAAAATAGAAAAAAATAAGGTGTCAAAGAGTCCTGTTGTAACTTTAAGTTTTCTACTTCTGTAAATTTTTTTTTTAAATGGAGTCTTTCCTGATTGTCAACAAGAAAAAAAGGAGCTGGTTTGCTTTGCTCAGAGTTCATGAAATTTTCCTAATCATGTCAAATTCAGTATATTATACTTTAACAAGTAGGATAAATAAATATAGATGGCATTTATGTATGACCTAAACTTTTCAAAATCCCTTATGATTATACAGTGGAAAGTGAGAAATATTTTTGATGACTTGAAGCCTTAAGATATAATGAGTTAAATGATGTAATTCATTGAATATCTAGCTCATTTCCAAATAAGATAAAATATTGAGACATTAATTGCTAAACATGAGTTTAAATCTATCAACTTTTAGCTTCTTGTTTTTATACAGTATAAAGAAGCTAAATATGCTTGCCTCTGTTAATAAACATCAGATATTGTGATATGAAAAGACATCCTTCTAGAAAATTGTGAATTTATAGATTCTTGAATTTGCTATAGAATGATAATATATGGCAGACAATTCACAATTGCCTGCTTCCTAGTATTCACTGAAAATTAGGGTTGCTAATGGTTAAAAATTGTACATTTGTAAATAATGTACAAATGAATCTATTAGAAATAAGAAGGAAAAAATTTCATGTGCTATAAAGTAAGATGTGTTTTTGATGAGGGAAGATATGAAGCATGTGTTTCTTCCCTGGTGGCTCAGATAGTAAAGCATTTGCCTACAATGCAGGAGACCCGGGTTCGATCCCTGGGTCGGGATTATCCCCTGGAGAGAAGGGGGGAAATGGCAACCCACTCCAGTATTCTTGCCTGGAAAATCCCATGGTCAGAGGAGCCTGATAGGTTACAGTCCATGGGGTTGCAAAGAGTCAGACACAACTAAGCCACTTCACTTTTTTTAAGGAAGAGAAAAGGAGTAACTGTCCTAAAGTAGAATGGCTGATTTTTCAGAATTAGAACTACGAAAGAGTAGGACAAAAACTGAATAAATATGGAATGAGGTTCGTGACATTGTACAGGAGACAGGGATCAAGACCATCCCCATGGAAAAGAAATGCAAAAAAGCAAAATGGCTGTCTGGGGAGGCCTTGCAAATAGCTGTGAAAAGAAGAGAAGCAAAAAGCAAAGGAGAAAAGGAAAGATATAAACATCTGAATGCAGAGTTCCAAAGAATAGCAAGGAGAGATAAGAAAGCCTTCTTCAGCGATCAATGCAAAGAAATAGAGGAAAACAACAGAATGGGAAAGACTAGGGATCTATTTAAGAAAATCAGAGATACCAAAGGAACATTTCATGCAAAAATGGGCTCGATAAAGGACAGAAATGGTATGGACCTAACGGAAGCAGAAGATATTAAGAAGAGGTGGCAAGAATACACAGAAGAACTGTACAAAAAAGATCTTCACGACCCAGATAATCACGACGGTGTGATCACTGACCTAGAGCCAGACATCCTGGAATGTGAAGTCAAGTGGGCCTTAGAAAGCATCACTAGGAACAAAGCTAGTGGAGGTGATGGAATTCCAGTGGAGCTATTCCAAATCCTGAAAGATGATGCTGTGAAAGTGCTGCACTCAATATGCCAGCAAATTTGGAAAACTCAGCAGTGGCCACAAGACTGGAAAAGGTCAGTTTTCATCCCAATCCCAAAGAAAGGCAATACCAAAGAGTGCTCAAACTACCGCACAATTGCACTCATCTCACACGCTAGTAAAGTAATGCTCAAAATTCTCCAAGCCAGCCTTCAGCAATATGTGAACCATGAACTTCCAGATGTTCAAGCTGGTTTTAGAAAAGGCAGAGGAACCAGAGATCAAATTGCTAACATCTGCTGGATCATCAAAAAAGCAAGAGAGTTCCAGAAAAACATCTATTTCTGCTTTATTGACTATGCCAAAGCCTTTGACGGTGTGGATCACAATAAACTGGAAAATTCTTCAAGAGATGGGAATACCAGACCACCTGACCTGCCTCTTGAGAAATCTGTATGCAGGTCAGGAAGCAACAGTTAGAACTGGACGTAGAACAACAGACTGGTTCCAAATAGGCAAAGGAGTATGTCAAGGCTGTATATTGTCACCCTGCTTATTTAACTTATATATAGAGTACATCATGAGAAACGCTGGACTGGAAGAAACACAAGCTGGAATCAAGATTGCTGGGAGAAATATCAATAACCTCATATACGCAGATGACACCATCCTTGTGGCAGAAAGTGAAGAACAACTGAAGAGCTTCTTGATGAAAGTTAAAGAGCAGAGTGAAAAAGTTGGCTTAAAGCTCAACATTCAGAAAACTTAGATCATGGCATCTGGTCCCATCACTTCATGGCAAATAGATGGGGAAACAGTGACAGACTTTATTTTCTTGGGCTCCAAAATCACTGCAGATGGTGACTGTAGCCATGAAATTGAAAGATGCTTTCTCCTTGGGAGAAAAGTTGTGACCAACCTAGATAGCATATTAAAAGGAAGAGACATTACTTTGCCAACAAAGGTCCATCTAGTCAAGGCTATGGTTCTTCCAGTGGTCATGTATGGATGTGAGAGTTGGACTGTGAAGAAGGCTGAGCGCCGAAGAATTGATGCTTTTAAACTGTGGTGTTGGAGAAGACTCTTGAGAGCCCTTTGGACTGCAAGGAGATCCAACCAGTCCATTCTGAAGGAGATCAGCCCTGGGATTTCTTTGGAAGAAATGATGCTAAAGCTGAAACTCCAGTACTTTGGCCACCTCATGGGAAGAGTTGACTCATTGGAGAAGACTCTGATGCTGGGAGGGATTGAGGGCAAGAGGAGAAGGGGACGACAGAGGATGAGATGGCTGGATGGCATCACTGACTCGATGGACGTGAGTCTGAGTGAACTCCAGGAGTTGGTGATGGACAGGGAGGCCTGGCCTGCTGCGATTCATGGAGTCGCAAAGAGTTGGACACGACTGAGTGACTGAACTGAACTGAACTGATGTCAAACTAACTGAGATTTCCCGGCAGCATTCCTAGAAAATCTCAAAGAATTGTCTCTCACCTTGTAAAAGAAAGATGTGATGCTAATTAGGTTTATTTGATACTTTAAATTACGTGGGAAACACTATCAGAGAAGAAGTGATGATAAATCATCCTAGGTTGTATGTGTCTATATATTATTTGATCCTGGAGGAAGGCATGGCAACTGGCTCCCGTATTCTTGCCTGGAGAATACCATGGACAGAGGAGCCTGGCAGGCTACAGTCCATAGGGTTGCATAGAGCTGGACACAACTGAAGAGACAGCATGCACACTCTCACATTACTTGATAAAAATATTACAGAAGTCATGTGAAGTTTTTAAAAATTTGCAGAACTCTTGTTTCCGGTTATTATGTTAAAATGTATGCCACAGGAGTAACTATTTCCCTTATCAAATGAACTCTCATAAGAATTTTAACCCTGGCCATTTTAAGTTTTTTGTCATTGCCGGGCTGTTACTGTTTTGTTGTTGTTTATTTGCTAAGTCATATCTGAGTCTTTTGCAAACCCATGGACTGCAGTCTGCCAGGGTTCATGGGATTTCCCAGGCAAGAGTACTGGAGTAGATTGCCATTCCCTTCTCCAGGGTATCTTCCTGACCCAGGAATCTAACCCACGTCTCCTGCATTGAGACGGTCTCCCGCATTGCAGGTGGTCTTCTGTGTTGCAGGTGGATTCTTCACCAACTAAGCCACTAGGGCCTTGAGAAACTTTTGAAAGCCCAATCTGGGATTCCTTTCGAAAAGTTTCAGCAAAGCAAACTCAGAAAAAGGATCTATGCAAGTTTGTGCTGCACTTGTGCAAATAGTCAGGTGAAGTTTAATGACACCAGATGCTCTTTGCAAATAAATTAGTTTCACTTTGAGTATCTTTGATAGAAATGGGGGTTACTATAGGAAAAATTTTGTTTCAATGGAAAACTATAGTGCACTCTTGTGGGTTCTCTCTTGCACAATTTGCTAGTCCTTACTAAATTCTGAATTCTTCTAGTTTCTTCCAATATCTGGCTACGATTCTCCAAACGAATGTTTCCAAGTTTTCTCCCTTCTGATTTGAAACTAAAACTGCCCTTTTCCTGAAAGCCTGTGAGCTGAAGCTGGATGACTTGATGTAAACTTCAAAAAAAAAAATGAAAGGGACTTCCCTGGCCCAAGTCCAGTGGTTAAGACTCTGTGCTTCCACTGCAGGGGGAATGGGTTCAATGCCTGTTCAGTCATCTAGGATCTCACATGCTGCAAAGCCAAAAAAGAAAAGAAAAGAAAGTGCACTGGAACACTTGGTGCCATTACCCAAGGCATTCAAACTGCAAACCAGAAAAATTCATCAGAGGGCCACTGCCATCTTCACTACATCTGATAAAGATGCTTCAAGCTCAAGCCTGAAAATCTTGAAAATTTCTGATTGGCTATCATCAGAAATTAATTTTTTAGCTGCTAATTTTTTATTTTCTTTTATGTTCACAAAGCTCCCTTTATTAAATGTCTGATTGCTAGCAGCATCCAGCAAATACTTTCTACTGCAAAGTACCAAGAGGTGATTCAGCTGGTCCTTAATGAGCAAAAGGCAACTGAAAGAGAAAATGGACTTATATTATTCAGAGGAAAGAAAGTCTCTTTCTTTGAACACAAGGGATATTGACAAAGATTGCTTACTTGAACAAACTTTAATCAGTCTCCTGAACCTTCCCCAGGCTTATCTGTGAAATTCCTTGTAAAATCTAGTTTTATCAAGAACCCTGATAAGTCAGTTCAGCCATAGCCCCACATCTTTGATATCTGATCACCTTTGATACTTGTGAAGTTGTCACAGCTTCAGTTTTTCATATATTCATGCAGTTATTTGACTGTTGATTGACTCCTTGACTCAATACCAAGTTCCATGAGGGCAGCAGTGATATCAGCTCTTTGTATCTGCAGCACATGGCACCTTACCTCATGTATGGTGGGCAGCCCATAAATGATTGTTGAATGAATGGACTAAGGGCCTTTGATGACTTTAGGCATTTCCTTTCCCTTCCCTTCATCCCCATGCCATGCTTTATCCTTCCACAGAAACCTGTGAATGTAAAATCTGTTAGAGCAGACAAAAAAAGTTCGACAGTCTCTTCTTTCCTATTGCCTCAACATATTCCCTTCTCAGTGTTCTGTATCAACACTGTTTCAATGAAGCACATACGTGTGCCTCTGTGGTAGGGAGCCCTTACCAAGTTTATCATAACATTCCCTGGAACTCACTTTGAATAACACAAGCATAATCACACAGTGACCAAACTTGTGGACCCAAGGTTGCTATTCAAGGCCCACAGCAGTAGAACACTGTCCTCCTCAAAAGCTGATTAGCATGACTTGGACCATTGAATTAGGACTCCCTGGCTCCTAAGCAAAGATTAAGTTGGACGGTTTCTGTTTTTGCTTTGGAAAAAGAGGTTTCCAGCTTTTTCAGATAAGATCTTGGTCATTTACATGGGCTATTACCTCTTTTCCTCCACCCTGCAGGCTACGGTGGTAACATATGGTCATGCTAGGTCCACCTACCCTGGGAGGTCTTTCTAAAAGCTGAAAGACAACACTCTTGGCCTCAGACCAAATGTGAAGTGGAAATGGCTCAGCTTCTTGGCAGCTTCTCTGTCCCACTGACAGCAGCCCAGCTTGTGGAGGCATCTGGTATCAGGAATATCTTGAGCTCAGGTCCTGGGAAAATTTTTCTCTGCTGTTTTTGTGGGGAAAAAAAAGTTTTAAAGCCTGTGTGTGTGTTATATGTCAAATATTTTAAAAACCTTAGAACTAAACAAAATGGGCTTCAGGTCATTTATGATTGAGACTTTTTATAACTCTTAAGGTTGAGGAACAGAGATTAAGTTACATCAAGTTTTTTATAACTGTAGTTATTTTGGAGGTGTGAGGGTGGGAAAGCAGATTGTAATTTAAATTGTGTGCTAGACATTTCCCATCCAGCTTAATGCTAAAATTTAGGAGTCAGTGTTTGGTATTTTCAGCCCAAACTGACTTCAGGCTTCTTCCAAGGAACATGCAAAAGAAAAGAACAGTGAGAGTAACAGTGATTAAGTGTGTTGGCTCAGGTGTTGGTCAAAATCTCAAGTCATTAGCCGCGTGACTTCTGGGCAATGACTTCTCTGAGCCTAGCTGCAAACTAGAAAGAGTAATTCTTACTCTTCAAGTTGTAAGGAGTATTTGCAATAATACATGTAAAGTACTTAGTGCAGTTTTAGACACACATTAAGTGCCCAATAGTTGGTGGCTTTATTAAAATTATTTCTGTAATACACCCAAACCGAGCTTGACTCTCTTAGACAGCTCCCCTTAAGATGGCAAGAGGAAACCAAGTTGTAGCTAGCTGGTCTGCAGGGTACAGGGACTCAAGAAGCAGAAGGAGCCCATTCTGGGGCAGCTATCTCTAATCTCTCATTATTAATGGTCATCATATTTGGATGACACTTACAGATATCCTTCTCTCCAACATCTTACATTTTTGTTGCAAAAACATGTGAGGTAGATAATGTTAGCCAGTTCTTTGGTAAGGAAACTAAGGGTCAGGGAGATTAAGTGACTAGCCTAAAGTTGCTCACCTAATAAATGACAGAATTGCAGAACCAGGATCTAAATTCAGGTCTTCTAATTCCTAATTCAAGTGTTCTTTCTATTATACAATAGCAGTCAAAGTTCAACTAATATCAGAATTAGAAATTTAAAAGTATTTATTCTACTTATATAACAAGTGAGAATACTACATTAAAAATTTTTTTGATTTACAATGCTGTTACTTTCTGCTGCACAGCAAAGTGATTCAGATTTGTATATATAGATATATACATGCATATATATTCTTTTCCAGTGTGGTTTATTACAGGATGTTGAATAATGTTCCCCATGCTATATAGTGGGGCCTTGTTGTTTATCCATTCTACATATAATAGCTTGCATTTGCGAATCCCAAACTTCCAATCCACACCCCTTTTACCTTGGCAACCACAGGTCAGCTCTCCGTGTCTATGAATCTGTTTCCTTTTTCATGGATAAGTTTATTTGTGTCATATTTTGGATTTTACATATAAGTGATATCATATGGCATTTGTCTTTCTCTTTCTGATTTATTTCACTTAGTTTATAATCTCTAGGTCCATTCACATTGTTGCAAATGGCATTATTCATTCTTTTTTGTGACTAAGGCAATGGCACTCCACCCCAGTACTCTTGCCTGGAAAATCCCATGGATGGAGGAGCCTGGTAGGCTCCAGTACATGGGGTCGCTAAGAGTCGGACACGACTGAGCGACTTCACTTTTACTTTTCACTTTCATGCATTGGAGAAGGAAATGGCAACCCACTCCAGTATTCTTGACTGGAGAATCCTGGGGACGGAGGAGCCTGGTGGGCTGCTGTCTATGGGATCGCACAGACTCGGACATGACTGAAGCTACTTAGCAGCAGCAGCAATGCGTGCATGCATCCTCAGTCACACCAGTCGTGTCCAACTCTTTGTGATCACATGGACTGTAGCCCTCCAGGCTCCTCTGTCCATGGGACTTTCTAGGCAAGAATACTGGAGTGGATTACCATGCCCTCTTCCAGGGGATCTTTCTGACTCAGGGATTGAACCTGAGACTCCTGTGTCTCCTACATTGTAGGTGGATTTTTTTTTTTACTGCTGAGCTACCAGGGAAACTCATGACTGAGTAATATTCCGTAGTATGTGTGTATGCTGTCTTCTTTATCCATTCCTCTGTTGATGGACATTTAGGTCGTTTCTGTGTCTTGGCTATTGTGAATAGTGCTGCTATGAACATAGGAAGGCATGTATATTTTTGAATCACAGTTTTGTCTAGTATACGCCCAGGAGTGGGATTGCTGAATCATATGGCAATCCTACTTTTAGCTTTTTGAGGAATCTCAATCCTCTTTTCCATAGTGGCTGCACCAGACATCAATTTACTTTCCTACCCAAAATGTAGGAGTGTTCCCTTTTCTCCACACTCTCTCTAGCATTCATTTGTAGACTTTTTAATGCTGGCCATTTTGACTGGTATGAGGTGGTACATCATTGTAGTTTCAATTTGCATTTTTCTAATAATTAACATCTTTTCATGTGCCTTTTAGCCAACTGTATAAAGGTCTTCTGCTCATTATTCAAATGGGTTGTTTATTTTTCTTTTGTTGTTGTGTTGTATAATCTGTTTGTATATTTTGGAAATTAAGCCCTTGTCAGTCATATTATTTGGGAATTTTTTTCTCCCAGTTTGTAGGTTTTTTTTTTTTTTCATTTAGTTTATGATTTCCTTTGCTGTATAAAAGCTTGTAAATTTGATTACTTTCCATTTGCTTTTATTTCTATTGCCTTGGGAGACTGAGCTAAGAAAACATTAGCCTGGTCCATTTCAGAGAGTGTTTTGTCTATGTTCTCTTCTAGGAGTTTTGTAGTGTCATGTCTTATGTTTATGTCATGTGACATGTCTTTAAGCCATTTCAAGTTCATTTTTGTACATGGTATGAGAGTGTATTTCACTTCATTGATTTACATGCAGCCATCCAGCTTTCCCAATACCATTTGCTGATGAGACTTTTTTTTCCATTTTATATTCTTGCTTCCTTTGTCAAAGATTAATTGACTATAGTTCTGTAGGTTTATTTCTGAGCTCTCTATTCTGTTTCATTGATTCACATGTCTATTTTTGTGCCAATACCATGCTATCTTTTTAATATATAAGTTTACTTATGTTTAATTGATTATTGCTTTACTGTATTGTGTTGATTTCTGCCAAACATCAACATGAATCAGCCATATGTGTACATATGTCCCCTCACTCTTGAACCCCCCACCTGCCTCCATCTCCATAATACTATGCTGCTTGGGTTACTTTAGCTTTATAGTATTGACTGAAGGCTGGATGGATTATGCCTCTTGCTTTGTTCTTTTTCTTTAGAGTTGATTTGTCAATTCTGGGCCTCTTATGGTTCCATATAAATTTTAGGATTATTTGTTCTGTAATATTCTATAGAAAAGTCATGGATGAATTGATAGGAATTGCCTTAAATCTGTAGATTGCTCTGGGTGGTATGGCCATTTTAACCATATTAATTCTTCTAATCCAAGAGCATGGGATGATGACACTATCTCTTCTTAGCCTTGTATAGCAGTTTGAAAATTTTAGGTGACCTTATTCTCTTGCTCCCCATAAAGTGCCTGGAAGATGTATATTTCTTCTGATGAGAAGATTCAGGTCTTAAGTTCAGAAGTTTAGTATCTTTTGAGATTAGTTGTTTGTCTGTTGCTTCATTTGCTATTATTTTCTCCCATTCTGAAGGCTGTCTTTTCACCTTGCTTATAGTTTCCTTTGTTGTGCAGAAGCTTTTAAGTTTGATTAAGTCCCATTTGTTCATTTTTGATTTTATTTCCGATATTCTGGGAGGTGGGTCATAGAGGATCCTGCTGTGATGTAAGTCAGAGAGAGTTTTACCTATGCTTTCCTCTAGGAGTTTTATGGTTTCTGGTCTTACATTTAGATCTTTAATCCATTTTGAGTTTATTCTTGTGTATGGTGTTAGAAAGTGTTCTAGTTTCATTCTTTTACAAGTGTTCAACCAGTTTTCCCAGCACCACTTGTTAAAAAGATTGTCTTTAATCCATTGTATATTCTTGCCTCCTTTGTCAAAGATAAGGTGACCATATGTGCGTGGATTTATCTCTGGGCTTTCTATTTTGTTCCATTGATCTATATTTCTGTCTTTGTGCCAGTACCATACTGTCTTGATGACTGTGGCTTTGTAGTAGAGCCTGAAGTCAGGCAGGTTGATTCCTCCAGTTCCATTCTTCTTTCTCAAGATAGCTTTGGCTATTCGAGGTTTTTTGTATTTCCATACAAATTGAGAAATTATTTGTTCTAGCTCAGTGAAGAATACCGTTGGTAGAACTGGAGCCTATTATACAGAGTGAAGTAAGCCAGAAACAAAAACACAAATACAGTATACTAACGCATATATTTGGAATTTAGAAAGATGGTAAAAATAACCCTATTTTCGAGACAGCAAAAGAGACACTGATGTATAGAACAGACTTTTGGACTCTAGGACCGGGAGAGGGTGGGATGATTGGGGAGAATAGCATTGAAATATGTATAATATCATATCTGAAACGAGTCGTCAGTCCAGGTACGACGCCCGATGGCAGATGCCTGGGGCTGGAGCACTGGGACGACCTGGAGGGATGGTGTGGGGAGGGGGGAGGGAGGGGGGTTTCAGGATGGGGAACACGTGTATACTGGTGGCGGATCCATCTCGATGTATAGTAAAAGCAATACAATATTGTAAAGTTAAAAAAAAAAAAAAAAAAAAAAAACAAACAAACAAACAAAAAAGAAGTTTAGTATCTTAAGGAGTTTATTTAATTTACTGGGGCCAGTGATGGTTCAAACCAGACCTATTCCCCAAAGAGAGCCCCTCTGTGACTCCATAGGACCTTATCTGCACAGGGGCAAGCACCTGCTAAACTTTGTTTGTGTGAATTGAATGGTAATAGCTAATTGTCAGGTAATTACATGTGTTTTCTCATTTATTCCTCAAGACATCCCATCAGAGTCAGACATGGTAAGCTGGGGAATGCTCTGCCTGCGTCTCACTGAATTGATGCTCAAATACCACACATACTCCACATACTCCTCTTTGATAAATCTAGCCAGGCTTGCTGATGCTTAATGTAGGACCCCTTTTGGTATTAACTAATTCAATAAAATCCAAAATTCCAAATCAAGCACAAAAACTAGCAAACCTATCCAGAGGCAAGAACAGAGATGAATGAGATCTGAGGAGCTCTCTGCAGCTCTCCTCCTAGCAACTGCAGTCAATGTACATCATGTTCCCAACAGGAGGTCCCCACCCTCAGCTTTGAAAGTTAAGTTAAAACAGTCCACATTCCTGATGCGCTGTTGGGATGAACAGCCTCCAGAAACTGAACGATCTCAAGTTATTTTTGCTTAAAAAAGGACAATAGGTTTTAAAATATAATGTGCTTTTGATCCTGGACTGTAAGTGAGTACTTCAGAGTCAGCTTAGCTTCTTCCTCTCTTCTCTGCAACTCCCTCTCTTTACCCTTGTTGTACAGCTGTCAGCCACAAATTAAGGACTGTGTAATCCTCAAGCTCCCATTCTGAACCATCAAAGGTTCCTTAACTTCCTTTCAGCCTCTATAAATATCAATTTATTGTTCTTTCTTTCTATTTCTTGTACTGACACTGAATCTTGAGAACAGCTTGATTCAGGGGAAAGCTGAGATCTTAAACATTTCAGAGAAGCAGTAGGTGATGAGAGGGTGAGTGTAGCTACTGAACTGATCCATGGAGCAAAAAAGGGAAAAATAAATTTTGTTTCAGAATTGCAAGAATTTTTTCATTGCACAATGTACCAACCAGGAGGGCAGCACATTAGCTGATCATATTGCCACAAAAGTGTTTCCTCCAAAAGAGGAAGGAGCTGAAGACAAGAAGCGTTATAGGTAGGCAGAGAATGAGCTTCCAGGCAAAGGCGGCAAAATATTGAACTGAAATGCATTGAGAATCTTTGTATCTGAGAAGCCAGCTGTAGGATCAAGGATGGACACAGAGAAAATCAAGTCTTCTTAATATGTTTTTTTATTTTACAAATTCAAATTAAGAAGCGGCTTTGTTTGGCTAGAATAAAACATCAGGCTAATGAAATAGTGGCTAGAAAGCATAGGAATGGTGCTATATTACATACTTTTCATTGTAAAAATAAAAAAAGATGTGTTTAAGACATTGGATAGTATAAATATAATGTTAACTTTAATAACCAAGTACTACCTGAAAGAAAGCAGACCTTATTGTTTAGATAGCTAGAACAACCTGAATTCATGAAAAGTAAATACAGTCTATACTTTGAAGAAAGAGGACATAGAGTCAAGTGGAGACTGTGTAGTCCAATAGCATACACTTATTGAAATTCTTACCAGTTACAGTATTATTTAGACCCTGGGAATCTAAAAGTCAAGGACAGTATCAGTGTTTGTTCTTGAGCTCATTTTCCAGAAATGAGCTCATTTCACTGAGGTTAAAACATGAGAGTCAAAATATAGCAAGGGATATGGTTGAAGGATTACAAAAATCTGGGGGCCAATATAAGGTTTCAGGAAGAGATAATGTATTTGTTATGAATAGCTGTATAATAATAACTCCAAATACAGTGCCTTTGAACAATAAGCACATAGTTCCCAAGAGTCAAGAAATGTGGAGTGGCTTAGCTGGGTGGTTCTGGCTCCTGGTCTCTCACAAGGTCACAGTCATCATGTGGGCCAGGTCTGCTGTCATCTGAGGGCTTGACTGGGGAAGGATCCACTTTCAAGGTGGTTCACTCACATGGTTCTTAGCAGGAGGCCTCAGTTCTCTGCCATGGAGGTATCACTCTAGAAAAGACCCTGATGCTGGGAAAGATTGAAGGCAGGAGGAGAAGGGGATGACAGAGGATGAGATGGTTGGATGGCATCACTGACTCAATGGACATGAGTTTGAGCAAGCTCCGGGAGATGGTGAGGGACAGGGAAGACTGGCGTGCTGCAGTCCATGGGGTTGCAGAGTCAGACGCGACTGAGTGACTGAATAACACTCAAAACATGGCAGCTAAATCTGTCCCAGAGCGAGGGATCTAAGAGAGAGAAAGGCAAAAGTCACAATGCCTTTCATAACCTAGCCTCAGGAGTGATATTGTATCATTCTCCAAAGTTTACTGATCATGCAGATCAACCCTGATTGGGAGAGTGTGACCTCCAGGATTCTGGGCTCACTGGGGGCCATCCTGGAGAATGGCTACCATGGATACTATCTAACTCTAGTAGAAGTTCCTAGGGAATACTTTGATAAACTGTTACTCAAAATCATTTTTAGTTAACTGATAATTATTAACTGGAATATGAATGTCTGTTTATAAAAGGAAAATAGTAATAGTAGCCAATATAGTGAATACTTTCTAAGGAGAGGGTATTGTCAAAGTACTTTCCTTGTGTCATCTCATTGAGAGTCAGTACAGTATAATGTTTAAACATTTGAGTTGTAGAGACACATAGGCTTTTTCATGGTGGGGCATATGACTTAACCAATCCGCACCTTAGTTTTTTTAAATCTGTAGGCAAACAAAATAGTACATCTCTCATAGGATTGTCTTGAGAATAAAATAAGTCCAATCACCATGCTCTCCCCTAATTGTTAGAACACTTATACCCCCAAACCCATCTCCCTCCCTCACCCCTGCATTTTCTTATTTTTTTTTACCCATGGGAAATTGCAGGGTATGGGTACTACATTGGACTGACCCAGTGGGAAGCAAGGAAGTCTCAATGAAGAGTTGGATGTCCTCTACAGAATAGTCTGATGGGCTCCATAATGCCAGTCAACCAGGCTGAGTTTCAAGTTGTCAGTCTACTGTTATGTTCACTCCTGCTAGAAAAATGGGGGAAAAAAAGGGGGCGGGTCATGGACTATTGGGCAAGTATCTGACTACTCCCTAGGGAAGGTAGTTCTGCTCAGTGGCTTGGAACAACCCACATCTTTTCCACGGGACATTGAAAGCTGGCTAGAGAGCCACCCTGAGTGTCCCTCTGACCTCATGCCCTGTGACTGAGGACATTCTGTCTTTCTGGTCCTGGCACCTCTTGAAGTTCCACTTTCTATTCTCATCTGGTTCAGTTTGGTTTAATTAGGCTCTTGTCATTTTTATCTCTTTAGCATTGGCCAAAATGTCCCTACAGGACCCCCTCCTCCACCCCAACTATTTTTATATTTAGAAAATAGAAACCTTGGATACAAGTGCTGGCTCCCCCTCAGCTAGGTCATCTGCCCAAAGCCTTCCCAGGTTACTGCAGTCATGCCACTTCATTTGGGTACCACTCTGGATTGTAAAAATAACTTTTCCCAAGTTAAACAGTCAAAAGTTCCAGACAAGTTTATCTGAGTTTACAAAGCTCTCTAAGCATATTTCATTTCCTTTTCTTGCAATCAGTTGTTAAAAATAAATGGTAAGAACTTACAATGGCAATGAGGAGGAAACCACGTTTAGAATGATTCCCCCTGCCTCCAATATTCTACCCCACTCTCCTTTGGAAATGACACTAAGACCCTTTAAAATATACATGAGCAACACCAGGGATTAAGCTTCAAATGAGAACAGGATAGGAAGTGCGTTCGTCAAGTAAACCCTCATTAGCTGATGGTTGTCTATTGCTGATGGTTCCTGTATTTACCTTTTTATGATGAATGACAAGATTTACCATCACCAAGATAAAGGGCTTCTCTGAAGTTTGAGCAGCCTCCACCTTTACTGGGGTGGTTGCCACGCCTGGCCTCCGTTCCCACCTGCTGGCATCACAGCATCTGTAGTCAACTGTCCACACTGGGGTGGGACTGGGGCCAGGAGACCTGAGCAAGCTCCTGTTTCACGTCTGCTAAGCCCTCTCCTTCTCTTTGTTGAAACTTGTCTCAAATTGCCTCCTTAGAGAAATCTGCTTAAAATCATTTCCCTGTCCCCAATGTCAATCATCCATCCAGTCTAGCTACTCCGTATGGATTTTTTTTTCGTAAATGAATGAGAGCATCTTTCTTCACAAAAGGACACCAGTGTGTATGTATGCCTGTCCATTTTATTGCCTTCAAAATCACATAGTTTGAGGGAATGACTCCATTCTGAGACTTTTCACTGTTGTGAGTTAGGGGTTTTCTCAAGATCATGGGCTTTGCACTGGGACATTTTGGTTTCAGTTCTGCCACTTAGTAGAAGTGCTATCCAACCACCTGAAGTCCTATTTTCTTTACTGGTAAAATATAAATAATGATGGTGTTTACCTCATGGAGTTATTGTGAAGCTTATGGAACCATATAAAGCATCTTGGAAGTACTTGGCATATATAAGCAGTCAATATTTCACTTATTATCATAATTACAAATTTAAAACATCCATCTACACTCAAGGTTTTTTCCTGAGGCTTTGTGGGAAAGTTTGACTGAAGTTGTCTCACTGTATCTCTACTGCAATCCTCAATAAAGCAGCCACCATTTTATCCATTATTATTAACAGCTCATATTTTAGATGTGAAAATTGAGCCTAAAGAGGTCAATTGGCCTAAAGAGGTCGACAGTCAAAGTTGTCTCATGGCAGAGCTGAGACTCAAACTGAGTTCCTCAAATTCCACCGAGTACCAAGTTCAGGATTTAACATTAAATCACTATCATCTTTAACAAGGTAGCTGGATATGTAGAAAAACAAACAACAACAGTGACAAAATTATCATAAGATGTAATGAGCACTACGGCAAAGATACATACAAACTGTGTTAGTAACTCAGATCAGAGAACAGTTAATTTGGGGGTGAATAAGGGGGTGAAGCTTAGAATGGGGTGAAGTCATGGGGGCTCTGAAGGATAGTTACTGTTGTCTTATCTGGCAGACTTCTGGAAGAAGAGGTCACAAACTGGGCTGCTTGCAGACATTTTATTTTTCCTTCAAAATTTTAGAATTATTTTAAATTAATTGCCAACATTTAATAATAGATTTCTCATAAGAAATAGAAATGTCTAGCTTTTCTTGGAAGATCAGATCTGTTGATGTGTTTGTCCATAGTTCCACTTGCTGTCAATTGGCTGTCCACTTCATCCTGGGCTGACCTCCAACACCATCCCCACTGGGCCTCTTCTTGACTCTTGAGAAGGATCAAGAAATTGAGAAGATAAGATTTTCATAGGCACATCAACAATTAAGCATGAACATTTAAAGTGCTAGAGAGGTGCACTGGGATGACCCTGAGGGATGGGATGGGGAGAGAGGGGGGAGGGGGGTTCAGGATGGGGAACATATGTACACCCATGGCTGATTCATGTCAATATATGGCAAAAACCACTACAATATTGTAATTAGCCTTCAATTAAAATAAATTAATTTAAAAAAATAAAGTGCTAGAGAGACAAGAAAAATCTTTGTTTACTTAAGTAGATTAAAATAGTACAGAAATCTATTGTTTGTTGACTGAACATATCCTTTCCTACCTAGATTTCAAGGATACTTAGGTCTAGTGTACATCTGCTGCTGCTGCTAAGTCACTTCAGTCGTGTCCGACTCTGTGCGACCCCATAGACGGCAGCCCACCAGGCTTCCCCGTCCCTGGGATTCTCCAGGCAAGAACACTGGAGTGGGTTGCCATTTCCTTCTCCAATGCAGGAAAGTGAAAAGTGAAAGTGAAGTCGCTCAGTCGTGTCCGACTCTTAGCGACCCCGTGGACTGGAGCCTACCAGGCTCCTCCGTCCATGGGATTTTCCTGGCAAAAGTACTGGGGTGGGGTGCCATTGCCTTAACTACATGTGATTTAAACAAAAGAGAGTTGGAAATCCTATGGAGACTGTGGAGGTATTGGAGTGAATTTGGAAAGAAATGTGCTTCTGAAAAGGCCCGTAATAAAGTAGGAACTCTAAGACTTGCATGCCACATGTTTTCTGGCTTTGCTGATTACTATTAGACATATATTAATACAAATTAATTAATTATTCTATTTTTTAAAACCTCCATAAATGAACATACAATTTAACACAAGGGTTTTGAATATTTTTGATCATGACCCACACAGTATGAAATACATTTTTCATTATGCACACGCTTGTACATTCATCAGTGGGTAAGCACTTGGATTTCTTCTACTGTTTATCATGAATAATGCTACTATGAACATGAATGTAGAAATATCTGTTCTAGTCCCTGCTTTCAATTACTTTGAATACATACCCAGAAATGAAATTGCTGGACCACAATTCTATTTTTAATTTTTTGAGAACACAATCATTTTTACAAAGATCACAGCTACTGTGAAATAATGTTCTGCATTAGAGTATGTATCTATCTGTGTTTCAATTGCTTTCTAGCACCCTGCCAAGTTTGCAAATAGGAATTCCCAAAGAATTTTTGCTACCATGGCTGTGAGGAGCACAGGCTTCTGTAGAGGCGTTACTGAATAAAACCAGTCTCTGGGAACTATCTGCCACTCAGTGATGAATAAATGAACATTCATTAAGAAACTCAATATGGTGATTGAGAAATTGCCTCTACCTTCTGTGTTAAAACATAAACATTTATTAGTCTAGTCTATTTCATGTCATGACTATACAATCTTAACAAATAATACTTTTCTCCAAGCAGTCTCAAATGAGATGGCAAAGAGTGAGGAAAAGTCCTAAATCTCAGTCAGAGCCATCAATATTTACAGTAAACAAAATAGAAACTCCCAATAAGACCAAAAACCAAAACATTTATAAATAAAATGTAATTTTATTTATAAAATTACATTTGTAATACAGGTTCATTGTGGGATAATTTAAAAATTATAGATCTAAAAGTGAGAAAATTAAAACCATCTGTAATCCCACCCATTTTTGTTGATTCTTTCAGGTTATTTTCTAGGTATAAATGCATTTTGTGTAATTTTGAACAAGAAAATAGTGTGACATTATAATTTATATTTTTGTAACTTGTTTTTTTCCCAATAGTAAATTGTATTGAGACATGCATTTGCATGTCATATCTTTTCTCATGAAATAATGTTTATGATCACAAAGTATCCACCTTTGGACGTCATTTAATTATTTTTTTCTATGTTATTATTGGACTTTTTTCTTTGAAATTTTATTTTTCTAATATGACAATGAATATTTTCACAGCTAAATTTTTAATTTCATCTGTACTTTTTTGTGGTGGGTTAGTCAGTAAGTCATGTCCAACTCTAGCCCGCCAGGACTGTAGCCAGCCAGACTTCTCTGTCCATGGGATTTCCCATGCAAGAAGACGGGAGTGGGTTGCCATTTTCTTCTTCAGGGAATTTCTTCTCAAGTATTTGTTTAGGATAAGTTTAAAAGATAATATGGCTTCTACAAATGGAATATTTAGATTCTTACTTTTGCAAAAAGAAAATATTTGAATGTTTTTCAATATAGAAAGGAATATAGGAACTTCCCTGGCAGTCCAGAGGTTAAGATTCCACACTTTCTCTGCAGGCAACATGGGCTTGATCCTTGGTCAGAAAACTAAGGTTCCACATGCCACATGGTTCAGTAAAAAAAAAAAAAAAAAGTAATATAAATTTATTAATACAGGTTTACATGTTTGAATATTACAAAATGGAATGAAAAGAAAAGTTAAAATTGCTCCTAGACCTCAAGGTAATAGTTGTTAATTTAATGAACATCTTTTAGACTTTCTTCAAGTCATGTGCGTGTATAAGTCTCTTCAGCCATGTCCAGCCCTTTGAGACGCTATGGACTGTAGCCCGCCAGGCTCCTCTGTCCATGGGATTCTCCAGGCCAGAACACTGGAGTGGGTTGCCATGCCCTCCTCCAGGGGACCTTCCCCACCCAGGGACTGCAGCGGCCTCTCCTGTGTCTCCTGCAGGGCACGTCCGACCAGGGACTGCAGCGGCCTCTCCTGTGTCTCCGCACTGGCAGGTGGTTCTTTACTGCTGAGCCACCACGGAAGCCCAGTGCATGGATACAAACCTATATCTTTACAAAAGTAAGATCTGACTCTTCATTTGGGCTTGGTAACCTTATTTTTTAACTTGACAGATAGTGGTCTTTTCTCATGTCATTAAATACTCTTTCACAGTACAATTTTTGATGGTTTTGAAATCAGGCAACCCAGACTGGGACTTGAACCCATTGTCTTTTAACTGAGATCACAAACTCAGTCTCAGGACTCAATGCTCAGGTTCTTGATATTTCATCAAAGAGTTCAGTGAGAGACACAGTGATAGGTAAGAAGTGGGTTTATTTAGGGAAAAACACACCCCACAGACAGAGTGTGAACCATCTTAGAAGGCCAGAGTGGTACCAGGATATGGGATTGTCAGTTTTTATAGAAGTGGGTAATTTCATAGGCTAATGAGTAGAGGAGTATTCCAGCTATTTGGGGGAAGAAGTGGGGATTTCCAGGAATGAGGCCACTGCCCACTTTTTGACCTTCATGGTCAGCCTTGGAACTGTCATGGTGCCCGTGGGTATGTCATTTATAGCATGCTGATATGTTACAATGAGCAGAAACTGAAGCTCAGTGTCTAGTGGAAGTCAACTTTTCTAAGTCCTCAGGCTATGTCATTCTTTCAAAGGTTGCCCTGCCCCCTTCCCCCTGTTTCAGTTTCAAACTATTTCTTTGTGGAGGAAGAAAATCATTTCCCTCTACCTTCTTAGTTTCTATATTTGAGGGTCCTAAGAATTTAACTGTCAAAAGACGGAGAAAAAAAGATCTTTTTACTCATGTTATGCACATGGGAATTCACTGAAAAATGTAACTCAAGGAGTGACTAGAATCCGGGGCTTATATATCATCATGATGGGTGTCCCAAGTGGTGCAGTGGTAAAGAATCCCTCTGCCAATGCAGGAAATGCAAGAGACTCAGGTTCAACCCCTGGGTCAGAAAGATCTTCCTACTGGAGTAGGAAATGGCAATTCGCTCCAGTATTCTTGCCTGGAAAATCCCATGGATAGAGAAGCCTGGGGGGCTATAATCCATGAAGTCCCAAAGAGTCGGACACGACTGAACAACTGTGCACAGGCATGAACACCAACATAGCAGGGGAAGAGAAGGGGAAAGGGGCACGTATGGGAAGACCAAATGACTCTGGGGGAAGACAGATGAACCTTTATGAGGTTAGGTAGGAGATACGATCGGAGAAAGCAATGGCACCCCACTCCAGTACTCTTGCCTGGAAAATCCCATGGATGGAGGAGCCTGGTGGGCTGCAGTCCATGGGGTCGCTAGGAGTCGGACACAACTGAGCGACTTCACTTTCACTTTTTCGCTTTCATGCATTGGAGAAGGAAATGGCAACCCACTCCGGTTTTCTTGCCTGGGGAATCCCAGGGGCAGGAGAGCCTGGTGGGCTGACGTCTATGGGGTCACGCGGAGTCGGACACGACTGAAGTGACTTAGCAGCAGCAGCAGCAGCAGGAGATACGATAGCTTAATGACAATATCTATTTAGGTGGCTTCTTATTCTAGTGCTATCTCCAGTGATAGAAGTCAATCCTTCTTGGATTCCTGGAGGGTATTTATCACAGTATAATTCTTTTGGGAGTCTCTGCTTTTAGTTAGATAAGGAAAATTTAGGAAAGAAAATTCTTCACAGTGATATATTCAGAATTCCTTCACCATGTTTGTATTACTCATCCCAATACCAGTTTCTGTAGCCTCTGCCAAGGGGAACTGACCCACTCATGGTTCCAAATAACTAGGTGGGGCTCCCCTCCTCTCCTGCCCTCTCCCTACCAGCCAGCAGCTAATTGGAACAAGACCAGCTACGTGACCATGGACAAGCACTGTGTTCGTTTTAAGGGTGCTTGCGGCACTTTTCAGAAAGGGAAAAGCTGAACCAATCATGATCTCATTATTGTATAGATTTGAAATGAGAAATAAGCAGAAACGCGAACTGTTCACAGTGAATGCACAGCTTAAAGATGCATGAAGGAGAAATGAGACAGAGTAGTTACCTTGAAAGATCATAAAGAGGTCAATCGAGACTACAGAGAAGCAGGATATAGTAGTAAGATAAGCTATGAGGTTGATACAAATATGTAGAATAAAGAGTAGTGTTTTAGAGTAAAGGCTTTGAAGTCTGATAGAATTTGAATTTTCACAGTTCTACTTAAATGGTATTTGACTTGCACCAACTAATCTTCTGAGCCATATTTTCCTTATCAGTAACATGTGGATATTTCTCTTATGGAGCTGTTGAAAGAATTAATTGAGCTATTACAGGCAGGGTAAGACCACCTTCCGGAAGATATTAAGAAGAGGTGGCAAGAATACACAGAAGAACTGTACAAAAAAAAGATCTTTACAACCCAGATAATCACGATGGTGTGATCACTCACCTAGAGCCACACATCCTGGAATGTGAAGTCAAGTGGGCCTTAGAAAGCATCACTATAAACAAAGCTAGTGGAGGTGATGGAATTCCAGTGGAGCTATTCCAAATCCTGAAAGATGATGCTGTGAAAGTGCTGCACTCAAGATGCCAGCAAATTTGGAAAACTCAGCAGTGGCCACAGGACTGGAAAAGGTCAGTTTTCATTCCAATCCCAAAGAAAGGCAATGCCAAAGAATGCTCAAACTACCGCACAATTGCACTCATCTCACACGCTAGTAAAGTAATGCTCAAAATTCTCCAAGCCAGGCTTCAGCAATATGTGAACCATGACCTTCCAGATGTTCAAGCTGGTTTTAGAAAGGCAGAGGAACCAGAGACAAAATTGCCAACATCTGCTGGATCATGGAAAAGCAAGAGAGTTCCAGAAAAACATCTATTTCTGCTTTATTGACTATGCCAAAGCCTTTGACTGTGTGGATCACAATAAACTGTGGAAAATTCTGAAAGAGATGGGAATACCAGACCACCTGACCTGCCTCTTGAGAAACCTATATGCAGGTCAGGAAGCAACAGTTAGAACTGGTCATGGAACAACAGACTGGTTCCAAATAGGAAAAGGAGTATGTCAAGGCTGTGTATTGTCACCCTGCTTATTTAACTTATATGCAGAGTACATCATGAGAAACACTGGACTGGAAGAAGCACAAGCTGGAATTAAAATTGCCAGGAGAAATATCAATAACCTCAGATATGCAGATGACACCACCCTCATGGCAGAAAGTGAAGAGGAACTAAAAGCCTCTTGATGAAAGTAAAAGAGGAGAGTGAAAAAGTTGGCTTAAAACTCAACATTCAAAAAATGAAGATCATGGCATCTGGTCCCATCACTTCATGGGAAATAGATGGGGAAACAGTGGAAACAGTGTCAGACTTTATTTTTCTGGGCTCCAAAATCACTGCAGGTGGTGATTGCAGCCATGAAATTGAAAGATGCTTACTCTTGGAAGGAAAGTTATGACCAACCTAGATATCATATTGAAAAGCAGAGATATTACTTTGCCAGCAAAGGTCTGTCTAGTCAAGGCTATGGTTTTTCCAGTAGTCATGTATGGATTTGAGAGTTGAACTGTGAAGAAGGCTGAGCGCTGAAGAATTGATGCTTTTGGACTGTGGTGTTGGAGAAGACTCTTGAGAGTCCCTTGGATTGCAAGGAGATCCAACCAGTCTGTTCTAAAGGAGATCAGCCCTGGGATTTCTTTGGAAGGACTGATGCTAAAGCTGAAACTCCAGTACTTTGGCCACCTCATGAGAAGAGTTGACTCATTGGAAAAGACTCTGATGCCGGGAGGGATTGGGGACAGGAGGAAAAGGGGACGACAGAGGATGAGAAGGCTGGATGGCATCACCGGCTTGATGGACGTGAGTTTGAGTGAACTCCAGGAGCTGGTGATGGACAGGGAGGCCTGGCGTGCTGCAATTCATGGGGTCACAAAGAGTCAGACATGACTGAGCAACTGAACTAACTAAGACCACCTTAACTGCCTTCTGAGAAATCTGTATGCAGGTCAAGAAGCAACAGTTAGAACCAGACATACAACAACAGACTAGTTCCAAATTGGGAAAGGAGTATGTCAAGGCTATATACTGTTACCTTGCTTATTTAACTTATATACAGAGTACATCATGCAAAATGCCAGACTGGATGAAACACAAGCTGGAATCAGAACTGCAGGGAGAAATATCAATAACCTCACATATACAGATGACACCACCCTTGTGGCAGAAAACGAAGAGGAACTAAAGAGTCTCTTGATGAAAGTGAAAAGGAGAGTGAAAAAGCTGGCTTAAAGCTCAGCATTCAAAAAATGAAGATCATGGCATCCAGTCCCATCACTTCATGGGGAATAGATAAGGAAACAATGGAAACAGTGACAGACTTTATTTTCTTGGCTCCAAAATCGCTGCAGATGATGACTGCAGCCATGAAATTAAAGACATTTGCTCCTTGGAAGAAAAGCTATGATAAACCTAGACAGCATATTAAAAAGCAGTGAAGTGAAAGTCACTCAGTCATGTCCGACTGTTTGTGACACCATGGACTATACAATTCATGGAATTCTTCAGGCCAGAATACTGGAGTTGGTAGACTTTCCCTTCTTCAGGGGATCTTTCCAACCCAGGGACTGAACCCAGGTCTCCTGTACTGCAGGCTGATTCTTTACCAGTTGAGCTACCAGGGAAGCCCAAGAATACTGGAATGGGTAGCCTATCCATTCTCCAGGGCAACCTCAAGACCCAGGAATTGGATCAACGTCTCCTGCATTGCAGGTGGATTCTTTACCAGCTGAGCTACCAGGGAAGCCATTAAAAAGCAGAGACATTACTTTACCAATAAAGGTCCATCTAGTCAAAGCTATGGTTTTTCCAGTAGTCATGTATAGTTGTGAGAGTTGGACCATAAAGAAAGCTGAGTGCCGAAGAATTGATGCTTTTGAACTGTGGTGTTGGAGAAGACTATTGAGATTCCCTTGGACTGCAAGGAGATCCAACCATCAGTCCTAAAGGAATTCAGTCCTGAATATTCATTGGACAGACTGATGCTGAAGCTGAAACTCCAATCCTTTGGCCACCTGATGTGAAGAACTGACTCATTTGAAAAGACCCTGATGCTGGTAGAGATTGAAGGCAGGAGGAGAAGGGGACTACAGGGAATGAGATGATTGGATGGCATCACCGACTCAATGGACATGAGTTTGATCCAGCTCTGGGAGTAGGTAATGGACAGGGAAGCCTGGCGTGCTATAATCCATGGGGTCGCAAAGAGCCAAACATGACTGAGCGACTGAACAGAACTGAACTGAACAGGTAGGATTCTTAGCTCACAGTTTCTGATACATAAGAAGCACTAAATATGTAAAATCACTGTTATAACTATTTCTCCTCAAATATAACATATATTTGATATCCTTCCTGTACTATATTTTGAATCTTTGGTATTTAATATATCAGTTAATGAATATGTGATTAATGTTTGTAATTACATTCTAGAAAGTTTTTGTATTAAAGTTTGGATTTTTTTATTGACCAAAATTCTGAAATAAACAAATCAGTTTTCTTATCTACAACTTTATTCTACTTTTAAGGAAAAAAGGTGATTCTACCAAGACTGCTTACTTAATTTGGGCCATATGTTAATAACTTGAATTTTCTTTCCCACAGACTATTAAAGTTTTGAACTCACACAGTAAACAGGGTTATTAGCTATGAAATGCCAGTTGACAACTGGGTAGACTGTATTCTCACAAGATTTTTGACATTTCTTACCTTTTTCTCTCGGAAAGGAAGTGCCTAGAATTTTCACTCTTGCTGGAATGGTACAAAAAGCGGGGAGGGGATTCAGTTTTTAGTCATGTCAACTTTCTGCCTCTTCTCATCCCCTCCCTACCAGATAATTAAGGACCACGTGTCATGTATAAATAGCTTCAGCTGAGAACATCCTCATATCTTTGCCCCTCTCATCATTGAGCTGAGCCCATAACTGATGTTGCAATTAGAGTACTGATTTAGCTCTGAGAGACACATTGCAAATGATCCTCTGAGGAGGATGGTATTTATATCAGTACTGACTGATGAAGACTTTGTCAACTGTACTTTTGGCAGGTCATTTCATGGCATGCCCCTGGGTTAATCTACTTCTCATTATAACCGATGATCCATAATGATGTATTTTCAGAACCACTCATCTTACACAGGGGACCATGATGTGGAACAGACCTATGGAAATGCAGACAATTAAGAAAATTCTCAATCAAAATGTAGGGGTCAACAGAAGAGCTGTAGAGGTCAGGGCATTTCGTGATTTATTGGAACATGTTTGGTATCATTTGTGCCACAGGAATTCACACTTCTGTACTTCAGGCTTAACTGTCTATTTTTTAAAAATTTGATTAATTTATTTTAGTTGGAGGCTAATTACTTTACAGTATTGTGGTGGTTTTTGCCATATATTGACATGAGTCAGCCACAGGTGTACATGTATCCCCACATCCCAAACCACCTCCCACCTCCCTTCCCATCCTATCCCTCTGGGTTGTCCCAGCGTACCAGCTTTGAGTGCCCTGTTTTATGGATCAAACTTGGACCAGTCATCTATTTCACATATGGTAATATACATGTTTCAATGCTATTCTCTCAAATCACTCCACCCTCACCTTCTCCCACAGAGTCCAAAAGTCTATTCTTTACATCTGTGTCTCTTGCTATCTTGCATATAGGGTTATCATTACCATCTTTCTAAATTCCATTTATATGCATTAATATACTGTATTGGTGTTTTTCTTTATGACTTACTTCACTCTGTGTAATAGGCTCCAGTTTCATCCACCTCATTAGAACTGACTCAAATGAATTCTTTTTAATAGCTGAGTAATATTTGATTGTGTATATGTACCATGACTTTCTTATCCATTCATCTGCCGATGGACATCTAGGTTGCTTCCATGTCCTAGCTATTGTAAACAGTGCTGCAGTGAATACAGGGTAGGTACACATGACTCTTTCAGTTCTGGTTTCCTCAATGTATATGCCTAGCAGTGGGATTGATGGATCATAAGGCAGTTCTATTTCCAGGCTTTTAAGGAATTGCCACACTGTTCTCCATAGTGGCTGTGCTAGTTTGCATTCCCACCAACAGTGTAAGACGGTTCCTTTTTCTCCACACCCCCTCCAGCATTTATTGTTTGTAGACTTTTTGATGGCAGCCATTCTGACTAGCTTGAGATGGTACCTTGTGGTTTTGATTTGCATTTCTCTGATAATGAGTGATGTTGAGCATCTTTTCATGTGTTTGTTAGCCATCTGTATGTCTTCTTTGGAGAAATGTCTATTTAATTCTTTGGCCCATTTTATGACTGGGTCATTTATTTTTCTGGTGTTGAACTGCATGAGGTGCTTGTATATTTGGGGGGGATTAATTCTTTGTCAGTTGTTTCATTTGCTACTATTTTCTTCCATTCTGAACGCTATCTTTTCACCCTGCTTATAGCTTCCTTTGTTGTGCAAAAGTTTTTAAGTATAATTAGGTCCCATTTGTTTATTTTTGCTTTTATTTCCATTACTCTGGGAGGTGGGTCATAGAGGATCTTGCTGTGATTTATGTCAGAGAGTATTCTGCTTATGTTTTCCTCTAAGAGTTTTATGGTTTTTGGTCTTACATTTAGATCTTTAATCTATTTTGAGTTTATTTTGTGTATGGTGTTAGAAAGTGCTCTAGTTTCATTCTTTTACAGGTGATTGACCAGTTTTCCCAGCACCACTTGTTAAAAAGATTGTCTTTTCTCCATTGTATATTTTTGTCTCCTTTGTCAAAGACAAGGTGTCCATAGGCATGTGGATTCATCTCTGGGCTTTCTATTTTGTTACCTTGATCTATATTTCTGTCTTTTTGCCAGTACTATACTGTCTTGATAACTGTAGCTTTGTAGTATAGTCTGAAGTCAGGCAGATTGATTCCTCCAGTTAACTGTCTATTGTGACATAAGAGAAATAAAATGTAAATAGATTGACTAGTTAAGTTTACCATAGAAAAGTCAGGCAATTTGAAGTCTTTTTTCATTTCTTAGATGCTATGAGTGCTTCAGAATCATAACATATTCTCAGAGTCAAGTAAGTAATACCAGAATCAGAAATTCTAGGATTATTCATTCAGTTCAGTTCAGTCTCTCAGTCGTGTCTGACTCTTTGTGACCCCAAGGACTGCAGCACGCCAGGTTTCCCTGTCCATCACCAACTCCTGGAGCTTTCTCAAACTCACGTCCATTGAGTCAGTGATGCCATCCAACTATTTCATCCTCTGTCATCCCCTTTTCCTCCTGCCTTCAATCTTTCCCAGCATCAGGGTGTTTTCCAATGAATCAGTTCTTCGCATCAGGTGGCCAAAGTATTGGAGCTTCGGCTTCAGCATCAGTTCTTACAATGAATATTCAGGACTGATTTTCTTTAGGATGGACTGGTTGGATCTCCTTGCAGTCCAAGAGACTCTCAAGAATCTTCTCTAACACTGCAGTTCAAAAGCATCAATTTTTTGGTGCTCAGCTTTCTTTATGGTCCAGCTCTCACATTTGTACATGACTACTGGTGATGAAATTAGCCATGAAATTAAAAGACGCTTACTCCTTGGAAGGAAAGTTATGAGCAACCTAGATAGCATATTCAAAAGCAGAGACATTACTTTACCAACAAAGGTTCGCCTAGTCAAGGCTATGGTCTTTCCTGTGGTCATGTATGGATGTGAGAGCTGGACTGTGAAGAAGGCTGAGCGCCGCAGAATTGATGCTTTTGAACTGTGGTGTTGGAGAAGACTCTTGAGAGTCCCTTGGACTGCAAGAAGATCCAACTAGTCCATTCTGAAGATCAATCCTGGAATTTCTTTGGAAGGAATGATGCTAAAGCTGAAACTCCAGTATTTTGGCCACCTCATGCGAAGAGTTGACTCATTGGAGAAGACTCTGATGCTGGGAGGGATTGAGGGCAGGAGGAGAAGGGGACGACAGAGGATGAGATGGCTGGATGGCATCACTGACTCGATGGATGCGAGTCTGAGTGACGTCCGGGAGCTGGTGATGGACAGGGAGGCCTGGCGTGCTGCGGTTCATGGGGTCGCAAAGAGTCGGACACGACTGAGCGACTGATCTGATCTGACTGGTGATGGACAGGGAGGCCTGGCGTGCTGTGATTCATGGGGTTGCAAAGAGTCAGACACGACTGAGCAACTGAACTGACTGGAAAAACCATAGCTTTGGCTAGATAGACTTTTGTTGGCAAAGTAATGGCTCTGCTTTTTAACCTGTCTAGGTTTGTCACAGCTTTTCTTTCAAGGAGCAAGTGTCTTTTAATTTCATGGCTGCAGTCACCATCTGCAGTGATTTTGGAGCTCCCCAAAATAAAATCTGTCACTGTTTCCATTGTTTCCCCATCTATTTGTCATGCAGTGATAGGACCAGATTCCATGATTATTTGGTTAGAGTTAAAAGCGAATGATTATTTGTCTATTTATTATCTATCTATCTTTCCTTAGTGAAAGATGAGTAGTGGAAACATAGATAGGGAGGTGGACTCACTCATTCTCTCTCCTGGCTAGGAGGTGGGATCTTATAGTCCTTTAGTAGAGAGCTTCATCTTTGTTCTCTTCTTTCATACGGAGAATTGGTATGTACAAACATAGCTTCACACCGTTCCTGGTTTTCAGCAGTCCCAAGTAGATTACCACCTCTCAGCCTTCCCTTCTAGAAAGATTTCTATTGGTTAAACATGCTGTGGGAGTCTAGATGATGTTTCAGTATGGAAAGCCACTGTTTAGTACACACTGAATCCCCCTGAGGCACCAGGGCACTCCTCTTCCTCTCCTTCTTCTATAGTTCCCTTCTCTCTGGACCAGTCTCTTCACCTTCTCTGATTCTGGCTCAAGTGCTCAGCTAGTTAGATGGGTCCCTTTGGAGCTGGAGATGCAGGAAGTTAGGGGGAATTCTTACTCTTAAGAGAAAGGGAAGAATGAAAATGGCAACTCCTAGTCCAGTCTCAAAGTGAAACTACTACCAAACTAATTCTTGTTTTACTGGCTTTGTCCCACTTTTGGAAAATTTGTGTTATTTTGTCTTTCTTCTCTTTGACCATAGACCCTCCATATTGTTCTAAATTGTATACAATAAGATGAAGAGAACATTACTGTATAATCAAGGCCTTTTCTGTCTTTTTCTATAAACATCTGCTTCCCTTGTGACTACTGGCTGTGGGCTAAGGACCATCTCTATGCTCATTTCTGAAATATCTGATATTGCCCCTTGCTGCTGCTGCTGCTGCCGCTTCAGTCGTGTCCCACTCTGTGCGACTCCATAGACAGCAGCCCACTAGGCTTCTCTGTCCCTGGGATTCTCCAGGCAAGAACACTGGAGTGGGTTGCCATTTCCTTCTCCAATGCATGAAAGTGAAAAGTGAAAGTGAAGTCGCTCAGTCATGCCCAACTCCTAGCGACCCCATGGACTGCAGCCTTCCAGGCTCCTCCTTCCATGGGATTTTCCAGGCAAGAGTACTGGAATAGGTTGCCATTGCCATCTCCGAGGATAAAAAAAATAAGCAGGAAATCAACATCTGATTTAGGACTTATATAAGAATTTTGAAAACTCAGAACTAAGGAAAAAACTCAATATAAAAAAAAATGGAAAAATAACCTGAAAAGAAACTTTAAAAAAATATAAATACCCAATAAACACGAGAGGATGCTCACCATTGTTCAGTTCAACTCAGTTCAGTCACTCAGTCATGTCCAACTCTTTGTGACCCCATGAAGTGCAGCATGCCAGGTCTCCCTGTCCATCACCAATTCCCGGAGTTCACTCAAACTCAGGTCCATCGAGTCGGTGATGCCATCCAGCCATCTCATCCTCTGTCGTCCCCTTCTCCTCCTGCCCCCAATCCCTCCCACCATGAGAGTCTTTTCCAATGGTCAACTCTTCACATGAGGTGGCCAAAGTATTGGAGTTTCAGCCTCAGCATCAGTCCTTCCAAAGAACACCCAGGACTGATCTCCTTTAGAATGGACTGGTTGGATCTTCTTGCAGTCCAACGGATTCTCAAGAGTCTTCTCCAACACCACAGTTCAAAAGCATCAATTCTTCCACACTCAGCTTTCTTCACAGTCCAACTCTCACATCCATACATGACCACTGGAAAAACCATATCCTTGACTAGTCGGACCTTTGTTGGCAAAGTAATGTCTCTGCTTTTGAATATTCTATCTACATTGGTCATAACTTTCCTTCCAAGGAGTAAGTGTCTTTTAATTTCATGGCTGCAATCACCATCTGCAGTGATTTTGGAGCCCGGAAAAATAAAGTCTGACGCTGTTTCCACTGTTTCCTCATTTATTTGCCATGAAGTGATGGGATCAGATGCCATGATCTTAGTTTTCTGAATATTGAGCTTTAAGCCAACTTTTTCACTCTCCTGTTTCACTTTCATCAAGAAGCTCTTTAGTTCCTCTTCACTTTCTGCCATAAGGGTGGTGTCATCTGCATATCTGAGGTTATTGATATTTCTCCCGGCAATCTCGATTCCAACTTGTGCTTCTTCCAGCCCAGTGTTTCTCATGATGTACTCTTATAAGTTAAATAAGCAGGGTGACAGTATACAGCCTTGATGTACTCCTTTTCCTATTTTGAACTAGTCTGTTGTTCCATGTCCAGTTCTAACTGTTAAGCAACTTGCATACTGGTTTCTGCATACTGACTTGCATACTGGTTTCTCAAGAGGCAGGTCAGGTGGTCTGGTATTCCCATCACTTTCAGTATTTTCCACAGTTTATTGTGATCCACACAGTCAAAGGCTTTGGCATAGTCAATAAAGCAGAAATAGATGTTTTTTTGGAACTCTCTTCCTTTTTCCATGAACCAGCATTGTTATAGAAATGCAAATTAAAGCCACAATGGGAAGCTACATATATAAAAGAGTGGCTAAAATAAAATAAAATAAAACTTGAAAATACCAAGTACTTATGAGGATGCATAGTAATTCGAACCCTTGTCCATTCTTGGTGAGAATTGCAAAAGGATATAGCCATTTTAGAAAGTAGTTTGGCAATTTCTTATAAAATTTAAATATACTTACCATATGACTCAGTAATCCCACTTTTAGGTGCTACCCTAAATGAACCGAAAACTTATGTTCATACAAAAGCCTGTATACAATGTTTATAGCAGCATTATTCATAAGCATCCAAAGCTAGAAACAATCCTATCCTTCTACTGGTGAATGGATAAACAAACTATTGCTGCTGCTGCTGCTAAGTCACTTTAGTGTCTGACCCTGTGTGACCTCACAGGCGGCAGCCCACCAGGCTCCCCTGTCCCTGGGACTCTCCAGACAAGAACACTGGAGTGGGTTGCCATTTCCTTCTCTGATGCATGAAAGTGAAAAGTGAAAGTGAAGTCACTCAGTCGTGTCCAACTCAGCGACCCTATGGACTGCAGCCTACCAGGCTCCTCCATCCATAGGTGGACAAACTATAGTCCACCCAAATAATGGAATCCCACTGAGTGAAAAAAAAGGAACTAACTTGTGATACATGCAAGGATATGGATGGATCTCAAATGCATTATGCTAAGTGAAACAGTCCAGACTCAAAATGCTCAAAAGCATACCAGCTGATTCCATTTTTATGACATTCAAGAAAAGGCAAAACTACAGAGACAGAAAAGGGATAGTAGTTGCCAGGGGCTGAAGGGGAAAACAAAGAACTGTAAGGGAACTTTTTGAGATGGTTGAAATGTTCTGTATCTTCATGGTCATCATTATATCATTGTATGCATTTGTTAAGACTCATAGGATTATACCCTAAAAAGAGTGAAGTTTACTCTATGTAAATTACAGTACAGTAATTTTTAAAAGGGATGGCCATCGATAAAAAAGACAAAATTAAATGAGATCAACAATGGAAAGAAAGCTTTAAGAAAGCTAAGAAAGTTAGACAAATCTCTGATATTAACCAGGGTTGCCAAAAAGAGTCAGGGAGAGAGGTGGAGCATGTAAGGTAATAGGCCCATCCAAGGCAGTCTCTCTTATGTCCCTCTGAGGTTAGGACTGCAGAGGAAAGGGACAATGACTAAGCGCTAGGAAAATAACACCTATGAGGAAAGGTTAAAGGAATTGAGATTACTCCCCTGGCAATGAGGGGCCAGAGGGATGATTAATAGCAGTCTTTGCGTTTCCAAGCCTCCTTGACAGCTTGATTACAGTGCCATTTAGCAGGGTGAGCAGCTTCAATGATCTTTAGCACATTATAATGGAATTGTGTCCGTGGGATTAATGGTTTCAGTAAACAGGGAGGTCCTCTCTGAAAGGGAAAGTACTTGTATTGTCCTATAGAATGAGAATGTGCCTGAAGAGCATAGAATAGCCATAAGGCTTGCAGCCTCTGTCTCCATCTACAAATTGGACACAGTGTTACCTATTTATTGTTTTGAAAAGAGAATTCAAACAGACGGCTTATGAAAAGTGCCTGGTTATCCTTCTGCTTTCCAAAATCATCCTTTCCTAATTGGAAGCTCAAGCATTAACATTTTGAAGATAATAATATTAAAAAACTAAT
Source organism: Tragelaphus eurycerus (assembly GCA_935064755.1). Taxonomy (NCBI): domain Eukaryota; kingdom Metazoa; phylum Chordata; class Mammalia; order Artiodactyla; family Bovidae; genus Tragelaphus; species Tragelaphus eurycerus. The sequence goes on from CAKXYN010000010.1 coordinate 33,578,184, forward strand.
AATTTATTGTGCTTTCTATATGCCAGATGGGCTTCTTGGTGGCTCCGTGGTAAAGAATCTGCCTGCAATTCAGGAGACACAGGAGATGGGCATTTGATCCCTGGGTCGTGAAGATCCCCTAGAGGAGGGTATGGCAACCCACTCCAGAGTTCTTGCCAGGAAAATCCATGGGGTTGCAAAGAATCTGACATGACTGAAGCAACTGAGCATAAATGCCAGATAGTCTTCTCTTCATGTTTATTAACTCGTTTAATCATCTCAGCAATCCTATGGGAGGAGGTAGTATTATTTCCGTTTTATAGATTTGGACATTGCGAAACAAGAGAGGGAGTTGCAGTTCTATCTCTGGTACTTTTAGAAAGCCCTCAAGTGACTCTAAATGTAAACTGGAGCTAAGAAACACTGAAAACAATTGCTGAATAATGCCGAGGAGTTCATGCCCATCCTGCCTAAGTAAAATTTTCATTATTATTTACTCTCACATTCATTCACTTGTTAATTCAGAAATGTTTACTGAGTACTTGCTATGTGTCGGTTGCTTTACTAAACAATGAAAAAGTCTTATTTCATTGATTATTTCCCTCTCATTTTAACAATCGTTGCTGCTGCTGCTAAGTCGCTTTAGTTGTGTCCGACTCTGCGCGACCCCATAGACGGAAGCTCACCAGGCTCCCTTGTCCCTGGGATTCTCCAGGCAAGAATAATGGAGTGGGTTGCCATTTCCTTCTCCAATGCATGAAAGTGAAAAGTCAAAGTGAAGTCGCTCAGTCGTGTCCGACTCTTAGCGACCCCATGGACTAAAGCCTACCAGGCTCCTCCGTCCATGGGATTTTCCAGGCAAAAGTACTGGGGTGGGGTGCCATTGCCTTCAATCGTATTGTGGATTAAATCCTTTTCAAAAATGTAACAGGAGTCAAGATACTTGAACACTTACTATGTATTACTCAAGTTTTATGATGTCTGCTTGTGGTAGCCCTGTCCTTATTATGTCCCACGTTTGACAGATGAGGGAAATGAGGCAGAGAGACGTGAAATAACTTGCCTAAGGCCACACAGCTAGGAGCTGGCAGGGCTAAGTGGCTCTGGAATGGTGTCCTTAACTGCTCTGCTGTGCCTTACCTCCATGCTGAGCCCAAAGATCAGATCAGATCAGATCAGTCGCTCAGTCGTGTCCGACTCTTTGCGACCCCATGAACCGCAGCACACCAGGCCTCCCTGTCCATCACCACCTCCCGGAGGTCACTCAGACTCACATCCATCGAGTCAGTGATGCCATCCAGCCATCTCATCCTCTGTCGTCCCCTTCTCCTCCTGCCCCCAATCCCTCCCAGCATCAGAGTCTTCTCCAATGAGTTAACTCTTTGCATGAGGTGGCCAAAATACTGGAGTTTCAGCTTTAGCATCATTCCTTCCAAAGAAATCCCAGGGCTGATCTCCTTCAGAATGGACTGGTTGGATCTTCTTGCAGTCCAAGGGACTCCCAAGAGTCTTCTCCAACACCACAGTTCAAAAGCATCAATTCTTCGGTGCTCAGCCTTCTTCACAGTCCAGCTCTCACATCCATACATGACCACAAAGATAGTGCTATACAAACATGTCTTGACAACTCAGAAATACTGAAAGCACAGTTAGCCAGAGAGCTTTAAAATGATGAAGGATATCTTGTTTCGAATGAATGCATTTCACTGGCTGGTATAGAGTCATGCGGCCGCATCTTGTTTCAGATGAGGCTGAGAAATGCATTCTGGCTGTGTGTAGACGAGGAAAGGACAAAAGGATGAGTGAACAAGGCGCCAATCTTTGCTACAGTCTCCTCTGAGAGGTTTTGAATTTAGCATAGTCAAAGTGTCACTTTTTGTAAGTTATGAACTTGTTGTCTTTTCTTAAATTAATTTTTGTTGGAGTATAATTGCTTTACAATATTGCTTTCTACTGTATGGCAAAGTGAATCAGCTATACATATACATATATCCTCTCTTTTTTTTGGATTTCCTTCCCATTTACTGTATAGCACAGGGAACTCTACTCGATGGTCTGTGGTGACCTAAACGGTGTCTTATTTTAAAAACACTTCTCTGTTTTAAGGACATGAAGATTTTATGTTGTATTCTTGTCTAAAAGATTTCCAGTTTTGACTTATACATATAAGTCTCTAATCTACCTGGCATCATTTTTGGTGTATGTTGTGAGGTATGGATTACATGTATTCTCTTTATGTCTGATGTTCTAGAATTTCATGTTGCTGCTTTTTGGTATAACTTTTTTCTTTTGTGCTGAAGTCTCTCAACCTGAAGGTTAATGTTCTTTAAACTCTGAAGAAATTTCCTGAGTTCTTTATTTGATAGTTTAATGCTCTTTGTTTTCTCTTTTTGGAATTTCCTATCAATATTTGACCTGGATTGATCTTTTATACATTTTATTTTCCTCTCATATTATGCATCTTTATCTTCTGTTTCACATTGTGTGCGTATTTTATTTAATTATCATTATTGATTTAATACTGCTGCTGCTGCTGCTGCTAAGTCACTTCAGTCGTGTCCGACTCTGTGCGACCACATAGACCGCAACCCACCAGGCTCCGCCGTCCCTGGGATTCTCCAGACAAGAATATTGGAGTGGGTTGCCATTTCCTTCTCCAATGCATGAAAGAGAAAAGTCAAAGTGAAGTCGCTCAGTCGTGTCCGACTCTTAGCGACCCCATGGATTGCAACCTACCAGGCTCCTCCATCCATGGATTTTCAAGGCAAGAGTACTGGACTGGAGTGCCATTGCCTTCTCCGGATTTAATACTAATACCTATCATTTCATGAGATGTTCTCAACAGCATGTTCTCAACCAACATTGACAAAGGCCATTAAAAAAAACTGATGTCATTGTGACTGGTGGTGACACAGGAGTGCAAGCCAGTAGATGTTCTATTAGATGTTCTAATAGAGGCAGACATGACCCTTGCCTCTCTGCAAACTTCATAGCAGAGCGTGGAGGTCTGTGTGATTTCAAGTCCAGTATTCACATACTCACAAAACTTTGCCAGGTCTCTTTTTTTGTGAAAAGTAGGGGAGAGAATATTCAGGAAGAGGCAGCGTGAACTGAGCCAAGAAGGCTGGCAAAGGTGTGGTATCGGAGCTTCACTGCCGCTGTCAACCACTCATTCTTTCCCTCACTCCTTGCACACTTGCCAGCCTTGTGTGCCATGGGATTTAAGGTTACAGACATTTCTAGTGGCCAAGAGCCCTCCAGTGTAGCCCAGGGCAGGGGACATGGAAGAAAAATGGGTTAGGGAAGACAAGATAGACTCTATAATCCTGCTGTTGGGGAAGGGGGAGGGGACTGACTGATAATTAAGTATATTTATGTGTATATATAGATATATTGGAGAAGGCAATGGCACCCCACTCCAGTACTCTTGCCTGGAATATACTTTATTTTCCAACCATTTTATCAGATTTTCCATTTTAGAAGAATGGAAATTTTTAAAAGTAGCACATTTTCCTATTTTTAATTTTCCCAGAATTCTTTCTTATTCTCTGTTCTTTTTTAAAAATAGCATTTTGGAGCTTTTTTTTAAATAAATGAAATATCTTTTTTAACCTTTCAGAAGATACAAGTTCTCTTTGGCTTTCTATGTTTTCTTTGCTTATTCTGAGATGCTATTATCTGTTTGTTTTTCCTGGTGTCTCCCAACTATAAAGGTCTGGTCACCTGCAGCATTTTGTTCATAATTAAGCATGAGCTGCAGAAAGCGGAGTGGGGATGCTTCTCACCTGGGTGGGGCTTCCCCGCCAGTGACAGCAGGATTATGTGATGGCAGGGAGTTGGCTCAGTGCTGGGAAACTTCCAAATGCCATTCTTTGGAGGTCTTTTCCCTGGAGCCATTCAACTTTTCCAGATAAGAAATCTCATAATTCTCATCTAGAGAAAAAAAAGGGCCTGGCTACCAGGAAACTGGGTTCAGGCATCTGTGGGTGTATAATGTATTGATAAAGTGTTCCAAATACAGGCCTCTTCAGTCAATCCTGTTCTTTGCTGTATTAATAATACAAATGGCAAACTCTTATCTATAGCTTTCTTTTGTCAGGCACTGATCTAACTGCTGTATACCGTTACTTACTTTATTCATTGCTTTACTCATTCAATCCTCTAAACAAACTGACGGTTGGAAACTGAGGCACAGAGAAATCAAGGAACTAGCCTGAGATCACAGAGCTACTAATTGTAAAGCCAGGATTTGAACCCAGGTCCTCTGTCTGACCGTAGGGCCTATGAAATGCTGCCTCCTTGAAAGAAAAATGATACGGGCTGGCATTCAGACAGTGTTATTTCAGAGGTACCCCAAGACTGTAAGCTCCATGTTGGAAGGGATTTTGTCTATTTTACTCACCACTGTTCACCCAAACTCTCACACAGATCAGGGCAATAAGCATGCTTTATATGCTTAAATGAAAAAAAAATTGGGTCTTAATGTTACGGATTTATTGCTCTTTTGACAGTGTACTTATACTGTCCACTGAAAGCTTTTTGTAAAAAATGGGCCCATGCATAATTAGCATCTGAAGTTTTATTGCCAATGTCACTAATATTTATTGTAGTGGGGGAGTAGAAATGACAGCCTTTTAATTTGGACTGCTTATTTGCAGTTCCAGACTTCTCAATGGGTTATGGTTAAGGAAAATACTTTTGATGGGGTTTTTTGTTTGTTTGTTTTAGGAGGATAGCTATCTTTGCCTGTTCAGGCTGTCATAATAGAATACCAAAGACTTATTTGGTGGCTTATAACAGCAGAAATTTGTTTCTCACAGTTCTAGAGGCAGAAAGTCCAAGACCAAGTCATGGGCAGATTTGGTATCTGGGGAGAGTCCACTTCCTGGTTTATAGATTACTGTCTTTTCACTATCCTCACATCACAGGAGGAACAAGACTGCTCTCTGGGATCCATTTTATTTTTTGATTGTATTTATTTTTTATTGGAGTATAGTTGATTTACAGTGTTTTGTTCGTTTCAGATACACAGCAAAGTGATTCACTTATACATTCGTATGTATCCATTGTTTTGGCCAGATTCTTTTCCCGTATACGTTATTACAAAATACTGAGGAGAGTTCCCTGTGCTATACAGTATTTCTTGTTGGCTGGGATTCATTTTGTATGGACACTAATTCCACTCATGAAGATTCTGTCCTTATGACCTAAATACCTCCTAAAAGCCATCCTGATGCCATCACACTGGGGGTAAGCATTTCAGCATATGGATTTAGAGGAAGGATAAAATATTCAGTACGTAACAGTGGCTCTGCTGATAGGACTTTTGTTTGTTTGCTTTGTTTTGTTTAATTAAAGAATGCAATTCACTGGAAGAAAAGTGTGATATGAATGGGAAAATGAAAAATTACTTAAAAGAAATTAGCAGCTATCAGAAATTGCTTAATTAAAAATCACAGAAACCCATTTGGTCTATGTTAAACAAAATAGAAATATTTATAGAAAATTATGGAAGCCTAATATAGGGGGAAGGCAATGGCACCCCACCCCAGTACTTTTGCCTGGAAAATCCCATGGATGGAGGAGCCTGGTAGGCTCCAGTCCATGGGGTCGCTAAGAGTCGGACACGACTGAGCGACTTCACTTTCACTTTTCACCTTCATGCATTGGAGAAGGAAATGGCAACCCACTCCAGTGTTCTTGCCTGGAGAATCCCAGGGACGGGGGGGCCTGGTGGGCTGCCGTCTATGGGGTCGCACAGAGTCGGACACGACTGAAGCGACTTAGCAGTAGCAGCAGCAATATAGGTGAGTACAAAAGGACTGAAAAGTCAGAGCCTAAGATCTCCCCGTTCCCTGTTTCCCTCCCTCTCTCTCTTTTTCCTTTCCTTCCTCCATTCCTTCCTTCCTTCCACATACTCCCATCTGCCAAGCACTGTGGATACAGTGGAGAACTAGTCATATGAGAGCCCTCTTGTCAGTGTATATTCTCATAGAAGAAGATTGACAATAAGTGACCCAAAGTCAAACAAAAATAAGAGTCTTATAAATAGGAAGACCATAGATTTTTTGGCCACACTCGAGAGCAAACAAAGTCCTATTAATAGTCACGCTTGACAATAAGTGTAAACCTGTCCAGGGAACACACACACCGGAAATGTCATGGGCAAAGGGCTATGGAGAGGATTAGAATAGAGCAGTGTGGCAACTCCTGGGAGGCTACTTAAGAGAGGTGATAAGAGGTGCTCTCATGTAATCTATAACCTGAATGACAAGAAGGAGCTGAGCACTGGAAGATGGCAGGGTCGAGCCTTCCAGGCACAGAGATCAACTAGGGCTCTCAGGGAGGCAAGGGCGTGGAGCAGCCAGTGTGGCTGGTGTGCAGTGGGAGAGACTGGTCAGGAATAGGATCAGGGATGCAGATGGGGCCATGTGAGGCTGGGCCTTCTAATCCTTAATAAGGGAGTTGGCTTTATTCAAAGCGTGATGGGAAGCCAATAGAAAGTTCTCAGCACAGAAATGACATGATGTGCTTCACCTTTTAAAAAGAACACCCCATAATGTTATGCATTAGGGTGTTTAAAAAATTGGTTGCAATTTTTGCTAATCTTTCCTTTGGTAAGATGTTCCAATATATGATAGAATATTACTCAGCCATAAAAGGAACAAATCTGAGTCAGCTGTAATGACGTGGATGAACCCAGAGCCTCTTACACAGAGTGAAGTAAGTCAGAAAGAGAAAAACAAATATTGTATATTAACACATATATATGATTTTCTTTGAAAGTTCTTACATTTAATAGATGCAAACTGATGCAAAGTCATATTGCTTATAGAACGAATGATGAGGTATCTGGAATTTGTCTCAAAATTAGAAATGAAACAGAATTGGCCATGATTGAATCCTTGTTGAAGGTGGGCTCATGATTTGATTCACTTTTGTTTCTTTTGTTTGGCTTCCCTTGTGGCTCAACTGGTAAAGAATCCGCCTGCAATGTGGGAGACCTGGGTTTGATCCCTGGGTTGGAAAGATCTCCTGGAGAGGGGAAAGGCTACCCACTAAAGTATTCTGGCCTGGAGAATTCCTATACAGGAATTCTCATGGCCTATACAGTCCATGGGGTCACAAAGAGTCTGACATGACTGAACAACTTTCACCTTCTTTTGTTACTATTATCACTATTGTTAGTATAGTTACTAGTTTTCAACTTTTGTATATGTTTGCAATTTTTTTATGGTGCAATATAAAAAATTAAAATAAAAAAGCTCACTCTGGCTGCAACTGTGAGAAGATTGTATTGTTGAGAAGTAAAGAGCAAGAGGGCCAGTTAGGTCCAGAAGGGTCCACCTGAGATATGGTAATGGTTGGGGTTAGGTTGGTCCTAGGCAGACAGAGAGAAGTGGGTGGATTTGGGACAGATTTTGTAGCTAGAGCCAGCAGGACCCACCGGTAGATGAATTGGGGAGAGGGGGGACAATGAGTGAAACCAATGATAGCTCTACAGTTTTTAGCTTAGCAACTGGTTGGATTAAGATGTTATTGACCAAGATAGAGAAGACACAGGAGGAACACGTTGAGGGAGGGAGGGAGGAAACGTTCTCTTTTGACCACGTTAATGTGCTTTTTAGACACTGATGTGGAAATGTCAATAGGTAAGGATGGCAATGGGAGGAGAGGACAGGGATGTTGGATAAGACACCTCTTATGAGTTACTGCAGGTGCTCTCTGACTTACCTGACCCAGGAGCCTTTGCATTTTTATTCTGCCTCTGTTGCTGGCTCTGTGCGGGCTTCCACTGACTTATTGTGGGTGCATTTTGACAAAGCCCCGCTTCCCAGGTGCCTATCAGCTTCCATCCTGGGGCTCCCCTGTTGATGCAGACCTGCTCAGTGCCCATGTGGAAGCAACTGGGGAATGAGGAGGAGTCAGTGCTCACTGGAATAAACCTTTGGTCAGTGGGGAATGACCTCTTCCTCTCTTTGGACAGCCAGTTCTAAGATGTTCATCGTTTTTGTGGCCCCTTGGAAGATAGTTCCGGGAGATGAAGCAATCAATCTTGCTTGATCCCAAGAGGAAGGCAGCTCTGTAACACATACTGTATTTGCTTTTCTACCTTTCCTGACCCACTCTCCTTTCTCTCAACATTTGGAGAACAAAGAAGGCAATTTCAGTAAAGCTGATGGAGAAGGAAGAAGCAAAATAGAAGGGAAGTCAGGAGAGAATCATGTCATGGAAACCTGTGAGGGAGGTAATACTCGTCTTTGCTGAATGGCGTAGACAGCCAAGCAAGACAGGATTAGAAGAGGGGTCCTTAGAGCTGGCAAACACGGACATCATTTGAGACCTTGACAAGCTCAGTCTTCATGGTATAAGAGGGCAGGAAGTGGACTGTAGGGAGAACATAAGATTAAACATTTAAGAAGTGGAGGCAGGAACAGAGAAAACTCTTTCCTTTGAAGAGGAGCAGAAAATGAAGTGGTGGCTGGAAGAGGATGTGTGGGAAAGGGAGGATCTTTCTTTTTAAAAAAGATGGGCAATAACTACTGTATGTTCATGGGAATAATCCAGGAGAGGAGCCATAATCATGAGAGTGAGAAGTCTGTGGAAAGAAAATAGGGAGGTATAATTGAAGACTCAAATGAGAGAGCAGGTGGGCATGGGAGGGCTGGAATTTGAAGAAGGTGAATATGTATTTTGGAAATGAGGAGAGATGTGTAGAGGGGCCACTGGACCGTACTGAGGGCAAAGTGAGATTTGCGGCTGCAACAAGTCCACTCGCACTGATGTCTGTCTCTCTCAGGGAACCTGCTTCATTCTGTTTTTCCTCCCCTTGAAGACCGGCTTTTCATTTCTTCTGTTTAGGATAGGGAATGGGGAGTTCTGGAATCCCAGACTCTAGGAGAGGTGCCCTAACCAGGATCTACTCCTATACTCCTGGTTCCACCAGCCATAGCGGGGAGCTGGGGTGATGAATGAGGCACAGGTTATCAAAGAGCAGGACATAGATAGGGAAGGCACTCCAGGAGGTGTTTACCCCAACCTTCCTCACCTTCTGGATGTCCTGCTCACTAGAAGAGCCTAGAGAACAGGTTGGATGCATTTAGCTAAGTCGATTTTTTGGTTTATCTGTTTCTTGGGGATATCCTTGCTATAGACAGAGTGATCATAGTCAGTCTGTGTTCTGATTTTTAGTCTGGAACAATTGCTGCAGGGAAACATCTTTTGTTAAACTCAATCATTCCAAAGATTTGTGTAGGATGGGTAACAGAGAGAGATCATGTGCGTGTTCTTCCTATGAGTGGTGTCTTGGTTCTTTCTAGACACATGAATCTACAAATCTTCTTCGTGAGAAAGGAGTCTTATGCAGTGATTTGCTCACAGGAGCTGCTGAGTTAATGGACCTTTAGGGGAATGTTTTCGGAGTCTCTTTTTAGTTGTCCTTCTGGCAGGATGCGGGCAGAGGAGTTCAGTCGGAGCTTAATGAATCAATGTTTTGCTCTTTGTTACTACTGGCAAGTCTCTGGGTCATTGCATTGTCCAAGGTTGCCATGATATTCCTTTATCCAGGGTGAAATTTTTGGAGCTCAGACCTGTAGTCAGATCCGGTTCAGGTCCCTACTCTGCCATTTCTTAGCTGAGTGACCACAGGACATTATTAATATACATCTTCTTTATGTGGTTCTTGGGAGAAGCAAATGAGATGTGGTGTGTAGAGCATTCAGCAAGGTACCTGGCACAAAGCAGACACATAATATTAACCATAATCTTTAGAAGAACTTATTGGCATAAAATGCTGCTATTGGATACCTAGTGTAGTGTATGGTCTAGAGGAAAAAAGAGAAAGGTATTTGGTGAATGAGACGGAATTGGGGAATAGAAGAGCATGATAAAATATGGAATTACAGAACTTCAGTTAATGATGCAGATTTTGATGCAAATTCTAAGCATGCTGCTTGGGCCCTTGGGGGTAGTTACATCTCTGAGTCTCAGTTTCCCATCTCTAACATGAGACTAATGATGTTTACTTCATGAGGTTGTTGTAAGAAATAGATCGACAAAACACTAAGCACAAGGCCTGACATGTAGCAGCTAATTCATCAAAGCGCTTTGATGGTTAATAATAGTTGATGGAACTTGTTGCTCACATAATAGGGGCAGTGTAGCCGAGTGGGAAAGAGTGGCCTTCTGCATTCCTGAAATTGCACCAAATTAGTAATTATCCACTTTGCAAGGGCAGAGACTGACTCTGCCCAAATCTCAGTTCTGATGATTCAACAAATGTTGTTGGATTTGACATGACAAGGGTCCCTTTCAAACACAGATAAGTTATTAAGAATCTTCAACGTGAATCTTGGATACCCCATCTTTCATTTTGCTGTGGATATTTTGCTTTCTGTTAAAAGTAGTAAATATTGAATCTCATTTAAAAAATGACTTTTATTTATTACTTTATTGCATTCAATCACTGGGACCTTGGTAAAATCCTTGTTCTGGAGTTTGTTCAAAGTTCATGGGAACAGCATTACAATGTACTGTTCTTGCCAAAATTGCTTAAGCGGAATTGAATCACAAGGAAGCAATCAGATTAACTCAGAACATGGCACATTCTAGAAAACTGCCCCAGAGTCTCCAAAACACTTGAAAAACAAAACAAAATAAAAAGAACAGAACTGAAGATAGGTAAAACTAGATTTTAAAAGACCAAGCACACATGATAGCTGAATGCAATGCAAGAATCTTGACTAAACATGGATGGTCCTCTCCCTGACCAAAAGTCCAACTATAAAACACGTTATGGGACAACTGGGAACATTGATTATGGGTTGTATATTGGGTAATATTGAGGCAGTGGTAATTGTCTCTGGATGACTATGGTATTGTGACTATGTAGGAGAATATCCTTGTTTTTGTGAGTGATATAAGTGTGACTATTTAGGAGTGATGTATCACAATCTCTGCAATTTGCTTTCAAAAGGTTCAGTAAGAAAATACATAGACATTTATAAGTATATAGATAAGCATAGAGAAGGAAAAATATTCTTTGGACCATTTGGAACATGGAAAATGCTGACATCCAGTTAACCTATATGAAATGTTTATAGGTGTTCATTAAACTGTTCTTTCAACTTTTCTGTAGGTTTGAACATTTTCAAAATAAAACATTGAGGAAAAATTTCGTGGAAGAAAGCCAGCTGGCTAGTCTGCCTGTCTTCTTCCACTGAATGTTCAGTGAAGACCCTTCACTGGAGGTGCACACACTCAGGGCTCCCACCACAAATCAAAGGCAGGGAGGTGTTCTAACCCTTGGTAAAGCCTCACCTGGGAAATCCACAGTTCTTTACCATCCTGCACCTGAACATCTGGACTAGGAGATAGGTGTGGAGAGAGGGCTTGCTAGGGAAAAGGAAACGATGAAACAAACATGCATTTGAGAGAGCAACCATTTTGTAAAAAATGACAGACCCTAAGTAAGTGAGTCTGAGTGAACTCTGAGTATTGGTGATGGACAGGGAGGCCTGGCGTACTGCGATTCATGGGGTCACAAGGAGTCGGACACGACTGAGCGACTGAACTGAACTGAACTGAAGTAAAAGTCCCTTTAATTTTCACAAAGCATTTGACCCCTTTAATCATGTGTATAAACTTGGTAGGACTCATGTCTTCCTAAGTAATGAAGAATCAGAATTCCAAGGTGAAAAGAATCCTGAAATCTCTGAGGAAAAATGAATATAATCATGTAATAGTAATTTTATATTTCAGGGGTAAGGAATTTCAAGAATGGCTATATTAAGGACAGATGGGTCCTGGGTCATTCTCCTTGAAGCCTAATTACCTTTCTCTGAAGTAGTTTGAGATCTTAATGACTTGACTCCTTCATATCCACTGGTGTCAAATTTAAAACTGACCACACAAAATGTTGGGGGCAAAAAGTAGTTCAGTAAACAAACTTATTAATAGAAATGAAATCCCACAGGGAACACGGACACACTCAAGTCGGTGAGATATTAAATTCCTGTGATAAGTTAACATGGATTAAGCAAAACTTTTTATAGTTCAAGTTCTTAGTATCAAATTTTGAAGCACAGCAACATCTAATAATATAATTATTTATATTAACCATTTCTTAATAGTTTGCAAATAATGATAAAGGAATATGTTGACGGAAAATATTGATTTATTCAATAAATAGTTATTGGACACCCATTCTGTTCCTAATTTGGGAATAAAACCAGGGACATCTCTTCCTGGAATTCACTCTGTATGGATGAGGTGGACTTAAATTATTACAAGCTGAATTACAATAGGAGGAAACACTGTTTAAGAGTAGTTTGTAGGTGTGACAACTGTAGTAGCTTAGACCTTGTGATCATTAAGTTAACTTGAAGCTCAGCTAGGTGCCCTGTGATGACCTTGATGGGTGAGATGTGGGTGGAGTGGGAGGGAGGTCCAAGAGGGAGGAATATATGTGTACATATAGCTGATTCACTTCATTGTACAGCAGAAAGTAACACACATTATAAAGAATTATCCTTAAATAAAAAATAACTGTAGAAGAAAATAATCAAATGTAGGAGTATTTTTAATATATTTAAAGTATTTTTTTAAACTTTCTTCATTGTGCAACGGTTTTGAAAAGGCTTTGAAGATCATTTCGTAAATGCTGAAGGTTGAAACCTTGATTCCCTCGCTTAGTTTTCCTCCCCCAGTACTTCCAGATAGGGTGATTTACAGAATCAGTATCTGTACATGTGAGGTGGGCAGACACGTGGGAATTTACTCTTAGTCCTCCACTTGATCAGCATGCTGTTGTTGTTGTTGAGTCTCTCAGTTGTGTCCGACTCTTTGCCACCTCATAGACTGCAGCATGCCAGGCTTCCCTGTTCTTCACCATCTCCCGGAGCTTGCTCAAATGCATGTCCATTGAGTCGAGGATGCCATCCAACCATCTCATCCTCTGTCATCTCCTTCCCCTCCTGCCTTCAATCTTTCCCAGCAACAGGGTCTTTTCCAACGAGTTGGCTCTTCACATCAGGTGGCCAAAGTATTGGAGCTGTAGTATGGTGGTATGGTTCAGTGGTTAAAGGTACCAATAATAGTATTAGATTCTTGAGTTCAAGACCAGACTTTGCTACTGGGTAGCTGCACGGTCTTGGCAAGTTAGTTGGCTCTCCTGAATCTAGTTTCCTCAGCTGAAAATGGGGATAGTAGTAGTACTACAGGGAAGGCAATGGCACCCCACCCCAGTACTTTTGCCTGGAAAATCCCATGGACGGAGGATCCTGGTAGGCTCCAGTCCATGGGGTCGCTAAGAGTCGGACACGACTGAGCGACTTCACTTTCACTTTTCACTTTCATGCATTGGAGAAGGAAATGGCAGCCCACTCCAGTGTTCTTGCCTGGAGAATCCCAGGGACGGTGGAGCCTGGTGGGCTTCCGTCTATGGGGTCGCACAGAGTTGGGCACGACTGAAGCGACTTAGCAGCAGCAGCAGCAGCAGTAATACTACATCCTCTTTGATCCATATCTGTATTTCTATGTTTATATTTACTTTTATTTTGTATTCTAAATAAGATGATGCAGGTGAAGCACTTGACAGAAGGCAACTACTTAATAGACTTGAACCATGTTGTGGTTACTTTATTATGACTATTAAGTTCTCTGATCATTCATAATCTGTCCTATTCTTGGCACGCTCATGGCTTTTTATTCTTATTTCTGAAGTTGAGTGCAGGCAGATGCCTGATTTCACACTGAATGCATTTGTCTTCTAATCTTGTACACATAGTAATCAGAGTAAGTGGGCTTTTATTCCAACAGAGGTATAAAAACATAAAACTGTAGCTGCAGTATGAACACCCAAATTTAGTATAGGAAAGGAGGTTTAAAGGTATCAGAGATTAATATGTGAAAGCTGTTAAAAGGGCAAACACACAAAGTTTAGAACAGTCTTTTCCCTAAATGAACATCTAGGTTGTATGCATGGTGATTAGTGCACTCATGAGACCAGTCAGTGCCAGTTCCTTCTGAATTCACTGAGGACTTTTCTAGTGACTCTGGGAAGTCCACATGTTTTTGCTTTTATTTTTCATGCTGGGCAGTGTGGCAGATATAGCTAGTTGTCCCAATATTTTTTTCTGCTTTCTTTTTGTTAGAGACTGCTGATTTTCAGTTGGACCTATGGCTAGCCAGAAATATAGACTACCTTTCCCAGGCTCCCTTGCAGTTTGTTGTGGTCATGTGACTAAGTTCTAGAAGGTCTGTGGATAGAAGAGATGTGTTCTGGAGAGGAAAGATGTGCTCTTTTGCCCTTTCTCCGTCTACTAGCCAGGATGTGGATGTTGTGGTGAGTTAACTGGACCACGCAGTTGAGGGTAACACCCCAAGAAAAGTGGAAGGAACTTGTGCTTGTGACACTATGGAGCAGTCATGTTGTATGAGGGAAAGAAATAAATTTCTATTTTGTTTTTCTATGGGTACTTTATCTCTAGTACTGTAGTCATGTCTATATCATAAATAATACATGCAGGAATGAGTATGATAGCAGAACTGTCTCTCCAATCCCTCCCTATTTTCTTTCTGGCTGGAATACTGGGGAAAATGCTAGTGTGTGAGTATGTGTGTTTTGTTTTACTCCATGTGTAAGAACTCATTTATCTGACACTTACAGCATTTATATTGAGAGTGCCAAGCATTTTACCAGGCATATACATATATAAATATATTATACTTGATATATAGATATATATAAATCAAATATAATTTTTATGTTTAATGAACATACAATCTAGAATTGGGAAAATCTATATAGTACGAGAAGACCTATGTAGCCAAAAGAAGATGATGGGCATTAGGAAGTTGCATGAAGCCTGGGCCACCGTTTTTACTTTGAACCCAATGAGTTACCCATAAAAGTAGAAAGAGTCTCCAGAATGACAAGGGATGGGAATCAGCTCCACTGAGTCTTCCCCACTGTTTACAGAACAGCCAGCACAGCCTATGTGCAGAACTGAGAGTCGTGTGTCAGGTTGCCCTTCCGTGGTCTTTGGCTTTTTCTTGGCACCTGTCCCCCTCCCCACTCTTGTAAGGCCCCTGCTCCAGAAGCCTCTGTTACCTCACAAATGTGGCCTTCCTTCATCCCTTTGTGCAAGGCAGGCAGCCAGCATCACTGTTCCAGTTTGACAGACAGAGCAACTGAGTCATTTTTCTATTGTTACTAGACCAAAGTTAACCAGTGAGTCATTCTAAAGTCTTAGAACCGGATCCTAATTCTTGTTCCTGGCATCATTCACAGAGCTGAATTACACCGAAGGTTCAAGAGGATGTTGGCCTTTGAATAGCTCAGAAAGGAACACATGTCATGTGACTGAGTCAAAAACAAGGATTAACTCTCTCTTGAAAGCTGCAAAGCTGAAGAATAAAAAGAGGGAGAAATGTATCTGTGTAACATCACCATCATACCAAAAGGATTCTTAAACCCTTTCTAAATGTTCCACAAATTCTCTGGTTCATGGCTTCCTTAGTACTAGGTTGTTAAATAGAAAATATCTTACTTGCAGTTGAGGCAATCAGTTTTCTTCATCTTACCACAGTCACTTACATGAATTTAGATCTGAGAGGATGCTAAATTTATTTCCTTCTTTTCACAAGAGAATCTTTAAAATATATGGCAGAAAAGAAATGAGCTTGCTCATGAAATAAAATTAGTAACACAAACCATTCTAAACACACACTGTTCATATTTAGTAGAGAGATGCTTTTTATGTAGCATTTTCTGCATAGCTTAGAGTCTCCAAAATTTTTTCCTTTCCTTGGGTTTTTCTTTGCACCACATGTCACCTATTTATTCATCTTGTCATGTTCCCCCTGTGCCAGCAAAGTTGATGAGAGGCACAAGGTGTGACTGCAGTAGTAACTCTGGTTTAAAAGTATTAATAGCTGCAGGATCAGTTTGAAGGCAAGTTATAGCTTTTGTACATTGAACTTGGTGATTTTATCCTTTATTCATAGCTATGGGAGAAGGGAAAATTTTGGAAAGCAGAAATAGTATTTCTTACTGGGAATACAGGAATCCTGAAAGCTGTCTTTTCAAAAATTATCATCTTCAACAACCTTTCAGACTCTTCCCCAGATGTCTTGAGTCAGGATCCTTGAAGGTGGGTCTTGAGAATGTGCATTTTCACAAATTTCCCGGGTAGTTCTTATACCCACTGAAATCTCCAGGGTCCCTGCTTTGAGGGTGTCCATGGCTGGTATTCAAGGGCTCATGAAGCCCCTCAATGCGGTGTGTATGCATATGTGCGTTTTTCTGAGGGAGAGTCTCAAAGGGATCTGTGACCTTGGAAAAGCTTAAGGACCTAGCTGGACAATAATTGTTAAAAAAAAAAAAAACAACCCAATCTCACTTATTAGTGAACAGGAAAATGCGAGTTAAAACAAAGATTATCACTTTGCACCTACAAATTTTTGACAAATCTGATATTGTAGTTGGCAAAGATAAAGAAAAGTAGGAATTCTTATACATTGCTTATGTTTGCAGACATTTTGGGGAGCAATTTGACAATAGCTAGTAAAACTCAAAATATATTCTCTTTAAAACCCAGAAAATCTACTTTTAAGTAGAAAAAACTCTTGAAAATAATGATTGTGACTTGTTCAAGGATATTCTATAGGATATTGTTTAGAATTGACAAAATTGGAAATAAACTAAATGTCCACCAATAGGCAAACAGATAAGTAAAATGTAGTATGGTTAGTGATAAATAACTAACTATAAAGTAATTGCAAGGAATGGTCTAAGTCTATATATTAATAATAATGAAAATAATAATAGTAGTTACATGATTGTTAGCAGCTTTAGCTTTACAAAAATCTTTGCATATATTGTATTAACAAAAAAGGCTGAATCTCAAAGCATACTATTGAGTGAAAAAAGTACACTGGAAAATGATAAAACATTGTGATACTACTTGTATTTCAAAGTACAAAATAGTAGTCATATGGCTTATCATTACATACGTAAATAGTGAAAATGTTAAAACATGAATTTCACAAATATACACAAAGTTCTCTAAAATGGTGGTCTAGACGTCTATGGGGTCACACAGAGTCAGACACGACTAAAGTGACTTAGCAGCAGCAGGGTGGCTAGGGAAGATTTATAAGACTAGGGCAATTTAAGTCTACTTCAGCTTTATCAGATACACGTAATTTTCAAAAGACCCAAAATTAATGAACACTTACAGGATACAAGACCAGTTAACAAGATGTGATGGTTAATTTTACATGTCAGCTCGACTGGGCTAAGGGACACCCAGAGAGATGTTTAAGCATTATTTCTGAGTGTGTCTCTGAGGGTGTTTCTGGAAGAGATTAGCTCTTGAATCAGGAGACTGAGTAAAGATCACCCTTACCAGCGCTGGGTGGATATTGTTCAATTTCTTGAAGGCGTGAGTAAAACAAAAAGGCAGAGGAAAGCCAAATTTGCTCTCTGCCTGAGCTCAGACCTGCATCTTCTCCTGCTCTCAGACACTGGCACTCTGATTCTTGGGTTTTCATACTCAGACTCAAATTTATACCATTGGTTTCTTGATTTTCAGGTCTTCTCAAAATCCACAGTATTCAAGGAATAAAGGGCTTGGTGTTGTCAGGCATGTACCTTAATATTAAGATTGAGAAAACTGGGGAAAATAAAAATATATAATTTTGATTTAGCGAAAACAAGTCTCCCCTCCCCGCCAACTCCTGTGCCCCTTCCATACTGAAAAAAGAGAGAAGAAAAAAGGGCTAGAAAAAAAAAATTATTTATGGCTACTCAGGGAATTCTCATTTCAACCCGATTTCAAATTTAGAGCTCTTTACCTCCCGCTTCTCTGTCCCCTTTGTCTACAAGATTAAGTGGCCCTACAATAACCTCCAGGTTTGGTCCCAGCATCCTCCTGCTTCTCCCTTCCTGCCAGCCTCATGGATTCCTCCCCCTTCATTTTTGATCGGCCAACCTTTGCCCAGGCCCTGACCCTGCCTGGCTGGGAAAGCCCAGTCATCCTTCAAGAACCGCACAAAGGTCACACCCTCAGTTAAGGCGCCCCCGAAGGAGGAGTGGCACAGTCATCTTTATACACTCAGTTATTCACCTCACATATGCTTACCAAGTGCTGTTAATGTCCTTTATCCAAAGACCACCAAGACCATCTGACAATGAAGCAAGATAGACTTGTTACTCACTGTTGGAGGGAGAACATGCTCCTTGGGGAACCATGGGGTGTCTCAATAACAGAGTAATAGGCAAAGCTATGCAGTGGTCCTATTTTGTTTCATTTATTATGGTTCAGAGTAAGCTTGTCTGAGGTTGGTGTTCTCTGAGCTTGTTTATGTCCAACTGGGGAATAGAATTGCCAGGCTATGAGTATCAGACCAGCTTGCAGTGCTATTGGGGTCCAGCTGTGATTATTTCCAGATGTCAGGGGCTGCTTTCTTTCTTTCTCAGCACCTAGAATGCACCAAGCATTGGACTGTGATATTTTACATTTGTCTTTTACGTCACTCAGCGTGTTGTATTGTGTAGTAGATAGGGTGGTTATCTCTCAAGATCCATTCATTCTAAGCCTTACCCAAAGTGGAGCAGCCATGGGATGTCAGTGAGACAGACACCACTTCCAGCTTCAATGATCAGTTCTGATTTGTCTAGAACCACCTCAGTGACTAGGTTCAAGGACGGGTATTTCAGTTGGGGTTCCCTGGAAATAGACACTGCAGATTTGCATGCAGGAGATTTGGCGGGGAGATACTCACAGGAATGATGCAATGGAGCAAGGGAAGCCCTCTAGGGCAGAGGGAAATGTGGTTGCTGAAAGTCTCACTCGATACCCCACGTGAGCTCCGGAGCTAGGATCTCCCTCCAGATGTCTGAACTGAGGTGGGGCTTTTGTGCCAACCCATTGACCAGTCCTTCAAGGCAATTTCTTCTGAAGATAAGCAAGCAGCTCCTTTTGGTGAGGGCAGTGCCTGGGAGGAACTTAGCTGTGAACAAACAGCAGTAATCCCTTCCAGTAGTAGGGGGAGTAGGGGGTGGAGGAGAGGAAATGAGAATTTCAATCCTAAAAAACATCTGGTTAGCATAGTCATTACAATGGGCAAATATTATAAACAAGCTATTTTCTCACCTTGCTGATAATTGCACCTTCTAGAGGACAGGTTTTGGGTGCTATTAATAATTCTCTCCAGCAAGGAGCACTTGTTAGGTAAAATGAAGAGCCTTATTTAAACACATTGCCCAAGGCTAAGTCAGTGGGGAGTACCATTCCTTGGGTAGAGTGATTATTTCAGAGGCATTTAGAATTT